>CAMZMU010000083.1:5421539-6071999 GCA_947311845.1 Poa pratensis
CTGTCAGATCTACAAGCAGGAAGAACTAAACTTCTAGATCGACGCCGGAGAAGAAGCTAGTTATAATTTCTGTTTTAGCTAGCTAGTTTTAATTTCTGTTCTACTATCTACTATCTACTAAAATTTCGCGCGAACTCATGTTTTTGTCAAGTTATAATATCCAGTGTGTCATCTAGTATCTTCTGGCCGAGCTAATCTCGTATCGGATAATCAGTATCCGGCTTACGAGATACGATTTATCCAGTAGGAGTATCCGCTAGAGATGCTCTAACCGTGCCATGCGATTTAGCGTAAACCAATATTTTACAGTCTGACTTTTGCCGGATCCATTGGAGACGCGCTTAAAGAAACCGATGTGATTATCCCAGAGAGAGGATTAAGACAAGAGATCCCCTCTCGCCATATTTATTTCTATTAAGTGCGGAGGGATTCTTCTCTGTTGAATAAGGCGGAAGAAGTTGGGTCCTTGGAGGGGATCCGAATTTGCAATGATGCCCCAAGTTTTAACCACCTTTTGTTTGCAGACGACTCTTTGGTGCTTATTAAAGCTTCTCGTGAGAGTGCCAAGTCCCTGCAAAATATTCTAAAACTTTATGAGGTGTGCTCTGGGCAGACCATAAATGTTGACAAATCCTCAGTTTTGTTTAGTGCAAATACTAAAGAGACAGATCGTGATCAGGTGCTAGCCGAATTGAATATAAATGTTGAGGCAAAAACTGAAAAGTATCTTGGTCTTCCAGTTTATGTGGGACGCTCCAGATCCAAGACTTTTGAGTATCTGAAGGATAGAATGTGGAAAAGAATACAAGGATGGAAGGAGAAAATGTTGTCGAAGGCAGGAAAGGATATTTTGATCAAGGCTTGTGCCCAAGCTATCCCAACCTTTGCAATGTCGTGCTTTGATTTGACAAAGAATTTGTGTGAGGAAATGAGCAAAATGATTTGTCGGTATTGGTGGGCACAACAAGATAAGGAAAACAAAACTCATTGGCTTAGTTGGGAAACACTCTCAAAACCGAAGTGTGAAGGTGGTTTGGGTTTTAGGGATCTGTATGGATTTAATATGGCTATGCTGGCTCGACAAGGATGGCGAATGCTCTCAAATCCGGATTCTTTATGTGCTCGTGTGTTGAAGGCGAGGTACTTCCCAAACAGCTCATTGTTGGAAGCAACACCGGCTGCTGGCATTTCATACTCTTGGAGAAGCATTTTAAAAGGTATTAATTTGCTAAAGGAGGGTTTAATATGGAGGATCGGGGATGGAACTACCGTCAATATTTGGAAAGATGCGTGGCTATCTAGAGAAGGCTCTCGGATTCCTGTTACGCCAAGAGGTCAACACGTTTTGGCTCGAGTTAGTGAGTTGATCGACCCACAAACGGGTCAGTGGGATGAAGTTCTTGTCAGGGATACGTTCTGGGAGATGGATGCTACTGTAATTCTTGCAACACCTATCCGTGACGACTTCGAAGACTACCCAGCTTGGCATTTTGATCCGAAAGGTATATTCTCAGTTAAATCTGCTTACCGAGTATACTTACAGTCCAGAGATGCAGATGTTCAAGGATCTTCAGGTCAAGAGGAAGAGAGATCACAGTGGACAAAGATTTGGGATCTGCCATGTCTGCCTTCCCTATTGTTGCAGATGCATTGCTAAAGCTTTCAGTGTTGATCTTTGCAGCAACTTGAACTATTGAGAAACCTTTGCTTCTTTGCAAAATTAGTCGAGAAACCCGTTGCGTCTTTGCAGCAACTTGAACATTCTTGTAAAATTAGTCGAGAAACCCGTTGCGGCTTTGCAGTAACTTGACTATTGAGAATATGACAGGATAGTTGCAAGCTCAAAATAGATTTAGTAATGCAGCTGCAACTATTTAGTTTTTTTAATTGATTTTCACCTACAAATAGGAAACTACAATCGAGTTGCAGACACAAAGATATTACTCCCTTCTTTATTAATTCGTTCATCCATTTAGTATATGAGTGTTCAATCAATTTTTTTAGCCCCGAGGATGTTTTGTCTATGTTGGAATGATAGTCCAAGAGGATTTAAGATTGAAAAAATAATTTGCATGCACCATATTTTTCCTTAGATTGTGGCCCCCTTTTTGCTGGTGGTAATCTCATTTTTGTTTGGTATATTACTGACCGTTTTTGGACTGGTGTTTCCGAGCTTGAGGCATTTGGACAGTGCTTTTGGAGAAGAATTTGTCAAAGCTACTTTTATACGTCCAAAATTAAATTCCTTAATCTTTTTGTTCAAGCCACTGCACTACTGTGAAGAATGTGCACTTTTGTTTGATAAATTGTTAGTTTAGATTTGTTTGATACAATGATATCCAGGTTACAATTGCTCTCTTTAAGAAAGTGTTGCACGACAAACAACTAGCATCAGTCAGATATAGAGAATCTGACAGATATTTTGATGCTTCCTTGAGTCTACTACTAATAGGTTTGTGATGTCTTTTTACTCAATTGTATTAGTCGATATTAACTGAGGAGAAGGTACATGTATCCATACTATTTTGGTAAGTTGTCATATATTAAGCTATGTCAGGCTATGTCCTCCCATAGTTAGCTATGCCTTTTATTCCAACTCATCCTCTTAGCTTAATCTGTTACGTAGTATCTGTCCATATTTGAATGCCATTGTTTGGAAGAAATCCATAGCTCAAAATCGACCACTTATTACTGGTACAAACTACTAAAGCAAGGAAATAATGTGTCTTCCAAAAATAATTGTATCTTCCTCATAAATATCCATAGCTCTGCATGCATTGTTGCTTTACAGGATGAACCGTGTTCAGTTATTTGATGTGTAGTACAAATGTTGCAATTAGAGGTGTTGAGAGTGCTTGATCGCTGCGAAGGGAAACAAGAGCATTTTTGATCGTTGTGAGGGTATATCTGTAAATTTGGCTGACTGCTCTGGAGTAGCTGGTGTTGTGCTTAAATTATGTTCATTTCTTTCTTTGTTTGGGGAATGGAATGCTAAAATGTCTTGTGCTTAAATTTATAGAACCTTCCATGAATTTTTTTCACCGCATGCTTCTGTGCAATGTAATCTCCTGTCTTGTTGGTCGTACGGAGTAATATTTTAGTCGGAGCTAAGACACTTATACCAAATGTTCTTGCTTGTGGAATTATGTCGGTGTTTGACCTGATTTTCAAAAGTGTGCTAGCTTACATTGTGATTACAGTGCCATGACACAATTTCCCATTTCTGGGAACAGTTGAATTATTAAAATGCTTGCCAATTACAATATTGTTTCACCTTTTAACGGTACATTTTTTTGTATAGTTCTGATAATAAAACAATGCACTTCTATTTGGAAGAGTAGCACCGGTGTCAAACGGTTTTGAAGTCCACAAAGCACTGTTAAGTTGAACAGTTGACACTGTTTCATTTAGTCAGACACAAATGGATACGATCATACAAGCTGTAAACTGGTAGATGCTTAATTTAAAGAAAGACTGCACGTTGTGAACAAGTATAATTGATAAAAATTTGCTCAGTGATCACAACGTTTATCGAGTTTATGTCTAACGGAACATGGGAAACTATTTTCTTTCTCTCACTAGGTAGCATCAAAACAATGCAACATGTTTCACAAGTTGCAAACTGACTTAGCTATAGCAGCTCTCCGGTTTGTCGTAATTTTTTGCAACTAAAATATATATTACTTTTAGCACCCGGTGGGTGCAAAACCATTAAAATATATGTCCCGTTGCAACGTACGGGCATGTTTCCTAGTCTCTTTAAAATAAATATAGATGGAGCTTTCAAAAGTGAGACGCGACAAGGAGGATGGGGATTTGTCGTAAGAGATGGGCAGGGAATACCAAGAGGATCTGGTGCGGGCCGCATTTTATATGCTGCTAGCGCACTACACACTAATAGGGAAGTGTCTTTCTGTGGATCACTTTTTGTGGCGCACCAAGTAGCCATGCGCCACAAAAAAAATGTGGCGCACCAGGCCACATGCGCCACAGAAAGTGACATTTCTGTGGCGCATGGGGAATGTGCGCCACAGAAATGTGACTTTCTGTGGCGTGTGGAGGTGGGTGCGCCACAATTTTTTTCTGTCTCACGCATGCCTACCCCCGGTGGATCGCCTTTTCAGTTCTGTAAACAAGAAAAGAAAATGATAAAAATTTCAAAAAATAAAATCTTTTGACATGTAGTTTCGTTTTAGTGTCTAGTTGGTATAGAAATTTTGAAATATGAATTTTGACCTTTTTTGCAAAAAACAGAAAAAAAAACTTTGCAGGGGCATAACTTTTGCATACGATGTCGAAAAAATGTGTTTAATATATCAAAAAAATCGTGAGAAAAAAGGACCTCGATTTCGTGAGAAAAAATGGGTTTACCCTGTGAACTTTTCTCAGATTCGGTAAATTCGAAAAGAGTAAAAAGTTATTTCAAAAACAAGATTTTTTCTACAAAATAAAAAAAAATAAAAAAATTGGAAAAGACAATTCTGTGGCGCATGACTAGGGATGCGCCACAGAATTGTTGGGCGGGATTCGAATTTCGAATCCCGCCCAAGCCCTCCTTCTCCCTCTATTTTCCCCTTCTCTCCTTCTCTTCTCCACTTCTCCTCTCCTCCACTTCTCCTCTCCCCTTCTCCTCCCTCCTCCACTTCTCCTCCACTTCTCCTCTCCTCTCTCTCCTCCACTTTTTCTCTCCTCCTCCACCTCCACCTCCGGTGTCCTTCTCCACCACCCCGGCGACCTCCTCCTCCTCCACCTCCGGCGACGGTGACCTCCTCCACCACCTCCGGCGACGACGACCTCCTCCACCACCTCCACCTCCACCTCCGGCGACGACAACCTCCTCCACCACCACCTCCACCTCCGGCAACGGTGACCTCCACCTCCACCTCCACCTCCGGCGACGACGACGGCGACCTTCACCTCCACCTCCGGCAACGGTGACCTCCACCTCCTCCTCCACCCCGGCGACCTCCTCCGACGATATCCTTCTCCTCCTCCACCATCTCTGGTGACCCCCATCCTCCACCCACCCACCTCCGGCGACCCACTCCTCCACCCACCTCCCGCCAAGCCACCTACGTCCATGGCCACGGGCACCACGGCCTCCGACGAGCTCCGGCCAAATTCCGGCGAAATTTCGAAATTCCGGCGGCCAGATCTAGATCTGGCCGCCCTTTTTTTTGAAATTCAAAAAAACTTTTGTGGCGCATGGTAGTGGGGTGCGCCACAGAAATATTTCTGTGGCGCATGCACTTGGGGGTGCGTCACAGAATCTTGCACTTTTCTGTGGCGCATGGGCCGTGCGCCACAGAAATAATATTTTTGTGGCGAGGATTTAGTGGCGCACCCACCATGCGCCACAGAAAGGCTTTTTGGTGCGCCACTAAAAGGCCTTTTCCTACTAGTGACAAGCTGAAGCATTAGCATGTTCAGAGGAGGAAATTGCACGTACCACCAGTCTTTGGTAACAATGTTGCACAAAACACAGAAACAAACATCTTTTTGCAGCTTGCCACCGGTTTTGGCTTAATCGGTTGCAGCTAGCCCTAATGGCTCGTTTCCGAGCGTTGACAGCATCCCGCTTGTTTTGACGATGTGTCAGTACAGTCCGGCGGAGCACCTTCGCCGCACCGGCGGTCCACCACACGATGAAACGCCCCACGCTCTCCACCGCTGTGCTCCGACGCCACGTCCACGCTGCCTTGACCGACGACGGAGGAGGCGGGCGCAGCTGCGACAAGGAGCCGAGCACCGCTGCTCCTGGTTGCAGCCCCTGTGCTCGTGGTCAAGCATCATCGATGCCTTCTTGCGGCCGAGAACCGCTGCTCCTACTTACAGCCAAGCCCCATCCCCCTTTTCGTGTTATCATCTCTGTGTTCTATAGCTCACCGCATTTTTGGATCGTATCGTGCTCAATGCGTAGGGAACGCGATCGGCATTCGGTTCACGCCGCCGCCGGCATGCTCCGTGTTTCCGCTGCTTTGGTTCTTGAGGAGCCCTTAAACCTTGTCAACTAAATCCACCTCCTTATCCTGGTTCTTGGTATCGAAAGAATCAAGGTGTATCTTCCTCAATTGCCGACTTGGATCGGATGTCGTCTCTGACTCCGGCATGGCGGTCGTGAGCCGGGGACGCGGCAGTGCAGAGCAGAAGCAGACAGGTTTTTCCCAGTGAGAAGGGGCGGGAACCACGCCGACCACATCAAGGGCGCCGCATGGGACCATGCACGAAAAGGAGCACCACAGGCTGTTTCCTGGTGATTTTATACTGTTAACTCAAAAAGAAAAATGACCCACTTAGAGGTGTGTCCACCTGTTATTTTGCAACTTCAATAAAGTGAACTACCAGATTAGCTCTGACGGTGGTCTGAAACGGTTAATTTGATATTAAAAGCTGGAAATCCCTACATTTGGGCTAGCTACAACAAATTAAGCCAAAACATGTGGTCAGCTGCAAAACGATGTTTGTTTCTGTATTTTGCGCAACCATTGACACCAAAGACTGGTGTTATGTGCAATTTCCTCTGTTCAGAGGCGATACAAGCAGCTGCGGCATGGGGTACGGTGAACATCCAATTGGAATCTGATTCAGCGATTCTTGTCCAGGCTCTAAGGAGTAATGATTATGATCTGGCTCCAGAAGGCATAATCTTTCGTGACATTCGAGCATTTTTGCATCTTAATTTTAATAACTGGGAAGTGTCCCATGTGGTACGTACTTGTAATAATATTGCCCATTCCATAGCTGCTTTAGGCGCTATTCAGAATGAGGCTAGACTGTTATGGCCGGAGAACGTGAGTGATGCTGTAAACGTTTTGGTGGCCAGTGAGTTAGCTGTGCCAAGTTAATGGAATCGAGGTGTTAAAAAAAAAGCATCAAGCTCATCTTTGCACATGAGACCCACGGAATATTTGCATTTACAGTTTAAGGAATATGGCGTCGCTCTCGCCTCTACTGCGTGGCCGCCGCCGCCGCTGTCGCCGCCGCGCATATCCGGGGCCCCTCCATCGCGATATTTCCGCCTCGCCGTCGGGCGATGGTTTGGTCTACGCCTGCGCGGCGGCTCGATCACCTCCTCCTGCTGCACACTCTGGTGAGGGTTTCGAATCGAATAGGCCCTCTAATCAGCAGCACATAGCAGCGCAAACGATTTCTTTTCTTCCAGTTACTGGCTCACGGCCGGCAGTTGATGCTCTTTTGTGTAGATTTAGTAGACCTGTTTGTTTAGACTCGGGGAATACATTCCCTAGTATCTCAAATCGCAGTGGAGGATTCTTCTAATCGCTGTTTTTGCTTCTTTTTCTCAGAAATTAAGATTCAGAGTCGCCTAATGACACACTGATAGCGAGATAGATTGCATGCTTTGTAAGAGGTTGTGCCCAAATGGCTAAAACTCGTCGTATAACTATTGGTCGCAGGCAATTTGACATGAGAAGCGACAGGCATTCTGGAGCTGCCGAAGGCCGGATGTGACTTCTGCAATGCTTGCACGTTGTAAGTTGCCGTTACCTCTGAATTCTCTCATGCTTGTGGATGTATACATTTGATTTCAGATTTTGCCCTTTATATAGAGTAATCCGACATATTTCCCAAAAAAGGATGCATTTTGATATGTGATGTTTTCCTCGAGTCCTGCGTTTGAGCGTCTGAACCTGCACACTGGTATATGCACAGTAGGCCTAAATTGCAACATCATAAATCATGAATTCTGATGGCGCCCGGGTTAAAACTCCAATCATATAGATGCCACTAGAATTTGAGCCTATTTAGGTGTCATAGGATGGTGAGGAATCAGCTGCCCGCCTGCTCCATTTGAAATTAGAAACCAGGCACTGCCCAGTGCCCACAACAACATACTAACCAGGAAACATGGGATGAATGAAAAAAATCACATGGTATGCTGCAAATCAAAACTAGAACACATCACTTGATATTGCAGCAAGTTGTCTGAGTTGAATACCAACTTGACCAGTGGCCCAAGAGTAGTAGGGGCATGCACACATTAAAGCTGGTTGTTCAGAAGCAATGTATTGTGGCATGGATAACCGTCGACTATGTATCTCAATCTCAGGGCATATCCAGATCTATAAACAATCGATATCTCACTGCCAACAGAACTGTCCCTCACTGTTCACACATTGGGCCTAACTTACATGTAGTCTTCATGAAGCATGCCCCAGAGCCATTAAACAGGTCAGTATGGCAGCACATCGTGATATCCAATCACCCAAACACTACCACTATTGTGTCCAACAAGTACCAAAGAGGTAGCCTCTAAACATTGCATGTGAAGCTCATGGCCTTGTCCCTTGCCAGCTTGCTTTGATAGCTGCACTTAAGCTGCATGCTTATCCCAACCCCTATATATACATCAGCTCTGCATCACCGGTTCCATCCACAAGCAAAGCACTACAGCTAGCTTACTTGACACAAAACTCTGAGCTTTCTGCCAAGAAAAAAGGAGATACAACCATGGTCAGTTCCAAGAGACTTTCTCAGATGATAAAGAAGTGGCAAAGAGTGGCAGCCATCGGGAGGAAGAGGCTCCTGTGGACGACGGTGAAAGAAGTTGATGAGTGCTGCACATCTGTTGCAGTGAAGGGCCACTGTGCCATGTACACTGCTGATGGGAGGCGGTTCGAGGTGCCATTGGTGTACCTCAGCACAACGATCATTGGGGAGCTTCTGAGGATGTCTCGGGATGAGTTTGGCTTCACAAGTGATGGGAGGATCACACTGCCGTGTGATGCGGCAGTGATGGAGTATGTCATGCGTTTGCTAAGAAGGAATGCATCAGAAGAGGTAGAGAGAGCTTTCCTGAGCTCCGTGGCGAGACCTTGCCACTATGGGAATTGTTTGAAGCCATCCATGGGAGTTAGCCAGCAAGTTGCTGTTGCTAGCTTCTGAAAATTCAATGTTTGTGTTACCATTTTTTCAGTCCATTTTTTGGATGATGTAAATAGTTCTATAAAGGAGATGGGAAATGAAAGAATCATATAGCAAGTTGACCATTTGACTCCCGTCTTGACTCCTGACTTCTTACTCCCGCAACTCTTTTGGTGACAAATTAAGCTAAGGCTTATTGCATAAGACAACAGAATTCAGACTATAGAATGAGTTTGACATGCTGATTTGACCAAGGGCACCAAATTTTTTGAAGATAATTCAGTACTAATTTAGCAAAATGGTACATCGGCATGGTCAGGTAGAGTTATATCTTTTTTTAGTAACTGTTAGAACCTCTTGCAGATCATCAATGTTATTCGAGGCGGTCAAAACTAAAAAGAAAGTCATGAAACCTGTTAAGATCTAATAGGAAATTGTAGGAACAACAAGCGAAGTGGAGTTCACATATGAGATGCTGCTAATAGACAATCAACTAAAGAGCTGATGTGAGATTATCAAGCAAGTTGTTTGGACATTTAAATACTTCAGCAATAATTCTTTATGGGCATAACCAACTTTCCGACTATATATCTCCATCTCAGGGGACACACTATATATTTGTTCAGGATATGATCAAGCACTCAAATAAATTGGATCATGCTGCACAATCGTAAGATGGTATACATTGTTGGTGATCGTGTGACAGATCCTTGCACAAACTGAAGTCTAACTAATAAGTTACGATCATATGGCTAAATCTTGTATAATGATTGCCTGCACGTTATGCGACACGGGAATGCGGCATTTCCGAGATCAGCCGAGGGCCAGAAGTTACTTTTGCGATGCTTGTAAGATGCCATCGTCGCCTCTGAATGCCTTCATTTTTCCACATGCATATCATGATTTCAGAATGTATCTTTTTTTGAGGTATAAGGTGGTCGTATCCACCGCCCGAATAGATAGAAAGAGGTGACCCAATTTATAAGGGAAACCGGGTCCAAAAACCATACAATCTGTACAAAAGAATGACACAGACGAGACGACCCGCCGCCCACACGACCCAAGTCGAACAAACGCCACAAAACACACCACCAGCTCCGGGGCCGCCGCCCCGGCGAAACAACCAGATCAACCTTCGCATTGCCCGAAAGTGATCCAGTCATGGCCGACGAACCCTCTGCCCACGCAGTCTTCATCCAGGCTGCCACCAAAACCACCATGTACCGGGGCCGCCGCCCGGAGTAGCAACCAGATCAACCTTCGCATTGCCCAAAGATGATCCAGTCAGGTCGACGAACCCTCT
Organism: Poa pratensis; assembly: GCA_947311845.1. Lineage (NCBI taxonomy): Eukaryota > Viridiplantae > Streptophyta > Magnoliopsida > Poales > Poaceae > Poa > Poa pratensis. The sequence continues at coordinate 5,431,726 of CAMZMU010000083.1, forward strand.
GCCCACGCAGTCTTCATCCAGGTCGCCACCCGAAGAATGTATCTTTTCAATGAATATTCTGACATAGTCTCAAAGTAGGATGTACTTGTGATTGCATTTTATTAAGAATTATCTTTCTTGAATGCTGTTTCAGAGGATCTTATCCTGCACACACTGCTGAATGATATATAAACAAGAAGCCAACATTATAACATCATACACCATGGTGACACTGGTTATCAAATAGATGCACTATAATTTGGGTCTATTTAGGTTTCCTGTAGGACATTGAGGATACAACAATCTCATTTTAAAATTGAAACAATGCAAGCAACGCCCACAGGAAAATAAAGACCAGGAAACATGGCTCGAACGTGGCAATCACATTGATGCACTGCAAATTCAAATTATATATTGCTACAAGTTGCTTGAATTGAATACCGACATGTTCAGGGCCACAAGCATTGGCGCTGCACATAAATTTTGGTCTCTATCAGTCTTCTCACAATAACATGCTGGCTAATTCCTACAGGTGGAACTGCATAGTACGGTGGCATCACCATGGAGTGGAGGAACGCCGCCCCCGTCTCCGCAGAGGCACTTCTCCTGAGAAAGGACATGGCGTACTCTGTCACCACGACGTCACATGGCAGCTTGATCCTGCCTTCTCTGCTTGCGAAGCCAAACACCTCTTGTGACATCCGCAGAAGCTCACTGAAGACCACCGTGCTGAGGCATGCCAATGGCACCTCGAACCTTCTCCCATCAGTGGTGTACATGACGAAGTGGCCCTTTCCAGCCACTGCTGTTGAGCACCCTTCGGCCGCTGTTGTCGTCGTCATGGTAAGCCGCTTCCTCCTGAGAGCTGCTACCCTCTGCCACTTCGTTGCCAGTTGAGCGATTCTGTTGGAGTTGATCATGGTCGGTTCTTTTTTTGCTGGGAGTTCGAAATTCTATCTGAGTTGCAAATGCTTTGTTTGTGGATGAAGCAATGGTGTTTGGAGGGCACTGGACCAAGAATTTATAGCTGAAGGCGTGAGCCATGTCAAGTGCCATCGATGGTTGGGTAAGGGGACAAGGCCAAGAGGTTTGTTTGTGCAATGCCGCAAGCAAATCAAGAATATAATATTGGGTTTATATATTTTGTGTAGGGCCTAATGTTTGGTGCATGATGGGCACTGCCATAGTGGCACATTTGTTGAATAAGTGGCATGAGGACCCCATTCCAATAGCGGTCCAACATTGTGTAATGAGATATTGGCAGACAACCCTTGTGCAGTCATCTTGGGTCCAGCCCTTTTATTGATATCTAACTGTGAAGGATTATATACTTATGTTTAGTTGCAAGATTAATCATTTCACAATGATAAGGGGATCTTAGTCTTGTACTTTGCGATTCATCAACACTGAGATTGCAATCAGTAGCGCTTCAGTGCAGATTATTAACATTTTGATTAGGTTTGATGGGGACAACATTAATTGTTGCAACACAAGCAACTTGCTGAACAGTTTAATAACTCTGCAACCAGTGCAAGCGCGCAAAACATGGGTCGTGTAAATTTAGCCGAAATCCAAGTTTGACAGGTATGGACTAGTCTTACGTTGCACACTTCCCTTTGATCATTTTCAGGCCTACTGCCTTCTGTAAAGTCTTATTTTACCTTTTCAAGGACGTTCAATTTATCTGTAACAGTTAGACATAATCCACTGATTTTACTCTAAAAGTTAGCTCTGCAGTTTTTACTACTAATGAAATTTCGCTTTTACATTTTTGGATTTTATGCAAAAATTATGATAAGTAAGCCGACAAGTCTTGTCTGAGTAGTGAACATTGCGTTTTGAACAACACCCTCGGTAATTGTAGAAAATTTGCGTCTATCATATGTATTATCTGAGAGCTGCATATATTACAGATCATGAAACTGTGAAAGAGTTTCGATGGCTATTATTTTTCTTGAAACTATTACTTCATCAATAAATATAGTTTTGTGGTTTAGTTAGCATATAATAAATTGGCATATGTGATTCTCTTACTGTAGTGTTACTTGTTAGGCGTAAGCTTCTATCAGCTCTACATTTGTACTCTGAAGCTCGAGGTTGAAGTAAATAGCTTTTTTGCACCTTATGGCCCAATGCTATATAGTTTTAATTAAGAGAACTACATAAGATGAAATAAGCTGGTATGCTAATAAGTAATTTCTTCTCTTTAGTGCTAAACTATTTTACATCGTATTGGATAAGACATGCAAAATGGAGAGTAATGAGGCAAAAACTCTGCATATATTCAGGAGCTATAAACTGCAAGCTGCTGGTGCAGCGCTACATGCGACACCGTACAGCTTGCATATTGGCAAGGCATCACTACAGAGCTCAGGAACGCCCTCTCTACTTCCTCCGATGCATTTCTTCTGAGCAAGCACATCACATACTCCATGACCGCTGCATCGAATGGAAGTGTGATCCTACTGTCACATGTGAATCCAAACTCATCCTGGGACAGCCTTAGCAGCTCACCGAAGACTGTCGTGCCGAGGTACGCCAACGGGACCTCAAACTGCCTCCCATCGGCTGTGTACATGGCACAGTGACCTTTATCTGCGACCGGCGATGTCGTGCAGCATGCTTCGTCGTCTCTGGATGCCGTCTTGACTCTTTGCCACTTTCTCACCAACTGAGCAATCCTCTTGGGATGGATGATGGCCATGGCTGGGTGTTCTTGGTCCTCAGGTATTTTGCTCGGAGATGCTTGGTCTGCGAGTTTGTTGATGAAGTGATGGTGGGTCTGCAATGTTGGCTCGTATAGGCATAGAGATATGAGACTCCCTAGCAGTTGACAGGGAACAAGGCGCATGCAATGTTGGCTCTGAAGGGAGGCAGCCAGATTCAGATCAGATTTTGCTGGGCCATGGCTTGCTCTGTAGAGGCAAAGGTAGTGGACTAGTGGCTGGACCATGCATTATGAATGCTACAGTCCTTGATGCTAAATTGGGTAGAAGCATTATGCAACCATCTGGGGTCCAGCTTTTATGGATCTGTTCCATTTGGTTCGCTGTCCTGTATCATGAGATTAGGAGCTAGTTAGCCTCGTTCAGAAACTATCAATTCTGACCCGGTGATTGCAATCAGGCGACTTGAAGAGCCAGCGTCAAAGGGGACACTGCACATGATGGCCAGGAACCTTTGCTGAGTAGATGCAGAGTTTGCGTCACTGCTTTTGGTAGTGTACTCTGCACTTATAGCTGCAGCTGCTTGCTGGCTGGTTTAGCAGTGCTTTGATTGCTTCAAATCTAGCCAGTTGTTTGACGGCCCATATCTCATGGTCCGCATGATTTTTAGCATCACATGTGTCAGCCATTCCCTTGTATCTCCCCTGCATTTTCCAATGGGCCTACAACTAGTTGGTAGAACATCAGGTCACCAGGTAGAACATCAGGTCACTAGTTGGTAGTCCTGGGGCTTCAGGGTATGGTATTGAGTCCGTCTCTATGGAGCCTTCATTGGTTCAGTCCAGTGCATTTTTTGGGGGGCCAGGACTGCAGTAATGCACGATGCAACACAGGGTCATTTGTTAGTACCAGATACGTGCATGTCCATGACAGATTGACACGGACATAACTAGTGGTATTAAATTTCTTTTGCTGAAGAAATGTCTTAATGAGCTCATGCTCTGTCACAGACCCAATTTCTGTATACTCACAGGTTTTCTGGTGCCAATTCAAATATAATCTGACAGTTTTGTCTTTGTTGAATAAAATGCAGCAGCTTCTCTCTAAAAGGTCAGTTCCCTTTTCCACCTGTGAAGATTAAGTCTTTTTTTTGTTAATCCGTGAAGATTAAGTCAAAGTTTTTTTGTAACATTTTGGGTTCATATTACTGCAGAAATTTTTTGTTCATGCATCATGGTTAGGTCCTAAAATCGTTGGTAACTCATTTATCTTCGCAACAAAAATAAACATCGAAAGAACAGTGGCTATCTACTGGCTTGGCTGCTTCTTTGCTTTCAAGTCGCCAAATACCTCTGTACCAAGGAACACCAGTGGCACCTTCAACTGCACGCCGTGGGCTGTACGTATACACGACGCAACAGCCCGTGCAGTCACCGCCGAATACAACGTGCTCGACAGCCCTTCGGTTTCTTTCTCCGTCAGAAACGTGACAAGTGAGCCTCTTTCCCCTGAGGACCACCGTCCTCAGCCACTTCTTGACCAGCTGAGTAAGTCTTCTGAGACTCATCATAGTAGCTTTTCATCTTCTGGAAATTGAATAGATTCTTCTGTGGGTTTTTGCTTGGAATGCTTTGTCTTGTGGACGGAACGATGGTGTTTGGAGCCATGGATTTATATCTCAGGGCTGCCATGGACATGAGACAAGACCATGAGCAGCCGAGATTATGCTGGGGCAAGTGTTTGGCGTGTGCCGGAGCTTGGATTGGACACCGCCTATGCTACCATGCTGATTGGTCTAGCACGAGGACCCCATGTTAATTGCGAGTCTGCAGTGCTCACACGAAATACAGTGGCAAGTTGCCCAAGTTGGTGCAGTGGGCGATCACTGTGACCGAAAATCTGGTCCCATAGAAATCTCATCAAAATCATTCATCACATTGTCTGCTGCTAGGTGCAACAACATTGCATTCAGAGCACTCATGGCATTGTTTCCTACCCCCGCTCTTGCTGATAGCTACACACTACCCACACATATGCACTGCCCAGAGCCCTCTCTTCCTTGTACTATAAATACATGGCCTGCTCTGCACAAACTTCATCTCGTCGGCAACCAACATCACAATCTACACCACACCTTCAGACTTTCAGAACCAAAGTGAAATTTGGCTAACCAGGAGCACATCAGACTTAACCATGATCCATCCAAAGAAGGTTGCTCAGCTGGCCAAGAAGTGGCAGAGGAAGGTCGCAGCCGGAGTTGGTGGCCAGCAAGCCAACGAGTGCTGCAGCACAGTCGCTGACAAGGGCCATTGCGTGGTGTACACCGCCGACGGGGCGCGGTTCGAGGTCCCACTGGCATACCTTGGCACGACGGTCTTTGGTGAACTCCTGAGGATGTCCGGGGAGGAGTTCGGCTTCAAGAGCAGCGAGGAAGGAAGGATCACGCTGCCCTGCGATGCCGCGGTTATGGAGTATGTCTTATGCCTGGTCAGGAGAGAAGCCTCCAAGGAGGTCGAGAGGGCATTCTTGAGCTCCATTGCTGGGCATTGCCACAGCCAAGAGGCATCGTTGGGACTCACCCATCAATTTGCTCTTTGTACATAGCTTAGCTACTGAGAATCTGAAATATTTTTGGTCCAATCCCAAGAATTTTGTACAGTCAGATGTGAGATTCTATTGTAGCCGGAAATGAAATGGAATATATCTTCGGTTCTGAGAGAAATTTAATTATTTGCCACTCAAAAATCAAAGTCCAAACACATTACTTGCCATAGTTTCTACAGAGTACAGAAAAGGTATCATAGGATCTCCATTCCACCCGTGCCAGTGTCATTGAGCCCTTGGCATCATTCTGGGAGTCTACCATTTGGATGTGCAGCTTGCATTTGCTGGCATGGGGCGGGCGGCATCTTGTCCTCTCTTCTACACTCAGTTGAGATTCTTTATACCAAATACGCCCACTAGTCGGTACTAGTCATTAGGAAAGCAAGCAGATCTGCTCAAGTTCTTCATGACCTGCTTGTTGTGACTCGGGAAGTGAAAATACGCTTCCTTCTGTCCTATATCAGTTTGATCTTGGTTGGGTACAATGTTCTCATACTGCTTTTGTTCTTTTATTTTGTGCATTACCCTATTAGTACATTGAAAAGTTATTTGACATGAAAATGCTACCTTTCTGTGATCTACTGTAACTTGCCAATTGGACCTCTGAAAGCAACTGTCGTTCTTGTTTGCAGAAACCAGGAGCGTTTACTCAGTAGATGCAGAGTTCACTTCACTGCTTTGGGGTGTGTACTTTGCATTTAGCTGGGCAGTTGATGGTTTCTAGGCTACAGCCTTGAATCTATCGAAGGAGTTTCATTGTGGTATTTCTTTTTGGGAAAGTGAGTATGCTGCAATGTGAGCTGCAATAGAAAAGCTTATTTATTAGTTTATGACTGGAAAACTGGCCTGACGTGATGACGACCTGATGAAGTACTTGGACATAATAAGAGGAATAAAATTTATCTGCCAATCACGTGTTGATGAGCTCATGCTGTGTGACTGACCCGATTTCTGAACATTTGCAGATTTGCCAATCCCGACTCGAGTATTAATTCGAAGATTTTACCTATAGTTGAACAGAACGCAGTAGCCTAGCCTTATCCAAAAGGTCAGCTCCCTTTTCCCTATGTGAAGATTTGCCTGCCCACCTCAACTTGTCATTCTAACATTGTGCATGAGGCCATATAACTGCACAGAAGGAATTTGTCGACGCGTACTTCTTAGGTCCTAAAACAGCTATGATCGATCATTTTATCTTTGCAACAAAGTATATACATACATTTAAAGAACAATGTCTAACATAAAAAAATCTTGATTGCTTCAGTGCTTGCAAGATCAAAATGCTTCACACAAACAACCTCCCTTTTTCTATTTTTCCTATATCTCCGCAGTTGCTTGGTAATCAGGAGCTGCAGACACCAAAGTGCTGGCTAACTCCCAAATGAGGCTCCGCATGATAGTGGCATGGCATCGCCATGGAGCTGAGGAACGCCGCCTCCATCTCCGCAGAGGCGCTTCTCCTGAGCATGGACATGGCGTACTCCATAACCGAGGCATCGCAGGGCAGAGTTATTCTGCCATCGTCGGTGCCTGCGAAGCCAAACTCCTCTTGGGACATCCGCAAGAGCTTAGTGAAGACTGTCGTGCCAAGGAGTACCAGTGGAACCTCGAACCACATGCCATCAACGGTGTACACGACGCAGTTGCCCTTGCCAGCCACTGACGACGACGCGCCACATGACCCTTTGGTTTGTTCCGCTGATGTCGATGACAACCAGGTGAGCCTCTTCCTCCCGATGGCCGCCACCCTCTGCCACTTCTTGGCTAGCTGAACAAGTGTCTTGGTACTCATCATGTTGTCTGTCTTGTGTTCCTTGAAATGGGAGAAATTCTTCTGCGAGTTGGGGATTAGTATGCCTTTGTCTGTCGATGAAGTGGTGTTATTTGGAGGGCACTTAGCCATGGATTTATAGCTCAAGGGTAAAGCGGGCGCCCACATGGTTCAGTGTGATGGTTGGGCAGGAGACAATCCCATGGGCACGGTACGTGTGGTGCTGCGGTTTTGGAAGTGCGGTGATGTGATCTGGATTAGGTTCTGCTGGGGCCAAATGTTTTGCACTCACTAGAGCTTGGGCTGGGCGCCAGGACAGCCGTGGTGATCGGTTTTCAGAGGAAATTGCACGAGGATCCCATGGATTTAAGACATGGATGGTGCTTGAAAATCTCATCAAAATCATTCATCACATTGTCTGTAGCTAGTTGCAACAACATTGCATGCAGAGCACTCATGGCCTTGTCTCCTGCCCACCGCTCTGATAGGTACACACAACCTACACGCATATGCACCGCCCTGAGCCCTATCTTCTACTTCTACTATAAATCCATGGCCCGCTCAACACAAACTTCCTCATCTCATCAACAAGCGACATCAAAGTCTACAACACAGCTTCAGACTTTCAGAGTCAAAGTGAAATTCAGCCAGCCAGGAACACATCAGACTCAACCATGATCCATGCAAAGAAGCTTGCTCAGCTGGCCAAGAAGTGCCAGCGGATGTTGGTGGTCGGAGCCGGTGTCAGCCGTCGGCAGGCCTCAGACATGGCTGACGACAAATGCTGCAGCACAACGTCATCTGCGGTTGCCGATGAGGGCCACTGCGTGGTGTACAGCGCCGATGGAGCACGGTTTGAGATCCCTCTGGAGTATCTTGGGACAACAGTCTTCGCTGAGCTCCTGAGGATGTCCGAGGAGGAGTTTGGCTTCGCAAGCGGTAGCGACGCAGGCAGGATCACTGTAATGACCCGTAGTTCAGAGAGTAGAAAGGGGCTAAATTAAATTTGTGCATTTGCATAGCATGCATCTGAAAATACGGGAAAATTTAAAACTTTTTCAACAAATACATAGAGTGTTCAACCACCACTCGAAAGGCTAGTTGAGAATGCCGTTAGTTGACGAGTAACTAAAAACTTAGAATCCAACTTGTGAAACTTGCATCGAGGTTTCGCTGATGTTGGTGGATTAGACTTAGTCATCAACATGAGTGTTATAAACTTCAAAATCTTGTCTTATCTTAATTCTCAAACATTTGGTTACAAGTGAATAATACAAGAAACTATAAATCAAATGATGAGTATGACTTACATCATTAATCAAATAAGTACATATCTTAAAGAAAAGAAAAGAAAAGAAGGAGTATATGGAAGGAGGATAATAAAATCCTAAACTAAATCTTAATCTAGATCTACTTATTCTATCAAGACTATCTTATTTTCTTATCTTCTAATCTTCTCCAAATCATTCTACTAGAGAAGGCAACACAAGAAAGGAGGAAGTTCAACAAGAAGGTTATGAAGAAGGATTTCTTAGATATGCATAGAAGTACTGTGCCAATCTATCATTGAGAATTTGGAAACTCTTATATCAGGATCTATTCTTAATAACTTCTCTAGAAATAGTGTGATATTCTAGTGTTCGTGTTATATAGAAGTAGTTTGGTAACAAGCCTAATCACCTTGTTAACAAATTACTCTTATATGCTCAAACAATTGAGTGTCATATACAAATAAACAGAAGGTCAGATAATTCAGAACATCTCAACCTTTGTAATATATGAAGTAATTTGGTGACAAGACTGATTATCTTGTTAACAAATTCTTTTATATGCATAAGGCAAATTGAGATGTCATAAAACACATGTACATTCTTCTATCACCAATGAATGAAATCACATGAGTTACTTCACTAATTCATGTGAGTGTGGACATGTCTCATAGGAGAGGAGTTCACAAGTTCATCCAGTGACAAGAGCCACTTGGCTTGTTCAAGAATTTATTCTCATGACGAGATGAATTTGGACATGTGGAAAATGGAACCCATGGACTAACTGATAATCTCTTGTATAAGCAACTTGTTTCCACACACTTAAGAATTTGATCTTAATAAGGGAGGATATCATTTTTGTTATTATCAGTATGAGTGAGAGAATCAAGTGTGATTCTGTTCTCATCATTCTGGAAAATGGAACCCATGGACTAACTGATAATCTCTTGTATAAGCAACTTGTTTCCACACACTTAAGAATTTGATCTTAATAAGGGAGGATATCATTTTTGTTATTATCAGTATGAGTGAGAGAATCAAGTGTGATTCTGTTCTCATCATTCTATTCATCTATTTTACCATAAGTCCTGATCACAGGCAGGATATCATTACCTTGTGTATCTATACACATATGATCATGTTTTCACATGATTAAGATGTCAGGTATCACAAGTTAAAACCACTGAGGCAATATTTCATGTGTGGCAGGGAGTTGTGTTGAAACAATGTGCATATTCTTTGCAGGCACCACAGTGTGACTTCATGCATATACTGATGGACCATAATTTGGGTGTTGCCCAATATTTCATCAAACACTTAATCCATCTCCTGGACATCTATTGAAATCTATAGTTTGATTATCTATAACCATCTGCTTTATGAATTCAAGTTAGAAATATTAATTAATTTTGAAAGTAGCAAATACTCACAAACAAAAATATAGCAATATATGTATCCATTTATGTTGCTATAAATATCACCCCACAATTAGAAAACTCACAATTTATACATTTGTGAGTAAATAATATATCCAATTTGGTTAAATTCCTTTTAATTGGAGAATGAATTCAAAGTATGCAAAATATTCACAAATGATCATTATAGCAAAATACATATTCATGTTGTTAATAATGTTCCACAAAAACAGAAGTTATAAGAAACAACTTTTGTAATAGAAAATAAATTCCATTATGACCAAAACCATTACCATTCCAAATGAATTTATAATGTAGCAAATTCCCAAATAATCAAATGGTAATAAATAAATTCTTATGCAAATAATGCTCAAAAAAAATATAAACTGTAAGCTACAAATTTAGTAATGTTAAATAAACTCAAATATGCCAAACACATTTTGTAATTCAAATAAATTCAAATCATGCAAATATTCTAAAAGAATTCAAATATTTATGTCCTTAAATGGAAATAACTCAAGTATAAAATTCTAAACTGTTCAGGGACTTCTCTGTAATTTAAATACCCTCAAAACAGTCCAAAAACAGGAACCAGGGGCCTGTTTACACTGATTCTGTAATTTCCTTGAAACCCAGGGGGTTTTCTGCAAAATGACCTTTTCTTTTACCTTTCTTCTTCCTCGCGCCAGAAGGACGCCGAAGTCGCCGTGTCGAATTCGTCGCGCCACGTCCTGCTTGCTTGCTTCCCTTCGTGGATAAGACCATGGAGATGTCGTGCTCGATCTCCTCTCTCACCCCGTACTCCTCATATCCCCTCTCATGCTCTCCTTTTCGGTCGGGACGAAACCCTAGCTTGTCGGGCCGTCGCCGTGCGTCACCGATTCCGGCCTCGGGGTGCTAATTCGAGTGGCTTGGAAGCTTCGCCGTGGCTGCCTCGTCCTCTTCAACGACACGCGTGTGCTAGGAAGCTCTAGGGAGGGAGAAATCCGCCGTCGTCTTCAACTCCGGCCGCCGGATGTCGCAGAGGTTTCTGACGCCGTCCGTCAATGACTCGACGTTCCGAGCCCATAGCCGTGCTCGTGGTGAGCTTATCTATCTTCCCATGCCTTCAATTCGTTTGATTGCTTCAGGAACTTGTCATCGCACCGTGTGCCATGTCCGGCCGCCGCGGTTGCGAGTCGCCGGAGCTACTCCGGTGACCATTTGGTCCCAGCGCCGCCACCAAATGGTAGCCCGCGTCAATCTCTACCCGATGCGTGCTCGAACCCGTGCTAATTCGTTCCGAATCATCGAATTCGAGCTCGGGCTGGAGCAAGCTCAAGTGCTGACGTCAGCATGACGTCAGCGGACCAATCAGAATTTTTCCTGATTTTCTTTTCAAAAATATAAATAAATTTATGACATGTGGACCCACATGTCAGATGTTTAATAATTTAGTAAAATAGGTTGGTATTTATTAAAATTATGACAAGTGGGACCAACCATTTTAATAAATTCTAGAAATTTATTAAATTGAATTTAAACTTTGGAAATTCCTAACTAAATCATTTTAAATCAGAAAAATACAAATAATATACTAAAATGATCAGAAAAATAGAATTTATCTGTTTGTATAAATAAAATGCTTGTTGACTAAATTTGAATCGTTCTAAAATTGAAACAACAATTTGCTTATTATTTGAAATATGGAGTTAATTTGAAATACTAATTTGGATACATTTTAATTTCATGTAAAATGTTTCACATGCTTCACTTCATATTCTAAAATGTGTTTTCACCATAACATATAATTTTTTATTTCAATAACTGATTAATTAAAATGATACTTTATTTAAGAAAATAATTAATAAGGAATATTTTTCATAATTTTGAAAATGAAGTTATAAGCTTATGAAATTTGTTCTACTATTACTTAATAACCATTTTTTTAATGAATAAAAATCTAACAACGCTTTGAACTACTAAGTTTCCTTTGAATAAATGTTTCACATATTTCGTTTATTACTTAACTTCCTTTCACTTATATTTTGGTTGAATAAAGAAAATAGGAAACAACTTAAAAATTCATAAACAATAATGTAGCAATGCAAAATGTTCTACTACAAAAACAAATCCTTCATCCAAAAAATAAACAAAGCTAAGTATAAGTTAGTAAGTACTTGATTAAGTAAAATAAATACCCTTATGATATGTGTTGATACCAACAAATTTATATATTATTTATTTCTTCAAAAGTTATTCTTTTGCATTCATGAATAATAAAACTACACCACTTCTTTAATTAATTCAAGTCAATACATGTTCTTTACAAACATAAAGATTATAATCAACCCTAAAACAACCACTTAGTATTATGATGTTGGTTTACTTTATTTATTTGCTTAACATTGTACTTTAAAGTTAGAGTTTTAACATTCATCTTTCTTGTGAAGTAAACTTGAAGACAAAACAAATCTAAAAGTAATCACCAAACTCAAACAACCCTCAACTATCGAAAGTTAGCTACGTGGTTTAAAGTAATGCATCTCATACTTATGCATAATAGCATATTGCTTCTTCAAACATTAGTCCTTACCGGACCAATGACGCTTTTTCCAGATTTTGGAGTCTTTATTGTATCGAAGACCTTGGCTGCATAATCTTGTAGTCAAAAAGGCAAGTTCACTCTTGCTCATGTTCTACTTGATTATGTTTATCAAAGTAAATGCAAAATACTATGGTTTAACATTGCATAAAAAAGTAAAACCTATTTTCGAATTATGTGAATTGCTATATATATATTGTTGGCTGGCAGATGGAACCATGGTATGATGTGGTTGGTGGAGGTTCCATTTGCACGGGAAAGTATGACCTAGGACTTAATAACCAATGCCGTCAGTGTTCTTGCGCCGTAAATGAAGCGTTAACCATGAGACTTGGAATGGGACGGGAAAGTCATCTGTGATCTTCTCCCTTTCGCATGTCAACGGGCAGCCAGAGCCGTACGCTGTAGGTCTTGCGAGACTACATGCACATGGGTGAGACCCCTTAATGCTCACGGACTCTGGTGCCTATGATGGTCTGCAAGGGGATGCCTAGGTATCTACCGTGAGGGGTAGAGCCAGGGGTGATTTTGCTATGCATGAATTGGATGGGCATGCGGGGTTGTTGGAGAAGCACGACGAATGGCTTGGATCACCGACTGGGCCCCATACCAAAGAGAGTGTGGACGGGAAAGATCGCCCGGTTGTGCAACAAGGCGTTGATCTCTTATGGGTAAAGTAACGCACCTCTGCAGAGTGTAAAAAAGTGTGACATGTTACTCCCTGTTCCGGGAAGGAGCTGCGAACGCTGCAGGAAAGGTGGCTCCATGAAGCCCTAGCACCTGTGAATGGATGACGGGCATAGTTTTCTGAAGATAAAATGAATCTTTTCCTAAAAATGTTTTACAAAGATATGCATGTTCATCCATGACCTTTTGGTATGGATGGTAGCTTGTGCATAAAACACCTTATTCCTATTATATGAACTTGCTGAGTAACGCTCGTGTTGCTCACCCTTTCCTCCGTTGACCCCCTGCTTAGATTACTGGAGACAGCAGAGGAAGAACAGGAATCCATAGCAATATTGGTGAGATCTTCGACAAGGAGTCAAACCAACCTGGTGGAGACTGAAGGAGTCAACCTCTACTTTGCCAATGAATGGGTGACGACAACAATGTCTATGGAGAAGACAATGATTATTTGGAAGGAGGAGCACAACTCCAGACAAAGATATTCCAGATGGATAGATTAGTGCTGTGACAACAGCAGTAGTGGATTAGGAGTTAGAAGTAGAGCTGGTATCCATCTTAGTGCTTCGACTTAAGTTTTTCGGGAGTTTCATTTGCACGAGACCTACTTCTGTTTGTAAAGGAGGTTCTCGAGATTTTGTATTGAATAGTGTTGTAATCCTATAGTGTTACCTTGGACCGACTATATTTCTGTTGTACTACTCTGAAGGATGTAATATTTACGGAATGGTCCTTCCATGAGTATTATGTCAACGACTTGTACACTACAACATGCAGTGGTGTGTTGGGTCCCTACAGTCACGCTGCCCTGCGATGCCACAGTGATGGATTATGTCTTGTGCCTGGTCAGGAGAGAAGCCTCTAAGGAGGTTGTGATGGCGTTCTTGAGCTCCATTGCTGGGCACTGCCGCAACTACAATGCTAGCTGCATGGTGCTGTCAGTGGACCTCAGCCATCAATTTGCTCTTTGTACTTAGCTACTAGCTTAGCTTCTGAAATATATTTTTTGGTTAGGACCAAGATGAGCTCTGTAAGATTCAGTTATCACGGGAAATGATATAAAACAGACAATTTTCGGGAAAAGATGGATTGTTTTGACACATCCTTTAACACACTTCGTGTAGAGTTTTGAACAAAGTAGAAAAAACCATGGGCTTATAGTTCGTGGCTAAAAGGAGACGACGGGGATGGGGAGGATTAGATGAACAATATATATAAACTGCTGTTCCTACCTCTGACTAGAACAGTCAGATTGAGACTGCATGACCCAGATGGAGGTGGGTCGAGCAGTTTGTAGGTTCTTGTTAGAAGTAGCAATGTCGATTTGCTGCCTAGGAAATGGACGCTTCCACTGTCGCTGCCGGAAGTGGCCAATTCTGGATTTCCATTCCTCGTGTGCTGGATATTGCTTGCATTGGCTGGGTAGCCTCGTGTCGTCTCACCACACTGGTGAGAATTCCAGATACGAATAAGCCCTCTAATCAGTAGCAGTATGTAGCAAAGCAAGCGAATTTCTGACACTTGCTTTTGAACTTCTGTTCTGTAGGCATTTCCCAGAAATTAAATGAGCCTTGTAGTTGAGCATGTGGTACAATGACTTCTTTTTTATTGTTTTCTTCTAGGATGGCATCTATTCGTTCTTTTAAATGCAAATTAAGTATCTTCTTTTGTGAAGAAACTGACTGTAGATTCTGAATTGATTAAAGCCTTGCAACATTGAAAAAGCTTTACGTAGATTCCATTAGCATTAAGAGTATGCAAAGTTTCCATTCTCTTTCTATCTATGTCAAAAACCTACTTTACTAGCAAGTACTAAACAGAAAAACATTAGGAGCTGCAAACAACCACTTGTTGGTTAACACCCAGAGATGGTGCCATACAGCTTCCGTAGTGACATGGCATTGCTATGGAGCTCAAGAATGTCTTCTCAACCTCCAGTGAAACGTTTCTCCCAAGCAAGCACATTATGTATTCCATCACCGTGGCGTCACATGGCAACAAGATCCTGCCATCGTCGCTGACGAAACCAAACTCCTCCTGAGACATACGGAGGAGCTCTCTGAAGATCATCGTGCCAAGGTACGCCAATGGAACCTCGAAACGAGTCCCATCAGTTGTGTACATGACAAAGTGGCCCTTGCGTGCCACTGCCAATGGTAAGCCGCTTCCTCCCGAGGAGTGCCACTTCTTTGCTAGTTGAGCAATTCTCTTGGCATTGACCATGGTCACTTATTTCTTCTGAAAGGTGGGACTGGAGACTCTGCATGAGTTGCAATGCTTTGTTTGTGTTGATGGATAGTGTTTGGAGGGCATTGAACCATGTTTATAGCTGAAGAGTTGCAAGTGCCATGTTTACAAGAGTCGTAAAAAAACTTGTGAACGCAATAGACCTAATTCGAAAGGGACAATTTGTTCCTGATAGAGAGGACGACGAGTTGACACACTCCCTCAGGAATCCTGAACACTATGGACGATGTCGAGGCTACGGACCCGGGACTACGTGGAAGCAAGGGTTTCCGGCGGACGTTGCAAGTTATAGAAGCCGTTCCAGAAATAAGAAGAAGGGGTTGGACCGGTTATCGGAATTAGAACGCCAGGTGCGGCGGCAGTAGGAGCAACTGGACTCAATTACCCAGCAAAGGGCATCTCAGCTGCAGCTAGAAGATCCTGCAGTCGATGCCGGCCCATCTCAAAGGAAAAGCATCGTGGGTTCTACGTAGCTCGAAGATCCTGCAGCTCGAACCGCCGGCGGCTCACTACCCCGTGGATGATATCACGGAGAAGACAAATTGTGAGCTACATATGTTAATGAAGAACATATCCTTCCCCGTGGCGGCCGGCTATGCTTTACCAAACCAATCTGGAGCAACTTACCATGTTGGTCAGATTCCAGCTGGATATGCTCGTGTCGGGGTGGTAAAAGTTATGCCGGGATTCCAGAAACTGGAGCTTGACATTCCTGGAGGTGACGACGAGAAGACACTGGGAGAAGTCGAGCTTGGTATCGTTCTATGGAAGAAGAAATACATCCTGTTTCCAGACTCGGCGCCAAGGCCACCGACTCCTCCGAGTAGAAATCCACCACCTCAAAGTCCATCCCACCCCGACGATTGGGAGCCCACCGCGAGTCCATCGTCCGCGCCGGCCCGTCAACCGACTGATGCGCCCACTAGTAATTTGACAAAGCGGAAGTTGCAGTTCACGTCGACTGGTACTATGCTCAGGAAAGACAGGTCTCCTGTCAAGAAACGTGCAAAGATACCCAAGAAAGCCAAGACTCCTGAGAAGTTATCTTACGAGAAGACTAACGAGGAATTAGAAGAGAGTATCCATGCCGATGTGAAAGCCCAGTTAGCAACAAAAAGCCCCCTACAGACCCCATAAAGGAACTTCTGAACACTATACCAAAGGAGAACATTGATCGCACCGTTGACAACTTATATAACCCTCCGGCGAGCCCCCTTACAGACTATGAGCGTTGTATTGAGAAGACACATAGCTCACAGTTGGAAGAGAAGAAATGCGGGAAAAAAGTTCCCCAGCTCGGAGAACAAGAAGTACAATCGATCGCCCCGCTCAAGGTGTTTCTGATAAGGCGGCCGTCCACTATGACAATGTTGCTCATGAAGTCCTAGGCGACTCAGGTTATGCCATTGCTGAGATAGCATATCGATTTGTTCTCGGGCAGCCTCTGGTCACAGATACGAAGGCTCTAACAACACAATTATGGAAATTGCATAACTAGTACATGACCGCCGCAAAGGAAGGGAAATTCTATTTCATGGTGGGAGTTAAGGAAGAGCACTGCTTCCGAGAATACGTTGTGTAGGTTGAGTTCTCCGAACTTTTTTCAGATGTACAATCAACGTGCCCTCGACAAATCTATCGTCAGCTGCTATTGTCTGTAAGTGATTTATTTGTGTAATTTAATTCATTAGTTAAGCTCGTTCATTACCTGTAAATATCCTCACGATATTCTTTTGTCCGCTATTATGCAGAATGAAGATTCGTGAATGTAGAGTGGGAGGAATCTGGGACATTGGGTTCATTGACCCGGATAAAGTTCATGAAGTCACCGTAGAGCAGTATGCCCAGGACACAGAGCAGTTTTTGCTAACGTTTTTAAAGCGACAAAGTACCAAAAAAGAAATACTTTTTCCTTACAACTTCAAGTGAGTGTTACTATCTTGTACACATTCTATTTTGCTTTCCCGATGTTAAGTGTAATTGATGAGTTATGAATAACTGCGTATATAAACGTGCGCAGGTTCCACTTCATTCTGATGATCATTAGAATCGAGGTTGGAGAAGTTGAAATCATGGACTCATTAAGGAGAGACCCTGATGATTACAAGAGCGTGCGTTATATGCTCAAGAGGTAATTTCAATCGCACTATATCGGCCTCTTTCATTCATTTCCTGATATCAAGTAAGTAATAACTCCTCAATTCATTTTCTTTGCCGGGCAGGGTTTGGAAACAGTTCATCACGGAAGAACGCGGTGAATGGAAAGATTAGCTGGAATTTAAGGCTAACAACGTAAGTAGTACTACGTACCTAGGTCCGCGTATCTCTCTAATTTCTATTTTCAATACCATTATCATTCTCTTGATTATTATTTGATTGAATTCTATTCTCGTATAGTGGTGCCTGTGACAACCACAGGGGACGGATTTATGTGGATACTACGTTTGCGAGTACATTCACATGAAGGTCAATGAGAGAGTCAATAGTCGAAGAAATCAAGAGGTACATAAACATCATTCACAACTTTATTTTGGTACCATCAATTGTGTTTAGTTTCCTTCATAATTGATTTGATCTCCTTCTTTTAAAGATGGCAAGGAAGTGGAACCAGCTCCTACCAAAGGACCGCGTAAAAGCAATTGCGGAGGAATTGGCGGGATTTTTCCTTACGCGGGTCATACCGGAATCCGGAGAATTCCACTATATCAAAAAATAGCCTCCCTCCATGTACTAGCAGCGATCTCCATGTAATGAGTACTTTATGTGTGTACATATATATACCAAGTTGTATGTGTGTTATGTATATGCATTAACGTGATCTTCATGTGTGCGAAAACTTTTTTTTGTGCATCGACGTGATCTCCGAACAATGGAAAAGTCTGAAACCCTAAACCCTGAAAAATAAGCGAAAAAAATGCCACGGCAGCGTTTTAGACGTTTTCCTGCCGCGGCAGGAAAATGAGCGTTAAAAGAAAAAAACAGAAACCTTTAGTCCCGGTTGGTGTTACCAACTGGGACCAAAGATCCTGCCCGCGCGCGCGCCGCTCCGCCCACGTGGAGGCCTTTAGTTTTGGTTCGTAGGAAACCGGGACTAAAGGCCCCCACCGTTTAGTCCCGATTTGGCAGTCCCGGTTGCACAACCGGTACTAAAGGCCCTCTGAAACCGGGACTGTTGCCCCATTTTCTACTAGTGCCATGAGTCTTGTATGTGCAATGTCGCAAGCAGATCCAGGCAATGTTATTGACATCGCATGTTGCTTTGGGCCTAACTGTTTGGTGTGTGACGGGTACATCACCATGCACCGCTAGTGACATGTTTAGTAGATAAGCAGCACGAGGACCCCATGCAAACCGGGTTGAACGCGTGAGGGCTAGTTTTTTAGCAATTGTGCAATAATATATTGGCATACAATCCTTGTGATTGTGCTAGGGACTGATGATAAACCGACTTAGTTGGATTTAATGTGTGTTGTTAATATTTTGATTAGGTGTGAAAGGGACAAGGTTAACTGTGCAACACACACAACTTGCTTAACAGTGTCTTATCTCAGTCTTGCACCGACAGTACCTTCTGTAAAGTTTGTGGGTAAAACATTCAATTCTTCAGTAACATCATCACATGTTTTAACCCAAATTTAAATATGCCTTAGAACACTAAATACTTTGGAGTAGACCTGCTATTTCTTCTATTTTGTGTCTTTATCCTACTTTGTTACTTCTTGACTTCTTGTATTGATGTCCATCTAAAGTTTTTTCTGACAGTTTATCATTGTAAATGGCTCCTTCACCACCTTGTCATTTCACAAATTCAGGATTTTTTAAAATCTTTTTAATGGCATGTCTTAGATGATACTCCCTCCGTTCAGAATTAAAAGACGTTTTACACTTTTCCGACAAAGGTCAAAAACTAGGAAAAGGACGTGTCTGACCTCCAGCGAAATAACAATTCAGTTCACATCGAAACTCTCCCGACGCCCATCGTGAAAAGAAAGGCGCCTTGCTGTCGCCCCAGGTCCTCGCCGGTGCCGCCTCCCGTCGCCTTAGGTCCTATCCTGTGGCCGGCAACAGCAGATCGTGCTCCCAGGTCCTCCCCTGTTACCGGCAGCAGCAGATCGAGCTCTCAGGTCATCTCAATCGCCGGTAGCAGCAGATCGAGCACACAGGCCATCTCCCATCTGTGGCAGCAAAAGATGTAGCTCCCAGGCCATCTCCAAATCCATCTACCGCCGCCGCCGATAGCAGATGGAGAGCAGATCCATCTCCCATCACCAGCAGCAGTAGATGGAGCTCCCAAGCCATCTCCCGTCTCCGGCAGCATCAAATCAAGCCCCCAGGCCATCTCCCGTCGCCGCCGGCCGCCGGAGAGCAGGTCCGCCGCCGCACACGGATCCACCCCACCGCTCACGGATCTGTGGCCGGGAGAGTGAGAGCATGGAGGGTGTGAGACGGAGAGTGAGAGCACGGAGGCGCCGGCGACGCGAGTGGAGAGTGAGAGCGCATAGGCGACGCGAGAGGGAGGGGGAGCATGGAGCGCGTCGGTGCCGCGAGTGGAAGAGGGCGAGCGCGTGGTCTTTTTTTTTGAACAAGAAGTGCCCCGAAGGGCGAAGAAGCTGCATTAAAACACCGGCAGGAATACAATTACAGAGAGACCCTCATAGTCAACTCTCGCACTGCTCTTTCTAGAGGTAGCAGAAAAGGGCTCACCAAAAGAAAAAAGGACCCTAAGGCAAAAAGATAAAAAGCAACTAGGCCCGTCACATCCTCCTCTGCCAAACGCCGGCGACCTCCAGGCAGCAGAAGCGCCGAGGTCGGAGATGAAGTTGCTCGCTTGGATCTCCATACCAGCGTTGAACCATTGCCACCTGCCGCCTCGACGGCCCCGGGGACGAACCACTTGGGGTCGAAGAAGCGTCGAGCACCGGCGCAATGATCCGAAGAGACCTCCAAGTCGGAGGAAGAAATCCATGGCCGCCCTTCGGCCAGAAAAGGCAGAGGCTGGTCGGAGGTCTCCGACAAGAACACGCCCCTGCGGATGCACATCATCGGACGCAGCTTCAAAGAGAGCAACAGAAGACCGGCTCCGGCAC
Organism: Poa pratensis; assembly: GCA_947311845.1. Lineage (NCBI taxonomy): Eukaryota > Viridiplantae > Streptophyta > Magnoliopsida > Poales > Poaceae > Poa > Poa pratensis. The sequence continues at coordinate 5,452,034 of CAMZMU010000083.1, forward strand.
AACACCACCATCACCACACCACCACCGTGGTGGCTAGCACAAATGGAAGTAGACCGAGGCAGGTCTGACCACCACTCCAGAGAGGCTCCCGAGAGGGAGCAGGCAGAAAAGCAAGACGAAGCAAAGGTCGCTGTATCGGAGCTCCAGTCCTCCTCGCCTCCACGGCCGACCAGGATAAGCTCCAAAGGACAACCACCAACGACAGGGGTCCTCCCTCCCTCGCCACCATGGCCGGCTAGGGGAGGAGCCATCGCTTGCAACGCCCGCACTCCACCAAGAACAGGGAGGGGATAGGGGCGCTTATTTAAGGGGGGATTCGCCGTCGTCCGCTTCCACCATGGAAGCCAGGGCTCCGACGAGCAGCTCGTGTCGCGCCACCGCACGAAGCTGGAAGAAATCCCCTGCAAGCCTCCCGATTCCAACGCCATCCCACCGCCAACCTTCTCCTCCACGCCACCATGGCGCAGGGAAAGAAGCAGTAGTAGCACAACACCACAGATCGGGGGAGGACCACAACCAAGGTGAATCGAGAGCAGAAGCGCTGCGACCTCCTTCGTCCAAGCTCCCGCACGAAGCGAGCTCCCAAGAAGGCAGAAGAGCACCAGCGCCACACCGAGACACCACAGGACAAGCTTATTCGAGGGGAATCGCTCAGATCCCACCCTCACCGCCGCCAACCATTGACGCCGGCTCGCAAGGAGAAGCCGAGCAGGAGCAGCGCCGCTTGAGTTCGCTGCAACTCCATCCGAGACGGGAGAACACCAGTCTCCCCGAAGGAACCGAACATCCTAACACTAATATGCACAGGAGGGGGGTGGCCCCCTCCCTCCCCTCGTCGCCAGACGGCAGAGCCGCCGGGAAGGAGGGAGGGAGGAGCCGGGGGCGGCGAGGGCGGCGGGGACGCGGTCAAGGAAGGAAGAGGATAAGAGCACTGCCTTCACCGTCTTTTTGGCTTGACCGAGCGAAAGAGTGAGCGCGTGGTCGGGAGAGGGAGTGGGGAACATACGCTCGAGTGAGTCAGCTCCATTCTGATCGGGGATAAAATCGGAAAGTGCGGACAATTTGGAGACAAAAATGAACTGTGAAAATTGAGCTATGTTTGCTAAAACATCTTATAAAACGGAACAGAGGGAGTAGATTGTAAAGAAACTTGGTGTGTATTCTCTGTTCACCGGTATGCAACTATCGATATCTAAAACTAGAGTCAAGACCATTACTGGTTCATTTTGTAGTTGTATGGAACTAAAATGTAAGAGAGGAATGGCTGCAACTGTTGGTTAGCAAATTCATGATTTGTTGCTTTGATGATCACAATCCTGTACATACAAATTTCCTTCTAGTGTCTGTTATCTAACTATCTTACAGTACCCAGGAAACTACACAAAACAAAAGACAACATCAGGTCCCTGCATGAATGTTCTTCAGAAGCTACAAGCAACAAATTTGTTGGCTGGCTCCGACAGTAGGAATTGCAAAGCCAGTGTAGTGGCAGGACGTCACCATGGAGCTCAACAGTGCACTCTCGACCTCGGCAGAGGCATTTCTCCTTAGCAAGCACATGGCATACTCCATGACTGCGGCATCGCAAGGCAGTGTGATCTTGACATCGCTTGCAAAGCCAAACTCCTCCGAGACATCCTCAGGAGCTCGCCGAAGACCGTCATGCTGAGGTACACCAACGGGACCTCGAAACGCCTCCCATCGGCCGTCTACATGACACAGTGGCCCTTGGCTGGTACGGGAGTGCAGCATCCTTCATCTTCCTTGGCTGTTACGGTGAGCCTCTTCCTCCCAAGTACTTCTGCCCTCTGCCACTTCTTTGCTAATTGAGCAAGTCTCTTGGTTCCGGCCATGGTTGATTCTTGGTATTTGTGTTTTCAACTCTTGCAATGCTCAGTTGGCCGATGAGATGTTGAAGTGGTGGTGTTAAACGAGCCGCTTGCTGAATTTATAGGCAAGGTCGCGAGGGAAAGGACATTATGACGGTGAAGTGTAGTTGTCATTGTGAAGAGTGGGCAAGGGACAAAGACATGGGATCAGTGTGTGTAATGTGGCATTCATGATTTGGTAAGGGGACAACGCCACCATGCACCGCCACTGACATGTTTAGTGGAAAAGTAGCACGGGGACCCATGCAAACTTGGCTCAGCACGTGAGAGTCAGTTCTGTATCTATATGGCAATGATATATTGGCAGACAATCCTTGTGATTGTGATTGATAAATCTTGCCAGCATGTTTAGTTGTCAATAGTTTTCCTTTGGCAGATGCTAAACTGGCTTAGTTCGATTTATGATTGCACTTTAATGCATGTTGTTAACATTTTGATTAGGTGTGAAAGGGATGGTGTTAATTGATGCAACGCACCCAACTTGTTGAACAGTACCCTATCTCAGTCCTGTTGATGGCCTGACTTGTAGCATTGCATGTGGAAGCCATTCCTTAGCTCCTTCTCTGCACTTTCCTTTGGGCCTTCAACCAGCACGATGCACCAATTGTTCGTTTTACAGCCACACTTATTTTTCATTTTCCAGGCTTACTGTCTTATGTGAAGTTCTGTGAGTCGAAGGATATTCATTTTTTCAGCAACAGTTAATCATTACTTATATCTATGCCAAAAAAAATCTTCCTGAAACTCCTAAATAAATCCTATTTTCTCTTTCATTTTTTGATTTTTATCCTGTTTCATTACTTTTCATATATTGATGGTCTTCTCTTTTTTTTCCAAAGGATTCATCATTGAAAATGGCGCCTGTACCATCTAATCAATTCACAGATTCACATTTCGTGACCTTTTTAGTGACCTAGCTTGGATGATTAATTATAACTCTGTGCAGCAGGATGAAACTATTGACATCTAAATATATAGTTACAACCATAGTTAGTCCATTGTACAGTTGTATCGTATGCAACTCAAATGTAAGAGAAGATTGGCTGGAACCACTTGTGGTTTGACACAATACTGCTTTGAAGATCACATTGCTTTATATATAGTTTTCCTTCTCCAATTGTCTGTTATCTAACTATGTTGCACTATCCAGGTAAACTATAAAAAACTGAAGACAACATCAGGGTTTGCATGCATGTTCTTCAGAAGCTACAAACAGCAAATTTGTTGGCTGGCTCCGACAGCAGGCATCACATAGCCAGTGTAGTGGCAAGACGTCAACATCGAGCTTAGCAGCGCATTCTCGACCTCGGCAGAGGCATTTCTCCTGAGCAAGCTCATGACATACTCCATCACTCCGGCATAACAAGGCAGTGTGATCTTGCCATCGCTTGCAAAGCCAAACTCCTCCTGAGACATCCTCAGGAGCTCGCCGAAGATCGTCGTGCTGAGGTACACCAAAGGGACCTCGAAACGGATCCCATCGGCTGTGTACATGATGCTGTGGCCCTTGGCTGATACGTAAGTGCAGCAACCTTCATCTTCTTTGGCTGTCACGGTGAGCCTCTTCCTCCCGAGTGCTTCCACGCTCTGCCACTTCTTTGCCAGTTGAGCAAGTCTCTTGGCGCCACCCATGGTTGGTTCTCGGTCTTTGTGTTTTTAGCTGGAAATTTGTTGGTGTGAGCTATGGATGTTGCAATGCTCAGTTGGTGGATGAGCTGAGGAAGTGATGGTATTGAGCCAGCAGCTTGCTGAATTTATAGGCAAGGAGAAGGACGTCTTGACAGTGAACTGCGGTTGTCATTGAGAAGAGTTGGCAACTGGCAAGGGACAAGGCCATGGGATTGGTGCATGCAGTGTTGCAGTATGATTAATTTGGATTAGATTGCCATGGGGCCAAATGTTTGGTGTATGCCGGAGCCTGTAGTTGTAACGGGTGGGCATTTGTTTGCTTTCTTATCATTCATGACTACCATACTGAACCGCGTAGAGAACAAGAAGCGTGTCGGTGTCGAGTATGTGGCTATTGGCAATGTGCGTGGAGCCGTGGAGGGGACAGCGATGGCTTACAGATTCAGGGATTCAACAATTACGGTGCACACTGTATATGTGCTTCTGCTGACACGTACCTGACATTGTGATGTGCCTTGTTCATGCTCCTTATCAGTCTCTTCTGTGAGCATTCAGTCAAGCTCATGTGGGTCTAGCACATGATCTGTTTGATTTCCGGCATCTCACATGGTGACTGCTCCTTCCTGCTTTTTATATCTCTTGGGTACATGAGTACAGGACCAGAACCAAAGCTGCAGGTATATCCATTTCCTAACTGAAGCAGATGTCTGACGTGTTATGTTGACTGTTCGGTTCCAATGCATATATTGTATTTGCAATGTGAATTTTCCCGTTATAGTTGAGTTTCTTATTTAAAAATGACTATTTAGTCCAACATAAAAATAAATTTAGAAAAGGAAACCTCTCTCTAAGAATGCCATGACACACATGTATTACTTCCTCCTGGACATGTGCAGCATCTGGTTGCCCGGCTTTCTTTAAACCTTTTGATTTCTAACCTGTGCACATATAAAAAATATAATTATTTTTGTACCCGGGCATTCTTCCAGTGAGCTGTTGCCTTCTTTAGATTTGTACAATTCATGGCTGAAACTTGTGAACTGATGGTGCAATTAATAATCTGTTCCAATTTCTGAATTTGCAGGCAATGGAAAACCAAGTATTCTAGGAGAAGACTGGGTCAAGTGCATGCATGTCACTGTGGCAAACGGGACTGGTCAATGAGCACCTAACGTGCAATGCTGCTACAATCCCAATGGATGCATGCATAAAGCATGTGTGTCGTGCCAACCTAATCACTGTTTCTGATGAGGCTTTGAAGGGGTTCATGTCCTTTCGTTGCTTGCACATCAACAGTGCATGCAGCTATTGCCATGCTGACTATTTCAGTGACTATGGAACCGGCATGTGGGCCGCATGTTAATCAGGCACAACGTGTGTGATGATATGATCCCAATATCCATTAGGAAGCAACCAGCATCAAAATGATTTGTATCAAACCAACCTCTTAAGTAGCCAGTAAGAAGGTTAGTATGGCATCACATTGTCATCTCCCATCACTATTAATATATCATTGGCTCCAGAAAGTGCCAGAGAGATTGGCCCAGAGATATCAAATCAAGATCACATCGATATCTTGGCTTTGCACTTGTACAATTACAGTTAGCATTGCATGTTCAGAGCTCATGACTCTGTCTGTTCTGTCATTAATGATACTACAGATGCACCTAATTAAAATTTATGTCTCTTTTCCTTCTCCTATTGTCTATATTCAACTATATACAATACCCAGGTCAACTACAGAAAACAGAGGACAATATCAGTGTTACGGACGCACTAGTATTCCACGAATCACAGCAGGTTCAGAGTACAGAATTGTGAGGAAGGAAGAGGAATTGGACAGCAGGGGAGGTTCAGAGAGAGAGAACGAGGTAGAGGTTTCAGATACAATTCCGTGGTCAATCGACAGCCAGCAACTGCTACACGCATACGTCTTTATGCCTCAGAATCGCTGCCAGCTAGGCAGGAGAACAGCGTCAACTTGGCCACATGTCCATCTCTGATTGCTCATCACTTGGTCCACTCTGGCCCACTGATCCGAGCTGGCGCCCGCCTGGCACTTCTCAGCCTCCTCTTCTGTTTGCCTGAAGCGCTCTTGGTCATGTCGTAGCTTGGGTCCATGACATTACCCTCTCCTTGTGAACCAGCTTGACCCCAAGCTGGATGTTCAGGAAACTTGCTCTTGACTTCTTCTTTATCTTCCCAAGTAGCGAGAGCATCAGGTAGACCTTGCCACTTCACGAGAACTTGACAGCGTGCCACCCCTTCGCTTGTTCTCCAGCGTGTACCCAGAATCTTGTCGGGAACGGTATCTCCGTGATCAACTTCCGGAAGATGTTGCTGCACTTGTGTGTTGTGTCCAATCGCCTTCTTCAACTGGGACACATGGATGACCGGGTGGATTTGGCTCGTGGCTGGTAAGTCCAGCTTATAAGCCACCTTGCCGACCTTCTGAATCACCTGAAATGGACCATAGAAGCGAAATGCCAATTTTCGTGTTCCTTGGTTAGCCACGGATGTTTGCACATAAGGATGTAGTTTCAAATAGACCCAATCTCCTTCACTGAAATGTCTCTCTGTTCGATGCTTGTCAGCCTGATTTTTCATCCGCAGCTGCTGCCTCTCCAAATGTTGCCTTAGTAATTCAGTCATAGTTTCACGGTCCCTCAGCCATTGCTTTAGATCAGGAACAGCACAGGCTTCCACCACATCGACACCAAAGTGTCTTGGAGTGTATCCATACAAGACTTCGAAGGGTGTCTTACCAAGCGTGGAGTGTATGGTAGTATTGTACCAGAATTCCGCAAGAGGTATCCAGTGCACCCATTTCGTTTGACATGAACTGACAAAGCATCTCAAGAATCCCTCCAGGCATTGGTTCACGCGCTCTGTCTGTCCATCCGTCTCAGGATGTCTCGCCGAACTCATTCTTAGTTCAGTGTGTGTCAAGCGGAACAACTCCTGCCATAATGTGCTTGTGAACACAGGGTCGCGGTCAGACACAATTGCCAGTGGTATCCCATGCAGACGATATATTTCCTTGACATAGAGCATGGCCACCGAGAGAGCAGTAAAGGGGTGTTTAAGTGGCAGGAAATGAGCATAACGAGAGAATTTATCGACCACAACCAAAATGCAATCAAAACCAGCTGATTTGGGCAGACCGGTGATGAAATCCATGGTAACCACCTGCCAAGCTCCATCAGGTGTTTTCAATGGTTCCAATAAACCCGGGTATGCAACCCTCTCGACTTTTGCTTGCTGACAAGTTGAGCATTGCGCCACGAATTGTTTCACATGAGTTTTCAAACCAGGCCAAGAGAATGTGTGCTTTACTCTGTGATATGTGGCATGAAACCCGGAATGACCACCGATTGGGCTAGAGTGCAGAGCATGTAAGATATCTTGCTGCATAACAGCATTAGTGCCCACCCAGATTCGTCCCTTATGTCTGATAATCCCTTGAGACAAAGAGAAATTCCCCTGCGGTGATGCTATCACCAATTCGGCCAGCTTTGCTTTTGCTGCAGGGTCCTGCATATATCCTTGAGCCACATTCTCCAACCACACAGGTTTACATTGAGACACTGCCAACAATTCCTCCGTGTCCTCATGAATGTGCCTTGACAATGCATCAGCCACTCTGTTGTCTGCACCCTTCTTATAAATGATTTTGTACGTCAGTCCCAACAGTTTGGTCAATGCCTTGTGTTGCCATGGTGTGGACAACCTTTTGTCATCTAAATGCACTAAACTGCGCTGATCTGTTCTAATCACAAATTCCCCATGCTGAAGGTACGGTCTCCACTTATCAATTGCCATGAGGATGGCTAAGCACTCTTTCTCATATGTGGATAACCCCAAATGCCTTGGACCCAGCGCCTTGCTGATGAATGCGACAGGATGATTGTTTTGCATTAGTACAGCTCCAACTCCTTTACTACAGGCATCCGTTTCCACAACAAAAGTCTGCGAGAAATCTGGCAAAGCCAGCACTGGAGCTGATGCCAAGGCCTGCTTTAAGGCTTGAAACGATGCTTCTCTTTCAGAGTTCCAAACATATGGAACTCCTTTCTTCAGCAAGTCAGTCAGTGGTCTGCTAATGATGCCATATTTTTCAATAAACTTTCTGTAATAGCCAAGCATTCCCAACACCATTCTCAGTTCCTTCACATTTGTTGGACGTTTCCACTTCAGAATTGGTGCAATTTTGGACTGATCAGTTGTCACTCCAGCAGAGCTGATAACGTGACCCAGATACAAGATTTCTTGACGACCAAAAACACATTTGGACTTCTTGACCTTCAATTCATGTTTAGCCAGGATCTCTAGCACTGTTTCCAAATGCTTAGCATGTTCCTCCAAGGTCTTGCTGTAGATTAGGATATCATCTACGAAAACCAGCACACTTTTACGAAGTAGCGGTGCTAGTATGTCATTCATCACTCCTTGAAATGTAGCAGGCCCACCCGTTACACCATAGGGCATCACCTTGTATTCGAAGTGTCCATTGTGGGTCTGGAATGCAGTTTTATACTCATCACACTCAGCCATTCTGATTTGGTGATATCCTGCACGCAGGTCCAAGCTGGTAAACCATTGTGCTCCAGCCAACTCATCAAGCAACTCATCGATTACTGGCAGAGGGTATTTGTTTTTCACTGTCAAAGCATTTAAGTGCCTGTAATCTACACAGAGTCTCCACGTCAGATCTTTCTTGCCCACCAAAAGTGCTGGGGAAGCAAAGGGACTAGAACTGGCTTGAATCACCCCTTGAGCCAATAATTCCTTTACTTGTTTCTCGATCTCATTCTTTTGCATGGGGCTGTATCGATAAGGCCTCAGGTTTACTGGACTGGCACCTGGCATCAGAGGGATAGTATGATCATACTTTCTGTGCGGAGGTAACCCCGTTGGTTCCTCAAAGACATGTGAATGAGCATCAAGAACCATGCCAATAATGTGTGGAACTGTTTTCTGTGTTTTCTCATCAGTGGTGAAGTAGACTTGCAACAGATGATACACTGAATCTTGCTCACATAGCTTGTTCAACTCGTCTTCAGAAATGACAGCACACTGTGACGTATTTGCTGTCAGACCATTGAGGCGACACTGTTTTCCTTCCCATTCAAACTGGAACCACTTCTGCGCCCAGTGAGTTTGCATCAAGCCAAACTGCTCCAACCATGGCATTCCAAGGATAACATCATAACAATGCAACGGCAACACCTTTAGTGTAGTGTTGAAGGAGTTGCCCTGACAAGTCCATGCACAGTCAGGGATTTCAGAAGTTCCTGTCAGTATGCCACCCCCTGCCACTTTTACTTTCACAGGAGTGTTCAGAGATTTCAGTCCTTGCAGTTTATTAGCAAACTCAGAACTGATAAAGTTATTGGAAGACCCAGAGTCAATCAATATCAAAGCATCCCGACCTTGAATCTGCCCCAACAGTCGCATGGAATGTGCATGCTCTGATACCATATGTTACGGACGCACTAGTATTCCACGAATCACAGCAGGTTCAGAGTACAGAATTGTGAGGAAGGAAGAGGAATTGGACAGCAGGGGAGGTTCAGAGAGAGAGAACGAGGTAGAGGTTTCAGATACAATTCCGTGGTCAATCGACAGCCAGCAACTGCTACACGCATACGTCTTTATGCCTCAGAATCGCTGCCAGCTAGGCAGGAGAACAGCGTCAACTTGGCCACATGTCCATCTCTGATTGCTCATCACTTGGTCCACTCTGGCCCACTGATCCGAGCTGGCGCCCGCCTGGCACTTCTCAGCCTCCTCTTCTGTTTGCCTGAAGCGCTCTTGGTCATGTCGTAGCTTGGGTCCATGACAATCAGGCTCTATGTGCATGTTCTTCAGGAGCTACAAGCACCAGATTTGCTGGATGGATCCAACAGTTGGCATCACGCAACCAGTGTGGTGACAAGATGTCACCGTAGAGCTGAGCAACGCGTTCTCGGTCTCGGCAGAGGCATTTCTCCTAAGCAAGCACAAGACATACTCCATCACTTCGGCACAACAAGGCAGTGTGATCTTTCCATTCCTTGCGAAGCCAAACTCCTCCTGGGACACCCTCAGGAGCTCGCCAAAGACCATCGTCCTGAGGTACACCAATGGTACCTCGAAGCGCCTCCCGCCGGCCATGTACATGATGCAGTGGCCCTTGACCGCTGGAGAGGTGCAGCACTCATCTTCTTTGGCTGTTGCTGTCAGCCTCTTCCTCCCAAGGGCTGCCATCCTCTGCCACTTCTTTGCCAATTGAGCAAGTTTCTTTGCGCTGTCCATGGTTGGTTCTGGCTCTTTGTCTTAAGCTGGAAATTCGGAGAAGTGGGTTATCGATGCTATAATGCTCGATGGTGGTGGACGAACTGATGCTGTTGAGCTTAGCCATTTGCTGAATTTATAGCCTAGAGGAAGGACGTCTGGATGGTGAAGTGTATTCGTCATTGGAAAAGATGGCAAGGGACAAGGCCATGTGATCAGCAAATGCTATGTTGTAGAAAGATTAATTTGGATTGTGATGGGGCCAAATGCTTGGAGCACTCAATTGGTTGGCTCACATATCATTTTTCAGTGTGGCAAGCTGGTGAGGGACAAGGCCATGATCTATTCTGCGATTCGGATATGGATAGATTGTTTGATATATCATCAGTGTCAATGATCATGTTATCTGAAGCTCTGGATCGACTCGTCCATGGCTGTGACCGGTTGCCGATAAACTTCAGTCTCAGATGGTTGTTGATCAGTCAGATACTGCTCAACAGAGGTCGCTGTTTCTTTAGCTGTCTGCTCCACGTCCAGCATCACATGTGGTCTCCAGCTCAATATTGTTTAACTTTAATCAGAAATAAGTACACACTCTGTTTAGAAAGGTGTAGTTATAACTTAATCCTCGCATTTCATAACCTAATTCCTCACTAAACTGAGATTTTCATCTAGCAGCATTCAAGTGTCCGGCAACTAGCTCTCATACAACTGCTACATCTGCAGGTGTTCATTAATTATTCAGCTGAGTTCGATGTTTAATGGAGGTTTTCTTTCATCTGGTAACATGTGTAATACTCATGTGGAAGACATAGTTTAATATATCGCCCTTTGCTTTTCTCTTCAACGCTAAGCAAAGCTCCTGTCTCATTCTTCAAGAAAAACATGTGCATGACTCATTAGTTTTAGGGTTTCTAAAACAGAAGTACATATCAGTTTTAGTTTCAAAGTGCATTCCTTGACGCAATTTGTTAACACACCAATATAGCTGCATTGCTGAATCCCCTAAAAAAAGCTGCATTGCTGAATCTTCGTGAGTATATTACCGGCTCTGTTCCGTCAAAAATATATACCGGCTCTGAAACAACAGTTAAACATTTTGCCTGAACAAAAAGATTGCAATTTTCAACAGATATGTTTTCCATTTCCGATCTACTAACTTCATATTTACATCTTGCATTGAAAAATAAAATGGTGCGTAGACCAAGGATCCTAGCTAGCTGCCATTCTTCAGAAGCTAACAAACAGCTACATGCTGGCTAAGCTCTACACCGCCGTCAAAGCGGCATGGCCTTGCAATAGAGCTCAGGAAAGCCCTCACAACTTCCGTGGAGGCATCTCTCCTGAGCAAGCATATGGCATACTCCATGATCGCGGCATCGCAGGGCAGCGTGATATGGCCATCGTCACCACTTGTGAACCCAAACTCTTCCTGAGACATCCTCAGTAGCTCGCCGAAAACCGCGGTGCCGAGGTACGCTAATGGCACCTCAAACCGGCCCCCATCAGCTGTGTACACAACGAAGTGGCCCTTCACCGCTGCTGACGATGTCACACAACACTCCTTGGTGGATGTCATTGATGTAGCCCGAGTGATCCTCTTCCTCCCCATGGCCGCCATCCTCTGCCGCTTCTTTGCCAGTTGAGAAAGCCTCTTGGCACTCACCATGGTTGCTTCTCTTTCTTTGTTGGCTCAAAGTTCAGGGATTCTCTTGTCTCAGGTGGTAGTACTCAGCTAGGTGTTGTAGTGGTTGGCTTTTGGATGAACTTATGATGAGATGGTGTTGGTAAGCTGATAGATTTATAGGTGAGAAGAGAGAGAAGCAACGTGCAGTGTAGGTGCAACTGATCAGTTTATCATGACAAGTTGGCAAGGGACAGAGCCATGCACTCAGAACATGCAGTGCTGCAAGAGTGCAGGGGCAAGCAATGTGATCTGGATTTGATTTTCCCGGGGCCATCAGCTTGCCACTTGTTGGGCACTGTATTAGCAGATGTAGTCTTGGGTGCCTGGACATCACAATTTGCTGCCATACTGACATGTTTCGGTTTAATAGCTAAGCTAAGATATAAGAAGCATATGAATGTGGACCACCTGTAAATTGGGTCCATTTCTGTTTGCGATTGAGCATCGATATGCTAATGATAAGAATCATATAGAGCGATTCTTGAGATGGAGATATCTGGTCGGGCAGTTGTTCATGGATTCCTGACAGACACCAACAGTCTATATTTCGTCTGCAAATTTTTGTCCAGAGCTTGTGCTGGCCTAGCACATCTTGTTGAATTTCATATATCTTGTTTTTGCCACCTCTATTTCCTTTGAAAGCGCAGGGTATAATCACATTTCCATGGTGAAGCGGATGTCTGTGATGTGTATTCCTGTGATCCATACTGGAGGCTTGGCCAAGTGCATGCACTTGTGATTGTGCATTGGCAAGGGACTGACGATTTCATGAACATGTAACGTGCAATGCTGCTAAAACTGCAGCCGGCAAAGCCCAATGGATGTGATGCACCGCGACACCGTGCGTTGCATTCTGAGCAGGTTTTTTATGAGGCCAAATGCCCATTTCCATGCTGAGCGGGGTCCCGTGATGGGAGAACTGGCACGTTGGCCTACATGTTAGTCAGGCATGCACAACGTGTGTGATGATCCCAAGTTCCATTAGCAAGCAACCTAAACGATTAATTGGTAGAGTACATCTCATGCATGCGTCCTAATCATCAGCCATTAAGCAGTCTAGTATGGCGATACACTCTGATTTGATCTTCCCAATCACCCAAACACTGCTATTACTGCTGTCCGCGGCAAGATCCAGATAGTTGGCCCCAGGGAGATCAAATCAAGATCACGTTGCTATATCTTGGCGTTAGCACTGCATGTTCAGAGCTCATGGCACTGTCCCTTGCCAACTGGGCATCCATGATAGCATCGCCGCACCTAGACTGCATGCACTGTCCTCCTTTCTTTCCCCTCACCTATAAATCCATCAGTTCAGAACTACAGCTTCCATCACCAAGCAAAGCACACCAAATCTACCACGGCCTCCATCACCTAGCAAAGCACCAATCTGAATACTACCTCACACCATGGTCAGCGCCAAGAGACTTTCTCAGCTGGCCAAGAAGTGGCAGAGGATGGCGGCCATGGGCAGGAAGAGGCTCACGTGGACTACACCGGCGGCAAAAAGAGCCTCCGACGAGTGTTGCAAGACATCGTCGTCAGTGGCGGTGAAGGGACACTGCGTGGTGTACACTGCCGACGGAGCGCACTTCGAGGTGCCGCTGGCATACCTCGGCACGGCGATCGTCGGCGAGCTGCTGAGGATGTCCCATGACGAGTTCGGCTTCGCGAGCGATGGGAGAATCATTCTGCCGTGTGACGCGGCGGTTATGGAGTACGTCCTGTGCATACTCGAAAGGAACGCATCGGAGGAGCTTCAGACACTAGTGGACGCCATGGATATTGGGGCACTTTGTTAGGGGCATTTTTTAAAATACCCCAAATTGTATATAAAAGAGGGCATTTGATCAAAGTGTCCTAAAAACTTAACTTATAGGGGCATTTTTCCGAAATGCCCCAATATGCATGGGCTTTTAAGGGCACTTTGATAAAGTGCCCCAATATGTAGGGTTTTTTGGGGCATTTATCAAAGTGCCCCAAAAGATGGGGTCTTTAGGGGCATTTATCAAAATGCCCCAAAAGATGGGGTGTTTAGGGGCATTTATCAAGTTGCCTCTAAAACTCAATACATGCTTAATATAGAAATATGCATCATATAATTGCAACTGATGCTCAAACACAGTCTGAAGCTAGTAAAAATGCAGAGTCTGCAACCATACAAACACATGCAACTGATGCTCAAACTATTGCCGCTACTTAAATTTTGATGTAGCTCTAAACTTGTTAACAGCCTCAACTTTCTATCTGCAGCAACAAAAACACTTCTACCATCCAAAATGTAGCTCATCTACATTGAAATTGCTGACTATCATCTGTAAGCAATAGAATCAAAATGTAAGCTCAAAATGTATTGCTCACATAAAGCACAGAATCACAGTATTACAAAGTAATCCAGACTGAAACATAAACAGCTCCCAGGAAAGCAACATAACAAATTTAAATCCCAGGAAAGCAAAGCTAAACAGAAGTTCAGATTACTTCATAAAACCACACAGTTCAAAGCTGGACACCATATTACAGTCCATAACATAGTTGCTCACAGCAAAAGCATACTTAGCAGTCTTATATACTTAGCAGTCTTAACTTACTTAGCATAGAGGTCCGTCTTACAGGAGTACTTATAGACAACTCCAGAGACACTACTTTGCTTAGAACGTCTTCACAGGGGCGAGACCATGAGCTCGAGAACATAACGCTTCGATGGGAGGAAGTCGAAGATGTAGATTCGTCCCTTTTTCAGCTTGAATTCACTCACAGCTTTGGCCCATCCTCCTGAAAGCATAGCCTTCTTAGTTCCCCTTCCCATCTTCAGAGTAACAAAGCCAGTTTTGCCGTTGTATGCACACTCAACAAAGATGTCAACTGGCTTCTTCTTGATGTACTTCCTCAGGTTCTGGTTTGTGAATTGAACACTAAATTCCTGCCAAATAGAATACACAACAACATCAGCTGTCATTATCAATCATTGGTAATGAAAATACTATCGGACTGGTCCATGATAATTCTTACCATCTTTCCTTTCTTTTTGTTGGCTGCAGAAGGTGTCATCTTGTAGACATAGTGTTTTTCTCCTGGACAATTCTTGCATATCCAGTTGAGCCACTTGCATTGCTCCTTGTCCAGCTCCATGTTGTTCCCAAAGATGCAGTCTCTATCAAATGGCCTACAACCTCCATAGTTTGGACCTACAAGCAACAAAATAATGTAATGAAGTTAATTACATTTCATTGTTTCTAACTTCATGTAAGCTAACTAAGCACTAATTTTCATTGTTGCTAACTTCATGTAAGCTAACTAAGCACTTGTGCAATCAAAAGATGGAGATAGGATGTTCTTCTTAGCTCTCTTCACCATCTATGGTTTTGGCAATTCTAGCACTTCCTCACTGGAGGCTGAATCAGAGCTGTCACTGGATGCTGAACCAGAGCTGTCACTGGAGGTTGAACCAGAGCTATCACTGGAGGCTGAACCACAGTAGCAACCACATGGCTTGTGACCAGTGTAAAATAGCGGTGGAATATTTCGCCCAACCGCGGGTTGTCGTGTTCACCACAGAGACTAGGCGACGAGTGTCAAGCTTCGGCTAAAGCTAGATCGACAAATAAAATGGATTTGCAGGAATTAAATCTAACTAGCAGGTGCTCTTTTTGGTATTTTCAGATTTAGAGACAACACTAACTTTTGAAGACACGCACACACACAAGCATAAGAATGGGACAGAAGCAATTTATTTGGACAGGGAAAGAAACAACAACACAAAAGACCAGAAATTTAATTAACACAAATACGATTTGTGCACAAGTACGGCACACACACAAGCTACAGGTTTTAACAAGCACAAACATATAATAACAAGGTACTACACAGGCCACGTTCTAGTACTTATAGATCAACGGAAATCAGCTACCAAGCCAACACGTACACAATTACTTGTTCACAAGAAAACTGCAGAAATTAAAGGGAGAGAAAAGAGAGGATCGATGGGATTCAACCACAGGGAGCCGCTTGCTTGGTGTTGAGGAGTAGCACACGGCCGGATGCGTCGGATGGAGTAGCAGCAGCACGTGGACTTGGGGAGGAGCAGCAGCAAGGGGCGTAGAAGACAGAGCAGCAGCAGGGGAGGTTGAGGAAGATCAGCAGTGGAGGTTGAGCAAGAGCCTTGTCGTTGAGGAGCAGCACTTGGGGTCTGAGAAGAACAGCAGCACGTGTCGGAGAGGTCGTCGTCGTCGCCGAGTCGCCGATGAAGAGGAAGCCGGTGTCGCAGGGCAGGGGCAGCTCGTGGTGGTGGCTGGTGGTGGAGTTGGTGTGGCGCGCCGCCACGCCTGGCCTGGCCGCGGCGGCGGCCGGTGGCGAAGAAGTTGGGGATTAGGGATAGACTGCCAGGCCTTTGTCTTCGATTGGAGCTGATGCTCCTTTTTCTTCTCGATCCACTCTGGCACTTTTGCACATAAGTCCCCCCACTTCTATTCTTCCTTCTCAAGTTGATCCTTCCTCTTCTAAATTGAGTCCTTTGTTCTTTTGTTCAGGCCCTTTCTCACTTAAGCACAAGTTTTCATTAGATCCTTGCTCAGCTTTTGTGTAGATTTTTGGTGCCTTTACGCACCAATCCTGCAAATGTGAAAGCAAGGCTATAAAATATATCTTGTAATGAATATAGCATCTTAATTATATTTTCAGTGGCATAAATAATCAAGAAAGATCAAAATGTGAGTGAATTATGCTAAAAGATATGCTTGCAATTTATATACAAATGCCACTGATCAAATTCCCCCACACTTAGATTTTTGCTTGTCCTCAAGCAAAGCAGATTGGGATTCAAAATGACAACAACTGAAAATGAGCAGTGACAATTCTAGAGCATATAAAGATTCATGTGGATATAAGTCATTGCCAGATTTCTAGTTTATGTAATGCACTAGATAACTTCAGAAAAGAATCTCAGCAAGGGTTTCATTTGTTTCTGAATTCAAAACCTTGAATTGTGAGGATGCTCAGCTTGAAACAAGAGTTAAAGCTAAAATGATCAACTGAACCTAAATGCAGAGATATGAATGCAAAGTCAGTGCTTCACATGCCACCGATCCCTAGATCATGGCATGCTAATGCTAATGCAGAAGTTAGAATGCAAATGTGTTAGGAACTTTAGTTAGTGCGTCACATACTACAGATCCCGAGATCATAGTATGCTAATGCTTTGGTTATTTAACTTTTCTAGAGATATTTACAAAAGACTTGCTTCAGTTAGTGCGTCACAAACCACAATCCCGAGATCATGGTTGCTAATGCAGACAGAGCTAACTTTGGTTAGTCACGGGATGATAACATGCATGAAAGTTAGTGCTTCACCTGTCACCGATCCCAAGATCATGACAGGCTAATGCTCAAATGCAAGTTAAGGGAAGGCTGTCAAGGGGATCATAAGATTTCAACTTCTGACTCAAGCTGGAGCATCTTAAGAATTCAATTATTCAAATGGAGAAACAAAGGAATTTCCTTACTTAGATTAAATTCTGCATGTTTATCTAGTATAGTTCATAAACAAAATCTGAGCAAGATTTATAGCACATGCAAACTTATATGAAATAGATCAGTCACAACTCAATTTCAAGAAATTGCACAAAACATTTTATATTCACTGAAATCTCATGATGATGGTAAATGTGGATGAGAATGCAAGTTCAGTACACTAACAGGTAGAATTTTTCAAGTTGGAACATTTTCACCTGATAAGTGATGACATTTCTCCTCTTCTAAGATCACTGCTTCTCCTTGTCTTCATGCTCCTCCTTGCCTTCATGCTCCTCCTTGCTCCTCAACACCATACCATGAATCCACCAGGATCCCATGGGATGTCAAGTCGAACCATGTTTGGCCTCAATGAGTAGGGCATAAGAGAAATCCTGAAATGACACTCACACAAAGCAAAACTTGCACAAGTGATAGGATTTACACCCACTAGATCATCAATTGAGTAACCAATGATGTAGGTATAGCAATAAAGCACATGGTGAGAATGAATAGTATTCGGATGTGTGATATGAGAAATATTAAAGCATGCATCCTTAGGCACAATTTTAACATTTGAATTATTTGTATCATCATAAGCATCATACACAATGTCACAATCAAGATTTTCATGACCCAAATTCAGCAAGTTGTTTTTCAATTCTTCCTTAAGCAATGGTATCAAGTAGTGCAAGGTAATGGCAGAAAATTCAGAAGGAAACATGTCATAGAGAGGATTAGATGAACCTGTTTTGTCACTCTCTTGTATGACCACATCCTTGCACACTTGAATCTCTTCTTTGTCTTCTTCTTCAATTGCAGCAGCTTCTTTAACCTCTAGAATGATAGGAGTTGGGTCTTCAACATTGTCATCTGTATGTGAAGGTATTGGAAGCTCACATGTATCAAGAAGAATCTCTGGAGCTCTCAGCTCAAACTCAAGCTCAAGCAGTGATGAGACTGTGTTGCTAAGCTTCATGTTTTTCTCAACCTTCTTCAGCTCCTCTATCAGATCTCTTCCATCCTTAATCTTCTTCATTTCTTGGATTAGGACTGGCCTCAGGGGGTTATCTTCAGCACTCCAAGAGTACTCAAGGCACAGCAGGCTGAGCTTATCTGTATCATCGAACTCACTTGTGGTTGTTTGCACTTCGGGAGGACCATTTAACTCCATAGGTGCAAACTCTTGAGGTTTGTGTACATGCTGATGAGGTGATATTTCTGAAATCCTCTGATTCAGCTGAGCCGTTTGTGAGTTCATCGGGTCTAGCAACTCTTGCTGCTGTTTCAGAACATCATCCATCCAATAGGATTGTTCTTCTAGAGGACTGATCTGAGGTTGTTCTTGATGAAATTGGGGAGCATAAGTGGGAGTTGCATAATATTGATGCTGGTTGTATTGATTCTCATCTGCACACCTAAATTCCTGCATTTGATCACTAGGAGAAAATGATGAGATAGGTGGGCTGCTGTTCCTATATGGCACATTTGGGGTCTCAGGCCAACCAGGAAAAGAATTGTTGTGGTATGAACCATGCTCATGAGCAAAGTTCATACCAAAACAATCTGGAGTAGGAGAATAACCACCACGCTGACAATCAGCGGGTGTATGGCCGTGAATACCACAAATATGACATATAGAAACAACTGGAGAATAGCCACTGGAATAAGGATCATAATAGCTAGGCTCATCCTCCAAAACTATGCCTTGCTGCCGCGCTAATTCATGCAAAGTTTGAGATAGCTTACTCACTTGTTCTTGAAGACTTTCCATGCTATTAGTGCAACCATTCACCTGGCCATGATGATCCGAATAATACGCCATATCAAGGTGAAAATTGTTCAACTACAATCTGCACAAAAGAAAGAAGAAACAAAGAGGAACACAGAAAATAACTAGAACAAGGTTAGAGGTTAATAATATTCACAAAAGGCAAACAAAAACCTAGTCTATAGCCTAACTCAATTGTTTGACGCTAGTCCCCGGCAACGGCGCCAAAATGACCAGTGTAAAATAGCGGTGGAATATTTCGCCCAACCGCGGGTTGTCGTGTTCACCACAGAGACTAGGCGATGAGTGTCAAGCTTCGGCTAAAGCTAGATCGACAAATAAAATGGATTTGCAGGAATTAAATCTAACTAGCAGGTGCTCTTTTTGGTATTTTCAGATTTAGAGACAACACTAACTTTTGAAGACACGCACACACACAAGCATAAGAATGGGACAGAAGCAATTTATTTGGACAGGGAAAGAAACAACAACACAAAAGACCAGAAATTTAATTAACACAAATACGATTTGTGCACAAGTACGGCACACACACAAGCTACAGGTTTTAACAAGCACAAACATATAATAACAAGGTACTACACAGGCCACGTTCTAGTACTTATAGATCAACGGAAATCAGCTACCAAGCCAACACGTACACAATTACTTGTTCACAAGAAAACTGCAGAAATTAAAGGGAGAGAAAAGAGAGGATCGATGGGATTCAACCACAGGGAGCTGCTTGCTTGGTGTTGAGGAGTAGCACACGGCCGGATGCGTCGGATGGAGTAGCAGCAGCACGTGGACTTGGGGAGGAGCAGCAGCAAGGGGCGTAGAAGACAGAGCAGCAGCAGGGGAGGTTGAGGAAGATCAGCAGTGGAGGTTGAGCAAGAGCCTTGTCGTTGAGGAGCAGCACTTGGGGTCTGAGAAGAACAGCAGCACGTGTCGGAGAGGTCGTCGTCGTCGCCGAGTCGCCGATGAAGAGGAAGCCGGTGTCGCAGGGCAGGGGCAGCTCGTGGTGGTGGCTGGTGGTGGAGTTGGTGTGGCGCGCCGCCACGCCTGGCCTGGCCGCGGCGGCGGCCGGTGGCGAATAAGTTGGGGATTAGGGATAGACTGCCAGGCCTTTGTCTTCGATTGGAGCTGATGCTCCTTTTTCTTCTCGATCCACTCTGGCACTTTTGCACATAAGTCCCCCCACTTCTATTCTTCCTTCTCAAGTTGATCCTTCCTCTTCTAAATTGAGTCCTTTGTTCTTTTGTTCAGGCCCTTTCTCACTTAAGCACAAGTTTTCATCAGATCCTTGCTCAGCTTTTGTGTAGATTTTTGGTGCCTTTACGCACCAATCCTGCAAATGTGAAAGCAAGGCTATAAAATATATCTTGTAATGAATATAGCATCTTAATTATATTTTCAGTGGCATAAATAATCAAGAAAGATCAAAATGTGAGTGAATTATGCTAAAAGATATGCTTGCAATTTATATACAAATGCCACTGATCAGCTTGAGCTCTTCATCACAGCTGCCATCACTTGAGAGCTTCATGTACACCTTCTTGCTTCCCATTTGTTACATGAATAGCTATATTCAGTGGAAATGAAGTAAAAATTGTAACTGAGAACATATTCAGTGGAAATGAAGTAAAGCACTGCACAAGCAAGCAGTGTTGTGTGCATATTTAATTACTGCTACTCCTAGCAAGTACTGGTACTCCTAGCAGTACTTGGAAGCCAGCAAAAGCAAGCAGTGCAATTACTGAACACTTGTTAAATTAAGTTAACATGGTGGAGTACAGTACTTGAGTAATTACAGTTAAATTTTCCCGTAGACAAAAGATGGTGGAATAAAATTGCACTAGAAATTTTACAACCATGCTACTGCTACTCCTACTTCATCAAAGAAACATGGTGCACTGCCTCTAATTTATCTTGATAAGTTGATTGCAAATCAAACAATTTCTGAGCATCTACTGGCAAGAAAATAGATCATAGTAAACAAGCCCTAATCCTCATTCTAAACCAAACCCTAATCAAATCGAACAAAGAAACTACCAGATCCAAGAAAGAAACTACCAAATCGAACAAAGAAACTACCAGATCCAAGAAATAAAGCACAAATATGTCACTATTCCTCAAGAAAGATACTAGATATAGAGGGAGATGGATTGCGACGGCACTGAATCCTGCTAACCTTGCTCCGTCCTGGATGGCGACGGCGGAGCGCTCGTGGAGGTCAAACCCTAGAAAGTGGGGAGAAATGAGACAAGGATCTCGGTGATGTGGACGGTGCCTGCTTATATCCTATCCCATTTTGCATCTTAGTCCTCGAATTTTATTTATATTAAAATGGTATCCCTCCACCTGCAGTATTTTTTCAGTAAACACCCTGGTTTAATACCGCCGTGATATTCTAAATTTGTTTAAGTGAAATTTGATGTAATTTTTTAGAAAGTATTTGTCTGCTTCAATTATGAGTGTTTAAAACTAAATCTTAGTTTGGGAGCTCATTTTTCATAAAACTTCAGTATTCAAAAAATGAAAGTATTTGAGTGCAAGACTAAAGGATCCAAAACGACAAAACAAAACGACTAAACATCTTTAGCACATTTCGGTAAATTGTCTCAGCAAATTTAATCTTGTTGGGACAATTTACTCATGTGCATATATCCATACAGAAGAAGCTTACTAATAGTAAGGAGGTTACTAACACTAGATAGTATTGCTCACATAAAGCACAGAATCACAGTATTACAATAGTAGATAGTGCATATCCTTACAAATAATATTACACAAATACTTAACTTAGTTCCACACATCCTAAACAGTGAAGTAGTTCCACACATATCCTTACAAATAATATTACACAAATACTTAACTTAGTTCCACAAGTCTTGACTGAAGCAAATCTAAAGGTATTAACTAGTTAGTTCTTGACTTAAACAAAAGGGCACACATTGCATAATCTTGTTTGCAGAAACTTCTCTGACTGCTTGGTAGACATGATCAAATGATCTCGACGAAGTCAAGACCAATGGCATCAACTCTTGCTTCAACTTTGACCAGGAGCAGTGAACCTAACACTATGTTCGAATGTGTCTTGAATTCATCCCACCCATCACAGAAAACAATGTAGTCATCAGCTTCAACCTGTGCTAACTGTATGGTGTAGCTACCTTCTTCTGGTACATCCATCCCATCCATCCATAAGAGTGAATCCCCTTGCATAGGGCAGTTGTATCCCTTCACTGTTTTTGCAGGAACATACTGGCACAGCAGAGAAAATTTAGAACAGTTAGTAATAAAAAACATTAAGTATTCTTGTAAAGAATACCATTGCAGCAAAGCATGCTTACCATCTAGCAATAGAACTGAACTAAATATTTTAGTGGACTTCAAAACTTACCAGGGCATTAAGCTCCACATTTTCATCATCAACCCTGTGGACAAAGAACTGCATGTCACTCCTTTTCTCATAAAAGCATCCATCTTCAATGTCCTGGTGAAGTTGAATCACAACTTTCTTGTGGATTCCAAAGTTGATGAGAGCCATCTCCATTTCAGATATATCATTGATGTTTGTGAAAATAGTCTTCTGGTGAGCCTCTCTAATTGGAGGTAACATGCAATTCAGCACTGCATAAATTGAAGATTAGCAGTTAACTAACTTTGTTTACTGAATTGCATTCCAGTAGGAAATTTGAATATTAGCAGTTAACTAACTTTGCTAATTCACAAGAAGTCTTACCAGGATTTGCAACTCTTGGTTTTGCTTCCCTTCCATTTTCTCCAATTTGATAGACAGTGAGATCAAACTCCTGTTCTTTATCATATACATAGTCTTCATCTTCCCATATGTAGTCGAAGGACAGTACATCACCAATATTTAAATCATACACCCTCATCAGAGACCTCACATATGGTCCAACCAAATTTATCCTTATTTCAGTCTTCTCCAGGAAGAAATCAAAGAACAAATCTCCCTGACACTTTGCAACTAGCCAGTTTCCACAGATGTTGTTCAACTTTTCCTTGAAAAAACAAGGAACAGCCTGCATCACATGTAACAGAAATGCATGAATATCTATAACTAGTGTGGACACAGTAACTCTATTGAAACAACACAAAGCATGATTCTATCACTGCATCAGAAAACAGAGCACAAACTGTATCTCACATACTGCACCTAAAACATAACTGACAGTTGAAGCATCTACATGGTGGGTTCAGAAATTACCAAGCCTACATCAGACTATATCACAAGTAATTCTAGCCAGACTACAATTATCTGTATCATAATGCATCTAAAGAAGCAGTAAAAATGCTTCAGGAGCAGTACAATCCAAAATAAAGCATGATATAGTGCATCTAATAAAACTACTTCACTGCATCAGAAAACAAAGCACATAGTGCATCTCACATACTGCATCACAACTGGTTGGTTTAGAAAATACCAAGCCCTGCTCGAATCCTTCCTGAAGTACCACTTCAAATCTCTTTGCACGCATGTTCGAGTACCTCCCACAACTGCCCCTACCATGGCCGCAAAACTGGCACGGTATCCCTTCCATCCCTAGGACAATGAAGTAACCCTAGTGTTAATGCATGCAACAAAATGGTACAAGAACTCTTCAGAAACAACTAGAATAAGCATAAGAAGAAGAAGAAGAAGAACGAATGAATCACCTAAGAGCAACTTGTTCTCCAGTACCACGGCTGAACTGCTTGCTCCGCAGGAACTTCTATAGCAAGAAAGAAGAAGATTGAATAATGAATAGCAAGAAAGAAGAAGATTGAATAATGAATAGCAAGAAAGAAGAAGATTGAAGAATGAATAGCAAGAAAGAAGAAGATTGAAGAATGAATCGTAGATTGAAGAACCAGAAGTAGGGATAGTAGGGAGAGAACTCACCGTGTTGTGTCCGACGCAACTGCTCGCTTCTGGAGTAGTGGTCACAGTGGGGGAACTGCTATATGGAGGAGGCGTTGCCGTTTCATCTTCGTGGGCTTGTTGGGCCACTAACCGTCCATTACTTCGTGGGCTCATACTGCTTATTGGTTTTTTTTTCACAAGACATGAACACACAAACCTGAACAAAACCTAGATGTTGTACGTTGATAAAAATTTAGAAGACAAACGTGTTCAATTTTTAGAAAACAAAGTTCATATAATTTGATTTTTCCAAACACAACAAAGCAAACAAATACTAGAAGAACACCAGAAGAATGTTAACTAGGTGCCCATGTTCTGAAGACTTTGTACTTCAGAACAATTAGAGGCATGCTAGTCTTAATCCAAACAAACGTGCTTGTAAAAACTAGCAGTATACAGACATACATTGACTAATTTCCAAGACATACATAGTACAAACATACTTGTTCCAAACAACTTAGTTCCAAACATACATAGTTCCAAACTCAACATAGGATTCAGACATAGGACTCTACATCTAGCCTTGTTACATGAGTTTCAGACATTAGATTCAATCATCGAGCCAATCATCCAGCTTTGTTATGATCAGCCTTAGCCATGCCAAGCTATCCCTCCCTCGCTTTCCGTAGATCCTTTCATCTTTGAAACTGAACATACATATATCGCCCTCTCTCAGCTTGAATGCTTGCACAGCTGCTTGCCATCCACCTACGATTGTTGCCTTTCCCATTTCTCCAATCTTAATCCTGCAATACATGTTCTTTGTGCTCTCAGTGCAGTTTACTACTAAACTGACTAGAGGCAGGATTGTTGGTGATCTCAATATTTCTGTCAAATAATAGCTTGTGAATTCAGCTGTGAACTCCTGGAACAAGCAAACATACATGTTAACCAAGTCACCATAAGCAAGCATACATGTAAACTACTACAAGAAGCAACCAAGCATACATGTAAACTACTACAAGAAGCAACCAAGCATACATGTTAACAACTTACCATTTTGCACTCAGGCTTCACATTGGATTTCTCAATCTTGGAAACATACTCTTTAATCTTGGGTCTGGGTGTGACCTCAACCAATCTTCTAAGTTGCTTTGACTGGTTGTAGGTCATCTGTACTTCGTTTCCAAAGATGCATTCCCTGTCGAAAGACTCATTTCCAGCATGTCCAGGCCCTACATACACAATGCAAGTGTTAAGGAGGTTGTATATGAACAATGCAACCAGCTAATGCCACCTAATGCTCATAGATGAACCATATATATTATAACCATACCTCTGATGGTTATCTTCTTCCTCTCATCATCTTTATCTTCATCTTCATTGTTATTACCAATACTGTCACTGCAATGGTGTAAAACATTATTAGGTCAAACTTCAGACATAAACATATATATGAACATGCATGTAAATCTTATTGAGTACAGAAGGTCTCACTCCTCAAGCTTCAGCAGCAACATTCTTGTCTTGATCCCAAAAGGATCTCTCTTGGTATTCCCATCTCATCCTGGAAGCTAAAGACACATATATCCCCTTCCTTTAAACCAAAGTCTTTTACAGCAGTAACCCATCCACAGGTAATTATCCCTTTTCCACCTTGAAGCTTCATCCTACAATACTTGGTATCTGTTGTGTAGTCAGGGCTTCTTGCCTTCTGGACAACCAAACTTGACAGAGGATCAGGGCTTGTTGGTGGCTTCAGTAATGGCATTAGGCACTGACAGGTGAACTCAGTGGAGAAGTCCTGGGAATAACATGTACAAATCAAATTTAGTTCACAACATGTTTTACACTGTAAAGTAGATGCTATTTCATGGACAAATAATTCAAAGAAGAAGCTATTTAAAACAAGACTGAAAAATTTACCATCTTGCATTCCAATTTTTTTATCTGTGTTGAAATCAACCTGCTGACATAGTGCTTGATTGGTGGTGCTGGAAACTCCTCAACATAGCAAGAAAGTTGGCACATCTGAAGATAAGTCATTTGGACTTCATTTCCAAAGATGCATTGCCTGTCAAATGGTTCATGTCCTGTGATTCCAGGTCCTACATAAGAAACAGTGAAACCTTTCACAATATGTAGGCATAATCTCAAACAAATTTGTGCCCAAACTAGTGTACTAAAGATCATACCTCTAATAGTTATTGTTTCCCATTCACTGATTATTTCATCATCATCTTCAATATAGTCATCTTCTGGCTCCATGTAGCTGTCCTCTGGTGAAAGGTAGTCATCTTCTGGTTCAAAGTATTCATCTTCTGGTTCAAAATATTCATCTGAATCCTCATTGTTGTCGCAGTTACTAGCCATACTGTCCCTGAATTGGGGGAAAACATGGTTTACTTGACAGAATACCATGAACTGCTACTGGAACCCTAGCAGAAGAACCCTAAATCAACCAAATCAACATATATTGCCCTACAGAAACAAACCACTATGCTGGAAACACATGCAACAGGTTCACTAAGAAGTAAAAACAGTGTCCCTTATGCAATTATACTAGTACTGAAACCCTAGCACAGAATATATGGAAGTTTGATCTCGATCTACTAACCTGGGGAACGAACTGGAGCTTGGTGCAGACGAGGTGGACGATCTTGGTGCAGAGGGCGACACACGCCGAGGCGGCGCAAACGGTGGCGACGCGGTCCAGGCAGAGGGCGACGCACCAGGCGGCCGATTCTCAGGCGGCGCAGACGAGGCGGAGACGTAGAGCGACGCACGGCTAGGCGCAGGCGGCGCAGACGAGGCGGACGAGGCGTAGGGCGACGCACGGCACGGCGCAGGCGGCGGAGGGCGATTCATCGTCGGAGGGCGAGGTGGAGGTGGAGGGCGGCGATTCATCGTGGGGAAAAAAGAGGAGGAAGACGCGGTGCTGTGAGGAAGAAGCGGTGCTGTGGGGATAATGATGAGTGAACTTTTGCAAATAAAACCAAACATTACTTAAATTGTCAATCTAGTCCTTCCAGCATTGGTTTTATGCAAAAATACACCAAGATATGTAAGTAGAGTATTTCTATTATTCATATTTAGAGGCCAAACATACATTTCTTATTCATATTTAGATAACTACATCCACTCTCTTACCATGCTACTGAAACTTTCAACGACAAACTCATTCTCTGCCATCAGAGATGAATTAGGATTTCTTTGCATCGAGACGAGCCTGCAGGATGCGCAACTGTTCTTCCAGGCCTTTTATATCCTTTGGGATCTCTGGTCTCCAATTTGTAGGCTCTGCCATGGCCGCCCTTGTCTCATCATCCGCAAGAACACAATGCAGAGTAAACACCTTTTCGTATAGCTTCTCCTGCCTTGCCACCTCGAACTCCGACAAGGGCGCCTCCTCCACGGTATCCTGACGCCTTCCTCCACGAGACCTACCTGAATTTTCCGCCATCTCCACGAGGGGGTCGTGGGGGATTTTGTGATATGAGAACCAGAGTTTGAAAGTGAGGAACAAGATGATATGTACTGAAGAAAAATTGGAGACCTATGTCATATATATAAGAGGAGGGAGTGCTTGAAGGAGCTGCCACGGTTGCACACACGTGTTGGCAACTTGAGTCCTTGATGATACGTGTTGGACCTAGCCTACAAATAAGAGTGCCAACTCACATAGCCTACAACATAGCAAGGTGTGGTGTATCTGGCAAAAATATTCACTCCTGACATGAAAGAAGAAATCATAATTCAAATAAATACTAATACCATCAGTGATTTATGCAGCAGCTTAAAACACATGTCACAGCTGAATCCTACAAAAGACAAATGTCACGGCTGACAGCAGTTCCATAAGTACTTAGTAATTTACATGATAGAAACCACACAGTTCACAGACCACACAGGTCACAATTCACACAGTTCCAAACCAAACAACATGAAGATAAGGACCTAGACATATACTTCAGTTAACAACCTAGACATATGATAACTTGACCAATATATCAGTGGCAGAGCTTGTGGACATCTTCAGTTAACAGGAAGCTTCTGAATGTTCAGCCTCAGCCCACCATAGCAAGCTTCTGTGAAGTTGAAGAGGATGACATGTCCTTCCTGCAGCTTGAACTCCTTAGCAGCTTTCTTCCACTCACCAGTCATTATGGCATTGTTTGTGAACTTGGCCATCTTCATCTTAATGCTGAACGCCCTGGTATTGAAATCAAGGATGGTACACAGAGTTTTAACTTCTGGCAGATGACTCTGCAGGTACTCCTGACTGAACTTAGCTCCAAAGACCTATTATGTATGAACAGTTAGCACATCACATCAAGAACAGCAGTAACATTCACAAATTCAGATAGGCCAGTAGCAATGTCTTACCATCTTGCATTTGTAGTCAATTACATTGGAACTGGTGAGCTTGTGGACATAGAGCTTGATATCTCTGTGGCCACACCTCTCACAGTACTCATCAAGAAAGTCAAGCTGCTGTTTTGTGAGGTACATGTCGTTTCCAAACATGCAAACCTTGTCAAAGTTCCTGTCAGGAGTGTATAATTCTTCTTTTGGTCCTACAAATAAAGGAAAATAGAACTACATAAGAATACAAGCAAACACAGCAACTATAAGAATACAATCTAGCACAACATGGACTTTATCTCTGAACACAAGCTAACACAGCATTCTTTTACCTCTGAACACTAGTGCCTCAGATCCATTAGCATTGTTCTGTGGAGGAACCTCATCAGCCTCAGGAACCTCATCATCAGTTGATTCAGCTAAGTCCTTTATCAGCAAATCAGTGAAAAAAGCAAGCATATCTGGGCATAGATCAGGATTTGCCCTCAACGCTTCAATCTTTTCTTCAAGTAACTTGGACTTTGGAGGGGTCTTCTTGCAAGCACTGTTACTAGGGATGTCAACAGCTTTCTCAGAAGGCCCTACCAAATGCAACAAACATGTTAATTTTTTTGGGGCAATTAATACAAGTGCATCAATTTAGTACAATTGCATAAGTTTTTCTTGCCAAACCTTCAGAAAACTTGTCCTTCTTCTTGAAGATTGTAGCAGGAGAGCCCCCTGCTATAGCTGAACCCCCTGGCAGAGGAGAGCCCCCTGCTATGAGATCATCAAAAGTTCTCTTCTGCCTAGCACTGGAACTAGGGGTGTCAGCAGCTTGCTTCTTTGGATTGGTACCCATTGCTCTGCACAGTTTCAGTTTCAGAGTAGTATGAATAACATGTTCATCTATCTGAATCTAAAAAACAAGTCAATAACAGATTAACCAAGCAGAGGAGAAGTAAGATCAGCACAACTTAAACAAAATAGAGATGTAACAACTCAAAATAAACTACTGCAACAACTGTGCATCTTCAAATCATAGATGCATTCACCAAGATTCAATAACCCTAACACTATACTAGTTATCTTGCCAATTGACACTACAAATTATTTGAGGAAAATTAACCCTAACCCTAGATTGACACAGTAGTCTTACCGTACAAAAGGATTTTTGTTCTTGAACATCTCTTTTGTTTCCTTCACATTCTTCTCGCGCTCAGATTCGCTATCACTGTCATGGACCAGAATGACAAACTTCGGCTCGTTTGTTGCCATTCTACAACAAGGTAAACAGAGATATATAAGTACTTCCCTATTCTTGTACTGAATCACTACTGCAACAACTAAACTTTCACTTCTGCAACAAGAAGAATGTTCAATCCATTCTGAAACTACTGAATCCCTACTCATCTTCTTGAAGCTACTGAATCCCTACTCGTGAACTATGCATCTACTGGATCCCTATTCATCTACCAAGAACAACAGTACAAGATCTGGAAATCTTGGGCAGAAAACCCTAACCCTAGCTTGTCAGAGGCTTACCCGAGGATTGTCTGGCTTGACGGTGGACGGCGACTTGCCGGCGGCTTGCCGGAGGCTTCAAGAATGGGAGGAGAAGAGGTGGCGGAGACGATTCGGCGGAGACTGAAGAACTGAGAGAAGAGGAAGGAGATTGAAGAAATGAGGAGACAGCGGCGTACGCTACGGCTTTTATGTATTTGGTTATTTAGCGCGTACGTCCCCTAAAACTTTAAGTCGTGAAAGTATACCCTTCCACCTACGGTGTTTTTTCAAAAACCCCACTGCTCTACTTGCTCTCGACGCATTCGAACCAATCCCCTCCCACTGCATCGCGGCGTGACAGCGATGAGCGCGACCGCGGCGGAGAAACCCTAGCGCGGAGGCGGCGGAGAGCAAGTCTACCTCGTCCTCGACACCGCCGGCGCGGAGGCGGTGGAGAGAAGTCTAGCTCG
The DNA here is from genome assembly GCA_947311845.1 of Poa pratensis. Lineage (NCBI taxonomy): Eukaryota > Viridiplantae > Streptophyta > Magnoliopsida > Poales > Poaceae > Poa > Poa pratensis. Next base: position 5,481,978 of record CAMZMU010000083.1, read on the forward strand.
TCGTCTCGCGGAGCAGAGGAGAAGACTCCGTCGCCGTCGACGCCAAGCTCGTCGACGCCGCGGAGCTCGTCGTGTCGGTAGCCCTCCGCGTCGCCAAGTCCTACGCGTCGCCGTGCACGTACGAGGCCGCCACCGCCGCCGCTGCTCGGTAGCCCTCCGCGTCGCCAAGTCCTACGCGTCGCCGTGCACGTACGAGGCCGCCACCGCCGCCGCTGCTCGGTAGCCCTCCGCGTCGCCAAGTCCTCGCTCGCCGCGTCGCCGTTCTGCTTCGACGAATCCGACGGGAAGCGACATGGATCCGCGCAACAGCTACCTCGCCCGTCCACCTCGCAACGTCGGCAGCTCCTCTGGTTAGTGCTCCTCTTCTCCTCTTCTATCTCCTGATTTTGCTGTGCTTAAAGTGATTGTGATGTGTTTGAATTGCATGTGCTGCGCTTGAAGTGATTGTGATGTTAACTTAGCAGCGTTGATATGCTAATTTGTACTGCTTGTTATCTGCTGGATGTGCTAATTGGACATGCTAATTGGATATGCTAATTTGCCTTAGTAAATAATGCCTGAATGAATTGCCTGAATAAATTGTTACTTAATTTAGGTGCCCTGTAAGTACAAAAGAAAGAGTCACTTAACTGATTGAAGGTCAGTATGGACAAGAGCTGGTTGAGTGTTCCTAGGTCCACAGTTCTATATGCTGAAGGGGTTAGCATGTTCTTAGAATTTGCTTCTGAAAGAGCTGGAATGAGGCATAGGTTCCTCTGTCCCTGTGCATCTTGTACCAACAGATTTTGGCTAAGTGAGAGTACTGTTAGAGACCATTTGATATGCGAAGGTTTTATGAATGGATACACAACATGGATTTTCCATGGAGAAGACATATCAGGGACTGAATCTGAAGATGAACCAGATGAAGAGTATGCTGACAGTGATGAAATGAATGACATGCTATTAGAAGGGTTTGGAATGTATGACACTACAGCTGCAGGAGTAACAGAAGATGAAGATGGGTATGAGTATGAAGATGAAGACGAGCTACACTTTGATTCTGAAGCATACAGGAAGTTGGTGTTAGATGGGAGCAAGGAGTTATACCCTGGGTGTAAGAAATACTCAAAGCTACACTTCTTAGTAAAACTCATGAACATCAAGAACATTTGGGGTGTGCCAAATGGTAGTTTCGATGAGACATTATCCTTACTCAGAGATGCACTTCCTGAAGGTCAAGACTTGCCTAAAAACTTTCATGCCTGCAAGAAGTACATCAAAGATGTAGGATTAGGATATGAAAGTATCGATGCATGCCAGTATGATTGTGTTATGTTCAGAGGAATCCACTCAGAAGAAAGTGAGTGTCCAGTATGTCACACAAGCAGATGGAGGAGTCAGAAGACTGGTGCTGATGGGAAAAGAACATACAAGGTTGCAAACAAGGTTATTAGGCATTTTCCATTGAAGCACAGAGTTAGAAGGCTGTTCTTGTCTTCAAAGACAGCAGAGCATATGAGCTGGCATGCAAATGGCAGAACAAGGGATGGGTTGATGAGGCATCCAGCAGACTCCCCAGCATGGAAGCATTTTGATGGGAAGCACATATTATTCAGTAAAGAGCCAAGAAACCTCAGGTTTGCATTGGCAACTGATGGTTTCAATCCATTCAGAAACATGAACTTAGCATACAGCATATGGCCCATAGTGCTGATCCCATACAACCTACCTCCATGGATATGTATGAAGCAATCTAATTTTATCTTGAATGTGATAGTACCTGGAAGGAAATCTCCTGGGAAGGAGATGGATATATACATGCAGCTAACCATTGATGATCTCAAGGAGTTCTGGAAACCAGGGGTAATGGTCTATGATTCAGTGGTTGGGATAAGTTCAGGGTTAAAGCAGCTTTGCTATGGACTATCAGTGACTGGGTGGCCAGGGGTTGTTTAAGTGGTGAGAGCTTATCTACATGCTCTCACTGTTTAACCAATACACATACCAGGTGGCTACCAAATGGGAAAAAAACTTGCTACTTAGGTCATAGGAGATTTCTACATGAAGATCATGAATACAGATATGATGAGGTTTCTTTCAATGGTAGAATTGAATTGAGAGAACCTCCAGTCCAACCAAAAGGGAAAGCTATATCTCGAATGACTAAGCCTATTCGGACTGAATATGGAAAGTTGCAAAAAAAGAAGAGCCAGAAGAAAAGAAGGAAACAGAATGAAGAGGACCAGGAACATGAAGACATATATGAGCACAGCGTAGAGAAAACATTCAAGAAAAGGAGTGTATTTTTCCAATTGGATTACTGGGATACACTGTTGGTGAGAAATAACTTGGACATTATGCACATAGAAAAAATGTATATGATAATATAGTGAATACAGTTCTTGATGTTGATAAGAGAACCAAAGACAATCTGAACTCAAGGCTGGACCTGAAAGTTATGAATATCAGAGTTGGTCTTCATGCCAACTTGACTGGTCAAAAAGCAGTGATACCCAGGGCCATTTACCAGATGGAAAAACAAGGAAAAAAGAACTTCCTAATGGTTTTGAAGTATGCTCGATTCCCTGATGGTCATGCTTCCAACCTGTTCAACAAGGTCAACTTAGCTGACAATAGAATTGTTGGCTTAAAGACACATGACTGTCACATAATCTTGCTGGATTTATTTCCTATGGCTATATGTAGATCACTCCCTGCCTCTGTATCTGTACCACTCATACGGATCAGCAAATACTTCAAGGCACTGAATGGCAAAGTGATAGATGTTAGAGAAATGATGAAGTGGGAAGAAGAAATTCCACTGATTCTGTGCGAACTGGAGAAGTTGTTCCCTCCTTCTTTCTTTGATATAATGGTTCATCTGATTATACACCTGGTGTCCGAAGTGCAAACTGCGGGACCTATCCATTACAGATCAATGTGGTCAGTTGAAAGGTACATAGGAAAACTGAAAAGTATGGTACACAACTATAATTATCCTGAAGGATCAATAGCTGAAGGATACATTTTTGATGAGAGTCTCACATATTGCTCAAGGTATTTGCATGATAGTAAGACCAAGTTCAATAAAGCTCCAAGACATGACGACAATGCTGGTCCTATTCATGAAACCAGCAGTCTACCATATTTGAGGATATTTGGTAGGCCATTGTCAGGGTTTGCTGCAACTCAGCTGAATTACAAATCGTGGACTCAAGCTCATACGTGTGTCCTGATGAACTGTCCAAGCATTGATAAATTTGCTGAGTAAGTTAATGCCATGGATAAATCACTTACAAATAGTATGTAAATCCTGCCATCAAGTGACCACATAATTTTCTCTGTAGGAAGCACCAAGAAACCATCTCTTCTGGTAGGAAAAAAACAAAGAGGGAAGTTGAAAATATTCATCACAGCACTTTTCATGACTGGATAGCTGAGCATGTAAGTGCTACAAACTTTCAAAACTAAAATACATAGTACAAGAAAACACCTTAATAAGTGCTCTATCCTTGTAGGTACAAAGTCTCAAACAGCAGGGAGTTGTGATTTCCCCTGAAGTTTGGATTATGACTCAGAAGCCATATAAGATGGCAAGATCATACAGTAGTTACTCTATTAATGGTTGCAACTACCATACTTACTCTTATGGTCATGGGAAAGCTACCCAGTGTTTTGGAGTATCAGTGCTTGCAAGAACATCCAGTTATTCTAGTGCGAATGATAAGAACCCAAAATCAGGAGAAATCACATACTACGGTAGAATAATTGATATTGTAGAGTTAAACTATTCGAATGAAGCAAGTGTTGTGCTATTCAAGTGTGAATGGGTTAAAAGCATTGGGGTTAGGGATCTTGAACCCTTTGGAATTAGGCAAGTCAATTTTAATCATCTTCAGAATTCAGAGGACAAAAACTCTGAACCATTCATTCTTGCAAGTCACGCAAAACAGGTTTATTACTTGGAAGACCCTGTTGAAAAGGATTGGCATGCTGTAGTTTGCCCGACCCCCCGAGACTACTATGATATGCATCCTGCAAATGATGAATATGAAAGCTAGTACCTTATTAGTGAGTGATGATGTATTGTAACCTGCAACTGATTTTGTTGAATGTTTACTGCTGTAGATTGAGTTATGAAATAACATTTTAAATATTTTTGCAGGCACTGCCAATCTTGATTCCCAGCCAAGGAGACTTCATGAATTAAACCAGAAGTTGAAAATGCTGGACTTGCCACCAGCCAATCTACCATTAGAAGAGACAATAAGAATTAAGCACTTACAAGAGCCAAGGAATAGAGGGGTCTACTATTCACAGCTGGAGGTAAGATGTTCATTACATCATTCTGTTGGTGTAACATATTTTTATGTTCTGTTGTCATGCTGATTAATAATGAATTAATTGTGAACTGCAGTCCGAAAGGCATTATGAAAGTCCAGAGGATGAGCAATCTGATGAGGAGCATCATAGGCAGAGGTACTATGAAGAGCAGAGGTACTATGAAGAGCAGGGAACTACTATGAAGAGCATGTTGGGCAGGGGTACTATGATGAAGAGAATGATGAGCAGGGGAACTACAATGAAGAGCAAGGAGTGGATGATGAGCAGGGGAACTACAATGAAGAGCAAGGAGTGGATGAACAGGAAGCATATGAACAACAGAAGGCAGCTGAAGCCGCAAAAGGTAAAAGGAAACTCTAATTTCAATTGAGATGCAAAAGATAATTGTTAATGAAACTACTATACAAAAGATAATATGTGCTCTGCTTTGGAACAGGGAACACAAAATCAGGTGGTAGAGGTCCAACAGAAATGAAAAAATTCTGGAAGAAGCATGGTCCAAATAACAAGGTTGATCTGGTGTTCAACCACCTTGGGCAACCATGTGGGTTGAAGACTTCCAAACTATCAAACTTTGTAGGATCTTGTGTCAAAGGGAAAGAAGTTTCTGTTGCTTATGTGAACTGGAGGAAGGTACCTCAGACAGAGAAAGATAGACTCTGGATGATTGTTAAGGGGTTCTTCAACATAGATGATCGTTACAAATGCTGGGTTCTAAGGTCAGCTGGCAAAAAGTGGAGAGCGTTCAAGAATTTCCTGAGGAGCAAATACTATGATGAAGAGCTAACAACCGAGGAAAACATTGCCAATGGATGTGAAGAGAGGATTCATGAAAAACAGTGGAAATGGTTAGTGAGCCATTGGAGATCACATAAATACCGGGTGAGTACTTCTTTGTAACAAGTAACAAGTAGTAATTGGTGAAGTGCATGCTTACTGACAATTGAATATTAACTGCAGGAATTGTCAAAGAGGAATAAAATTACTAGGGAGAACCAATCAAATGCTTCTCACACTGCTGGTTCCAAAAGTTTTGCAGTGGTGCATGATCAGGAGGTTTGTTTCCTTGTTGAACCTACAGTATTGTGAGTACTACCTTCCATTTATGAAACTAACTGAAGATAAATTGCTAACTACAGGAACTAAAGCGGAGGAGAACAGTATCCAGAGCAGAACTTTACCAAATTACTCACACAGATAAGGAAGGACGACCAGTAGATGCATATTCTTCCGCTAAAATGGTAAGCTGAATGGATTACTTGCAACTCATAACAAACTGTAGATATGGTTGAAATTATTAATTTACTGTTGTTCTTGCAGGATACTATAAGAGAGCAGTTGGAACTCCATCCATCACGCATTGGTGAGGACCATGGAGAAGGTGATCTGTATTCTGAAGTGTTCGAAAATGCAAGGAAATCAAGAATGCACGGTTTTGGGCTAATAGTGGGTGGAAAAAGCTCAAAGCTGCTTGACCAAGCAATTGGTGCCCTCCGAGATGCTAAAGAGGAGAACTTGGAGCTTAGAACCATGGTTAGCCATATGGCACGTTACCAGAAGCAGTGGGAGGTGAAGAGCCAAGCAATGGAAGAGAAACTGAATTTGCTGCTAAGTCAACAACAAACATCAAACAACCAACAAGTTCCCACAGCAAATGAAGGTGATGGAATCAATGAAGAAGCAGATCACACAGTATCAACAGATGCAATAAGAACACCTGTTGGAGCCAATGTTGATACCACAGAAGAACCATCTGCTGCCAGGAAATCACCTGCTCCATCCAAGCAACAATTTGATACCACAGATGTACCATCTGCTGCAAGGAAATCAGCTGCTCCATCCAAGCAACAAGTTGATACCAGAGAAGCACCATCTGCTGCAAGGAAATCACCAGATGGAGCCAAGCAACAAAAACTTCGAAGAGAATCACAATCTGATGCAAGAAAAGCACCAGTTGGAGCCAAGCAACAGAAACTTCCAAGGGAATCACAATCTGATGCAAGCAAATCACCAGTTGGAGCCAAGCAACAGAAACTTCCAAGAGAATCACAATCTGCTGCAAGCAAATCACCAGTTGGAGCCAAGCTACAGAAACTACCAAGGGAATCACAATCTGCTGCAAGCAAATCACCAGTTGGAGCCAAGCTACAGAAACTACCAAGGGAATCACAATCTGCTGCAAGAAAATCACCAGTTGGAGCCAAGCTACAGAAACTACCAAGGGAATCGCAATCTGATGCAAGAAAAGCACCTGGGAAGAATCTAAAACTGGGAAGTAACAGCCAATGTACAGCAGCAGAAACAGAGACAATTGAGAATCATCACAGAAAAGATAATGCAAGCACTGCAGGTTCAACAGGCAAACAAGTTAACTCAAGCCAAGTTACATCTGGAAAGCAACTAAAACGAAACAGAGATGCAGAAAGAACTGATGCTTCAATGTTCAAGGTACCAGCACCAACTAAACCAGCAGAAGCAACTGGATCCTTAAAGGCAAAACTTCGTACTCTAGCTAAAGTAGCTCTAGAAGTGTCAGGTAGCAAACAAAACAATGTGGCTTGTGAAACTCAAGAAGGAGGTGAGAAGACAAGTTACAGCAAGTTACTTGCAGTTCAAACACAGTTCAAGAAGATAAAGGTTGAGAAACTAGATGAGTGCAGAACTGAAAAGATAAGGGATCAGAGAAGAAGAGAGGATGTGAAGAAAGGCATGGAAGTGACTATTCGATCACCAAACAGTTTGTGCATTGCTGCAATGGGCACCGTTCAAAATGCAGAACACGATGAGTATGTGGAGGTTCTTATCAACCTAGTTGTGAAGAAGAATACAAAGCTACCACAGGCACAAGGGAGACTCAAGGAACTGGCCAATGCACAGTCAAAGTGTATTAATTGGCCAAGGATAAATGTAAGAAATAAACCACTTCAAACATGTAATGCTATGATGCATGCTACCTTGGTACAACTATAATGTGTGCTCTATGCAGGTTCATCAGGTCACAGAAGCAGACAAGCACAATTGTCTCCCTGATTCAGAATCACAAGAAGAAGCAGACAAGAACAAAAAGAAGAGAAAGAGAAGCATTACTGACGTGATGAACACACAAGATGGTACTAACTGTAGTTGTTCTTACTCTACTTGCCATATGTACTTTTATCATGTCCTGTTTGTTTATATGTACTTTTATTCCACTTGGCAGGTGACACTCCCAGGTGTTGATGAAGCCACTGCCCAGGATTTGATGCCAGATGGTACACATGAATGTCCAGGACTTGATGCTGATGCTGCCACTCTACTGTCCTCATTTTGACAGGATTTGATGCACTGTCAGCTGTCCTTGCCAAACTATCAACCAGATTGTTCTGAAACTACTGTCCTATCTTTTATGCATGGTGTAGATTGTTCTGAAACTACTGTCATGATCTACTGAACCTTCATGTATACTTTCTGCATGATGCACTCTGAACCTTCATGTATAGTTTCTGCATGTTAAAACTGATTCGGCTATAGATGTTATGAACCTTGTAATGATCTACTGAATGTTCTGAACCTTCAACTGATGTTGCTACAACTGAATGTTCTACTGATGCACTGTAGTTTAGCTTATTAGATGCCTGGAATAGTTTTTGGGGCATTATTGTGAAATGCCATAAAAGCTTTTTGAGGCAGTACTGCGAAATGCCCTAAAAGCTTTTCGAGGCATTACTGCGAAATGCCCTAAAAGGTTTTTGGGGCACTTCTCCAAAGTGCCCTAAAAGGTTTTTGGGGCATTTCTCCAAAGTGCCCTAAAAGGTTTTTGGGGCATTTCACAATAATGCCTCAAAAAGCTTTTAGGGCATTTCTACAACTGCCCCAAATTGTAACTTTTTGGGGGCATTTAAACAAAATGCCCTAATAACCTTTCCAATCACTAGTATATTGGGCATTTTGTTAAAATGCCCTAAAAGGTTTTTGGGGCACATGGATGACATTTCGGGGCATTATAAAGTGCCCTTATATGTAGACCATGACGTAGTGAGAGGGCTCTCCTAAGCTCCGTGTTGAGGCCTTGCCACTGGGACAGTGGCTTGGAGACGTCCGTGAAAATTAGATCAGTAGTTGTCTCTACTTTCTGAAGACCCGCAACGTGATCCTTTTGAGTCATTAGACATTTAGACACCTTGTTTAGTTAGGATGATGTACAAATATATGGGAGATAGTAAAAGTGAAAGGATCTTATTGCAAGTTCACATATGTGCATCAGAGCAATTTGTTTCCTTTATTTATTTCGTGTTTGGACTCTTCAGGCCTTGCTTGCATTCAGTGTGAATTTTATGTGTTCCACGATAACTTGTAACTGAATTTAAGCCAACCACTACATATATCATCACTTCCGGAATTGCTGGCAAAACATGTCATGTTTCCTTTTTCTCTGTAAACCTGCACATTTCTAAGTGAAATGTGGTCCAACACTAAGGGTTAATTGAAAAAATATCACTAAAAACATAAGTTGGAAATGTGCCACTACAACTTAATGTCTCATACCTCTACATGCTACATATGCCATTTCCTTCACTTATCGCAAGTCAAACTAAACCAACTGATTCCCCCTTTTTAGAAACGTTTCATGCAAAGAATGAGTTCTTTAGACACGAGCAATACAATGTAGGTAATGGGCAAGATACCCGGTTCTAATATTCGTCCCTATGTAACATTGTCCAACGGAAAAATGTTTATTTCATATTCTTTGGTTTTTTAGGGGGTGAAATTTGCCAGCACATCTTTCCATAGAAAGGGTTGAATCATTCAACGCCCTCCCTTAGTGGCTCTTTCATATATAACAACTTGGTTTTCTTAAAATGAGTTCTGGCAATTCTTAGAATCAAACTAGAACACATTTATAGTTTAAACATGAATTACTTGCAAAAAATAGGACAAATTAATTTAATTGGGAAAGGTACTAAAAGCAAAGAAATTATTAACATTTAGGAATTGTTCATCCGATATTATTAAAATAGAGAGATCTCATTTTGGGTCATATTCTTTGCACTGGCTTCACAAAAAAAAACCCATTTTGGCACTTAGAAAATTGAAAGACATGTTTTGTAATAGAAAGTTGGAAAAATTATTTCGGAACTATTGTTTGACATGGCAAGATGCACTTTCGTGCCAAATATGGTCACGTTATCATGAAATATTTCATCGATATGGCCACATTGGTCAGTTTGGTTGAAAGTCATGCGTTGTTTGGTCAGTTTGGGTAGCTACAGACCCATGCGTTGACCGACACCCATGTGCAATGATAAAAAGAGATCACTCAAGCTGATCAGGGAGATGTCTTATTATTAAAAATGATTTGAATTTTTCACTTCTTTCCCACCCATTATGATTATTTCTAAAAGTCAACGCACAAAATGATAAACCAAAAATATTATTATTAAAATTCTGAAACCAGTTTTGTACACCAAAATTCTGTTCGTTACTAGGAAAAAATAACTAAAATGGGCATATACGGCTTGCATCGCCATATAACGAAATGGTGTCTAGCTACCACCTTAATTAGAAAATCATCTCTCAAAGTCATGAATGTTCATACTTGATAAGCCATTTTATGGAAAAAATAAATATGTCAAAATCCATGTTTATAAATATTCCTAACAATTAGTACACATAAAAGAACTTCATGCCAGAGGAAAACATTTTTTAATTCTTCCCTTTCTTTGATTTTTTCTCAAAATGGGTCAAAATTGTATGCACAACGATTCATAGCAAGGGTTTGAATCTTTCAACGCCTTTTGTTTCTATTCCATAGAATCCTACTTTAATACCTTAGTTGATTTTGGAAATTCTTAGGACCAAACTAGATTATGCTTGAAGTTCCAATTTGAAATGTTTTTGGTAAATTGGCCAACATTCATTTAAATGCACAAAAGTAGCAAGAAAGCAAGAATATTCTTAATATTTGTGAATGGACCATCCAATATGGTCTACTTTGTGTGAGCAACAGAGGGATGTAATTTTTCACAATATTGTTTTTTGCATTTTTCTTCACAAGAAAAACACATTTCACATTACAATGATCTATGTCAAGGATATGGCCATGACTTTGGTCATTTTGTTTGAATGTTTATACATGATAGGTCATTTTATAAAGGATTTTTTAAGATGTTAAAATCCATTTTCATCATTTATACTATAAACTATTATACATAAAATAAATCCATGCATTGGTTTTTTTTACATTTTCTTTGTTTTTTTAATAAAAGTGTGGTCAAAATGGTCGGCATAACTATTCATAGGAAGGCATGAACATTTCAGAATCCACTATGGCGATTACATAGAATTCTACTTGGGTATGTTAAATTGATTTTCACAAATTTTAGGACCAAACAAGAACGTTTTTAATTCCAATTTGAAGTAATTTTGGGAAATTGACCGAAATTCATTTAAATGGTCAAATGTAGTTTCTTTTTAGCAAATACCATATATATTAAACCAACAAATAGTACATGATTACATCGATTACAAAAACAATACAAAAAGAGACGAGCAAATCTTTGAGATCTTCAAGCCCTTTCTTCTTCCATGACACAATCTTGTACTTTTCTGAAGGCAGCCGTAGAACAACGACGAATACACCAAACCACAGACATGTGAATACCAACGAAGGTTCTCCCTTGTAGCTAGAAAGAGATGGACTTCTTAATATTTTAGAATTTGCCACCCAATATTCTCTACTTTGTGTGAAAAATAGAGAGGTTCCATGTTGCGCCATCTTCTCTGCACTTATTCACAAAAAAAACTTTTTGCACTCAGAAAATAAAAATTGTAACAAAAAGATAGAAGATCCTTTTGGCATGGCAATTGATGCGAATCTGTTTCAAAAGATTGACACTATGTCATGAACTATGACATTATGTGAAGGCTCTTAAAAAAACAAATCCATGTAAACATAAAAGGACTCCATGCCAACAACCCGTATTTTGTTGACATTTTCTTCATTTTCTATGTTTTATTCCAAATAGGACCAAAATTATAGGCACAACTGTTCATATTAAGGGCTCAAATCTTTTAAAAGCATGTTTGACTATTCATAGAATCCTACTTGGGTAGCTTAAAATGATTTTTCAATTTTTAGACCAAACTAAAACACACTATCAGTTCAAATTTGTTACTTTGTGGAAGTTGACTAAAATTCTGGGAAAACAGCTAGAAAGCGAGGCAATTCTTGATATTTGGGAATTGGCCATCCAACACGCTATATTTTGTGTCAGAAATAGATAGGTGCCATTTTCCACAATATTGTATGCACTTGGTTTACAAAAACAATCGTTTATTGCAGTAAGAAAATAGAAAATTGGCACATTGTCATGCGACAAGTACTATTTTAAACTTTGTATTAAAAAGTCCTATTTATTCTAATCTCCTTTATCCAAAATACGGATCCATGCTATATGTTTGAATTCATGACAAGTTTTAGGTATTTTAATTTATCCCTATTAAAGAGCTCTAGAAAAGTGTAAATAATTATTTTCGTTGGAGGAAATAAACTAAAAAGTAAAAGAAAACTCTTTAAAATTTAAATGTATATGTGCATAATATTTAATTTTACTTGTTTGATGAGTTTTTTTAAATACGCATCAAAGTCAGGTCTGCCGCCTGTCAGCCGTCAACTGTGGTTAGAATATACAAGTGTCCACATATTTGCCGAGTATCGCCGCAAAAAACACTCAACAAACTACTAATATGCCGAGTGTTTTTTTAGCCGAGGGTTTTACCGTGGCACTCGAAATACGTGCTTAGTTGCCGATCGCTAGATAAATGCACTCGGGAAACTCCACGCAATCGGCAAAAGAGTCATTTCCGTAGATATGAGAATAATCCGTAAAAGAAAATCCCTCTTTTGGAAAGTTATGGCACACATCTATTAGTGCCTTGTGGATATGTTCAGGATTTAAGTTGTCCAGCTTTCTGTAATCTTTTGTTTCGAACCTTGTGTATCTGTTCAATCATAAAATCTGCTTGCTGGCTTAATGATTAATCTGTTGCAGTGCCTGAATTTGTAGGCGATCGAAAAGCAAGTGTGATATAGGACAAGGGCTGGGTTAAGTGCATGCATTGCATGCACCTGTCATGTTGCAAGCTGGGAATGCTGCTGCCTGCAAATCTGAATGGGACACTGAGCAGCTAACGTGCAATGCTGCTGCAGGCGAATCTGAATGGATGCATGAATGCAGGAGTGTGTGCGCGTTCTAATGGTGCCTGCAGCTAAGTGCAGGATCATCTAGTGTGGTTTGCTTGCAACATCAACAGTACGTGCATGCAGCCATTGCCATTCTGTCAAGTTCAGTGGCTCTTGAACTGGCATCTGGGCCGCATGCTAATCAGGCACAACGTGTGTGACGATCGATACTCTAGCTAGCAAGCAAAATCATCTATTTGTATCATGCCTCTTGATTAGGCATCACATTGCGATCTCCAATTACCCAGACATGACAGGCACTGCTGTATACTCCATATATACCATTGTCTCCGACAAGAGCAAACAAGATTGGCCCCGGAGAGTTCAAATCAGGATCAAGTTGCTATATCTTGGCCTTACACTTGCAGTTAGGCATTGCACGTTCAGAGCTCATGGTCCTGTCTGTCCCTTGCCAACTTATCATCCATGATAGCATCGCCGCACATAAACTACACACAATGCATTCTCCTCGCTGCAATCCCTCCCCTCCTCGGTTTATATATAAATCAGTCAGCTGGTTACAACCATCAACACCAGCAAAGCATCTAGCTAGCTGTGATTAGACACTGAACTCTGAACTTTCTGAACACCATGGTCAGCACCAAGAGGCTTGCTCAGATGGCCAAGAAGTGGCAGAGGATGGCGGTCATGGGCAGGAAGAGGCTCACACGGACTACATCGACCACGGACGAGTGTTGCGCGACTTCATCGATTGCAGTGAAGGGCCACTTTGTGGTGTACACTGCCGACGGGGTGCGGTTCGAGGTGCCGCTGGCATACCTCGGCACGGCGATCGTCGGCGAGCTCTTGAGGCTGTCTCACGACGAGTTCGGCTTCGCGAGCGACGGGAGGATCATACTGCCGTGCGATGCAGCGGTGATGGAGTACGTCATGTGCCTGCTAGGAAGGAACGCATCGGAAGAGGTGGAGATGGCTCTCCTGAGCTCTGTAGTCAGGACAGGTCACTACGATCGTGGCTTAGAGACGTCCATGGCAATTAGATCAGTAGCTGTTTCTAGTTTCTGAAATCCACGAAGGGATCTTTTAGATTTCTTAGCCATTGTTTAGGATGATGTAAATATGTAGTGAATGAAAGAACGTATGCAGGATATCTCTTCCTTTTTCACAGCAGAGTTGAGACTCCTGAACGCTGAGCTATGCAGCTATGGGTGTGCTAAGTTAAGCCAAGGCTCAATTGCATGATATAATGGTCCCTAAAAAAGAATGCGGTATTGAACTACTGATTGACCAAAATGACATGGAAGAGAGGTGAAAGTTAAAGTTTGCAGGAATGGTTAGGATCTCACACAGATCCTCAAATATTGTTCTGGTCAGTCCAAGCTTCTTTTTCCCTCTTTTGTTTTTTGAGTAAAAGCTGTAACAAAAACATGTATGGTAGCAGTTCTCCACCCCTGCTCCTACAGAAAAAATAAATATTTGATGGACATCTCGACTATCAACTGAGAAATGTGGCCCCTCACTGATAATAATCATCAGCTACTTGTAATCTGTAGCTAGGTGTTTGGGCCACTGCAGAGATTCAATCGGGTTGTTCAGCAACACTGTCATGGGGCATGAAATACTGTTAGACTAGATATTTCCATCCCAGGGCCACTCTACATATATCATTTCACTGGGATTTGATTAATCAACCACCCAAAATATCTGTATCTTTTGTGCGATCGCATACAGAAATGGACCCAATTTACACATGGTCCTCATCGTTCAGTCATATGCCTCTTATCTTTGCCACCCAAACAGGTGAGTATGGCAGAACACTGTAATGTCCAATCACACACAAGGCACTGCTAGTATAGTAGTATTGCTCCCAACAAGTGGCAAACTGATGGCCCCAGAGAAAATCAAATCAAGATCTCATTGTTTGCCTTGCACCTCCAGCATTACATGTTCTGATCTCATGGCCATGTCCCTTGCTAACTTGTCAAGATAGCTGCACCTAAACCGCATTGTTCCCTTTTCTTTCTCCCTCGACTATAAATCCATCAGCCTAGCACCACCATCACCTCACCAGTTCATCCACAAAGCACAACACAAAGCAGCATCACAGCACTACACCTAGCCAACAAAGAAAGAGGAGCAAAAAAAGAACATGGTTAGTGCCAAGAGACTTGCTCAGATGGCAAAGAAGTGGCAGAGGATGGCGGCCATGGGGAGAAAGAGGCTCACCCGATCTACGACAGCGACAAAAGGAGCAGCCAATGATGAGTGCTGCACGACGTCATCGGTGGCGATGAAGGGCCACTGCGTGGTGTACACCACTGACGGAGCACGTTTTGAGGTACCTCTGTCGTACCTCGGCACAATGGTCTTAGGCGAGCTCCTGAGGATGTCTCAGGAGGAGTTTGGCTTCGTGGGCGGTGATGGCGGGAGAATCACACTGCCCTGTGATGCCATGGTCATGGAGTACACCATGTGCTTGCTCCGGAGAGATGCCTCCATGGAAGTCGTGAGGGCGTTCATGAGCTCCGTTGCGAGGCCATGCAGCTTTGACGGTTGTGTTGTGGCGCCATACATAGAGTTGTACCAGCAAGTAGCTGTCTGTTAGCTTCTGAAGAATGGAAGTTGTAGTGCTAGCTATAGCCTTTTTTTCCTCGTCATATGATGTGAATATACAGTTGGAACTGGCAGACTGAACATGTAAACAAAGATTGTGTTGCAATCTGAGTGGTGAACTTTGTAACAGTAGAAAACCACGAGCATATAGGTAAATCTCTGACCTAGGGACCATACAAGACAGCGGCAGCTCATCATTTCATCTGTCTCTGATTTGGGTATCCAAGTTGAATCATCAGTTTGCTTCACTGAAGTAGCACCGTCAGCCCAGCATGCAGCTGCAATCATGTTTGATGTAACCTCCTCATACACTAGTTTGCGGAAAATGCTACATCTGCCTCAGCGACCAGATGAGGAAGTCGAATGGACGATCACTTGAAGCCGTGAAGAAGACTCTGATGAAAGTCTCATCTTCTTGAGACTTGAATCTAGTCCATCATCCAAACTTGGTTGGAATACACATAGTTTCCGCTTCTCCCTCACAACAGAAGCTTCTTCATGCCCTGATCCCTCGCTTTTCAATGGACCACCACTTTTAAGCAACGAGAGTCTTGGCCTATTCGGGTGGTTCTTCGTTGCTTGTTCCCAATATTCTCTTGTTTGGTCAGTCACGCCACAGTCAACCGTTACTTCCTTCAGATGTTTGAGGTGTCTAATTTGGATGCCGGAAAGACCAACTAGACCCGGGCAAAGCAGCTGGAGTGAGACGAGGTTTGGCAGAGCTCCTTGTTCGATTACTGGCAGAGGTGAAGCAAGACTTCTCACTACAAAGCACAGACGTCGCAGGCTTGGGAATGCCCCTTTTCTCATTTCAAAATTCTCAAGCTGATCTGCTATCAGCTTTAGGTAAAGCAAGCTGCCCAAATTGATCAGAGAAGATAGAAGATCCCGTGTAAGGGTAGCTGATGAAATAGACAGTTCTTTGAGACCTGTCAGCAAGGTAACAAATGGAGGTAACTGGAGTAGCTTGCCATGTAACTTCAGCGACCTTATATCATATATGGAACCTTCGGGGCATGGTTCGAAATCAAGGGAACTCAGCAAGTCTTCGGAACATTCTTCAGAGTCAAGTGATAGAGAACGAGCACCTGCATTGTCCATGGGAACCATGGAGAATTTCTGAATGGCCTCAGAAAGATCAGTGGCATAGTTACTACCATTTGCAACTGGCACACACCATATCTTGACCTTTCTCAGATTTTTCATATGACCCATAAGTTGCAGAAACCCTTGCCTCTCGCTGGTGACAAATCCAGCCAAGGTCTTCAGGTTACTCTTATTTGCAGACAAGAACTTCATTACTTTGCTCATCTTGTTTGCATTCCTCAGATCAACGTTGTAAACCGTAAACTTTCCGAACAGATGGGCTAAATGGTAGAGCATAATGGCCTCAATGGGCAATGTCTTTATCTTAGTTTTCCTCAAATCCAGGGTCTCTAAGCAATGTAGTCCTTCGATGCTGCTCGGAAGTTTCCCGATAGTGCCCCCAACACTTAGATATTTCAGATGCCATAGCTTGCCTATGTGTTTGAGGTGACTGTCTTCCAGATCATTGCATTCCTCTAGATCCAGGACTCGTAGCAGTTTGCACTTACGCACATAAGAAATAGCATCACCTGCTTTCCCATAGACTGTCAGAGACCGAACACGAGATAAATTCTCGTCAGATGCCTCACTATCTGTTATACTACCACCATGGATAGAAAGGTGGCGAGCATTATTAACATAGGCACAGGGTCTTGGATGGTCATGAGACGATGTCGAGATGAACCCCTGCGACACAGACTTGTGCAACACGAACTCGTGCATGATGCCATGAGTCTTGCATGTCTTTACTTGTGCATCGCTTCTTGTATCAATAGACTGGATGATATTCCGATCAAGAAGCGTCTTGAATGTCTCATCTGCAATGTCCTCTTCGCTGCAAAGAGAATCGCTTCGCGCATAACCTTCAGCTAACCACCGCCTGATCAGAACTTTCCTCTTAAGGGGACGATTGCTTGGGAATACACCAAGATATAGCAAGCACGTCATATCATACACAGACAAACTGTCATAGTTATGCACCAACACCTTTCTTAGTTCTGTGAAGTTGTCATGGTCAGGCTTCTCTCTCAGATGAGAACCCAGATTACGGCATAGCTTTGAACACAGCTCCCCTGTAGGCTCATTTGCACTTTTCAGAAATTCGGAGACACTGACAAGAGCAAGTGGAAGACCACCACATTTCTGCAGCAGCGTCGTTGAGCCCTCTTCCAGCTCAGGTGATCTTACCACCCCCTGAAAAGCTATCTCCATGGAGTCCTCTTGGCCAAGTGTGTTCAGTTGGTACACATAACCACCGCCGTGGCTGCAGTTTTTAGCTGTCTCCTGAATAGTTGTGGTGAGTAGGATTCTGCTACCTTTGCCATTGTCTCCAAAGATGTACTTTATAGTGCTCCATTGCTCCACCGCGATGTCATCTATGACAATGAAGTACCTAGCAATCAAATTGGGTGATGAGACAGCAAAGGTTAGAAGATGGTTAGTGCAGATGCAGTGCTATCATGGAGATTCACAAAAGAAAGTTCAGAAAATTCAGGAAATTTCACTACAGAATTGGAAGTATTGTGTGATTCTGATTTTTAACTAGAATGAATTTGTAACTTCAATACCAACAAACAATTGAATCTGGGATTTTGGCTAGAATGAATGAATTTGCAACTTCAAATACCAACTGGATTCTGGGATCCCCAAATTCAGAAATCTGCGAAGATGCACACCTGGTATCGTTGAGGTATTCCGTGAGCAAGGCTTCAAGACGTTGGCCCTCAACAGCAACATCCATGGCGTCTTTGGGACGAACCTGCCGGAGTAAATCACGTAGGATCTCACTGACCCCGTCGCCAGTGACCTCCGGCGACCACCGACCGGCGGCGACCCAAGCACGGCAGGGGAATTTAATTTTATCCACGGCATCAACTCTGTCGTAGACGGCCCTCGCGAGGGTGGTCTTCCCCAGGCCGCCGAACCCCACGACGGAGATCACCCGCAGCTGCTCCGGCTCGCCCTCCACCTCGTCCAGCAGAGACAGCAGCTCCTCCACGGCCTTCCCGATGCCCACGGGGTTGCGCGCCACGCGACACGACGTCGTCGAGGACGCGGCGGGCTCGTGGCAGGCGCCGGCGGCGTCGAGGGGGATGCCGACGACCCGCTCGTGCGCCAGCTTGAGGCGGGCCTTGAGCTTGTGGATCTCGTCGGCGAAGCCCGAGCGGCTCTGCACCTTCTTGAGCTCGTGGGCGACGCGGCGGACGAGTGCCGACGGCGACGCTCCGCCGCCGGCGCCGCGGGAGGGCCGGCAGGTGAGGCGGTGCACGATGCGGTCGATGCAGTCCTGGGCGTCGTGCGCGAGGCCCAGCATCTCCTCGCTGTAGAGCCTCGCGACGGCCGTGCGCGTGCGGCGCTGGCCGTTCCCGAGGGTGTGGAGGCGGTCGTCCATGGCGGCGGCGATCATGCGGAGGTCCTGCTGGATGGAGAGCGTCTCCTGCCGCAGGCCCTTCTGCTTGCTGTACTCCTTCTCCAGCGCCTGGAAGAGGCTCCCCATGACGCTCCTCAGGAACGCGCTCGCCGCCGCAGACTCCATTGTCTCTGCTCCCACAGCTCGATGCGCTAGCTACTACACCACCGTTGACTGACCGACTGATAGACCGACGGAGGTAGCAGTAGCAAGGTACTCTCTCTGTTTTTATTTACTTTGGGCTTTGGGTTTATTAAAGTTAAACTTTATCATCAAATTGATCAAGAATATTGGAAAAAATATCAACATCCATAATATCAACAAATGTATACTATATGAATACAAACGTTTCCAATACAATAAATTTTATATTGTAGATGTCAATATTTTAAACCCAAAGTAACGATGAACGGAGGGAGTAGTACCCTAAGGGCGCCCTGAAAGGCCTCACTGGCCGAGCAAAAATTTAGCCTCCAACAGGTCTCGCATTAGTCATTTTATGGGATGAAACATCTGGACACCCCTCAGAATTTAGACATGTAAAGATGTATGGACACGCCCGCCAGCTAGGAATTTGACAAGGCGTCTCCCTAGCCAACGGCACATCCATTAGTTCCACCACTTATCTATCTGTCAGTTCGAAAAAGAAGCACACCATCATTAAAAGGCCCTTCGCGTTGCTCAAGCATGACGACATGTGACACATGCTCATCAAGACCAAAACCTAAGATCTAGTTTAGAAGAATGCAACATGTAAGTACAACTTAACTTGATTGGAGTGGTGGAATTTCTTCTCTTAAGGATCTTGAATCTATTCTTCAATGTAGCAAAATGCCCACTCAATCGTATCTCTAAGTAGAGTGTTTGAGAATTGAACAGTTATGCGGTTGTCTTAGGATAGTTTAACTCATTAAGATGTAACAGGTTTTTCGGAAGAGTGGGAAAATTCCAATTCGAGATACATACCCATCGTCGCTAAGATAGAATTTATCATCGCGGATTTTTATCCCATCAACTCGATCAGTGATATTAGAAGAATACTTGTATCATGGGAAGATCCTTCCAAACCAGTTAAGATATAAGTGGAGTTGAAATCGAAATCTACAACAACACGCACATTATGCCTAGTGTAGTGCTTTCTACCCTTGAAATATGAATGCCATTTGTGGCTTCCTCGTATCTTGAGTGGAGTTGCTCAAGTTGGTGCCTTGATCATCTCTTGTCTGAAGTCTTGCAAACAAGACTTGGTTGCAAGATTGGCTATTGTCTTATTGGATCCCATGAACGTGTTATGAATCACTCTAAACTTCGTATTATGACTATAAAATGAACGAACATTGCTACTTTCTCGTCCGTGGGAGTGGATGCAAACGTTTAGCAATTGCATACCCCTAAAGGACTTCCCAAGATGGCTAAAAGGGGCTCTTATCATCTGTATCATGTTGACAACCCCTACACTGGTGTAGTAATATTTGTATCCCGAGGCAAGAATCGAGGATATATGATCGCAATTCTCGAACTGTTATCTTGTGGAACGGAAAGGTCTCAACAACCATGAGTGTTGCAGCATGTATGAAACGCTTCATATGCGCGTCTTAACGAAAGCGATGAGGCATAAGTGGTAATGAAATCAATTCTAATCATACCTAAGAACAAAACGTGGAGGGGAGGATGTGGTGCTTACCAGATGCTATGGAGACGGGGCGACAAGTCAGCCTTGGAGGCGCGGAGCATTTGCCGAAGATCTGCAGCCGCGTTGCTGCTGGAAAAGAAGGAAACCATGGTAGGGATGAGGCCAATGATCTAGTGGCGCAGACGCAGGCGGCACCCCGTTGCTGAAGGAGAGAAAAGTGTCGGAGATCTGCACGCGCGCCAGTGTCGGTGATAGAAATCCAGATCGATCCACGCAGCAACGATCCCAAAAAAGTGGCGGAAATTTTCACTAGCACAAAGGTAACCGACTAAAAGGGTGGCGAGATGAATCTTTACCTAATAATAAAAGCGTTAAGGCTTCCACAATTTATTTTGGTAGGTCATCTAAACTATCCCTAAAGTTGTAATTAATTACCCACCAATGTCACTCATCTCCACTATTATTAAACAAGCAAACTTCGCAGGAAAATCAAATCTCAGCCGAACGTGCCCGTTGATCTAACGTCCATGATTCACTTGTTCTCCCTCCCTGAAATAACGTCAATCCCATCACGAGACTGTCATCTTTTGCCGTTAATTGCTGCCCGCCCGATCGCTCTTGCGCTCTCGCGAATCACGGGCGCAATCCTCGATAACAGCTCGCTTTGGTTCTTCTAGGTCACGGGCCGCGGCCACACCACCAACTCGCTCATCCTTCCGCCGTCTATACCGAGGTTTGATCTGAGAGGAGAGCAGCAGTGCGACACCAACGACGGCCAGAACGCAGACCACAGCGTGCAGCGCAGGCACAAGGCTCGGCTAGGAACCTGAGCACATGCGCGTGCCCGGCCGTCGTCTCCGTCGGCGGCGCAGCCGCACGCGTGAGAACCCAGACGCACGTGTCCCCTTTGGTGCTGCTCGATCGATAAGTGCTCTACTACTCAGTCCGTCGTGAGCCTGGGAGTGGGAGGTGTCACACAGAAACTGAATTGGTGGTACGCTGCACAAGTAGGTGCGTGATGTTAGATATGCAACAACCATGTAACAACCACGGTATATACGTATGGAGTAGTACTCCAATGTATATCCGTACCCATGTACATGCCACGTCAGGGGCTCTTCCTGAGCCTATATAACATGCACCTGGACCTCCTAACAGAGGTACCGTTTCCGCCTACAACATTAACATGGTATCAGAGCCCATCTTCTCCATGACCTAGCCGCCGAACTCGGTCCCAAAACCCTAGAACCAAAACCTACAACCAAAGCCACGATCTACAGCCAAAAACCCACGATCCAAACCGCCAAGCTTTCAATCTACACCAAAACCTACGATCCAATCCAAAAACCTACAACCTACGATCGAAAACCAAAGAAAACCACGACCAAAGCCCTCCCTGTTCTTCATGGGATCGACATCCACGACCATGGTCGTCCTCGCCTCTGCGCTGAGCTCGCCGCCCTCCCAAAAACTCACTCGAGGCAATTTTCTTTTCTGGAAGACCCTCGTCTCCCCTGCCCTTCGGAGCGCCCAGGCCACCGGGCTGCTCGACGGCAGTGATGCTGCGCCGCCACAAGTTCTGGAGTCCGTGGACTCCAACGGAAAGAAGACCTCCGTCGTCAACCCCGCCTACGCCGCCTTGGTCACCCGGGATGCCGCGTGCATGACCAATCTTCTCAACTCCTTTTCACCCGAGATCCTGGTGCATGTTGTTTGTCTCGAGACCACCGCCGAGGTATGGAGTGTCATCATCAAGTTATTCTCATCTCACTCCCGATCCAGGATCAACAGTCTTCGTGGCTCCCTCAACGACACCAAGAAAAACGATCTGACTGCCGCCACGTACTTCGCCGAGATGAAAGGCCTCGCGTCGGAGCTCGCCGCCGCGGGAAAACCAGTCGAAGACGACGAGCTCGTGGGGTACCTCCTCAACGGGCTGGACGGGTCCTATGACTCCATCGTCGCATCCGCCAACGCCAACCCAGCCACGACGGTCGATGACCTCTTCGGTCAGATCTGCGCCCACGACACTCGCCAAACCATGCTGGCCGAGAACGTCCAGGGCGCGGGCTCCTTCAACTCCTCCGCCAACGTTGCCCGGCGCGGCAACGACGAGGACCATGACAGCTACCGTGACACTCGCCCATCTGGGGTCGGTGATCGCGGTCAGGGCCGTGACATGCGCCTGTCTGGAGGCGGTGATCGCGGTCGCCAAGGTGGATGTCAGGATGCACGCGGTGACCGTGGTGACCATGGTCACCGCGGCGATCGCCAAGATGGACGCGCTCGATGCGACAGAGGCCGCCGAGATGATGCCCGGCGTGGAGATGGGGGTGGCAGACGTGATGGTGGTGATCGTCGCCGTCGTAATGATGGTAGACGTGATGACCGCCGTCGTGATCGTGCTCCCACAAAGTTCGTGGATGTGACGTGCCAGATTTGCAAAATCCACGGCCACCCTGCTGCTGTTTGCTGGTGGCGCTACCAGAACGACAACGACTCCGACAGCGACAGTGATCGTGAAGAGAAGGCCGCACACATGGCCTCCTATGGTGTCGATACCAATTGGTATTCCGACACAGGAGCTACGGACCACATTGCTGGAGCTCTAAACAAGCTCTCCACCCACGACAAGTACCAAGGACGTGGCCGTGTGCACACTGCCGACGGTCAAGGTATGCCCATAAGGCATATTGGTCATTCAACTTTGCAAACCCCACATGCATCTTTACATCTAAACAATATTCTACATGTTCCTAGTGCATCTAAAAATCTATTGTCTATACATAAGCTTGCTCTTGACAACGATGTATTCATTGAGTTTCATGCCCTTTTCTTTTTGATTAAGGACGAGGCAACAAGGAGAATTCTGTTTAAGGGGCCATGCCATGGTGGTATCTACCCCTTATTGCCATTTTCTTCGGGGACATCCAAGCATACTTGTCTTACAATAAAGCCATCTTCATCCACGTGGCATCGTCGTCTAGGGCATCCTTCATCGTTTACCGTTCAACAAGTGCTTAGGAAAAATGATTTAGCTTATTCTCCAGAAATAAATCCTTACATATGTGATCCTTGTCAACTAGCTAAGAGCCACCAATTGCCATATCCTGTCTCTACTAGTGTTTCTAGTGTTCCTTTGGAACAAGTTTTTTCTGATGTATAGGGTCCTGCCCCAGCCTCTATTGGCAAGCACACTTATTATGTAAGCTTCATGATGATTTCAGCAAATTTACTTTGATTTATTTACTTAAGAAACGTTCTGATGTCTATCAAGTTTTTCTCAATTTCTAACAACTTGTTGAACGTAAGTTTGCTCGCAAAATTGTAACCATCCAAACTGATTGGGGTGGAGAATATGAAAAACTCAATGGTTTCTTTCAAAAATTTGGCATCACCCATCATGTCTTATGTCCACATGCTCATCAACAAAATGGTTCTGCTGAACGCAAACATCGACACATTGTTGAGGTTGGGCTTGCTTTACTTGCTCACGCCTCCATGCCTCTCAAATTTTGGGATGAAGCCTTCTTAATAGCCATGTTTCTTATAAACTTGCTTCCTAGCAAAGTCCTCAACATGGAATCTCCTGTTGAACGTCTTCTTCACACCAAACCGAATTATGATTCTCTTCGTATTTTTGGTTGTGCATGTTGGCCCAATCTTCGCCCATACAACAAACGCAAGCTTGCTTTTAGATCAACACGATGTGTTTTCTTGGGTTATAGTCCCCTCCACAAAGGTGTCAAGTGTCTTGAGCCATCCACGGGTCGTGTTTATATTTCACGAGATGTTGTTTTTTATGAGAATGTTTTTCCGTTTGCTTCCATGCATAAGAACGCCGGTGCCCTTCTTAAACAACAAATACTCCTACTTCCTCATGACACCCATCCTTTGTCGCATGAAGGGGATGCAAATGTTGATGATCATATGCCTATTGTTCCTGTCACTAATCATGGCCAGGATACACAGCTTCTACAAGCAGAAAATTTGGAGCAAATTGATGAAGAAATGAGTGAAAATGACACATCCAATGATGCTGAACCGCATGCAGAAGAAGACAGCAGCAGCTCTAACTCCGATGCAGATTCAGGTGCTGCACCCTCGGATCACGTGCACACCGATCCAGAGGAGGATTCGCCTGCGCATGGTCGCTCTGCCACGGACGGCACGGACGGAGATGCTCCGTCGCCAGACCAACCCCGGCGCGCCACGTCAGGCGACATCGATGCGGCGGTCCCCTGCCACACCGCCCAACGAAGCGTCTTCTGACGCAGACGACGCGTTTTCTGACGCGGGTGGGACCCCCGAGCGGTTCCGCCTCTCTACGCCTGCTGCTGGCAGCCCCGACAGCATCCCGCATGACCACTCCCCGGCTGCCACGTCGGCGGACCCTGACGCTGGATCCCGTGAAGATCACGGTGCAGGCCCAGGATCTTCTGTGCCCTCTCTGCATGCTGCTCCTTCTGTGCCAACGCGCACACGCCTTCAAAAAGGCATTACAAATCCGAATTTTTTTACTGATGGCACCGTGAGGTATGATATGCATGGACACAAGGTAACATATACAGATGGTAATATCAAATATGGTATGCTTGCTTCTACAGGTGAGCCTCACTCTCTTTCTGAAGCTCTTGATGATCCTGAGTGGCGCAAAGCAATGGGGGAAGAATATGATGCTTTACTTCAAAACAAAACATGGCACCTTGTTCCTCCAAGCACAAACAAAAATCTGATTGATTGTAAGTGGGTTTACCGCATCAAGAAAAAGGCAGATGGTACAATTGATCGATACAAAGCACGGCTTGTTGCAAAAGGGTTCAACCAAAGGTATGTCATAGACTATGAAGATACATTCAGTCCTGTTGTTAAAGCTGCAACCATTAGACTTGTCTTAGCAGTTGCAGTATCTAGAGGATGGAGTTTACGACAGCTAGATGTCAAGAACGCGTTTTTACGTGGTGTTCTGGAAGAAGAGGTTTACATGAGACAACCTCCAGGTATTGAGAATCCTGACGCTCCCCGCCATATTTGCAAACTTGATAAAGCTCTTTATGGACTAAAACAAGCTCCACGGGCTTGGTACTTCCGTCTCAGTTCTAAGTTACATGATCTTGGTCTTACTCCTTCGAAGGCTGACACTTCATTGTTCTTATATCACAAGTCACATGTTACTATGTTTGTCTTGATTTATGTTGATGACATTATAGTGGCTAGTTCTTCAGATGAAGCTATTCCTGCTTTACTTCAAGATCTTAATGCACATTTTGCTATCAAGGATTTAGGTGATCTACACTATTTCTTGGGA
Organism: Poa pratensis; assembly: GCA_947311845.1. Classification (NCBI taxonomy): domain Eukaryota; kingdom Viridiplantae; phylum Streptophyta; class Magnoliopsida; order Poales; family Poaceae; genus Poa; species Poa pratensis. The sequence continues at coordinate 5,507,536 of CAMZMU010000083.1, forward strand.
ATTGAGGTAAAGAAAATACAAGATGGATTACTCTTGACACAGGAAAAATATGCTAGAGATCTGTTAACCCGAGTTGGCATGAAAAACTGTAATGCTGCACCTACACCATTATCCTTGTCGAGGTGTGCACTCGGCAATTCCCATGGTTTCTATACCTAGGGTTGATTGTGTGGTAGAGAACGCGTAGTATCGGTGGAATCGACGGCTGACAAGCTGGATTTACCCAGGTTCAGGGCCCTCGAGTGAGGTAAAACCCCTATTTCCTGCTTGTCTGTGTTTATGGTATGAATATGAGGGTTACAAGAGTTCGACGAGCTGCTGATCTCGTCGAAGTTTGGGTGGCTATGGATTGCTTGCCTTGATCGATCACCCTCCCAGCCTTTTTATACAGGAGGCTGGGTCTCGAGAAACATAACCGACCAAGGTTACATGTATGGAAAGTCTTAACCGACTATAACTTGATCTAACTTGGAAAACACTCTTCGTCTCAGGCCTTCCTTCACGGGCTTCGATTAATCTTTGGGCTTCTTTGATCATTACGTGCACCAGGTACCCTTAAGCTGGGTACCCGCAGAGTATAACCTCGTCATTAGCCCCCGAGTACTTGCTTGACTCGAAGAATCGAGCACGTGCTCCCTTCATCGAGCACGTCATAGTCTCTGCTTTTATACTCCTGATCCGACGTAGTCCTTCTACTTTGAGCAAAAACCTTACCAGTCTTCAATCAGACTCGAGTCCCTGGATTCGAGCCTGGAACGCAGTCGAAAGATTTTGCCTAGGGATATTGACATAGTAGGCCTGACTCACTCGAAAATCGAGCTCAGTTAACCGCACATTTGGGCGAAACCATACTAGCCTTCAATCAGGTTCGAGTCCCCGGACTCGAAGCTGGAACACTTTTACAATTTTTGCCTAGGGATATTGACATAGTAGGCCTGATTACTCGAAAATCGAGCTCAGTTAACCGCACATTTGGGCGAAACCATACTAGCCTTCAATCAGGTTCGAGTCCCCGGACTCGAAGCTGGAACACTTTTGCAATTTTGCCTAGGGATATTGACATAGTAGGCCTGATTTACCGAAAATCGAGCTCAGTTAACCGCACATTTGGGCGAAACCATACTAGCCTTCAATCAGGTTCGAGTCCCCGGACTCGAAGCTGGAACATACTGGACAGACTCGACTCAGGCCGTTGTAGGTCTTACTGATTCGTTCTGCAGTTTAACTTTTGATACCTAACGCGTCCGTCAGGATTTTCATCATGTCTGTTGACACGGAAAATTTCAAGGGAAAACACTGTTGGAGCGTCCCTCGGCCCATCTCGATTGCTCGGCGGGTCTTACCTTTGCATTTGCGTATGCAGCATCCGAAACATCTGCGATTGGCATAGTTCGGGAATTTATGAAGTTTGATTCTTTGTTTGTGAAGTACTTAATGCATTTTAATCGAGCCTGTAGTCGAGTGAATTTTCTTACCTTGTTTGGAAATCTATGGGAGCGCGACAGCGCTCCCATGGGAGTAGCCCCCGAGATTGTGGTTTATTGTCTTGCAATAGAGGACAATCTCAAATCATCCTTCTATACTGCTTTTTGTCAATCGAAATATTTTGTCTTTGAAATCCCATGGGAGTAGCCCCCGAGATTATGCTTTATTTCGTTGAAGTAGAGGATAATCTCAATAATTTTGCTCCTTTTTGATCAATCGCAAGAAATTTTTGATACGCTCCCATGGGAGTACCTTTGCTAGTCGAATCCTTCGTCGATTGTTTCGAATCCTCCAATCGAATGTGAATGCTATCTTTACACCTGACGTCAATCGTGACGTCTTAGGCGTGCACTCGCTGCTTTGACAAGACATGTCTGTGTGGGCCCAATGTTCAGATTTTACCGCAGAAGACGCCGTTTTTATTTTGGACCCGACTTATCATGGTATAACGGGCAGTCCTCGGGTAACACATCTGTGTTTTTGATTTGTGCCAGGTCCCAGTTTTTCGAGTGGGTTTGTGTTTCCTGTTTGACTCAGCCCCCGAGCATGTTTTTGGGTTTTCTGTTTGACCCAGCCCCCGAGCATGTCGAGTGGGGTTTGGGTTTTCTGTTTGACCCAGCCCCCGAGTATGTCGAGTGGGTTTGTTTTTGTTCACTGATTTTTGAGCTAGAATTTTGATGCTTATGTTTTTATGATCGAGTCCCCGATTGTTTGAGTAGGGTAAAAGCATATATGAGAAATATGGAGGAACATGTATCTTTATTCGAAATATGTGTTCGATCAGCAAGCCGCCTCATTAAAACCTTCCAGTCCCCTTAAGTACCCTGGTAAGGGAAAAGAGTGCGTCTGAAACTTGCTGATTCTTTGGCCTTATGTGCTATTACATATGAGGTTAAGAGATCTATGCATAGAACCGACGCAGGTGCGCCACGTTCCATGGGTTTGATGCTACTTCGCCCGTCTTTGCGTTCTTCAATCGATAGGCTCCTCCTTCGATGACTTCTGTGACAATGTAAGGTCCTTCCCAAGGTGATGCAAGTTTATGGACTTTCTTCTGTTTCTCCCGCAGCACCAAGTCTCCCACCATGAAGGACCGTGTGCGTAATCGACGACTATGGTAGTTGCGGAGGTCTTGTTGATAAACGGCTGTTCGTGCCAAAGCCGTATTGCGTGCTTCTTCCAGCAAATCGGCTGCGTCTTCGAGTGCCTTGTTCGCGTCGTTTTCTTCATATGCTTCCACTCGTGGTGCATTAAACTTGACGTCGGATGGTAACACTGCTTCCGCACCATAGACCATGAAGAACGGTGTATACTGTGTGGAGGCGTTTGGGGTGGTCCGTAAGCTCCATAATACTGATGGAAGTTCATCTACCCATGCACCCGCGGCCCTTTTGAGTGGTACTAAGAGTCTCTTTTTGATGCCACTGCATACGAGGCCTTTTCGACCTGCCCATTGGATTGTGGATGTGCCACAGAGCGTAGTTTAGTTTGATGTTTTGTTCCTTGCAAAAGGATTTGAACTCTTCCGCCGTGAAGTTTGTACCATTATCAGTTATGATGCTATCCATTACTCCAAATCGATACATGATCGATTGTATGAAACGAACTGCCGTAGAAGCTGTTGAGCTTGTGATGGGGATAGCTTCGATCCATTTGGTGAATTTGTCGACTGCCACTAGTAAGTGAGTATGACCTCCTTTTGATGATTTCTTCAGTGGTCCCACCATGTCAAGTCCCCATTGGGCAAAAGGCCATGCTAATGGTATGGTTTTTAGCGCTGATGCGGGTGCATGTGGCTTGGAAGCGAACTTCTGGCAACCAATACATCTTTTGACTATGTCCTCTGCGTCCCTTAGCGCTGTAGGCCAGTAAAACCCTGCTCGGAAGGCTTTGGCTACGAGTGATCGACTGCCCGCGTGGTGCCCGCAAGTACCGGCATGAATGTCCCGAAGGAGATCCTTGCCATCTTCGAGTGCAATGCATCTTTGGAACATACCTGAGGTGCTGCGTTTGTACAACTCACCGTTTATGATGGTGTATGCTTTTGCTCGTCGAGTGACGCGTCTGGCCTCGTTTGTATCTTCTGGTAGTTCATTGCGAAGTATGTATGCGAGAAAAGGTTGAGTCCATATTGGCTCAATGAGAAGTACCTCAATCGGAGGATCCTCTGTGCTTGGCGCTTTGCTCTTGTCTGTAGCTGCTGTCGTGGTCGATGGTCGTTTGTCGATTGACCTACGCTCTATTCGTTCAAAGAAAACACCCGGCGGGACTGGTGCTTTTGTGGAAGCAATGTTGGCTAATTTGTCAGCCTCTTCATTGCTTTCTCTCCCTATGTGTCGTAGTTCGCAGCCATCGAAGCTGCCCTCCATTATGTTGTACAAATCCCGATAAGCGATCATGTTGTCTGCGATTGCATCACAGGCCTTCATTGTTTGCTGCACAACTAAGTTAGAGTCGCCATAAATCATTAGTCGAGTGCATCCCATGGCTTTTGCCATGCGCATGCCATGGATTAGACCTTCGTATTCGGCCTCGTTATTTGATGGGAACTCGAAACCCATTTGCAAGATATAGCGCAGTTTGTCGCCTTTTGGTGATATGAGTATGACGCCCGCTCCTGCTCCTTCATTCTTTTTGGACCCATCGAAATACATGGTCCAGGAATTTGATACGTCAGGTACCCCTGGCAATTGAGCTTCTACCCACTCGGTGTGAAAATCGGGTAGGACTTGTGATTTGATGGCTTTCGGGTGTTCGTACTTGATTCCTAGTGGTCCCAGCTCGATGAGCCATTTTGCTACGCGCCCCGTTGCGTTGGGGTTTGTGAGGACGTCTCCAATCGCTGATTTATTGACCACCGTTATCGGGTGTTCTGTGAAGTAGTGCGCCAGCTTTCTTGAGTCATAAATACGGCGTACGCCAATTTCTGATATTGCGGGTACCGCTGTTTGGACGGGGAAAGAACTTCACTTACGTAATATACTGGCCTCTGTATGCTTTGACTATGTCCTTCTTCCATGCGGTCAACCACCAGCACGGTGCTGACCACTCGATTGGTGGCTGAGATGTATAGGTAGAGTGGCTCATTTTCCTTAGGTGCTACGAGGATTGGCGGGCTTGTGAGCATCTTTTTGAGTTCGAGAAAAGCGGCTTCAGCTTCATCCGTCCACTCGAACTTGTCTGCTTTCTTCATCAATTTGTAAAATGGAAGTGCTTTTTCGCCTAGTTTGCTGATGAATCGACTGAGTGCTGCTACTCGACCAGCTAGCTGCTGTACCTCATGGAGTTTGGTAGGTCTATTCATTGTGAGTATAGCTTGTATCTTTTCTGGGTCTGCTTCGATTCCACGTGCAGATATCAAATAACCCAAGAGTTGTCCAGCTGGGACACCGAAGGTGCATTTCTTTGGGTTAAGCTTGATGTTGTATCGATTGAGATTCTTGAATGTCTCCTGTAGATCACTGATTAATGTGTCCTCCTTTTCAGTCTTGATGACGATGTCGTCGACGTAGACCTGAACATTGCGTCCTATCTGTTCTTGTAGACAGTTTTGCATCATGCGCTGGTAAGTTGCGCCTGCGTTTTTGAGCCCGAAAGGCATGGTTGTGTAGCAGTAGACCCCGAGTGGGGTTATGAATGCTGTTTTGTCTTCGTCTTCTTCTTTCATCCGAATTTGATGGTATCCTGAATATGCATCCAAAAATGATAACCGAGCGCATCCTGCTGTTGAGTCGATGATCTGATCGATTCGTGGTAATGGAAAGTGATCTTTTGGACAGCATTTGTTTAGGGCTGTAAAATCTACACACATCCGCAGGGTGTCTGAGTGCTTCTTTTCGACCAGTACAGGGTTAGCAACCCAGTCTGCCTTTTTGATTTCTCGAATGAACTTTGCAGCAAGTAACCTATCAACTTCTGCCTCGATTGCACCTCTTTTGGGATCGGAAACACGGCGCATAGTTTGCTTGACTGGTCTAGACCCTGGCTTGAGTTGTAGAGAATGCTCGGCGAACTCTCTGGGGACACCTGGCATATCAGCTGGGCACCATGCGAATATTTCCCAGTTTTTACGGAGAAATTCGACGAGCGCATTTTCCTGTTCGCTGGTAAGACTCGATGATATGTTGACTGTTTTTGAGGGATCAGTTGGGTGCACTTGATGCTTTTTGTGTCGTTGGTTGCATTGAATTGTCTGTCGGATGCTAACCTCTTGTGTTCCGGCAGAAGTGTGCGGTCGTTAGAAACCTCGAGTTTGGCGAATGATTGCTCCATCCCATACATCTCTGAGATTTTGCTGAAGTCACGGTCACATGAATCTGACCTTTGAAAGTTCCCGTTGATCGTGATGACTCCTTTTGGTCCTGGCATTTTGAGCTTGAGGTAGGCGTAGTGTGGGACGGCCATGAATCGAGCGAAAGTGGGGCGCCCAAGTATTGCATGGTATTGTGACTTCCAATCGACCACTTCGAACTCAATCGACTCGGTTCTGAAGTGAGTAGGATCTCCAAACGTAACATCGAGTTGTATGGTGCCTTCTGGGAGCACTGCTTTGCCTGGAACGATACCGTGGAAGGTACTTGCGGACTTTGGCAGATTTTCGACTGATTTGTTCATTCTGCGTAGCGTATCTGCAAAGATTATGTTGAGGCCGCTACCTCCGTCCATGAAGACCTTGGTCATGGCGTAGCCTCCGATTTGGGCGTCGAGTACCAAGGCTGCATGCCCTGGTCGATATACTGCGGGTGGGTGGTCCTCTCGATTGAAGACAATCGGAGTTTCTGATCCTTTCAAAAAATTGTGATGGCTGGGGGTGCCATGACCGCCATATTGACGTGTCGAGTGTGTAATTTTTGCTCTCTATTGGAGGGACGTCCTCGCTGGATCATGTTCATCTGCCCGCGAGTTACGGGATATTTTTGTTCATCTCCTTGCTGCATCTGGTGCACGGCTGCTGCCATTTGTGTTCCCGTAACGGGTTGTGCTGGCACCATGTATACTGGCGTCGGTTGCGCTGGTGTTGGTGCAGTATACACCTGAGTAGGCTGTGTTTGCGGTGGTATGGAATATACTGTGCTTGTTGTACTTGTTGCGGTGCTGGATATGCCTGAACAGGCTGTGCTTGTGATGTAGTCGATGGAGTCTGCAGTTGAGGAGGTGCACGTCCATCTCTTTGCAGTCGCATATATGTTCAATCGCGAGTTGATCGAATTCCCTGCAATTTCTCAGCGAGTGGCTAGAGCGAAGCTTACCATCATCCCCTCTGTAAAGATGGAATCTGCAATAATCGTTCATCCTTTCTTCGACTGAGCGCTCAGGCTCTTTGTCTGCTCGCCTGCGCCATTCGGCCTCTTGTAGCTATCGCGGTCATCGCGTTTGTTATCTCCGCAGCGGTCTCGACTGTCGCGTCGATCGTCTGTGCGATGATCTCGATTATCACGATGATCGTCGGGTCGTCTGTCAGTTTGGTCGCGGCTGTCCCTTGACTGGACAAAGCCTGCTGCGATGAAGTTTGGATGGTCATCGTCGTGATAACGATTCTTGCGTTTGCGCCTTCGATCATCTCTGTAGCTATCTCTGCGGTCTCGACTGCCACCCTCGTGATTTTCATGTGATGCTACGGGTCGAGTGCCTCGTACGGAGTCTTCTCCGTCTGCCCACTTTGTTGCGAGTACCATGAGTGCGCCATTGTCTTTGGATCTTCTCGACCAAGTGTTTCTTTGAAGTCTTCTCTCAGAGTCCGTTTTTGAAGGCGTCGATTGCCCTATCTTCTGATACGTTGCCTACTGAGTTACGGATGGTGGTCCACCGCCGTATGTACGATCTCAGAGATTCATCTGACTTTTGCTTGCAGGTCCGGAGCTCCTCGAAGGTTTTGGGGCGCTCACATAGAGGCTCGAAGTATTTGATGAAATCACCTTTGAAGTGCTCCCACGAATCGTAGTATGATTCGGGTAGCGATTTGAGCCAATCGCGAGCTGTTCCTTCCATCATAAGTTGTATGTACTGCATAGCTGTAGTTGTGGTGCCGCGCTGACATCCGACTGCCAGCCTGTAATCTTCTAGCCAGCCTGATGGCTCTTGTTTGCAGTTGAACTTAGGCGTGGTAGCTAGCGAAAACTTCTTGGGCATACGAGCCTCCCGGATCCGTCGAGTGAAGCATAGCGCTCCACATGGCCCGATTTCTGCTTCCGAGTCTGAGCTGTTGCTGTATGACCTCCTCGAGTGGCTCCTGCTGGAACGATGACGGCGTGAGCTTTTTCGACTGCTCCTTCCCCGAGGGCTTCGACTGCGACGGTCCCGATCTGTATCTCTCCTTGGAGTTGCTTGTGGATGCTGTATGGCTTGTGCTGCTATTGCCAGTTGTTTGTACAGTTGGAGGTGCTGATCCCTCTTTGGGTCTCCTGCAGGAGGTTCGATTGTTCTGAGGTAGGTGCCTAGCGTCATCAGCGCCCCGGCTGGCTCAGTAGGTATGGGGACTCCTTCCGCGTCGACTGCCATAAAGGCTGGGTTTAGGTTCCGAGTGACCGCTGCACGATCTGCGTCTCCGAGGTTTATGAATCGTGACCTATTCGCGGGGTCGTTTCTGCCGTTGAACTCGTAGACAATGCTCTTCTCCGAGCACTCGATATGCTGGCTTGCTTTTTGCGTTCTTCGAGTACTGCTCGGTAGTTCTTCAACCGTATCGATTCTTGCCACTGGAAGTATTGTAAGGTCAATACCTCTTCCGGAGTTGCGTTTGCTGGTAGCATTGTGCAGCTTTCGATTACTTTGCTCACTTTTTCCGCCATCTCTGCGGTGATGGTCAGCGTGGTTGTTCCGTCTGGCATGGTGACTGTGCAAGGGTATTCTGTAGGTCGACGGCATGTTGCAGCTGCTGACGTTTCTGCTGTACTCGCGGTGTATACCTGATACGGTACCACCCGATCTTCTGCCCATGTGTTGCTAATGCGCATTATGGATTCGGCGTCGTCATCCAGGCTCATGTTGGAGTTGCTTTGCTTGCTGGGGTTTCTGCCGCAATCGAGTTGATCTTCGAGTGCTTTGTCCAGGCTATCTGCGTCGCAGGTGAATATCTCGTGGCTGGCACGGATTTCTGGGCCGTTGAGATCGGCGAGGTATATGTTGTCATCTATGTTCTCCTTGTTCCCCCGACGTCGTTGCAGTCGACGATGTTGTCGAGTGACTCGATTGAGTTGTTTGGGCGGTACGCAGATTCGATCTCGCTTCTTCCAAATCTTTTTGCCACCTCGTCACGGAACTCTTGCGAGGTCATGGATGTTGCAGAGTCGCTTGGCGATTGGATCGGGACGATCTGTGACGATGTCGCGCCCAAGATGGATGGTGTTGCAGTCGAAGCATTGTCGATTGTCCGTGTCGAGTGTCTCCATGTCGAGTGTCTCCATGTCGAGTGGGTCTAACAGGTCCTGCACACCATCTTTATCGACAAAGAAGTTAAATTTTCCAACTGTAATATCCAAACCTGATTCGAGTCCGGCAAAGGCTTGTTGAGCTCCATCGAGTGCGGCATGAGCCTCCTTGGAGATTTTGGCGAGTGATCGCTTTTTGAATTGATGCTGGTAGATCTTGCCGGCGAGTTGCCGTTTGCAACGGTGGTCGGTGATTTGCTTTTTGATGATGTAGTAGGCGAGTTACCTTGTGCAGATGCGATCGGCGGGTGGCCGCTTGATGATGAAACCGGCGAAACCGTGAGCCCAATACTACCTTTTCCCACAGACGGCGCCAATTGTCGAGGTGTGCCCTCGGCAATTCCCATGGTTGCTATACCTAGGGTTGATTGTGTGGTAGAGAACGCGTAGTATCGGTGGAATCGACGGCTGACAAGCTGGATTTACCCAGGTTCAGGGCCCTCGAGTGAGGTAAAACCCCTACTTCCTGCTTGTCTGTGTTTATGGTATGAATATGAGGGTTACAAGGTTCGACGAGCTGCTGATCTCGTCGAGGTTTTGGTGGCTATGGATTGCTTGCCTTGATCGATCACCCTCCCAGCCTTTATATAGGAGGCTGGGTCTCGAGAAACATAACCGACCAAGGTTACATGTATGGAAAGTCTTAACCGACTATAACTTGATCTAACTTGGAAAACACTCTTCGTCTTAGGCCTTCCTTCACGGGCTTCGATTAATCTTTGGGCTTCTTTGATCATTACGTGCACCAGGTACCCTTAAGCTGGGGTACCCGCAGAGTATAACCTCGTCAATCCTCTACTGAAACATTATCATTGCATGGTGGTACATCTCTTGGTCCTGAGGATATTACACAGTATAGAAGCATTGTTGGTGCCCTTCAATATTTGACACACACGTCCAGATTTGTCCTTCTCTGTTAACAAAGTTTGCCAGTATCTTCATGCTCCCACAACAATACATTGGACGGCCGTAAAGAGGATCTTGAGATATGTTCAGCATACATTGCGCATTGGTATTACTTTCCTTTGCTCATCATCTACTCTTTTAAGTGCTTTCTCATATGCCGACTGGGGAGGTTGTGTTGATGATAGAAGATCCACAGGTGGCTTTGCCATCTTCCTTGGACCGAATCTGGTTTCTTGGAGTGCACGCAAACAAGCAACGGTCTCACGTTCAAGTACTGAAGCTGAATACAAATCTTTGGCCAATGCCACGGCTGAGTTAATATGGGTTGAAGCTCTTCTCAAAGAACTTGGTGTAAAACTGAAGGAAAAACCTATTTGTCAGCAAATCCTGTCTTTCATGCCCGCACTAAACATATAGAGATAGATTTCCATTTTGTAAGAGAAAGAATAGCAAATAAGAAACTAGAGGTTAAGTTTATTTCTAGCAAAGATCAAGTTGCTGATGGCTTTACCAAAGCACTTCCTGTAAGGGCCCTATGAGTTCAAGCGTAATCTAAATCTTTGTACAAGTTTAGATTAAGGGGGGCTGTTAGATATGCAACAACCATGTAACAACCACGGTATATACGTATGGAGCAGTACTCCAATGTATACCCGTACCCATGTACATGCCACGCCAGGGGCTCTTCCTGAGCCTATATAACATGCACCCGGACCTCCTAACAGAGGTACCGTTTCCGCCTACAACATTAACACGTGAAAGCTGGATTGCTGGCCTATGTTAGCAGTGAAGCACTCGGGCGAGGAGGAACGGAGGTGGGCGGCGTGATTCTACTGGACTAGCCATCGACAATTGTGAGGAAACGAACCACCAAAAGGGTGTGCGCGACTTGACGAGCCAGTCGACAACCTATTGCAACGGGTAATCTTTTTATTCCATGCTCTTCTAAACTACATATTTATTGGCTGACACTTCCTCTGTATCTTAGGGTAAAATGTGCATCTGCTAGGCCCTTGAGCGAGCTTCCAAAATCCATCGACACAAGTTGGGTTCATATGCAGCATGTATCCTAGACGGCCCCAGGTGTTTTATAAGTTTTATTGTAACTGCGCTCCAAATTATCGATGGGAACTGACAATAATCTTTGTAATTGCTATTGGATGGGTACGTACCTTGCTAGCTTTGAATCAACTTTGTTCTCTCATTATGGCTAGCCGATTTTGTTACGAATTTTTACGATAGCTCCTATATGTACATATCACCATGGGAATCAAAACTCTACGTTTTAATCTTTTTTACAGTTTTCAAAGTTCAAAGCTGTATGTATGAATTGGTCCTTGATGCAGTCTCATGTATGGAGCACTTTATTCTGCCAGGTTAGTTACCTGATCTAATTAGAGAAAATTCGGGTTTGGGCCTTTGTGCAATCTGATAACCTAGATGTTGTATAAAATTGATGATTCTTACTCTAGACTTTCCTACTTCTGTTTATCCTATAAATTGGAAGTTGTTAGTTTCGGTTCCGATTACCTAAGTATAGTATGAGCCTTCGTCGCCAATTTTGTAATGACATACTGGATTTGGAGATCTTTTGTTTACTTTGTTACTTTCATTGTGTGTAGTACTACTAATGCTTACATTCAGCCATGCATGTTTTACCATTTTATTATAACGTGATGATGAGCTCCATGGGGATGCCGATTGTTCGTTCTATGGGATTTTGCTGATGTGTTTCAGTTGTGAGCATGACAAAGTGGTAAGTGCAGTGGATTGTATTTGGTCTCTTGGGTCAATTTGGAGCACTATTTTCTTGCCACACTGGATTCAGAGTTGCGCAATAAACTATGGGAAGTGTGAATGGATCTGTGCTTGATGTGGTTGTGTATAATGGTTGGTCCTTCCTCTTATATTAAAGCTGCAAGTCTTAAATTATGTTGTCGATATGTATATTTTAACAAATGTTTTTATGTTTGAATGAGATTGTATAGTGATTGATGATTTTTTATATGTTAAGTGCATGATTCTTTTATAGTCGCCATATCTTATTAATATTAGAGTTGCATACGCTAACCTCAGTTTTATGAGAAAACATGGACATCTTTAGGAGGCCACAATTAAACATTTTTGGCTTACAAAATAAGCTAGCAACAAAGAAAAACTATAGAAAAGACAACTCATAGAAAAAAGTACTCCCTCCGATCCATATTAGTGGGCATAGCTTTGTCTAAATTCATATGTATCTAGTTAAGTATTTAGACTAGATACATGTGTATCTAGACAAAGTTGTGCCCACTAATATGGATCGGAGGTAGTACTAGAACTTTAAAAATATTTTTTTACGGAGACGTGCGTGCACAAGTTTAAAAAACCTTTCGATTAAGGTCACCGCGGAGAATCTGACCGATTTCGCCTCTCCGCCGGTTGTCCACGGGCCCTGCACCCGCCCCTACCGATTCCATCCTCCACCGGCCGTTCCCGCCGGCCCGACGAGCTCTTCCCTTTACAGAGAGGGCCTGCACGAGCACAGCCATGGCCGCCAGCTCCGGCGCGATGGGAGCTTAGGTAGGACCCGGATTCGAGTCTTCAGTTCATTAGCCCGGTCAAACCCGACGCGCGGAGGAACCACCTCTTCGCCCTGGAGAAGGACCTCGATGCCGTCGCCCGCCGCATCGACCTGCCCTTTGCCTCTCCATCTTTTTCCTCACCAACGAGCCATCGCCCGCCATATCGACCTGGTTCAAGGTCGGCACACATCTCTGGAGCCAGCTGCGAGCGATCCGATCCCCAGGGGGCGGGGCCAGAGCTTTCAGCAGCCGATCCGATCCCCGAAGCTTTCAGGTCAACTACAATGCACGACGCCCGCCGCGCGCCGTCGGCGGCAGCTTGGCCGGGGACACGGACCGGAAGGTGTTCGTCGCCGCGCTCCTGGAACCCCTCAACTAGCTCCTGCCCGCATGGCCGCACGCCCGCACAGGAAGTGCCTGGTGACGCCGGCTGACCGGCCGGCCTCCACCAAATACATGCATCATCAGCTCATGTTCTAATCTAAGGCTGTGGCGTTCTTTTTCTCTCGATGCCATAGTCCCTGTGTGGATCTCCACCGGTGGTCTGGTATGTCCATGAGACAACCGAAACCGAGATCTCAGACTCTCCTGCGCTTGCGCTTGGAGTAGATCGTTGGCCAAGGAAAGCAAGGTGAATATGGCTCCGGCGACGGCTGCGTGACACCATAGGTTTCTTTCCCTTTCGATGGGAGAATTGTTGGTGGTGCAGCCTGATGATGTCTCAGGTCTGTGACTTCTGCTGAATTTTCAACACCAGCTCCTGGTGATTTTTCTCCCTGCGCCATAAGCCCATAACAGAGGAAGTGAGAAGGATGAAGAAGAAAATAAACTTTCTGCCGGAGACGATATCCGCATCATTTTTTTTTACATACAACCCCCAACAGAGGGCCGGGTTCCACTATCATTGCTGATAACGGAACAGCACAAACACATACAGAGCGAGTTCATACGGCAAAGCAGACTAAAGGCCTAATACTACTACTAAACCTTCCCTGGACTGACTGAACCATGGCAACGAAGCTGATTTCGCATCTCTTTTCCTCATACAAACTTGTTAGGTAACCAGGCATCTATATTGTATTATACCGAGCAAGAGATTAGATTATTGTAGTTTATAAAACTGGACAATGTAGACGTTGTTGTTTACTGAACAATTTTTTTTTTGCGAAATACTGAAACAGTTAGTTTGTTGAGTAGTACACTCTTCCTACTTTCTGCAACTTCCTTCATGACACCTTTCATCATTCGCATTTCCTGTATCTTTTAGATGGGTGCACCGAAATAGCAATGGGAAAATCTAAATGAATACGGTCAATTTATCAAGTCCGTTGATATTTTCTCCACTTGCCTGTGTTAGATTTTTGTTTCTCATCGCAAAACACATTTATTTTCCAGGATGTGAGTATGTTCTAATTTTTGTTAAAGCCGTTGTAACGCACGGGCACTTTTCCTAGTTCACTAAAAAGGCCAGACCTTGCTAGGAAATATTTCGTATTTCGCCATCTCCATTAGCTCTATGGACAGAGACGATTCACACATCCTTAAACCTAGCTCTAAACTGCTTCAAATATCGTGCGGAGCCGATCCACCCTCTCGGGCGACCAACCAAACACCCCTATTTTTGCAAAGCTCGCACGGTTTGGGGTTCGGTACGAGCCTCCAAAAAAAGGCCACCTGTCTTGAGTCTCCCCTTCTAATTTCCCCAAGTAGAGCATCTCTAGCGAATCCACTAAAACCCAAGCAGTAAAACCAGTTTTGGGTACCCGTGAAACTGGTTCTACGGTTGGCAAATCCATCACACGGGACATGGAGTGTAAATTACTATCGAGAAATTTAGACAATTACTTCGTGTCGTGATTTTGATAAGCAAACTTCAAGTTCATACAAACATAGTTAATACATACAACTGAATATCTCAGCTAGATCTAGATCTGGACCTAAACAAACCAAAAGGGCGAATATGATGCTGCACTAGTCGTCGGGCTAATGTCGGAGGTCGCGCAGGAACATGCACTGGTGGGGCTCTTCACTCCCACTTCTAGCGGACCGCTGCTTGCTTGTTGCTCAAATGGAGGACGCACACGAGCTCGTTGGTGTTAAACCATTCGACCCGCGACGTTCTCTCGACGCCGCCTCTCGGTGCGAAGGGTAGAGTGCATCACTTCCGTCGAATGTGCTCCATAAGCTCTCCCGTTGTCGGTGATTGCGGCAAGCTCGTCTGCATCATCCTCGGTGGTAAGCGTGAACCCCGTCAGTGAGGGTCTATCGTCACTATCGAAGTACTCCTCGTCATCGAAGGAGTCATAGAATATGACGCAAGAGACGACCTGTCTGCCGCATCACCGAGGCCGACACAACCCGGAGGAGGCGCACCGCTTGGCCAGCACGGTCTGAGGAGGCGCATCGCCTTGGCCAACATCGTAGGGGGAGGCGCATCACCTTGTCCGACAGCGCCAAATCCATCCTCCATTTCACGACAGAGGGAGACATTTCTCGCGGGCAGCGTCTAACCCTGGCGACGGAGGAGATAAAACCACGACGGAGTGCTAACTCTAAATGCCCCGGTCCTATTCATATAGTGCCGGAGCAGGCGCATTTCATGCACGAGTCACATAGCGACTTTGCCCCCCATCTCTCTGCCCTCCGTTCTAGATCTAACAGATAAGATTTTCCCAATTTTGAAACTTACAATAAAAAGGGTTTGGATTTTTTTAATCCAGTAAATCACAAATGTCTAGTTTTATACTCTGGAAAGTTTAATTTCATTTGGACTAATATTCTGTGAATAGATAGCATTTTATCATTTTAAGCTGTAAAATTTACTTACTTACAAAATATTGGTCCAAATTGAACGAAACTTTCCCAAAGTATACGAGGCATTTTGGATTTACTGGATTTTTTTCAATTTTTTCGATCACTTTTTATTTTGAGTTTCATATTTGGACAAATCTAATCCAATGGTTCTAAAACGGAGGGCGGAGATTGGGCAAAGTCGCTCGGTGACTTTGGTGCATGAAGTCACCGAAGCTGCGTCGGTGCCGGATCCCCAATCCATTGTTGCGAGTCCGTTGACCCAATCGTGGAGGTCGTGGACGGCGTCAGCGTCGGCGCCGCCACGCATCTCAAGCTTCCAGCGGCGGCTGGAGCATCCGTTCGAGGTGCCTGCAGGTCAGTCCATTGCGCCCCTTTGTATTTTTGCGAGATTTCTCCTTTGGGGCATTGGTATTTGGTAGGAGAACTCAGCACAATTGACAAGTGATAATTTTATCGCTAGGGAGGTGCAAGCTGGGAGAAGCTAGATAGGGGGAGGAAAGAAGCAGAGGACTGAGATGGATGTGTTACTAATTTGATGGGATGAACACCACGGTGCGATAATACGCCCTCTCCCCTGATTTGTACGGAGTAGGATTTATGGGTTTCGCTCTTGTTCGGCGTCTCTCTTAATCGGTCCATCGATCCATGTTGTATAATGGAGGCTCCTGTCTTGTTCTTTAGCTTCAGGGAGATCTAATGGAGCCCCCCATTTGCGCTTTGGTGGACGCCATGTTCAGACTCCCGGCAAAGCTCGATGCGCTTCTGTTCCGTCACGGCCACATGCTGCCCCGGGGCGCGGTGGACGAGATACCTCTCATCAAGCAAGATCTTGAAAACATGGTGGCCGTTCTCCAGGAGCACGATGAATCGGGAGCGCAGGACCGTGCCATGATGGTCAAGTGCCTGACCAAGGAGTTGCGCGAGCTGTCGTACGACATGGAGGACAGTGTTGACCAGTACGAGCACGCCGCCGGCACCAGGAGGTGGGTATTATCTCCCCGGCGTAGGAAGTACAAGATCACTCGCCGTAGGGGCAAGACCGCCTGGCGGCTCCCGGAGAAGCTCAAGTGGCGCCTGTGGATGGCCAACAAGCTCAGGGAGTTCAGTGTGCGCTCGCAGGAGGCGCTTCAGCGGTACAGCTTGTTTAACAACAGCGGCGGTGGCACTGGCATCAGCGGCAGCACTGCAGCTTCTACTCCTACCAGATGTGATCTGTCTCTTGGCTCTTGGCGTCCCACATTTTGTGGGGAGCCTGTCGGTATTGATGCACCTATGAGAAAGCTCGAAGCATGGCTGACCAAGGATGGAGAGCAGAAGCTCAAGGTGGTTTCCGTTGTTGGACCTGGAGGGGTTGGTAAGACCATGCTTGCCAACGAGCTATACCGTAGAATTGGAGGGCAATTCGAGTGCCGGGCATTTGTGCGGACCTCCCGAAAGCCTGATGTCAGAAGGCTTCTCGTCAGCATGCTCTCACAAATTCGGCCGAACCAGACCCCTAACCCTTGGAAGGTGCATAGTCTAATTGCCGATATCAGGGCACATCTCCAAGATAAGAGGTATACATTTTTATCTCTTGATTCATACGAATTGCAATTTCCTTAAAGACCTGAATGTAAATCTTCTGAACAGGTCCGTAGTGTGAAACATGTTACATCGTCATCTCAGCGCAGAAATACAGTCTGTGGTTGATGGATTTGTTAGTTGGATGATATTTACGGGTCAGGGTTGGCGATGAGGAGTTAGTCTTGTAAAGCAAGAACTTACGGATTAATGATAGGATTTTCTTAATCTTTTAATCTTGCAAGAAGACCAATAATTTATGCTTGCAGTTATTCTGAGTCACTTTGTTCGTTCATCTAGTCCGTTAAGAATAGAATCAAATATTTCTGATTTTATATTTCCTATTAGGCTGACAACTGTGCTAAAACATTCCCCAGGTACTTGATCGTAATTGATGAAATATGTGATACGCAAACATGGGATATCATTAGCCGTGCTTTGCCCGATGATCATCTTTGCAGTGGAATACTAATAACGACAGAAGTCGAGGATGTAGCTCTGAAATGTTGTGGTTATGAATCTAAGTATGTTCTTACAATGAAATTACTTGGTCACGATGATTCAAGCAAATTGTTTTACAACACAGCTTTTGGTCCAAACTATGAATGTCCACCCGAGATAAGTGATGTTGCAAACAGTATTATAAGAAAATGTGCTGGTTTGCCACTAGCCATGGTTACTGTTGCCAATATTTTAGTAAGCAAGATAGTCAAGCCAGAGCAATGGGATTATGTAAATAAATCTTTAGATTATGGTTTGGGGACAAATACTAATTCTGAAGGGATGAAACATGTGCTGAACCTTTGTTACAACAGTCTTCCTGAGCATTTGAAGGCTTGTGTGATGTATCTGAGTGTATATGAAGATGACTACATCATTCAGAAGGGTGATATGGTAAAGCAATGGATAGCTGAAGGTTTTATCCGTGCAACAGAAGAGAAAGACAAGGAGGAAATATCAAGGAGCTATTTTGACGAGCTTATCAGGTGCAGGATGATCCAACCTGTACATTTAAATGACAATGACGATGTTTTGTCCTGCAGTGTGCATTACATGGTACTTGATTTTGTCACACACAAGTCTATAGAAGAGAATTTTGTCACTGCAATAGATCATTGTCAGACAACTGCAAGACTAGCTGACAAAGTCCGTCGACTGTCACTTCACTTTGGTAATGCAGAAGGAACATCACCAACAAATATGAGACTATCACAGGTTCGAACTCTTGCATATTTTGGGGGCTTCGAGTGTCTGCCTTCCATTGTGGAGTTTAGGCTTCTTCAAGTTCTAATCCTCCATCTTTGGAGCGATGATGAAAGCATCAGCTTTGATCTTAATAGGATATCTAAGCTTTTTCGTCTCAGATATTTGCATGTCTCATGTAATGCCACCTTAGAAGTATCACAAACCCAGATGCGAGGTCTACATTATTTGGAGACGCTGAAAATAGATGCAAGAGTAAGTGCAGTTCCGCCGGACATCGTTCATTTGCCAGGCTTGTTGCACCTAAGTCTTCCTGCCGAGACGAATCTGCCCAATGGTATTGGCCACTTGACATCGCTTTGGACACTTGGATATTTTGATCTGAGCGTCAACTCAATAAGGAATGTGCAGAGCCTTGGCGAGCTCACCAATCTTCGGGATCTTCGGCTCACCTTTTCCACATTGCGTTTCTGTTATCCAAAAGGCAAAATGGATAATATGGGCTTCGTTCTCGCAAAACTCAGCAACCTCAGGTCTTTGACCCTGGAGCCTTCTAGTATTCTTGACGTTGAACCTTCAAGCATTTCCTGTGATAGCTTGAGCATCATATGCTCTCCACCGGCATTTCTTCAGAGATTTGAATGGTTGCCGCACATTTGCACCTTCTCCAGACTCCCCAAGTGGATTGGACATCTTGAAAAGCTTTGTATTTTAAAGATTGGGATTCTTAAGCTAGTAAGCAATGATGTTGATCTTCTAAGAGGATTGCCCGAACTCACTGTTTTGTCGCTGTATGTCCGAACAAAGCCTACAGAAAGGATTGTCTTCAATAAGACAGGATTCTCGGTTCTCAAGTACTTCAAGTTCAAGAGCAGTGTACCGTGGCTGGAATTTGAGGTGGATGCAATGCCTAATCTTCGGAGATTAAAGCTAGGTTTCGATGCCCATGGAGCGGATCAAGACATCACTATACCTCTTGGCATTGAACACTTAACAGGCCTTAAGGAAATCTCGGCAAAAATTTGGGGTGCTGGTGTTAATGACCCCGAAGGAAGGTCTGCAGAATCAGCGTTGATTGACACTATTAAGATGCATCCGGCACATCCCACCTTCAACTTACAGTGTTTGCATGGAATGTTCAGTGGTAAGGATGACAATAATAGCGGGGCACAAGAGGAAGAACTCATGACTCTGCAAAAACAATACATGGAGGAAGACTTGATGGAACAGCATTGTGTCCTTCAAAAGGGCACCTGGAAAGGTGCTCACAGCAGGTATGGATAATGATTCTCCCATTCATACGCTTTGATAAATGAGTTTTGGTGGAGGTTAAACACTTGTGGTCATCAGGTTTTCTGCATTTTCCAATTGGAAAACGGTTTCAGACAAGCAGCCTGGCAGTAGGTATGTATTTTTTCAGCTGTAGTTAATTAACTAGAATAATGAATCTTCTCTTCTTGCTCTAGCAATGTTCAATATCCTAAAGGATGCTAGAGCTACTCGTGGATGCCACTTCCCCTGCCTTTTACAACTTATGTATATTTTTGGATTAACAGAATGCACCCTTCTTTCCTGATTGGGGAGAGGACTGGACTGTCATCATCAAGGAATTGGATTACGTGGCTGAAGACAGAGGCACAAAAATACAAGACCATGCAGGAAGGCTCCAATAGACATCATGGAGTTCTTCAGACGGACAACATGGACGATACAAAGAAACATGCCCACGTCAGGTATTGACTATTTTTAAAGGGGACCTGTCAGTTGAATACGTAAGTAAAATATTTCAAATATATAGTATGATGTAATTATTTTTGATGAAAATTCTAATGGTACCATTAATTTGCAGCTAAACATACCAAAATATTTTCTGTACTAACTTGTTGTCGAAGATAGATTAGTTTGACACACAATTTCTGACGTGTCTTCTGTGTTGGAATCGCAGTAGAAGAAGATTTTTGCATTATTTCCTGGGAGCATATATGGCACATGTAACTGAATTTTATATCTGTTCTAGTCGACGTCTGCCACATGTAGACCGTAGTATAACCTTATCTATAGTGGCAAATAGCAAAGCTGAGATAATTGACCGAAACTTGCAAAGTTTTCAGGTGATTGTGCAGTAGCAATTTTTTATATCTCTATAATTTCCTCATGAACAAAACCATAACCAATGTAGGAACACGATGCCCAAGTATAGCACCCAGGTGAGGGTGGGCACGTTGGAGGACGTTGATGGAGTCGACGACGGCTACAGCTGGAGCAAGTATGGTCAGAAAGATATTCTTGGCTCCAGGTTCCCAAGGTCAGCACAGCGCATACTAAACTCACCTCAAAAGCTCATTATATTGTGCTTGTCCGTGCATGAAGGGAGGCTGACCCAAGCTCTCACAGAGGCTACTACAAATGCAAGCACTGGAACACGCAGGGATGCAAAGCAAAGAAGAATCTGCAGCGCAACGATGATGATCTTCTGCTTTTTGATGCCACGTACACCGGCAACCACACGTGCGTTCAGGCCGGGAACTCGCAGCCTGGGCATGAGCAGAGCTCTGTCTCTGTGGGGGTCAAGGCTAAGGGGAGCGTGCAGGGGCTTGAGAAGATGCCGCCGCGGTATGTTTGAAGGATGTTAAAAAGAATTAATATATATATTTCTTGCTTTGAAATTTCATGGATGTAGAACGTATTTGGGCAGGCATCTAGTTTTTGTAGTCCGTATCTCCTTTTGCCTGCGTTCGATATATAATATATACTATTAAAAAGTCAAGAGCCGTTTTTTGTAGAAAGTCCCACGCATTTCTATTTTGTTATGGTGAGTTAGTGACTATATTAAACAAAAATTATGTTTTATTACTATCTTATGTTTCCTACGAGACAAGGAGAGCCGTAAATTCTTGCAGAAAATAAGAGACATCCGGTTTTAGTTTCGTGAATCCTAATAGTGTAGAGCTTGACGCTCCAACTTATCTCATAAAGGATAAGGAGGCTTCCGATCTGATCCATAGATTGCTCAAGAGCAAGTTTGCCATATTTAATCCCAAGTTCCCAACTATAGAAACACAAGTAAAAATGTAATGTTGTACGCAGATTTACTTCTCTTATGTATAATAAAAATTCACAAAATAGCATGTATAATATATTATTTGTAATGCTCTTCTATTTTCACTCACAAAAAAAGTTATTTCAGCTCAAATTTCAAGTCCGAGTAAAGTGCAAACTATTTACAAAACTACACAATAGTTTCTAGTGTTCAAATTAGACTTTTTGTTTGTATTTTATGGCTTGTATTTGCATTAATTTTATGAAATTTACAAAAGAAGCACGGATATATACCTTGTTTTAGTGACATGGGTACGTGTAACAAATAATTCACGTTCAGTCCCATGATGTAGCCAAAAGTGTAAGTAGAAAAAGACATGAATTCACACTCTTATTTTTTCCTTCTTTTACCACTAAGCATGTATGTCATGAATTTTCACTTTACTTCATTATTACTAGTGGAATTCGGCGCGTGGACACGCCGCGCCCTTTAAGAGGAAATTTAGAATTAACCAAGGCATGTAAGTATGCACTGTATCGCTGTACTGTATCGCTGCTTTTGTTGATCAAGACGCAGACTTTATGAAATTTTGGCTGATTTATGTATGTTTAGTTTCTGAATAAACGTGTTTGTTTGCGTCTGAGTGGGAGAATGTTGGAAAGGCCAAACATTTTGTTTGGAGCAAGAACACTAAGATGAATCTTCCCGTTTAAAGGGCATAAATTCTCAAAATTCGAATTTAAATATATCTATATACCGGAATTTTACATTGTTACTCTAAATGAATATGGTCGGAAGTTGTTCAATCGTGTATGAATTCGACATAAATAGATATAATTTATTTTATGGGCATTTTGTCATGATTAACATTTATTGGATATTGTGTGGAAGTATAATCTAATTCATGGAATTTATACAATAATCTAATTCATGGAATTTATACATCTTAAACATGCATGAATTTGGTACCAACAGGAAGATTACATTGTAACATATTTCATTATTTTTCTGAATTATCAACTTAAAGATATTGATATTACAATATTTACTCAATTCGTGGATTTTTTGGAAAAGGTTAAAGCTTTGAGAGTAGGACTACATCTTTTTCAAAAATTAATAAAGATCGACGGATGGGCCCAGTGCAGCGTCAGCATGCCGTAAAGATGGAGGCAGCACGTCCTTCCCGGTTCTGCGTAGTTCGAGCCTAATTTTTTTAAAGACAATTAGAAACCAATGGAGAATGATTCAAATTTTAATTGCAAACGATGTAACTTACAAAATAGAATTAAGTATGAGCATTTATTTAATTTATCTTCATAATTAGAGAAAATGTATTTAGATTATCTCCAAGTATTTATCGAATTGGAACGTTCCAATATTTTTTGTATTTTGCCATAAATAGTTAGCATTTATTGTTCTGAGCATTTTGATTAAACAAAAGACTTTTATATAAAAATGTTTTATGCTGGAGGACCGAGTTACATCTTTTTGAAAAGTGCGAGGACTTTACTGCAAGAAAGCGGTGTCCGTAGGGCTGAGTCACTTTTTTTTGGAAAGTGTGAGGTCTTTTGTGGAAGAAAGAACCAGTAGACAGATTAAATTTTTCTGAATATTTTGATATATTAAACACATTTTTCTGAATTACAGATCAGAAGTTATAGATTATACAATTTTGGACATGTTTCTGAAATTTTTGGAAATGTTTAAAATTCTGACAGTTATAATTTTGGATATTTTTCTTAAATTTCTGGAAATGTTTAAAATTCTGACGATGGGACCCACATGGCAGGATTTTAGTAAGTACTGAAATTATTTATCAAAACGAATAAAATTCTGACGTCTGGGGCACACGATAACGTTGTTTGGTGACGTCATCAGTGGAACTGTTGCTGATGCGGCCATCGTTGCGAAAAGGTCACTGGATTGTCCGAAAATTGCAGATAAGTCCCTCCGGTGTAGGCCGACGTAGGCTCCTTTGACATTTGGACCGTGGGTTAATATTCTTGTTTGTCAAAGTTTTTTTTGCAAAATGGCGACGGCGATGCCGTGTCGTTGCGAAAAGGTCCCTGGATTGTCCGAAAAATGCAAAATAAGTCCCTTCGACGTACAGAACGACGAAGGCTCCTTTGCCCAACATGAAAGTTGTTTGGAAGGGTGATATCCATGTACTCGTGAAAAGGAAATTCGTACAGATGACCGTGCCCGATGAATTTGACAAAACTCGTCAAATGTTTGTGCGAATCTGGATCCGAAATTAAGGAGCTATAGTCGACCAAACTCGAAACCGATTACGGGAATGGAACATACTCATCGACGTGCAAATTTTTCGTGTACATATTTTCTGGCGGTTTTGACAAAAAAAATTCTGACGGTTTTGACAGAAAGGAAAAAAAGTGTCTACTGTAGCGAACCGGGCACTGTATCGTTGAAAGAATGCCTAACCGGGCACTGTAGCTTGCTCGACGCTACAGTGCCCGAGCGCTCTCAGCGCGAGGATCTATTTCATACTAATACCAACTGTTGAATCACACAAAATTAACGGCTCATTAATTTGTAGGTCTTAAATGTCTCATCTTTTTTTACCCCTCTGATCTTTTGAGCACAAACAAAACCAATGTAGGATGCCAAAGCGGAGCATGAGGACGAGATGTGTGCAGGACCCGCACAACGATGGCTTCAGCTGGAGGAAGTATGGCCAGAAGAACATCCTCTACTCCGCACACCCAAGGTCAGGCAGAACTCTCACCTCAATCGCACCACATTCTCAATTTCTAGCTAGCTACTTAGTCACGCCGCATTCCCCCGACAGAGGCTGACCCAAGCTATTCTTAAACTTGCAGAGCTTATTACCGGTGCATGTACAGCCACACTAAGGGCTGCGAAGCGACCAAGCGGGTGCAGTGTTCAAACATTGATCCAGAGTTCTTCGACGTCGTGTACCATGGGGAGCACACGTGCGCAGAGAGTGTGCATTTACAAGCTAAGAGTGCGCACTCACAACTCGAAGATCTTCAAGGCCATATCTTCGAGGCCGTTCCCCCAGCAACATCCGAGATCCGGGTTACCCATAGCGGTGTCGTCAGCAGCAATACAGTCAAAAAACTCTTCAGTTTCCCCGCAATGCCCACAGGTAGCCAAGTTACCGATGAGGGTGTCAGCAGAAGTACGGCCGGAGCTCGATTCATGTCCCCTGGGCCGTCAGAAAGCCTGGTTACCTCTGACGCGGTCAGCAGCAGTACAGCCGGAACTCGTTTCAGGTTCCACGCAATGTCTGCAGGTAGCCAGGTTACGCATGAGGGAGTCAGCAGAAGTACGGGCGGAGTTCGACTCATGTCCCCAGGGGCTTCAGAGAGCCAGGTTACCGACTTCAGTATAACTATGTGGAGCGGGCCCGATGAGCTTGACTCGGTGACAAACTCCACTATAGACAACAGGCTGGACCTGAATGCTGATTTCGTGGATTTGGATGACACCGACTGTTCTGAGTAGCTAAGACTATAATGCCGGCCCATGGACAAATACAACAGTACGCACTCCAGGAATTGCAGATTTCGCGCAACTCACTTGAGCAACCAAGCTGGAAAACCTATGTTGCCTGCAGCTTTTTGTCTGAAGCTGTCTGATGACCGTCAGGGATTCGACGATCAAGATGGGTGGATTCCTGAATCCAAAGCTGCCATTGAGTGCAAGCTTTGGAAGAAGACTTAGCTTCCTGTCCGTCCGATTGATTCTCGTTTACTCATCCTGCTCAGCCCTTTGCATAGGCACATTCCACATGCGTGGTGTGGGTGCTAATTGTCACTCACTTGGATTAATGTGCTCTTCTACACGTTGGAAGTATACCATTTTTTACCAGCTGTAAGCTTTAGTTACTCAGGAGTCGGGACCAAACATACATGTTTTGTGTCCTTACATTACTTCATACTCTTAATTTGATTCCAAGCATGTTACAGCCTCATGGTTATGTAAAGGCACCTCTCTCAGAACATGCAGCAGTCTTGCAGATTGTATGCCATCTGTTTGGTACTTCTTTTTAATTAATTATCTGTTTGCTACTTGGTTGGGTATCAGCCGTAACAAACAGATCATTATTTTATTACTTGTTTTGGGTGCTTATTTTTAGATTGATCACCATATATGCCATGTGGTACTTGTTTTGGGTGCTTGACTAATCATATCGTAATCAAATGAATTATCTAGAGTATAGTCTGACGGTTGTTCATGCCCATGAGTCCATGACAGGTTGTTAATATCTTGATTATATACCTTTTGCCACAAATGTCTCCTTATTTTCTTTTCCTTATGTTTGTAGTTTTTTATTGTTAGAAACTTCAGCATGCTGAAACTTTCAGATAATCTTTGTTTCCATGTCCATTTTTACCACTTTTACTGTATATTCACATCATGCAACATACAGAACAGAGCTAAAGCTAGCACTATGGTGGTAATTCTTCAAAAGCTAACAAGCAAAACGAACTTGCTTGTTAAGCTCTATGTATGGTGCCATCGCACAACCGCTGCACGGCGTCGCAGCGGAGCTCATGAACGCCTTCATGACCTCCACATAGGTATCTCTCCAGAGAAAGTGCATGGCGCAGTCTGTGACTTCTGAATCACCCATGAAGCTGAATTCCCGAGGCATCCTCAGGAGCTCACCAAAGACCGACGTGCGCCAAAGACTGACGTGCCGAGGTACGCCAGCGGCACCTCAAACCATGATGCACTAGCAAACTATCACAAAAGCTCGAACCGACGGAAAGGAGTAGTACAATCTCCATATACACTTCAACACCTCCTCTCACGTATGACTTGGGAAGTGAGAGGCCAACACGTACAACCGGAAGAGTGTGATGGCGCGTGAGTCTCAGAGGTATGGCTCAAGCGGCCAATACATAGATATATTGCAATAAATCAGGACTCAAAATCAAGACTTTGTCTCTCATACCATGTAATGTTTCATCCCCATCTATGCTGGTTCATAACCTTCGTACTTGGCCTTGCCTCCCACCTGATGGACATCACAGTTTGCTGCCATTCTCCCCTTTTTGCGTGACAGAGATAAGAGTCGTATGATACGACTAATTAATGATGACCATGTGTAAATTTGTTCCATTTCTGTATGCGATTGCCCAACGAGATATGGATATTTGGGTGCTTGATTAATCTTGTCCCAGTGAAATGATATATGTAGAGTGGCCCCTGGGATGGAGGTATCAAGTCTAACAGTTGTTCAGGCCCATGACTGAGTGTTGCGGAACAGCCAGATTAAATCTCTTGAGTGGCCCAAACACCTAGCTACAAGATTACTAGGAGCTGATGAATAATATCAAGTGAGGGACCACATCCCTAGTTGATCATCGAGATGGCCATCTGTATTCTTTTCTGTTATTATCTTAGACTAGTTGAATTTGGCGCGTCGTCACGCCGCGCCTTTGGTGCAAAATATGCAAATTATAGTCGAAAATTTGTTCTCGATAGATAAGTGATGTACAAAATTGCCGTTGGGAAATTATGTTTAAAAACTTGTGTCGGAAGTGCCTATGTGGTCGGGAATTTTTTTTAAACTTGTAGCGCACAAATTGCAATTACTATTTTCTTTGACGTTGGCTTAAAGAAAGTATCACCAGGAAAATACGTTTACAATTTGTGTCAAAAATATGAGCGCGGGAAAGAAATGTTAGTTTTAAAATTTGTGTCGAAAATATGAGCGCGGGAAAAGAAATGTTAGTTTTTTTTTGTAAAAGAGAAAATCGAGGGAAATGTGTGCCAAAATTGTTTGAAAACTCTTATATTTCTGTAAATTTTGATATATCATTTGTCTTATTCTGAATTACAGTTTAAAAGGTATGAATTTAACAAATATCAGCCTTTTTTATGTAATTATTATTAAAGTCTTGACAACTAGGACCTTCACAATTTTTTTAAAGGAACACATCTGAAAACAACTAAAAGGGCACTCATATTTCATAACTAATAATAACTTATTGTATATGAGATGTAAATATCAGGACTGCACGATGCAGATCAAACATATTGCTAAAAATAAACAAAGGAAAACATGATTATGTTGATTAGGGAAAATATACACAAATGTTTGATACATATTGATATGTTAGAGATTCAATACAATTAACTCAATACACAGAATGTCTAGCTAATTTTGTTGCCTAAAATTTAAGTTATTTTTTAGATTGGCAACTATGTTATAATTGCTTTTGAGATGTTTACTGCAAATAAGATCTAAATATCAGGACTGCACGATGCAGATCAAACATATTGCTAAAAATGGACAAAGGAAAACATGATTATGTTGCTTAGGAAAAATATACACGAATGTTTGATACATCTTGATATTCGAGATTCAATACAATTAACTCAATACATAGAATGTCTAGCTAATTTTATTGCCTAAAATTTAACTTATTTTTTAGATTGACAACTATGTTATAATTGCTTTTGAGTTGTTTACTGCAAATAAGATTAAGCAACTTACATAGAAATCTACATATATATATATGTTTGTTGTGAGGTTGAATATATAATGTTATTTTTAAAATTTGTGTCGAAAATATGAACGCGGGAAAAGAAATGTTAGTTTTTTGTAAAAATGAAAATCAAGGGAAATGTATATCAAAATTGTTTAAAACCTCTTATTTTTCTGTAAATTTTGATATATCATTTGACTTATTCTGAAGTACGGTTCAAAAGGTATGAATTTAACAAATATCAGCCTTTTTATGTAATTATTATTAAAGTCCTGACAACTGGGACCCACGCGTCAGGAATTTAATAATTTACAAAAAAAATTATGAAAAGAACGGGAAGCTGACTGGTGGGGCCGTGATGGCGTCATCCGATGACGTCATCAATGGCCACCGTCTTCGTCTTCCTCAGGTGGTGACGTCGACCATGGCGACGTCGATTGAGGGTGAGATGGATGCCGCGGCCTAGCGCGTTGGATGCGGCGCGTCGCGGGCAACCGAAGCATGGCGGCGCTGGGCAAGGCGAGGTCGGGAGGCGGCGAATTGGGGCGGCAGCGGCGGACGGACACGGCGAAAATGACCTCGGCGCGGGCGTCCCCGAGCTTCCCGGCTCGCGATTTTCGGCGAGAATGGAGAGGAAGCCGAGGCCGTCCCGTGGGTGGTCTTCGATCTGAACGGGAGGGCGTGCAGTGGCGGCACGACGCGTCGGCGGCGGCGGCAGATCCGGCCGTGCGCGGGGAAGAAGAGAGCGGAGAAGGTTGAGATGTGTGGGAATATTTGCAACGAAGTCCCTGGGTTTTCGCAAAATTACGGGTAGGTCCCTCCCGCGGGAAAAGCTAGACGGACCGTCCGATTGGCGATCGACGGCGCGGAGCCGTTACTGTTCAACACTGTAGCGGGCACAGTGCCGACTGACGCGGAGCGTTGTGAGGGCTCAAATTTGGTGTGCCTTAATATACTTAGGTAATGTTTTGGCATGAACTTTTTGTTACAAGATTTACTATAAAAAAACTGAGAGAGAAAAGAAGTTTTGTCTGACCAGAACAAGATTTATGATCGGAGAGAAATTCTAATCATTCTTGCAGAAGTTAATTTTCACCTTGCTTCCATGTCATTTTGGCGAATCAATACCACATTCCTACTTTTTTAGGGATTGGTACCACATCCTCTTAGAATCTCTGCCATACTACTCTATATATAATTGAAGATCAACTCCTGGCCTATGCATATTGTGATCTTTGGTGTACCCAACGCATACATACGCTCGCCATTATGCATTTGAGCCTTAGCTTAACTTATCACATCCATAGCCGCAGAACTCAGCATTCAGGAGTCTCAACTCTGCTGTGAAAAGTTAACATATATCTACTATATAATATAGCTAGAAGTAATTGTTGGTGGTACGTTTTTTATTTTCCGATTTAACCCTCACTGCTGCTAGGCTGATCTACCCTCTTTGCCACCGCCAAGTTAACGTACCCCGCCAAGTTAACGTACACGTTCGGTTAAAATAGAAAAATCCCTATACATTGTGAGCTCGGCCGACCGCTCTCCTCTCTCGCTACAGTAGCCAGAGAGGCGATTTTTGAGCTTTCCCCGTCCATCCACCTCGCTCGCCGGCGATCCACGGGATCCTCCCCTCTCCGGCGTCGCTCCGGCGGCGGGAGGGTGGGGGATCCCCGGATCCCGGCCTGTACATAGTGTAGGGTGCGGTAGGGATACCGTCGGCGGCGTCGTGGAGGTGGCTGTGGCGTCGGTGGCTAGGTGGGGGTCGGCGCGTTCCCCTTCTGCGGCGGCGCTCCTCGGAGCTCCGGCGTGGCGCGCGCGGCTTTTGGTGGCCGGAGATCTCCGGATCTGCCGGTTTCCCTCTGGATCTTCCTCCTCCTTGCCGGCCGGCGGGGAGGTCGGCCTCCACGCGGTGGAGCTACGAGGGAGGACCCGGAGGCTGGAACTCAGGGCTGGGCGAGCCTCACGGCTTCTGCCGGCGCTGGGGACGAAGACGGATGCGGCAAGGCGGTGGTGCTGGAGAGGGAGGGTGCTCGCCGTGCACGTTCATCGGCTGGAGCTCCGCCGCTGCGCGGCGGACGGGCTCTGCGGCGCTCTACAAGGTAGGAGGTGCCCTCAGGCAGTGGTTAGAAGGTGGTCGTCGGTCTTCGTCTTCATCGCCGGCGTTGTTGCTGTTGCTCGTTCTTGCTATGTTCCCCTGCGTCGGATTTCTGTTCTTCGTTTTGTACTTCATCGTTGTATGTAGTACAATCTGGTGTACGCAGGCTTTCAAAAAAAAAAAAAAAAAAAATCCCTACGGGCTATTCCAACAACCGAAGCACCTCCACTCGAAATCCAAAAAGAGATCCTCATCCACACCTTCGGCGTCCTCCCAGCCCTGTTCTTCTTTAAGCTGAGGTGCTGAAAAGTTGTAGCATCCGATGGTCGTCCTTCCCGTCAAGGCGGACAGAGAGCGCGGTGATGGTAGCGGCAAGGGGGTGCGGCCGTGCGGGGCTGCTCGCCGGGCGGCCTTGTGGACGAGGCCGTGGAGATGGAAACTGGGTTCTTCTTATTTCTCTGTTTCGTTCTAGCAAAGCCGGCCTGATTGATTCGCTGCCGCACGTCCGTATCTAGCTGCCTTGCTTCCATACTAGGATTCCATGGGCGGGTGATCGATCTACTACTACCGAAGGCGAAATAATCTAATCGATCATTGTTGTCTTGGTGTTTGGAACATAAATCTGTCTGGAATAAGCTCTGCTTGCTTTTTTCGTTAAAAATAGATGACACACTGCTTCCACCTAAGCACAATACAGTATGATTTTTTCTTGCCACGTGATTATAATGTGAATCCCCGGAAGCACTAACATGTTTGTCAGCAATAGGTAGTCCAGGTTTCAAGGCCAACTTGAACTTCTGTCGGTATGTACTGAAATAGACACAAAGGAATGCAAACGGAGCTTGCCTCTGATGGTTGGGTTCCCTGTGGTGGAACCAGCCCACCCAGATTCAAGTCCTAAACTTGGCATGGGCGTTTGCATTTACCTGGATTTATTCCAGGTTTATCCGGCGCTATTCTTTCAGTGGTAGGTGGCGTGCCCGTCAACAGCGAGGCGCCTGTGGTGACTTCGTCAACCTCAAGATTTGCCGGCTCAGTCCTTCAGAGGTGCTCATAGGGGTAGGGTGTGCGTGTGTGCGTTCATAGGGGTGAGTGTACGTGCGTATTTGTGAGCGTCTGTGTTGTACTGTGTTCTCAAAAAAAAAAGACACAAAGGAATTCACTGTGTATATAGCAACATCACAATACTAAGTCGAGCACGGTCCTACATGCAGAAGAAGTATCTGGATGTCTCCTGCAAAGAAAATAGAGATTCAGGTCCGTACATCCTACTATATATGAAATTACGTCAGATTCGTGCCCAGATTCGCTATCTACGTAACCCAAATAACGCTGGCTGTCCGATCGCGCCATCCGACGGCTCAGATAGCTTCAAAAATCGTGCGGCACTGTAGCGGCACTGTAGCATGGGACTTTCTACCAATCAAAGCCCGCGCATGATTTTTGGCGCAGCCAAGTTTACAAAAACGAACTCGCAACTTCCGCAAACAAACCCGCAGTCCAAGTTTTACCGCTGTGAGGGACCTGTTTGATATTATGCAAAACTACACGAACTTTTGTGCAAAAATATCCGCAAAATCCCCCTCCCCTTTCTCTCTCCCGCGACGCCACAGTCGCCGTCGCCGCCGCCGACGCGCCGCCACGCCGCTCCGGCCCTCCCCGCCCAAATCCAAGCACGCGGGGAGCTCCGCCGTCGCCGCCTCTCCCTCCTCGCCACAGAAAATGCGTATCCGTCCCTCCCATTTTCCCGCAACCATCGCTCCAAGGGTTAGGGCATGGGGCTCTCGCGACGCCGCTGGCGACCGGTGCGTGCGCGACGCCGCCGGTTGGATCTCCTCCGTCCGAGCTCCTCCGCGGTCGCCGCGACCGGATCCGGAATCCCCGCCGCGACCTATTTCAGCTCCGAGCCGCCTCTCCCTTCGGTGGAGCGGAGCCGTGGAGGACGCCGTGCCTGGAGAAGATGGGCCAGGGACAAGATGGAGCAGACGGCTGCCGTCTCGACCACTTCGTCCCTCGCGCCGCCAGCAGCCTCAAGTACTCAACGGGAGCCACAACAGCCACTCCGCGCCTCGCCATCTCCTCCGTCGCGTCGAGTAAAAGGTCCTCCATCCTGTAGGAGACCTCCGTGACAGGCTGCCGCTGTGCCACGCCCTGCTCTCTCCAATCTCACCTCTCTCTCGCTCTATCTATCCCTCAGCAGGCGGCGGCGACGTGACGCGGAGGCTCCTCGCGTGAGGAGGCCGACCTCCACCGACACGTTCCCAACCCCATGTCTCGAGCCGCCGCCATGGGCGTGCAGAGCATGGAGGTGATGAAGAAGAGCGTGCAACGAGAGGCAGCACCAACGTGGGCGGCTCTGCTGGACGGAAGCCAACAACGCCGTCACGGGCCATGGCGCCACTGCTGCCTACCTCAGCGTCCATCTCCAGTTCCGGACCTCTCTCTCTAATCCCCATAGATCTCCATCTTTGTTTGTACAGGTTTTGTATTATTTATGCCTATAAGGTGTTTGACGAAAACCTTGAAAGGAAAAAGATTTATCTGTCTATCTTTGCATTGTCGTTTACTCAATATTTTTGCTTTTCTGAAATTTAGCACTAATCCACCATAATAACTATAATTGTTCATCTAGCTGTTTACGGTAGGTTCAGAGGTCTGCATCTGGTTTATTGTCAGATTATTTCCACTCACTGATGTCTAGCTATAATGCAACGATATCTACTGATTTTTGTTCATGTATAACAAAGTGCAGGCTGACCAACGAGCTGGAAGAACTGGGCAGTGTAGGTTCCATCTACAAATATTCTGTTGCTGGAAGTGCTCTATATCTTAAATCATTAAATTTTCTTCAACATGCTGAAGGTTGATTTCATTGACTCTCCGCAACTAACGCCTACCTGGAACATCAAGGTGAGCACCCCACTCTGAAGTTTTTCAAATCTTTCAGCAGTGATTCTGTTTGACCGTATATTTAATTTCTCATGTCCTGTAATAGTATTAGGCTGAATGAGACGCAGCACACCTCTCATGTAACAATATTAGTAAAAATATATGTGCCTTCCACAGAAATATTGTTATATGAATGTTTGCTCTAAATAAGGTCGATGTTCTCTGCAATATATCTTGGTTATATGAGGTCCATCTACAAGATATATTTGCTAAATAGATGAGTGATTCGTGGGAACAATATCAGTTCTCGGATCTAAGGCCCATGTTGTATTCAATTTTGAACATGTTTAGGCTTTTGTATGATATCATTCCTGAAATTAAGTTACGGATCATATTCCGACAACCGTTAGAACCATGCTTCTTTGCAGGGGACGACCCTTTTTTGGTTCAGGATAGCTTCACGCTCTTGCTTGAGGGTCACCTGGTATGTCTTCTAGGTAGCTTTTTTTACTGCCATCCCTCTTTATTTATAAGCCAAAGACATATTAGTCAAAATACGTTCCTTGGGCCATGCTCATAAATATTCCTGCTATTCTTCAACATTAACTTCTAGGATTTCTTTTTTCTTTTATGTCTCCTGCTATGTTTCAGAGTAAGAAATAAATATTTTGCACATGGTGTTTGATTTAGGTAATAATACTATGGTGTATGAATTTTCTTGATTGTACATGAGATCGGTATGTTCTGTTCTCCGGTGCGTTCTTGGTAATTTTTTTGCTTTACCTGTGCAGTGGGAGCTCATAGCACGCTAGCAGATATGAACAGCTATTTCTAGGCTGCAAAAAGCATGTGAAAATGGTGCTTTCAAGTTATCCCCGCAAGTGCTATTTACTTGGATCCATAGGTTGTATTCTCTCACGTGCATTCCTCTTGATGCTTTATGCGTTTTAGCAATTGATCCTTGGTTCCTATTAATTTACATGTTATACTGTTGTGCTCAACGGTTATTACATTGTAGCAGATTTTGGCAGCTCTATTTGTGCGGGAAGAGACAGCAAGGCAAATGAAAAGGTATATGATTTATATTACTTATCAGAACCATATCCTTATGATGATTGGAGTGATTCAATTCTTACGATTGTGAATGCCTCTTCCATGTACTTCCTTATTGAAGGAACGAAAATCATCTTACTGTTAATATATAATCTATAATTTACAGGGATGAAATAATTCCATGTCGGTTTTCCTGTGGTCTGTTGATTCTGCCCTATTTTGCTGCCTGGCAGACAATGAACAGCACAGTTTGGGGACCAGCATACTGGTTGGCTGCGTGCTACAGCTGTGTTACCATCCTGCCTATCCCCCTTGATACTTCATATGTGTCGAAAAGTAATGGTTTTATTCTAGGATGTCACAGAGATCAGCCCCACAGGCCCTAGGTGAATCTCTTTACTGGTTTATTCATATAAATCATAATAGCGTCTATTGTTTCTCTTATTGGATAAGAATCTGATTAGTTGTTCCTATTATAGTTGTTGAGTGGTGTACCTGAATAGTCCCTTCCTAATAGATGGTCATTTCAATCCTAATTTTAAGTGAATTGTTATAATACTAGTTGAATTTCGGCGCGTCGGCACGCCGCGCCCTTGGTGGATATTTCTGTGAATATAACTTTTTTTTTTGCTTTCATAATATATTTTTTGAATAGAAATGGTGGCGTTGTTTGTATAATGCATTTATCTTTGCATAAATATTACAACTTATATTGAGTTAATGCGAAGACAAACCAATCAGTTTACTGGTTAAACATGAATTTTAGTGTTTTTTTTTACAAATCTATTACAGCGAATTGAAATTGAAAAAGGGAATTCATAATTGTTTTGTGAACAAAATTGTATTGCGTTTATTTTTCTTCTTTCTTGATCATTTTTCGAATGTTGTTTTAATGCAAAGCAAAAGAAAAGCAAAAAACAAAAGAAAACAAATGCAAAGATTTAATTTCAATGTTTGTTGCAACTCTATTACAACAAACTGAAATTCAAAAAGGGGAATTACAGTTGTTTTTTAAGCTAAAATGTCGTGCAATTATTTTTCTTCATGGTGATCATTATTCCAATGTTGTTTTGTTGCAAAGCAAAAGAAAAGCAAAAAAACAGAAGAAAACAAATACAAAGATAGGGTTAAATGGAGGTGAGATGTCATTTCCACAATTTTTATATTTGATATTGTAGTTCTTTTAATCAAACAGGAATTCTATTGTTTAATGATGCATGGAAATGTGTTAGCTGTGAAGATCTTGTTTTTTTTTTGCAAATTTTGGTATATTATTTGTATTTTTCTGAATTATGGATTGAAAGATATGAATTTTACAATTTTCTGTATTTTTTTGTAATTTTTTTTAAGAAGATGACAGCCGGGACCTACTTGTTAGTTTTTTTATTTATGCAAAGCAAAAGAAAAGGAAAAAAAACACGACGCACCCATGTGGAAACCTATCCGGGAAAAGGAAAGCAGAGAAACATGCATGAAATGCATTTGGATTTTTTTTAATATTGTTGAATATTCTTGGGAAAACAATGTTTTCCTATTGTTGAGTATTTTCTGGGGGGAAAATATATTTATTGGGAAAATTTCAAACAAATTTTGTATGAAAGATATTTTAAACTTATAATATTTGTTGAATATTTTCTGAAGAAAAAATATTTATTGAAAAAATATGTAACAAATCTTGTATGAACTCTATTTTGAAACTTGTAAAAATTGCTGATTTTTGAATACGGAAAACAAATTGGCTAACAGATGATTTTCCATAAGCTGCATAATTAGTATATAAAGATTATTAGGTTTTATGGTTAAAATTATTTAAAGTTGTTTAGTCATGCATGGAAATGTGTTAGTTGTGGAGATTTCATTTTTCTTCAAATTGTGGTATATTGTTTATATTTTTCTGAATTATGGATTGGAAGATATGAATTTTACAATTTTCTGTATTTTATGTAATTTTTTAATAGATGACAGTCGGGCCCTACTTGTCAGTTTCTTTTTTAATTTTTGAAATTACTCTGGAAAATAAAAAATCTCTGCTGAGCGGGGCCCATTCGTCAGCGTGTGTCATACACGTGACGGCGGCCACCGCCAGCGCTGCCGAGCTCCGGCGAGCTCGCTCAGGTCGCTGCAGGACGCGCGCGAGACTAGGGACGTGCGTTTCCGCGAGAGGAGGTTGCGGGGAAGCTGGATAGGCGGAGCGCGGGACCAAATGGTCACCGGCTCGCCGGCGGTGAGGAAAAAACGGCGGCGGCGGACGGCAAGCACGGCCACGGCGAAGGAGGGCACGGGGAGGTCGGGGAAGAGGTCCAGCCGGACCAGCGTGACACCAGGAGAATGATGGAGTGCTCGGAGAGGCGAGGCGAGTTCGATGGCGAGCGAATCGAGGTCCACAGCGCGGCGGCCGGAGCTGGGGAAGGAGAGCACGGCGGTGGCGATTCCGGGCGTCCCAGCAGGCGATCCTCGGCGGGGTGGTGGAGTAGAAGACGGCGGAGCTGGCCGTGTGCGTGGATTCGTGGGGGGGGGGGAGTAGCGGAGCGATGGCGCGGCGCGTCAGCACCGACGGCGGCTCTGTCCGCGCGGGGGAGAGAAAAAGAAGGAGGGGGGAAGTGCGAGGGGCCTATTTGCAATTTGCAGAAAGTAAAGGTTCTTTTTTGTAAAACGACCACGGGGACCGTCGGATCGAAGATCGACGGCGCGGAGACATGTGGGTACTATAGTACTGTAGCTGAACAGTGATCGGTGACGTGGGCACGCTGAGGGGAGGCTGAGAGGGAGGGCTTTTATATATAGATAGTATTTATGGGGGAAAAAAAAGACCTAAAAAAAAAGTTCGGAAAAATATTGCTCATGTGAACAGTAGACGGTACTGTTGAAGCATGAATACTGTTCACATGAACAGTATCATCGACGTGGCAGCTTGAGTGAAGCCCTAAGGGGGTGTGCTTTGATATAGTACTGTAGCTGAACAGTGATCGGTGACGTGGGCACGCTGAGGGGAGGCTGAGAGGGAGGGCTTTTATATATAGATAGTATTTATGGGAGAAAAAAAAGACCTAAAAAAAGTTCGGAAAAATACTGCTCATGTGAACAGTAGACGGTACTGTAGAAGCATGAATACTGTTCACATGAACAGTATCGTCGACGTGGCAGCTTGAGTGAAGCCCTAAGGGGGGTGTGCTTTGATATAGTAGTGTATTTCTCAGCCTCATCTTCATATGTGATTGACCATTGTCACCGAGGTAGATTCTTTGTAGTGCAAAAAGTGCGTTTGCTATTTCTCTTATATTGGTCTAAAGAGCAAATGGATCTCTCATTGTACTAACACGATATTGTTTTTAATCTCATTATCAACTATACTAAATGATAGGCTGCAGCTTTGCCTCAATCGTTCAATACGCATACCTGAAGGTGTCCATCGAACAGAAGATGCCCTGATCTCCTACTCTGACGGTGGATGGGAAGAGATCGCAACAGATCGGAAGAGCTCACAATACAATTGCGCCGCAGTTCTGGAGAACCCAGGACAACCAGCAATTCAAAAAATATGCGATGCAGTTCCAACTTAATTCATCCTATTATCTGTATAAGAAGTAGCAATACCTGAGAACGTCCTTGCATTTGCTCTTATTAGTTATCAACTGATGTCAATTTTGGAGCTGAAGGTGCATCTTTAGTCAATTGCTAGGACATGAGACAACCCTCACAGACACAACTGGTTGCAGTGCCACAAGTAAAAATCTGATGCTAATACTAACCTTCTGCATTAGATGCCACCATATTGGGTGAGTGGTGTTTCAACCATTTTCTACTTACAGTGACCGCAAATTTCTCAGACATGTCGAACGACTCTGGACTCGACTCATACCCTTGATATAAGCATAGGGCATAAGACAACCCTCACAGACACAACTGGATGCAGTGCCACAAATAAAAATCTGATACTAAAACTAATCTTATGCATTAGATGCAACCATAATAATATGGGTGAGTGGTGTTTCAACCATTATATACTATGATGTAGCAGAATCATACCCTTGATGTAAGCATAGGAACTGGATTCCTTTGTTATAAAACTATTTGACAGAATCTTGCGTTTTCCAGATAATTCTTCTATTTTCTCACTTAAAAAAAACCAAAATCCAAACAGATTTCAAAATTTTCGATCACAACGGGCACCGCGTGTAACCGCGCTAAATTTTCCAACAGTATTATCCATTGTAAAAAAAAAAAAAAAAACCGATCTCCTCCGCGATAATTTCCAGCCGATAATACTCCACACGACAAATTCCGGCGAATTTCAACATTTCGAATCCCGACGGGTGCGGCGTGTCGCCGCGCCAAATTGCCTAGTAAGGAATTAATGACATGTTCAAAATTTCCTTGCAGCTTTGCAGAAAACATAGTTCAAAGAAAATTATGGCTAGAGGACTCGTCGTTCTCACTTCTCTGCGCATGGGCCTTGTACAACTCACAGTACCGAAAAATACCTAATTCCATAAAACCTCAGTTTGCTCTCGTCAAATTTCATCACAAAAAAAATTCAATTGATTGCCCTTTTTGTCTAACTATGAAAGATGGCTCGACCAAGAGAAACTTACTCTTGCAAATGATCTTTTAATCAACTAATTCGTATTTACTTTCATTGCATCGGATTTTTTTAAATTTCATAATCGCAGGATAATGATCACCCGTGGCAACGCACGGGCTGTTTGCTAGTATTTATATATTGCATACTAACCTTTCATTCACTATTTCCCATAAGAAACTACATGTTTACATCATCCTAAATAATGCCTAAGAAGTCTTAAAATATCCCATTGTGGATATTCAAAATGTAGAGACTACTACCGATCGAATTCCCATGGACGGCTCCAAGCAACTATCCCAGTGGCAAGGCCTCAGCACGGAGCTCATGAGACTATGAGAGCACTCTCCACCTCCTCGGACGCGTTCCTTCCGAGCAAGCACATGACATACTCCATCACCGCCGCGTCAAATGGCAAAATGATCCTCCCGTCGTTCGCGGAGCCTAACTCGTCCAGGGACATCCTGAGGAGCTCGCCGACGACCGCCGTGCCGAGGTATGGCAGCGGCACCTCGAAGCGCGCTCCATCGACGGTGTAGACCACTCAGTGGCCCTTCACCGGCACCGATGGTGGCGACATCGTGCAAGGCTCTTTAATGTTGGTCCCTTTCGCTGCCGTCGTGGTCAGGGGGTGAGCCTCTTCCTCCCCATGGCCGCCATCCTCTGCCACTTCTTGGTCAGCTGAGCAAGTTTCTTGGCGCTGACCTTGGACTCTTTCCCCTACCGCTACAGTGAAATAGGGCGATTTCTTGACCTCCTTCTCGATCCACCTCGCCGGCGGCGACTCGCTGGTTCCCCCTCCCTCCGCCTGCCGCTCCGGCGGCGGGAGGGTGGGGGAACCCCGGATCTCGCTGTGTAGATAGCGTAGGGTTGAGTAGGGTTCTCCTCGGCGGCGTTCTGGAGGTGGAGGCGCCGGCGGTTGGAGTTTTGTTGTCACCTTCTTCCTCTCCGGTGGCGGGGCTCTCCGGAGCTTCGGCATCTTGCAGGTGGCTCGCCCGTGCTCGCAGGCCTCCGGGTCTGCCGTGCACGGTTCTTCCCCCTCTGGATCCGGTGGCGGCGGATCCAGCTGACGTTTTTGATGCAGTTGGCGGTGATGCAAGCGGCGCGGAAGATGAAGATGGATGGAGGCTCTTCGGGGTTCGAGGTTCGTTGACTTCCCGCTCGTCTGGGGATCTTCCCGTTCCAAGGTTGCAGGGAGGATTTGGCGGCGGCGCGCCAGCGGCACGTCCTCTTCGTCGGAGGCGTCGAAGCAGAAGGACCTGGGTGTTATTTCTATCTTTGTGTTGGTCCTTGTTGCCTACTTGCTGTAATCACCAATTGTATCTCGCAAAAAAAAAAGTTTCTTGGCGCTGACCATGGTGTTCAGAGATGTTTGTGTGTGAAGTAGTATTCAGCTTGGTGCTTTGCTATGTGATGGAAGTTGTGGTAGATGGGGTGGTTAATTTGCTTGGTGATGGAAGCTGTGTTTCTGAGCTGATGGATTATATAGGCGAGGGGAAAGAAAGGAGAACAGTGCATGCAGTCTAGCTAGGTGCTGCGACGCTACCATGGATGCCTAGTTGGCAATGGACAGGGGCATAAACTCTGAACATGCAGTGCTACCTGCAAGTGTAAGGCCAGGATATCAATGACAATGAGATCCTGATTTGATCTCTCTGGGGCCAGCCGACGTACTATTTGTACTATTTGGCTCTTGTCGGAAATAACCATGCTGGCCTGCTTAATGAATGATGATTAGGACGCATGCTTCATCAAAAGTACTACCAATTAATCGTTTTGGTTTTACTTGCCAATGGAACCTTGGTCGCATAAAAAAGCAATGGAACCTTGGGTCACCTCCCATCAGGAACGCCAGGTCAGTGTTCCTCTTCTTTGCCGCGCTAATGGAACTCAGGATCACGCTTCTCTTCTCCATGTACCACACCTTCACCTCGGGGTCCATCATCGCCGGGTCACCTCCCATCAGGAACGCCAGGTCATTGTTCCTCTTCTTGGCCGTGACGTTGGTCTTGAGAAGGTCGAGCTTGATGTCCTGTTTCACCATGATCGTCATCCACCTCGCGTTTGTTTTCTCCTCTCTCTTGATGGTGTGGTTGTTGGCGTCATAGATGCAGGTCTCGATCGATGATTGCAGCCATTCGGTCGTTGGTGCCGAGTCCCTTGCCATCTTATTTTTCTTATGGCTGATAGGGCGCCCTTCCGCCGCTACAGCTGTCGGCACGTTGGGGACGTATTCCTTGCCCTTGGCGAGGCCCAGCCACACTTCGACAACTTCTCGCACGACTTAATCCTTGTAAAGACGTGAAGGAACTTGAACTCGGCCTTCTCGTTGTCATTGTGGAACGCCTCGAACATCCGGACCATCTAAAGAGCAAACCGAGGCCAAAATGAGTAAACCGTGGAAGGAAGAAGGGCAAACTAAGGAGAAAACAAGCTCCCCGCCATCTCGTAGCTGGAGCCATGATGACGTGAAAGCACACGTTCGTTGGGAGACCCAAGAGGTAGGTATGATGTAGTCAGCAGCAAGTCTTCACTTAGTATGAAACCAAGGTTATCGAACCAGTAGGAGTAGTAGTGCTTCAGAGGTTGTCAACAGCGGAATGTGGCACGGCGCCAGACCAGGGAAACCGGCACTGACATGGAATCTACACACAACACAATCAAATTACTTTGCCCCAACGAAACAGGAAGGTTATCAATCTTCCTGGCTTGCTGATAACAAAGGGTTAAACGTATGGTGTGGAAAATAATACTTGCTTGCAGAAAGTAAAAGAGAACAATGATTGCAGTTTGTGGTTGTAACAGTGTAAAAGAATGGACCGGGATCCACAGTTCACTAGTGGTGTTTCTCCAATAAAAGATAACTAACATGCTGGGTAAACAAATTACAGCTGGGCAATTGACAAATAGAGAGCGCATGACAATGCATATATATGACAAGATGATTACTATGAGATTCAATTGGGCATTACAACAAGATACATAGACTGTTATCCAACTGCATCTATGACTAATAATCCACCGCCAGGTTAACATCCGTGTCCCCCGTTCGTATTAAGTTGCAAGCAACAGATTATTGCATTAAGCAAAGTGCATAATATAAACA
Source organism: Poa pratensis (assembly GCA_947311845.1). Lineage (NCBI taxonomy): Eukaryota > Viridiplantae > Streptophyta > Magnoliopsida > Poales > Poaceae > Poa > Poa pratensis. Next base: position 5,548,748 of record CAMZMU010000083.1, read on the forward strand.
ACACAATTATCCTTAGACAAAGTATTGCTGTTTTACCCCTAGTGGCAACAGCACATCCACAATCTTAGACGTTGCTGTCACTCGCCCAAATTAATGGAGGCATGAGCCCACTATCTAGCATAAATACCCCCTCTTGGAGTTACAAGCATCTACTTGGACAAATCATCTACGAGTAACGGAGAGCATGCAAGATCATAAACATCATATAAAGGTAAATTGATAATCAACTTGATCATAGTATCAATATTCATCGGATCCCAACAAACACAACATGTAGCATTACAATAAGATGATCTTGATCATGATAGGCAGCTCACAAGATCTAAACATGATAGCACAAGGAGGAGAAACAACCATCTAGCTACTGCTATGGACCCGTAGTCCAAGGATGAACTACTCACGCATCACTCCGGAGGCGGGCATGGTGGTGTAGAGCCCTCCGGTGACGATTCCCCTCTTCGGCAGGGTGCCGGGAAGAGCTTCAGAATCCTCCCGAACTAGGGTTGACGACGGCGACGGCTACGGAACTTTTCATGGATGGAGGCTCGGGTATTTAGGGTTGACGTCTCGGAGGCTTTATATAGGCGAGAGGGCGATGTCGGTGGGCGCCCGAGGGGCCCACGCCACACTAGGGCGCGACACCAGGGGTGGGCGCGCCGAGGTATGGCGTGGCCGCCTCGGTGCCCCTCTCCATCTCCCCTTTGGACTTCGTGTACGTGTCGGGAAAATAGAAGGTTCTGTCCAAATTTCGTCCAATTCCGAGAATATTTCCTTAAGAGATTTTCTGAAACACAAAAACAGCAGAAAACAGGAACTGTCAATGTGGCATCTTGTTAATAGGTTAGTCCCAGAAAATATATAAAAATGCCATGGGATGAATATAAAACATGTAACAATTGGAATAATATCAGTATGGAACATAAAAAATTATAGATACGTTTAAGACATATCAAGCATCCCCAAGTTTAGTTCCTGCTCGTCCTCGAGTAGGTAAACAATAAAAACAAAATAATTTTTGAGGTGACATGCTACCATCATAATCTTGATCAAATAGTATTGTAAGGCACATGTAATGAATGAAGTGATCCAAGTCAATGGTCTATAATTTGCTAACAAATAAGTAATGAGTAAACAACTGAATCATATGAGTAAAAACTTTTCATGAATAGTACTTTGGAGACATTGTATCAAAAAGTTTGCATAAGAGTTAACTCAAAAAGCAATAAGTTCTAAGTAAAAGGTATTTGACCAACACAGAGGAAGATTTAAGTTTCAACATTTGTTTCAACTTTCAACATATATATATATAGATCTCATGGATGTTTGTCAATACAAAGCAATATAATAAGTACAATATACTAACATATAACAATTGTTGTACCAAGGTTGACATTAGTGTTTGCTTCTAAGATAGAAAGAAGTAGGAAAACTGACTCAACATAAAAGTAAAAGAAACGTCCTTCGCAGAGAGAAGCAGGGATTAAATCATATGCTAGAGCTTTTTAAGGTTTTGAAAACATATAGAGAGCAAAAATATAAGTTTTGAGTGATGTATGTTAATTGTCAACGATTGGCAGCAGACGATACAGTATTCTTCCTTGTCAACCAGGCTTTTAAGAGCGGCTCCCATGAAGGACGTTATTTCTACCAGCAAGGCAGATCATCCCTCTTTCTCTTTTGTTTACACATTGGTTGAATTGCTTGACTGAAAAATCAGGGCAAAAATGTGAAGAGAATTAATTGGTTAAAATTGTAATTAATTGGGACTGGGCACCCCGTTGCCAGCTCTTTTTGCAAAATTAGTAGATAAGCGTATGTATATGCCGCTAGTCTGGTGGTAAAGCCCGGTTGACAATTGGAATAAAGACAACCTACTGATTCCTCATGAGCTTGGTAAACAGTGACATAAATAAGGAGTAATAGTTTGAATAGTTTAAAGGTAGCACATGAAGTATTTACTTGGAATGGCAGGAAATACCATATATAGGTAGTTATGGTGGACACAAACGACATGGATTTTGGCTCAAGGTTTGAATGCACGAGAAGCATTCCCTCTCAGTACAGAGTTTAGGCTAGCAAGGTTATTTAAATCAAACACAGGATATCAACCTAGTACAACAAGACTTATATGAAAACATATTGCAAGCATTATAAGACTCTACACAGTCTTCCTTGTCAACCAAACCATTTTACTAGAAAATATCTAGACCTTAGAGTTACCAATGATACAAAACAGGTTTCAACAAGCTTTACGGTAGTTGTTCATTAATGGGCTTTACTAACATGATACAAAAGCTTAAACACGACCTACTTGATAACTCAAAACAATTGAAAAGTATCAAATTATCCAAGACAGTGATCTACAAGAGTATATAAGCATTTTCCATTATACCATTTATCACATGCAACATTTTCTGTTCCAACCAAACACCAATAAATTTATTTCAACACAAACTCTCCAAACAAATATAAGTGAAATAAGAGAGTACTTTCTTTAAAAGAAAACTAATAGGTCTGACAAGAGATACATGAAAAATAAGGGCTAAAAGCATAGCAGTAGCTAGACAAGAATACTCAACAAGTAAAAGTGAAGAATAGGAGTATTCATATGAAAAAGCGGAGCGTGTCTCTCTCCCAAACGAGATTGCTAGGATCCAACCAAGTTGACAACAGCAAAAATAAAATAACAATGCGAAAATAAAAAGCACATAGACGCTCCAAGTAAAGCACATATGATGTGAAAGAATTAAAATATAGTTTCACTAGAGATGACCTGATAAGTTGTTGATGAAGAAGGGGATGCCCAGGCATCCCCAAGCTTAGACGCTTGAGTCTTCTTGAAATATGCTGGGGAGATCCATGGGAGCATCCCCAAGCTTAAGATCTTCACTCTTCTTGATCACATTATATCACTCTCCTCTCTTTACCCTTGAAAACTTCCGCCACACCAAACTCAAAGTAATTCTCATTAGAGGGTTAGTGCATAATCAAAAACTCACATGTTCTGTAAGGACGCAAACATGACCAATACTTTAAACATTAGCTACTTCCACTGATGTTATGTGAAGCTCTTCCACCCAAAAAAAGAATTGCACTCAACACTAGTAAAAGAGAGAATGCAAAATAAAAGACAGAATCTGTCTAAAGCAGAACAGTCCTTAAAGACGAATTTTTTCGAGCTACTTACGTGGCTCAGATCGAAAAACTCTGTACTAACGAAAGATGCGTACATATCTGAGGATTATGCACAAAAATGTTCAGATTTAAATGATTTTCTGGTGATTTTATAAAAATGAAACGGTGAACAGCAGAAATCTGTTCCTGTGCAGAAATCCAAATCGAGCATCATCTTATCACTAGAGACTTTACTTGGCACAACAATTCGAAAAAGTAAAGATACAAAAGAGTTGTTACAGAAGTAAGCAACACCTTGACTCAAATAAAAGAAAAATTGCAGAAATAAAACAGTGGGTTGTCTCCCATAAGCGCTGTTCTTTAACGCCTTTCAGCTAGGCACAGAAAGCAAGAATCAAGTGTTTCCAAGTGAAGAAGCATCAACAGAATAATTTGCTCTAACAATAGAATCAAAAGGTAGTTTCATCTTCTTTCTAATGAAGTGTTCCATACCTTTCATGAGTGGGAATTGGTATTTAATATTCCCCTCTCTCATATCAATAATGGCACCAACAGTTCTAAGAAAAGGTCTTCCAAGCATAATAGGACAAGAAGGATTGCATTCAATATCCAAAACAACAAAATCAACAGGAACAAGGTTGTTGTTAACCATGATAAAAACATCATCAATTCTACCCAAAGGTTTCTTTATAGTATCATCAGCAAGGTGAATATCCAAATAACGGTGTTCCAAAGGTGCTAAATCAAGCATATCATAAAGCTTTTTAGGCATAACAGAAATACTAGCACCAAGATCACATAAAGCATTACAATCAAAATCATTCACTTTCATTTTACTGATGGGCTCCCAACCATCTTCTAACTTTCTAGGGATAGAAGCTTCACGTTTTAATTTCTATTCCCTAACTTGCATGAGAGCATTAGTAATATGCTTAGTAAAAGCCATGTTTGTATTACTAGCATTAGGATTTCGAGCTAACTTTTGCAAGAACAAAATAACTTCAGAGAGGTTACATCCATCAATATTAATATATTTACTTATATTGCAGAATCTACATGCTCAATCATCACAGTTTCTTTACAGTCATTGATAACTTTCAAAGTTATATTCCCACAGGTAAAAGTCTTTGTGATCAGACAAAGGAAGGATAAAAGACATGATTAAGAATATTAATATATAAATGGTTGAATCACAACAATTCAAATGCTTGTTAAAGGAGGAAGGGAATAGGTGTACTGACTCAACTTAAAAGTAAAAGAAAGGCCCTTCGCAGAGGGAAGCAGGGATTAAATCATGTGCTAGAGCTTTTTAAGTTTTTGAAAGCATATAGAGAGCAACAATATAAGTTTTGAGTGATGTATGTTAATTGTCAACGATTGGCAGCAGACGATACAGTATTCTTCCTTGTCAACCAGGCTTTTAAGAGCGGCTCACATGAAGGACGTTATTTCTACCAGCAAGGCAGATCATCCCTCTTTCTCTTTTGTTTACACATTGGTTGGATTGCTTAACTGATAAATCAGGGCAAAAATGTGAAGAAAATTAAGCGGTTAAAATTGTAATTAATTGGGACTGGGCATCCCGTTGCTAGCTCTTTTTGCAAAATTAGTAGATAAGCGGATATATATGCCGCTAGTCTGATGGTAAAGCCCGGTTGACAATTGGAATAAAGATAGCCTACTAATTCCTCATGAGCTTGGTAAACAGTGACATAAATGAGGAGTAATAGTTTGAATAGTTTAAATGTAGCACATGAAGTATTTACTTGGAATGGCAGGAAATACCACATATAGGTAGTTATGGTGGACACAAATGGCATGGGTTTCGGCTCAAGGTTTGGATGCACGAGAAGCATTCCCTCTTAGTACAGGTTTTAGGCTAGCAAGATTATTTGAAGCAAACACAGGATATCAACCTAGTACAACAAGACTTATATAAAAACATATTGCAAGCATTATAAGACTATACACTGTCTTCCTTGTCAACCAAACCATCTTACTAGAAAATATCTAGACCTTAGAGTTACCAATGATACAAAGCAGGTTTCAACAAGCTTTACGGTAGTTCTTCATTAATGGGCTTTACTAACATGATACAAAAGCTTAAACATGACCTACTTGATAAATCAAAACAATTGACATGTATCAAATTATCCAAGACAGTGATCTACAAGAGTATGTAAGCATTTTCCATTATACCATTTACCACATGCAATATTTTCTTTTCGAACCAAACACCAATCAATTTATTTCAACATAAACTCTCCAAACAAATATAAGTGAACTAAGAGAGTACTTTCTCTAAAAGAAAACTAATAGCTCTGACAAGAGATACATGAAAAACAAGAGCTAAAAGCATAGCAGTAGCTAGACAAGAATACTCAACAAGTATAAGTGAAGAATAGGAGTATTCACATGAAAAAGCGGAGCGTGTCTCTCTCCCAAACAAGATTGCTAGGATCCAACAAGTTGACATCAGAAAAATAAAATAACAATGCGAAAATAAAAAGCGCACAGACGCTCCAAGTAAAGCACATATGATGTGAAAGAATTAAAATATAGTTTCACTAGAGATGACCTGATAAGTTGTTGATGAAGAAAGGGATGCCTTGGGCATCCCAAGCTTAGACGCTCGAGTCTTCTTGAAATATGATGGGGAGATCCATGGGAGCATCCCCAAGCTTAAGCTCTTCACTCTTCTTGATCACATTATATCACTCTCCTCTCTTGACACTTGAAAACTTCCGCCACACCAAGTTCAAAGCAATTCTCATTAGAGGGTTAGTGCACAATCAAAAACTCACATGTTCTGTAAGGACGCAAATATGACCGTTTACTTTAAACATTAGCTACTGCCACTGATGTTATGTGAAGCTCTTCCACCCAAAAAAGAATTCCACTCAACACTAGTAAAAGAGAGAATGCAAAATAAAAGACAGAATCTGTCTAAAGCTGAACAGTCCGTAAAGACGAATTTTGTCGAGTCACTTACGTGGCTCAGATCGAAAAACTCTGAACTAACGAAAGATGCGTACATATCTGAGGAGTATGCACAAAAAATTTCAGGTTTAAATGATTTTCTGGTGATTTTAGAAAAATAAAACGGTAAACAGAAGAAATCTGTCCCTGCATAGAAATCTAAATCTAGCATCATCTTATCACTAGAGACTTTACTTTTCACAAAAATTAAAAAAAGTAAAGAGACAAAGGAGTTGTTACAGAAGTAGACAAGTTCCTTGACTCAAATAAAAGAAAAAAAATGCAGAAATAAAACAGTGGGTTGTCTCCCATAAGCGCTTTTCTTTAACGCCTTTCAGCTAGGCACAGAAAGCAAAAATCAGGTATTTCCAAGTAAAGAAGCATCAACAGAATAATTTGCTCTAACAATAGAATCAAAAGGTAGTTTCATCTTCTTTCTAGGGAAGTGTTCCATACCTTTCTTGAGTGGAAATTGATATTTAATATTCCCCTCTCTCATACCAATAATGGCACCAACAGTTATAAGAAAAGGTCTTCCAAGCACAATAGGACAAGAAGGATTGCATTCAATATCCAAAACAACAAAATCAACAGGAACAAGGTTGTTGTTAACCATGATAAAAACATCATCAATTCTACCCAAGGGTTTCTTTATAGTATCATCAGCAAGGTGAATATCCAAATAACAGTGTTCCAAAGGTGCTAAATCAAGCATATCATAAAGCTTTTTAGGCATAACAGAAATACTAGCACCAAGATCACATAAAGCATTGCAATCAAAATCATTCACTTTCATTTTAATGATGGGCTCCCAACCATCTTCTAACTTCCTAGGTATAGAAGCTCCACGTTTCAATTTCTCCTCCCTAACTTGCATGAGAGCATTAGTAATATGCTTAGTAAAAGCCATGTTTATATTACTAGCATTAGGACTTCGAGCCAACTTTTGCAAGAACAAAATAACTTCAGAGAGGTTACATCCATCAAAATCATTATCATCAAAAGTAATGGGACCATTCTCCCCTACACTTCGAAAAATTTCAGCACTTTTATCAAGAGCAGTTTCAGTGTTATCAGGCAATTTAAAACGTTTTGCAGTAGAGGTAGAGACATTGCCAACACCAATTAGTTTACCATTAATAGTAGGAGGTTTACTAACATTTGGAGTTACATCATTTTCAGTGGTAGTAATAGTACAAACTCTAGCAATTTCATCGTCTCTTTCCCACCAAGCATGCAATTCAGCTAGCATCCTGACATTGTTGTCAATTTTAATTTATATAGCATTAAGAGTTTTGTTCTCTTTAACATCATGAGGCATATTATTTATTTAAAAAATTCAACAACAATAGCAAGACCATCAACTTTAGAGGCAAGAACATCAATTTTCCCTAGTTTTTCCTCAACAGTTTTATTGAAAGTAGTTTGTGTACCAATAAATTCTTTAAGCATAACTTCAAGATCAGAGGGCCATTATTGTTGTAGGAATTACCATAAGAATTAACATAACCATTGCCACTAGTAGAAGGATAGGGCTTGTAATTACCATTACCAAAATTATTCCTATGAGCATTTTGTTGAAGTTATTATTTTTAATGAAGTTCACATCAACACGCTCTTCTTGAGCAACCAAAGAAGCTAAAGGAACATTATTTGGATCAACATGCACTTGGCCATTCGCAAGCATAGACATAATAGTATCAATCTTATCACTCAAGGAAGAGGTTTCTTCAACAGAATTTACCTTCTTACCTGTTGGAGCTCTTTCGGTATGCCACTCAGAATAATTTATCATCATATCATCTAAAAGCTTTGTTGCAGCACCCAAAGTGATGGACATAAAGGTACCTCCAGAGGCCGAATCCAACAGATTCCTTGAAGAAAAAATTAGTCCTGCATAAAAGGTTTGGATGATCATCCATGCAGTCAGTCCATGGGTGGGACAATTCTTAACCAATGATTTCATTCTTTCCCAAGCTTGAGCAACATGTTCATTATCAGATTGTTTAAAATTCATTATGCTACTTCTCAAAGATATAATCTTAGAGGGAGGATAATATTTTCCAATGAAAGCATCTTTTCATTTAGTCCATGAATCAATACTATTTCTAGGCAAAGATAGCAACCATTATTTAGCACGTCCTCTCAAAGAGAAAGGAAAAAAGTTTCAGTTTAATAATATCACCATCTATTTCCTTATACTTTTGCATCTCACGAAGTTCAACAAAATTATTAAGGTGAGCAGCAGCATCATCAGTAGTAACACCAGAAAATTGTTCTTTCATAACAAGATTTAAGAGTGCAGGTTTAATTTCATAGAAATCTGCTTTAGAAGCAGGTGGAGCAATAGGTGTACAAATGAAATCATTGTTATTTGTGCTAGTGAAATCACACAACTTAGTATTCTCATAGGTACTCATTTTAGCAAAATTAAAACAGGACAGCAAAATAACAACTAGATAAAGGGAACTAATTTTTTTGTGTGTTTTTGATAAATAAAAGTAAACAAGACAAGATAAAATAAACTAAGCAAGACAAAAATAAAGTAAAGAGATTGGAAACGTGAGACTCCCCTTTGCAGAAGTCTTGATACTCCTCGGTCTCTAGTAAATATGTTGTTGAAGGGGAAGTAGAAAGCTGCTGCACTGAAGTACTGCTGACTCCCCGGCAACGGCGCCAGAAAATATGCTTGATGACGTGTAAGCACACGTTCGTTGGGAGTCCCCAAGAGGAAGGTATGATGTAGTCAGCAGCAAGTTTTCCCTCAGTAAGAAACCAAGGTTATCAATCCAGTAGGAGTAGTAGTGCTTCAGAAGGTTGTCAGTGCGGAATATGGCCCGTTGCCCTGCCAGGGAATCCGGCGCTGACGTGGAATCTGCACACAACACAATCAAACTACTTTGCACCAACGAAACAGGAAGGTTGTCGATCTTCCCGGCTTGATGATAACAAAGGGTTAAACGTATGGTGTGGAAAATAATACTTGTTTGCAGAAAGTAAAAGAGAACAATGATTGCAGTTTGTGATTGAAACTGTGTAAAAGAATGGACCGGGGTCCACAGTTCACTAGTGGTGTTTGTCTATAAAAGATAACTAACATGCTGGGTAAACAAATTACAGCTGGGCAAATGACAAATAGAGAGCGCATGACAATGCATATATATGACAGGATGATTACTATGAGATTCAATTGGGCATTACAACAAGATACATAGACCGTTATCCAATTGCATCTATGACTAATAATCCACCGCCAGGTTAACATCTGCTTTGGCCAAGTAGATGCTTGTAACTCCAAGAGGGGGTATTATGCTAGAGAGCGGGTTCATGCCTCCAGTAATCTGGGCGAGTGACGACAACGTCTAAGATTGTGGATGTGCTGTTGCCACTAGGGGTAAAACAGTAATACTTTGTCTAAGGATAATTGTATTGTTTACATTATGCACTTTACTTAATGCAATAATCTGTTGCTTGCAACTTAATACCAACGGGGGACACGGATGTTAACCTGGCGGTGGATTAATAGTCATAGATGCAGCTGGATAACGGTCTATGTATCTTGTTGTAATGCCCAATTAAATCTCATAGTAATCATCTTGTCATATATATGCATTGTCATGCGCTCTCTATTTGTTAATTGCCCAGCTGTAATTTGTTTACCCAGCATGTTAGTTATCTTTTACGGAGAGACACCTCTAGTGAACTGTGGACCCCAGTCCATTATTTTACACTGTTACAACCACAAACTGCAATCATTGTTCTCTTTTACTTTCTGCAAGCAAGTATTATTTCCACACCATACGTTTAACCCTTTGTTATCAGCAAGCCGGGAAGATTGACAACCTTCCTGTTTCGTTGGGGCAAACTAGTTTGATTGTGTTGTGTGCAGATTCCACGTCAGCGCCGGATTCCCTGGTCTGGCACCGTGCCATATTCCGCCACTGACAACCTTCTGAAGCACTACTACTCCTACTGGATTGATAACCTTGGTTTCTTACTGAGGGAAAACTTGTTGCTGACTACATCATACATTCCTCTTGGGGTCTCCCAACGAACTTGTGCTTTCACGTCATCAGAGTCACAGACACAAAAGTATATTGAGTCTAACGGCCCTCATCAGCTACATGTCTAATGAAGTTTGAACAAAAAAAAAATATCTCTTTCGATAGTCAGGGCCAGTTGTGGGTGAATCAAAATAAATATTTTTTATATTAAACTTTTCTATTTCTTTAAATCTGTTTTTAGCATTTTACAACATAAAAAGTTTGTATTTCTATTTAGTAGCATAGTTTAACCATATAATTGGCAATATTGCTAAATATCAGTTGTTGGTTTTTTTGTACTCAATATTAAAATATTATAAATTTTATTTAATAACAAAAGTCTAATCTAGAGCTATATTTGTACAATGCATAACCTATATAAGTTATTCATATTTATGGTAAATACATGTATAGAGTACTGTCTAACAAATATCTCAATATAGATTTCTAGTGTATGTTAAATAAGCATATTTATAGAAAGTAAAGAGTTTCCATCATTGTAAACACTTTGTTTGTTTGACATGAACAATAGTTGCCAGGTGAACAAACAAGTATAGACTATCTTGTGATTAGTTATTCCTTTGAGTATGTGCCCTAGAATATCGCATTTCATATGGATAAGATATAACAAATCATGACACTGTATGAACTCGGTTCCGCGTAAATTTCTCATTCTTTATCCGTAAGCTAATTACTATGAATTATACATTGGCATGTAATTTCCTAACAATTTTTTATTTGTAACATGTATCTCTAAATTATTAAAAAATATATGTGTTGCACGTGCAACACTACTAGTTTTATAGGTGCTAAAGGTTTAGTGGTGACTTGCGATGAAGTCTTTGACTGAATACATTTGTTTCAAACCAGTTCTTTCCAAAGTTTGTCTTCATTTAATATATTTTTTGAATATTTTGTTGTCCGGAAGATCCAAAAGTGCTGCTCAAATTTGGGCACGAGGGTAGTATGATCAATATTGAATTCACAATAAAATACAATTATTTTTTGAAACCACTATTCTTATAAGTGAAGAAAATGGCGTATGTAGAGCTATGAGATAGTTCTAGTGGCACATTTGGAACTTTTTTTTTACAATGATATACTTCCAACCAACCCTTGGTGCTGGACCACATTGCACAATTGATCTTGTATTTCTGAGAAACATGCAGAATTTGTAGGGAAAAAAAGGAACACGACATGTTTTGCCCACAATCCGGAAGTGATGATATACGCATGGCTTAAATTCGGTCACAAGTTATTGGTCTGATGCACATGTGTGAAATTGCAATATGATCCTTTCACTTTACTATCTCCCATATTTGTTTTTGCATGTATATCTCCCATACATGTACATCATCCTCAGTAACACAAGATCAATAAAAGCTCAAAAGTATCACTATTCTTCAGAAAAAAAGTAGGTACAGCTGCTGATCTAATTCTCATGAAAACGGCTCCAGACCACTTTCCCAATTGCAAGGCCTCAACACGAAGCTCCGGAGAGAGCCATCCGAAGCTCCTCTGATGCGTTCCTTCCGAGCAAGCACATGACATACTCCATCCCGCGTCGCACGGCAGCATGATCCTCCCGTTTCTGGCCAAGCCCTACTCGTCGTGGGACAAACTCGGGACCTCGCTGATGATCGCATCACCTTGAAAGCGTGCTCCGTCGGCAGTGTACATGCACCGCGCAGTGTCCCTTCACCGCCACAGATGACGATGTGGTGCAACACTCGTCTCGGTGACTCTTTTTGCTGCCGATGTAGTCCGGTTGAGCCTCTTCCTGCCCATTTTTTTCGATAAAGGAAGGTTTATTACTTAATAGGTTTAAGCATTATACATAGACTCTGCATAACATGGTGCACACAGTCGACACGAGTACGGTAATTCAAAAAACAATAAAAGAATGATTACATTTCAGAATGAGAAATTGCAATCACGTCTAAGGTGGCGGAGGCCGGGCCGATCCGCAAATTATGCTGCCATCCATGTTGGAATAAAAAGTCTCTCGCCGTATCCTCCAGTGTTGTACACAACAAAATAAACAAGTCTCGATACCCCCACACGTTGCAATTGTGACCACGAACGGAGAGTAGCTGTACTCTCCTGTAGATGACCTGCATGGGGAGAACAATTTTTATCATTAAACACCTTGTCATTTCTACACAGCCATAGCGATCATATAATGGCAAGCACTGCCACCCTATTAAGTTGTTTATACCTAACATCTATCCCGTTCAGCCAATTACCAAAAAATATTAGCAATGCTTGTTGGGGGATATAGTAGAACCTATTTGGATGATTGACCATATAGAATTAGCAAGTTGGCATTCGAAGAATAAATGTTGATAGTCTCATCTTTGTAACAGAAGACACAACTTTTACGCCCTTGCCAGTTGCGTTTTGTAAGGTTGTGTTTAGTAAGAATTACTCCGCGACGAAGATACCACACAAAAACTTGTTTTTCAGTAGTATTTTCCATCTTCCAGATTTTATTATTATTTTCTATCGGCACGTTTGGATGCGTTAATGACTTGTACATAGAGTTCACCGAGAATTTACCTTTTTTTAGTAAACTCCACTTGAGCTTGTCGGTCCACTGCGGCAAATTGACGGAGGCTAACCGTTGTAGCAATTCTTGCCAAGCAGCTAGTCTAGGACCGATAAGAGTTCTGCGGAACGACATTGGAGGGTTTTCCTCCAATACACAAGCAAGCATATCATTTTTGTGTCGCCCAAAGATAATATTGTATAAGGCTGGATACTGTTCTCGGAGCGATGTGTTACCTAGCCTCTTCCTGCCCATGGCAGCCATCCGCTGCCACTTCTTGGCTATCTCAGCAAGTCTCTTGACGCTTACCATGTTGCTGAGAGAGTTTTGTGTGCGAGGTAGTATTCGGCGTGGTGATGGAAGCAGTGGTAGATGTGGTGCTTTGGTTGTCGATGGAAGCTGTGGTTTGGAACCGATGGATTTATACGTGAGGGGATGGAGAAAAGAGGGCATTTCTAGGCGGCAAGGGACAGGGGCATGAGCTATAACATGCAGTGCCAACTGCAAGTGTAAGGTCAAGATATCAATGGGATCTTGATTTGATCTCTCTGGGGCAAACCTATTTGGATCTTGTCGTTAACCAAAGTGTATCGCCATACTATCGTGCTTAATGGCTGATTATTTAGGTCGCATGCATGCTTCATGAGAAGTACCAATTTATTGCCCTTTTGTTATTTGCTAATGAAACTTATGATCATCACACATGTTGTTCCTGATTAACATGTGGCACACATGCCGGTTCACGAATGCAAAGTATGAAAATAGCCGGTGAGGTGCAAGCCGCACTACCAGATTCGGCATTTGGCCCCATCAAAAAACAACGCACGCACGCCAGCTGCAGCTTCAGCAGCATTGCATCGTGCTCGTGAACTTGACCCACCGTCACAAGCGCATCCATGCAGATGCACCTGACCACTACTAGAAAAATGACCTCTAGTCGCGGTTCCAGAGGACCTTTAGTCGCGGTTGGGCAACCGCGACTAGGCTGGCGGGACTAAAGCCCCCATCCTTTAGTCGCGGCGGATTCCGAACCGCGACTAGAGATCCCTCCACGTGGGCTTTAGGGGGACGTGGGGTGTTGGGACCTTTGGTCCCGGTTGGTAGCACCAACCGGGACCAAAGGGTTTTGGTTTTTTTTTTCTTTTTCGATTTAATTGCAGGGTTTAGGGTTTATATATGCCGGGGTTTGGTTATAGCTAGGTTCCCGTGTCCCGTGGTAACGGTAACCCTTCCCGTTGCGATGACGGTTACGGTGACGGTAACCGTGACGGTTACCGTTACGGTAACCGTAACGTTTTCGATGTCGTAACCGTTCCCGTGTCGTATGAAATCGATGCACATATTTATAACACATACAATTAAATTAAGTAATACTTGAAGATCGTAGACAAGAGTTCGTTGATGCGCCAAGAGTTATCGTAGTACAAGAGTTGAAGCAAAACAACAAGTTACTTTAACGATTTCATGCTTTCAGCATCGTAGTACTCTCCTTTCTCCTGTAAGGCCTCTGAAAGGTAAAATCCCGCCAATTCCTCTCCAATTGCTCTGAAGCGGTGGTCGAGTGGTAGCCTCTCGCGCTTTTTTGCCAACTCTGCATCCTTTCTCATATTCCATTTCTCGGTGACTAATACATATATATACTCGCAAACGAAGAATCCACAGTACTCAGTTCCCTTTGGTTGCTCCATGCAAGACTATACAAGAATAGATTTCAGTCAATAATAATGAAGTATGCATGAGAAATGTTGTGTGGACGAAGAGGTAGCAGTACTTACTTGGTTTAACTTCCAATCCAGCTTTTGGCGCCACCCACCTTCAGGATCTTCCGCTCGAAACCTTTCCCAAACTCTGCCCGACAAAGAACATTCACAAATGAGTTATTCGTTAATGACTTGACATCAAGATATGAATGACAGAGGCGGTAAGAAATGAATGTACCTTGCTAGTAAGTCGAAACAACTCCTGTAAGTGTCAGGATGATACCTCAATGAGTCAAGTGAATGAATAAGTCCTTCGTGATGTCTAATGACAAGAAGAATCCAGTGGTAGCTGGGCACAGTCATGCATAACTCATCAGTTAAACTTAACATCGGGTGAGCAAATTAGAATGTGTAGAAGACACTAAAACTTACCGGAAGTGGTAAGGCCAATATATAGTTCTTTTGTCGCGGTATCGCTTGAACACCCTTAGCAAATCATCCGGTGTGTTCTTGTTATACAAGGGATTTATTATGGTTTCTTCGTTATATTTATCCGGGTCAATGAACCCAATGTCATGCTGGTTCAGCTTTTTGAGCTCGAGCATCTTCAATCTGCATAATATAGCACACAAAAGATTAAAGTGAGAATAATTACAAACAATGAACGAGACTAGGTAAAGACTTAAATAAATCACTTACAGGCAATAGGAACTCATGATAGATTTGTCGAGTGCCCGCAGATTGTATAGCTGAAAAAGTTCGCTAAACGTAACAGTGTGATTGTAGTCTTCTAAGAAGTGCTCATCGTCTTCCCTACATTTCAGAACGATAGCAGATGTCTTCTTTGCATTTTTCATGTACCATTGATGCAGAGTACGCATTTTTGTTGGAAGGCCCCTGATTTGCACCAAAGCTTTCCCCGGAACGAAGTTTCTTACTGGAGGAGCTGGTGGTGCAGTCTCAAAATTCAATCTCGAAGCATATTCATCTATAGGCATTTGCGCTTCGGCGGCAAGACGACGGATTACCTCTATGTCAAACACCATCGGCTCTTTAGGGTCAGATTGTACTGGTTGTTTTCCGCGCTGGGGAACTCGACTATCTTTGTTCGTCGGCGGCGGGACAATTAGCGGGGGGACAGAACGTACGGGTTGTTCTCCGAGCTGGGGAACTTGTTTACCTATCTTCGGCGGCGGTGGGACCGATGGTGCTGCTTTTGTAGCTTCCTTCGCCGGCGGGACCGATGGTGCTGCTTGTTTTTCGTTTGCCGCCGGCGGCGGGACTGACTCTGCGTCTTGTTCACCTTTCTTCGGCGCCTCCGCCGCCGTCACCTCGTCATATGACTTCTGAATAGAACGGACATAGTCAGATGGCGGCTTCTCTGGAGGGACATATAAGTTGTCAATGACTTTATGACAAGCCGCTGCAGTATAGCCCTCGGTAAATGTTGGCGGCGGCACTTTCGGTGCGAACAATGATTTATTATGCTCCTCGATGGCTGCTTCGTTTTGGTCAAGAGTCTTCTGCCAAGGTTGCCTCAGATCAGGCGTTGTGGCCCTTTTAGCAGGTCGCCTCTTGACCGGGGAAGACGCGCGCCTTCTCCGTTTAAGCGGTACGGACACTTCCGGTGGGGGGTTCCGTACCGGAGATGGAGATGGAGATGGACTTTGCTGACTGAGATGGTCCTCTAGATTATTTTCCGGTGTGGGGTCCCTGTCACGCGGTGCCGGAGATGGATGTGTCTCATCGATACCCCGGCAGGGTGGGCTTTGCTGAGTCGGTGGCTTTGAGAACTTGATGTATTTCTTGTTCCACTGGACGAAACCACCCTTGACATCGCACAATGCCTCCTCACCGTTACCTCCAGGAATCTCAAGAGCCAATGATTCCGATCCCGGCACAATTTCATCCACCCCGACAACAGCATAGCCAGGATGAATGACACCATTATGGTAGCTTGCTGTGTCGACAATCGGTAAAGCATAGCCGACCGCCACCTTCATGGATATGTTGCTCACAGGCGTATGTAGCTCACATGGTGTCGGTTCCGTGATATCATCCACGGGGTAGCGAGCATCGAGTTCTAGTTGCGTGGAACCCACGCTGCTTCTAAGCTGAGATCGAGCATCCACGACTTCAGGATCTTGGGGCTGCTGCACCTGGCGTTCATTAATGAGTTGCTTCATCTGGCGTTCCAAATTCGCTATCCGCTCTTCACCCTGCTTCTTCTTTCTTGCACGGCTTCTATAAGTGTCAGCGTGCTGCGGATACTGTTTTTTCAAGGTGGCACCGCCGGGTAAGCCTCGTAAACGTCCCCAGTGTTCAGGTTTCCCTAGGGCCCGTGCCAGCTCGTCTTCCTCTCTATAGGGTTCCCACGTACCCGCTAGAACTTCCTTTATTGCATCTTCAATTTTTGGGACCATGGCTACTACTGTTGCCTTGTATTTTTCAACCCTCGGGACAATCTTCCCTTCCTCGTTCAACGTTGCGCCATGCGCGAACAACCAGAATTTGGACCTTTCGGGCCAGCTGTATGTCTGTGGAGTGAAACCTGCAGCCACGAGTTTATCTTCCATGGCTAGCCACTTAGGAATGGCTGACCTGTAGCCACCTGGCCCCAAGTTATGGTGGTGTGTCTTACTCGCAGCATTTAGCTTATTTTTTTCCGATCGGGCCACAGCCGCAGCCGAGGTCTTATACGCCTTAAAGGCTTCCCAGTGATCTCTTAGCTTCACCAGTTTTTTTTGACTGAAATCTGGATCAACCTTTTCATATTTTGCCCATAATGTTTGCTTATATTTCCGAAAGGCGTCGGCCATCTTGGAGAGAGTCCAGTGCTTGAGTTTCAACTTCAAGGCGGGCTCAATACCATCCGGGAGGTTAAAATGCTGCAAGAGTGTGTCAAAGCAGAAATCTTTATAATGCTGGTGGACATAGCAAGGGTCATCCTCGGCAACGCCTGCTGGCTTAAGCCATTCTGCTATGGAGATCGGGACCTCGTCCCTAACAATAACTCCAGCTTGACTAATATATTTTCTGCGGTTCTCTATCGGTTCCACCGGATCGCCATCTACATCAATTTTATAGATTGGTAACTTTGCATCTTCGCTAGTCATTCTTTTCGCTGGGCCTCGAGGAGCTTGATTCTTAGCCTTTTTATGCAAGGTGGACGCCTAAAGTAAGAAATATAATGCGTTAATAAGTGCAATACAAATCAGTTAATGCATTTTGTGTTCAAGCAAATATAGAATTCATATATAAACCTCGAGGTGGAGGGTGTTCGAGGTGGAGGCTGTTATTTCTTCTTCCTCTAAAATACCCTCACCAGACGGGTTTAAAAATTGTGATGCAAATTGCTCAAAATCTTCGTTTCGATCGTCGGCGGCGCCTTCTCCACCGGCAGCATTTGCATCGCGATGCTCAAAAATATCCTGCATGAATAAGTTTTCTCCTTCCTCGTCTCGCACAATTAAAGGGTCATCCATAGCTGAATGTTCCTACACTCAATAAATTTGCATAATTAGTATTCAAACTTAGCAACCGTTACGGTACCCGTCACGGCAACCGTTGCCGTGACGGCAAATTTTCAAACTTAGCAAATTTACAACTTAGCAATACTAACTTAGCAAATTTACATATTGACATATTTACACATAGTAATATTCACATATTCAAATTTTCTAAACAACTTCAAACATAGAAAATCAACTATAATGACAATTCACATAGCTCTAATAACCTAACTATAATGAAAAAAGGAAAAAACTTAACTAAACAAAATTTACATAATACCTATAATTTACAACCTAACTATATTAATCTAACTAAAATGAACTATATATTGCTAACACAGTAACTCTCCCACTGTATGTCATTGCTAACACAAAATTGCTAACACAAAATTGCATCTATTTTGCATCTATTTTTCCTAACACATTGCAATTAACCTAGTTCTAACACATTGCTAAAAAATTGATCAAAAGTTCTAACACATCTATTTTTTCTAACACATTTTTTCTAACACATCTATTTGATAAAATTGCATCTAGTTCTAACACTAGATAATAATTAACCTAAATATGCAAAAAAAAAAAAGATAAGACCTGGCGGCGGCGGAGGCGGGACGGGACGGCGGCGGCAGGGCGCCCAGGGCAGGGGACGGGACGGCGGCGGCGCCGGTGGTGGTGCTCGAGGCCGAGGGAGGCAGGCCCAGGGCGGCCGGCGTCCAGGGCAGGGGACGGGACACGGCGGCGGCGGCAGGGCGCCCTGGGCGGCGTCGTCGTCGCGCGGGAGACGGCCGGCGACGCAACGGAGGGCGGGGGCGCAGCAGCGGCCGGAAGGCGGGGCAGCACGACGGGGAGGGGCAGCACGACGGGGCGGCGGAGCAGCACCACGGCGCGCGGGTCGTCGGCGGCGTCAGGGGAGCCCGGAGGCGGTTCAATTCGTCGATTTGGGGGGAGTTTGCAAAAAAATTCGCAAACTCCCCCACTAAACGGCGCGGAATCGACCTCTAGTCGCGGTTGCTGGCTGCAACCGCGACTAAAGGGTCTTTAGTCGCGGTTGCAGCCAGCAACCGCGACTAGAGGTCGACCTGGGCCGCCAAAATTCTGGCGCCAAGCCCAGGGGGACCTCTAGTCGCGGTTGCTGGCGCCAAGCCCAGGGACCTCTAGTCGCGGTTGCTGGCTGCAACCGCGACTAAAGGGCTTTTCTATTTTTTTTTTCTATTTTTTTTCTTGTATTTGTTTTCATTTATGTACTTAGATTTTAATTCTTTTATATACTTAGATTTGTTTTCCTATTTTTCCTAGAAACTAGTACACTTAAAAGGACTCCATGGCAAAGGGTTTATTTTTTTGAGTATTTTTTCTCTTTTTCTCATTTCTTTTCAAAAAATGGTCAAAATGGAGAGCATGGCTATTCATCTAAGGTGGTCGAATTTCCAAAAACTATGGATGGTTCTATGTTGTAACCACTACTTGTGTACCCTAAAATTATTTTTGTAACAATTTTAGAGCAAACTATCACATATTTGTAAGATGAATGTTTGGTGTTGTAAAATGCAGAAGAAAGCAGATAAAAATTATTAATTCATTTATCTTAATGCATTACATAAAAGGTTTAATACATTATTACACATGATACAACGTCTCACAAGCGCTTGAAAGAAACACACCCCTGATCCAACATCACCAACATTATTCTACATAAACGGACTTGCTGGCTCGAAGGCCGTAGGATTAGGGGGAACGGCGGGAGGAGCCAGCCCCGTGGGCGGCCGCCCGGTTCTCGCGCGCACGTTTGCGGCGGAGGGCAAGATCCATGGAGGATGAGTCTTTCAGCGCCCAATCCAGATCGGAAGCCTCCTTCGCCTTGAGCTGGTAGGAAGTCTTGGCTCGCTGGACAGGGTAGTCGCGGATAGACTGGAAGGAGGCTTCCATGGCCTTCTGTATCTGCAACCCACAACCTTCTTCCCCGTCGTCGCTCCAGTCGAAGTCGTCGTCCTCCTCCTCCTCCGCGGGAGGAGCGGCGGCGCCTGGTGGAGGTGCAGCGCCGCCAGGTGGAGGTGCGGCGGCACCTGGTGGAGCAGGAGGCCGGTAGCTGGGCATTCCTCTCCACGCCGGGCTCGTGGGCATACGGCGGGATAGACTCCCGCGGTTGCGCCCAAGCGCGCTCTGCCGAGCACGCTCGACCTCGTCCAGAAGGCGCTGCGGCGGGCGTGGCGGATCCATCTCGTGGAGACGATGCGTTCGTGGCTAGGAATGGTGGATTAGGGTTTACCCCGTCGGCGACAATATATAAAGACCTCCAGGGCAGCGCTGGGGGAGGACACGTGCCCAGGGAAGCGCTGGGGGAGGACACGTGTCGTGACCGCAAAGCCCGTCTTTAGTCCCGGTTGGTGTTACCAACCGGGACTAAAGAAGCACACGGATCGTGTGTTTCTTTCGAGCGCTTGTGAGCCGTTGGATCAGGGGTGTGTTTCTTTTGAGGGATTGTGAGCTGTTGGATCAGCAGTATCACGACCACTTCGTGAGCCACATGACCCGGTTGGTGTTACCAACCGGGACTAAAGAAGCACACGTACCCTATATATAGCCGCCCTCCTCAGACAGGTTACTCACTCACACAAAACATTCCAGCGTCACTCGGAGAGGCATCTTTGGGCAACCAGCGGCAAGACGTCTCTGATGACCTGCGACCGTTCCAAACGGTTGCAGATCATCAGAGATGTGTTGCCGGACGGTTGTAGATCATCAGAGACGTCTTGCCGCTGCTTGGATCGAAGTGGCGCTCAAACACAAAACATTCCAGCGTCACTCGGAGAGGCATCTTTGGGCAACCAGTGGCAAGACGTCTCTGATGACCTGCGACCGTTCCAAACGGTTGCAGATCATCAGAGACGTCTTGCCGGACGGTTGTAGATCATCAGAGACGTCTTACCGCTGCTTGGATCGAAGTGGCGCTCAAACTCACGAGCCACCGTCGGGCTGTATGCAGGGGGAACTGTGTTTGGACGGTCGAAGCTGAGGTTTGAGAGGTTCCCACGGGAGGTGTGGGAGCCGACAACCACCTACCACGCGTGTTTCACCGGTCGTCATGCAATTAATTAACAGAAAACAAAAAAGAAAACTCACAAAGGTTTAATACATTATTACACATCACCAACAACATCCCTATGTATTGTTCACTTGTTCTTCTTGTGTGCCCCTTTCTTTTGAACGCGCCGTAACCATGGACAATCTTCTTGAAGTAACTTGATGGTTGGGTCAATGTTCACTTTGAAGGGCGGAATTTCATGAAACTTATTGTAATCTTCTGACATGTCTGTGTGGTCCTCCACTCCCACGATGTTTCTTTTACCTGAAAGAACTATGTGGCGCTTTGGCTCATCGTTTGATGTATTCGCTTGCTTATCTTTTCTTTTTGTTGGTAGGGTAGACATGTCCTTCACATAGAAAACCTGAGCCACTTCACTGGCTAGAATGAATGGTTCGTTCTCGTAATGAAGATTCTTGAAATCCACTGTAGTCATTCCGTACCGTGTGTCTACGGCTACACCGCCATCTAGGTTGAACCATTTGCACTTGAACAAAGGAATCTTAAATGAAGGTCCATAGGACAGTTCCCATATCTCCTCTATGTAACCATAATATGTTACCTTTTCCCCACTGCAGCCATCTATTGCATCAAAGCGGACACCACTGTTTTGGTTGGTGCTCTTTTTATCTTGGTCGGCCGTGTAAAATGTATTTCCATTTATCTCGTACCCTTTAAAAGTCAATATAGTCGAAGACGGTGTCTTGGCCAATAAGTATAGCTGTAGTTCATTTGTGGTGACATTCATCAGTCTTTTCTGTAACCAACCGCCAAAAGTCCTGATGTGTACTCCATCAATCTCATCTTCTGGGTATTTGGAGCGTAAATCATTCTTGTGTTGCTGGATATACGGAGCCACCAAGATGGAACTATGCAGAACTGTGTAGTGTGCTCGAGTGAAAGAATCCACGTCTTCACATATGATTGCTTTCTTTCCTAGCGTGCCTTTTCCACGCAGTCTCCCCTCATGACGCGATTGAGGAACACCAATCGACTTAAGATCAGGAATAAAGTCAACACAAAACTCAATGACCTCCTCAGTTCCATAGCCCTTGGAGATGCTTCCTTCTGGCCTAGCACGGTTATGAACGTATTTCTTTAAGACTCCCATAAACCTCTCGAAGGGGAACATGTTGTGTAGAAATACAGGACCGAGAACACGTATCTCTTCCACCAGGTGAACTAGAAGGTGCGTCATAATATTGAAGAAGGTTGGTGGGAACACCAACTCGAAGCTGACAAGACATTGGACCACATCATTCTCTAAATCTTTTAGAGTAAGTGGATTGATAACCTTCTGAGAAATTGCATTCAGGAATGCACATAGCTTCACAATGGGTACTCGAACATTTTCTTTTAGAAGTCCCCTCAATGCAACCGGAAGTAATTGTGTCATAATCACGTGACAGTCATGAGACTTCAGGTTCTGAAATTTTTGCTTTGCCATGTTTATTATTCCCTTTATATTCGACGAGAAGCCAGATGGAACCTTCATACTGCGAAGACATTCAAAAAATATTTTCTTCTCTTCTTTCGTAAGAGCATAGCTCGCAGGACCTTGATGATTATCAGAATGATCGTCGTCTCGTGAATGCATACGTCGATGGGCCTGTCTTGCTTCCGGTGTATCTTTTGACTTTCCATACACGCCCAACAAGTTAAGCAGGTTCAAGCAAAGATTTTTTGTCACGTGCATCACGTCGATTGCAGAGTGAACCTCTAGCATTATCCAATAGGGCAGCTCCCAAAATATAGATTTCTTCTTCCACATGGGAACGTGGTTCTGAGCGTCATTCGGAACAGATAGTGCTCCAGCACCCTTCCCAAATATTACTTTTAAATCCTTGACCATATCATGTATAACAGAACTAGAAGGTCGAGTAGGCTTCCGCCGAATATCTTCCTCACCTTTGTAATGTCGGCCTTCCTTTCTTCCTGCATGCCTCGGTACAAGCCATCGACGATGGCCCAGGTACACAATCTTGTTACCTATATGTTTACCTTGAGTCTCACCTAAACAATGCGTACATGCATTGTATCCCTTGTTTGACTGTCCTGAGATGTTACTAAGAGCAGGCCAATCATTGATGGTTACAAACAAGAGCGCTCGTAGATCAAATTCCGTTTGCTCGTGCTCATCCCACACACGCACACCTTCATCACTCCACAGCTGTAAAAGTTCTTCCACCAATGGCCTCAGATACACGTCAATGTCGTTGCCAGGTTGCTTCGGGCCTTGGATGAGCACTGGCATCATAATGAACTTCCGCTTCATGCACAACCAGGGAGGAAGGTTATATATACATAGAGTCACAGGCCAAGTGCTATGACTGGAGCTCTGCTCTCCAAATGGATTAAATCCATCTGTACTTAGACCAAATCTTAAGTTCCTAGCGTCATCCGAAAATTTCGGGAACACTCTGTCGATTTTTCTCCACTGGGACCCATCAGCGGGGTGTCTCATCATCATGTCTTTTTTACGTTCTTCTTTGTGCCAGCGCAACAACTTGGCATGCTCTTTGTTTTGGAACAAACGTTTCAGACGTGGTATTATAGGAGCATACCACATCACCTTGGCAGGAATCCTCTTCCTTGGACAACCTTGCTCGCCCTCAACTTCACCTGGGTCATCTCGCCCAATCTTAAACCGCAATGCACCGCATACAGGACAAGCATTTAAATTTTCGTGCTCGCCGCGGTAGAGGATGCAGTCATTAATGCATGCATGTATCTTCTGCACCTCTAATCCTAGAGGGCAGACAACCTTCTTTGCTTCATACGTACTAGAGGGCAATTCGTTTTCATTTGGAAGCATCTTCTTAACTATTTTCAGCAAACTTTCAAAGTGCTTGTCGGTAGTACCACTCTCTGCCTTCCATTGTAGCATTTCCAGTATCGTACCGAGCTTTTTCTGGCCATCTGTACAAGTTGGGTACAACAATTTGCTGTGATCGGCTAACATGCGCTCCAACTTCAACCTCTCGTTTTCACTTCCACAGTCCATTTGTGCATCATGAATGGCCTGACGAAGATCATCGTCGGGCTCATCAAAGATGGCATCCTCTTCAACTTCGTCTTCCCCCATTGTAGTATCAGCGTGTTCATTGAACAGAGGATAGTTGTCATTATCCTCCTCTTCTTCATTCTCTTCCATTATAACCCCTCTTTCTCCATGCTTGGTCCAACAATAATAACCAAGCATGAAACCATTTCGCAACAGGTGTTCGTGAAGCCTGTCTGTGGAAGAGTATGTATACTTATTCATACAGAGACTGCATGGACAACACATAAAACCATCCTTTCGCTTGCTTGTCTCAGCCACATGGAGAAAATTATGCATGCCAGTAATGAATTCGGCACAAACTCGGTCACCGTACATCCATTGACGTCTCATCTGCATTATATAAGTATATCAAAAAAATTATGCATGCCAGTAATGAATAGATAAGTGACCATAATAATTCAAGCAAAGTAGAGTGGCGACAAATGTAATACATTGTAGCATTAAATATCCATTAATTTAAACTAACATTGAACTATTTAAAGAATTTAAGTCCAACAACAAATGCGATCAGAATCGCAACTAAGGTAACTATTGAACCAACAGCATAATGATACCAAGCCTCTTGACTAATGGCATATCTTCTAATTTTTTTAAGCTTCAAGCGCATCGCATCCAACTTGATCTCGTAAGCATTAACGACGTCGGCAAGCTTCGAGCGCATCCCATCCAACTTGATCTCGTAAGCATCGACGACGTCGGCAAGCTTGAACTGGTGTTCATCGATGATGTTGACAAGCTTAACCTCCAATTCCTTCTTCTCTTCTTTGCGGAGATCTTCACTTATTTTTAATTTAGCTTTCAAATCATCGTTTTCTTTCACAAAATATTCAACAATAGGGTCCACTGGAATTTCCGGTTCAACTACCTCCTAGACAAATATATATTTATGTCAAAGTTGGTCCGCATGATTGTCATAAACGCGAAACGAAACAAATATATAGTTATTAAAAGTCATACCACATCCGAATAATAGAGCGGACGAGAGCCGGTGGGGGTATTTGTGAAAACCATGGCACTATATATATATATATAAACAATTATACAACTTATACAAAAAAACAAATAATAATTATGGAACAAAATCATACAACATAGATTTTTTTT
The DNA here is from genome assembly GCA_947311845.1 of Poa pratensis. NCBI lineage: Eukaryota > Viridiplantae > Streptophyta > Magnoliopsida > Poales > Poaceae > Poa > Poa pratensis. Next base: position 5,573,915 of record CAMZMU010000083.1, read on the forward strand.
AAATAAAAAAGAAAGCTCACCTAGGTGGTGTCGGTGACGAGACGGTCTATCGACGACGGTGAGGAGGTGAATGTTGTGACACTGAAATACAAAAACATAATTTAGTTTAAGATCAAATTGACAATACAAAATTGAGCTAAATAAGCAAAATGAGCTAACTTAGGCATTTCATCATACACCTACCTAGCACTACAAATATGAATTGAGCTAAATGAGCTAGACAACCAACGAAACGGGCGCCGAAAGAGAGAGTTTGCAGTTGCTAACCCTTGGATAGATGCACCACCGTCAATCTTAACAAATGGTGCAAAAAATCGTGGATGAAATCGAGCTCGGTGGAGAGAAAATGGAGATTCAACTCGAGCTCGAAATGGCCAAGGCTGGCTCGGGGTGGAAGATGAAGGCGACTGACCTTTGATCGCGGTTGGTGGCTCCAACCGCGACTAAAGGTCCTCGCTAGGACAGGCGGCCTTTTTGTGCGGGACCTTTAGTCGCGGTTGGAGCCACCAACCGCGACTAAAGGTCCTCGCGCGTGCCCCGCGCGGCTCCGGCCGCAGGTGGAGGACCTTTAGTCGCGGTTGGTGGCTCCAACCGCGACCAAAGCTCCAGCACAAACCGCCACCTGTCCTAGCCGTTGGATCTGTCGGAGCCGCGAGACCTCTAGTCGCGGTTCGGAAACGAGCCGCAACTAAAGGTCCGCCTCTAAGGCCACTTTTCTACTAGTGGACCCAGCCTCCCAACTTAACTCATCCTAAAGCTGTCAAAAGTTCGGTGGAGGAAAGCCAAGTAACAAAACGTGCATGATACGTGTTCTCTTTACAAGTTCAAAACCAAAAAGAGATCACAAAACGCTGGACAACTCGATGCTTTTGTACAAGCCCAGAAATCTGCTTCAATTTGTAAACAAAGGTGGAACAGATTAACAGCAACACCACTGATCTTGAGCTTCAGCCGACAGATCTATTTTTAAGCCGAACAGATTATAAATGAATCCAAAGCAGTAAAATTAATGCAAGAACTGAATCCCAGGTACCAAACTAAACATGTTCCGTACATATGTGTACACAGGGTTCAGAAGGAAATAAGGATGACAGGAAGCTTGATACTTAAAATGCTGAACATTTCCAGGAGGAATTAATAATGATGGGAAGCTTGGAATTCTCAGGGAGAGGCCTTTCCTTTACCAAATTATTCTTATGTTGCACAAAATAGTCATGTCTAACCAAAATACTAAAGGATAACTGGAAGCTTCACACTGCAAATCGAAAAGATGGGCTGGAACCGAACAATCAACACATCAGATGTCAGCATCGGCATGCATGGAAACGTGATAGACCTAATCAGTTTGGTTCTTGTTCTGTACCCTAGAAGAAATGAAATGCAAGACCGCGCAGTCACCATGTGAGATGCCAGAAATCGAACAGATCATGTGCGAGGTTTTGACTGAATCTTCACATAGAACAGACTGACATGGGGCATGAACAATGCACATCACGATGTCGGGTATCTGTTAGGAGAAGCGAATACATAGCTTAAATCGATCGCTGCTCACCGAAATTGTTCAATCCCTGAAGCCCATCGCAGTTTTCTTGCACGTTGCCAATAGCCATGTTCTCAAGAGGAGTCTTGTCCCCTACATGGTTCAGTATGGGCTATGGCAGCCAAAATGATAAGGCAAGCCAATGGCTACAATTGCAACAATAGGCTCCGGGCTCCAGCATACACCAAACATTTGGTCGCATCACAGTCTAATCCATATCAATCATACCACGACACTGCATGCGCCAATGCCATTCCATTGCCAACTCTCCTCAATGATAGCCACAGTTCCCTGTCAAGATATGCTTCTCCTCGCCTATAAAGTCAGCAAGTTGCTGGCTCAACACCATCACTTCATCAGCTCATCCACACCAACTAGGAATTGCAGTATCCATAGCTCACTTCTTCAAATTCCAGCTGAAAACACAAAGACCGAGAACTAAACAATGGCCAGCGCCAAGAGAGTTGATCAACTCGCAAAGAAGTGGCAGAGGATAGAAGCTCTTGGCAGGAAGAGGCTCAATGCGACAGCCAAGGGAGATGATGGTTGCTCCACCTCAGTACCAGCCAAGGGTCACTGCATCATATAAACAGCTGATGGGATGCGTTTTGAGGTCCCTTTAGTGTACCTTAGCACGACGGTCTTCGGCGAGCTCCTGAGGATGTCTCAGGAGGAGTTCGGCTTTGCAAGCGATGGCAAGATCATACTGCCCTGTGATGCCCCGGTGATGGAGTATGTCATGAGCTTGCTCAGGAGAAATGCCTCTGCTGATGTCGAGAATGCGCTGCTAAGCTCTATGGTGACGTCTTGCCACTACACTGGCTGTGCAATGCCTACTGTTGGAGTCGGCCAAAGAATGTTTTGTTTGTAGCACATGCATACGCGGGTGCTGTGTTCTGTTTTGTGTATTTTGCCTGGTTAGTCTGAGATAGTTAGATAACAGATATAGGGAAAGGAAAACTGTATATAAAGAATTTAGATCATCAACACAATAACTCGGGAATGTGGTCAACCAGCAGTTGCAGCAATCTTCTCTTACATTTTAGTTGCATACAACTATAAAATGAACCAGCAATGGTTGTGACTCAAATTTAGATGTCAATAGTTTCAAGTGCTACAAGGAGAATACAACAAGTTTCTTTACAATCTATCATCTAAGCCAGTCCATTAAAAATTGGTAAACTGGTGAAATGATACAAGAAGTAACAAAGTAGGAAAAAGGACACAAAATGTAAGAGATAGCAGGGTTTACTCAACAAGTATTAAGGGTATAAGGCAGATTTAATTTTGGGTAAAAACAAGTTTGTTGAATGTCCTACCCACCAAACTTTGCAAGCCCAACATTTAGTAGATGCGCAGCTGGTTGAGGTCCCAAAGGAAAGCGCAGAGAACCAGATAAGGAATGGCTTCCACATGCAGTGCTACTACTCAGGTAGGCCATCAACAGGACTGGGATATGACACTGTTCAGCAAGTTGCCTGTGTTGCATCAGTTACCACCGTCGCTTCCACACCTAATCTAAATGTTAAAAACACGCATTGAGTCGCAATCATAAATCTAACTAAGTCAGTTTATCAACTGCCAACGGAAAATAATTAATGACTGAACATGCTGGCTAGATTTGCCTAAACATGTCAATGGCGGTGCATAATGATCTGTCCGTAACAGTTTTTTCTACTTTCCTCAGTACTCTATATGTACCCGAGGACGTTAGAGAATGTGTCAAACAATCGAACTTTTCACAGAAAAAATGACTGTTTTGTATCATTTCCTGTGACAAGCTAATTTTACAGCAGACTCCACAGAGCTGTCCTAACCAGAATTCACTTTCTAAGCTAGTCGCTAAGTACAAAGAGCAAACTGATGGCTGAGTTCCATTGATCGAGCCATGCCATTGTTATTGTGGCAGTGACCAGCAGATTCTACACCACGCAGTGGCCCTCATCTGCTACCACAGATGACGTTGTGCTGCAGCATTCGTCGCCGTCCATGTCCGAGGCTTGCCGGCGGCGGGCAACAGCTCCGGACACCAAAATCCGCTGGCACTTCTTGGCCAGCTGAGCAAGCTTCTTCGGATGGATCATGGTCGAGTCTGATGTGTTCCTGGGTGGCTAAATGTCACTGTGGCTCTGAAAGTCTGAAGGCGTGTTCTGGATTGTGGTGTTGCTTGGAGATGAGATGAAGAGGTTTGTGTTGAGTAGGCGATGGATTTATAGAAGTAGAAGGAATAGAAGGGTCAGGGAAATGCACATGGGTGTAGGTTGTGTGTAGCTTTCAGCAAGAGCGGTGGGCTGGAGACAAGGGCATGAGTGCTCTGCATATGCAATGTTGTTGTAGCTAGCTGCAGACAATGTGATGGATAGTTTTCATGAGATTTTCAAGCACCATCCATATCTGAAATGTGCTTGTGGCTAGAGAGCCCCATGGGATCCTCGTGCCATTTCCTAAGCAAACCGATCACCATGGCTGTGCAGGCAAGACGCTGTGCCCAAGCTCCAACGAGTGCCAAACACTTGGCTCCAGCAGAACTGATCCACACATCACGGCACCTCCAAAATCGCAGCACCAGAAGTACCATGCACAAGGCATTGTCTCCTGCCCAACCATCACGCTCCACCATGTGGACGCCCACTTTACCCTTGTTGGAACTAAATCACTCAGCTCCCTTTTCCAATATGGTTGTGCTTCACACACACACACCTCACTTTCTTACGGTCACGCCAGGAACATATGAAGCTCTATATATCTTCTCATATCACACACAAGTTTGAGGCTACATCTTGGCTTACTAGCTTTTTTCTTACAAAGGGACTGCATCCTTATATAGGCTATCTAGGTCGGTACTGTTCACTGAACAGTAGTTCGGTCTACAGTACTCTAGAAACTACTACAAAACTCTTTTAAGCTATCCAAAAATAACTTGAAGCCTTCACACTTCTACTACTAGGACTTCTCCTACGTACCCTGGATACTTCATAGACCTTCCAGAAGCTTCATGCATACATATGACAGGATTACTTCTAACAATCTCCCCCTTAATCTTGTCATATCAAGTAGATCATCTAATCCAGATCACCTGGACCATGTGCTTCATCTTGTGACGGCCTCGCACCGCCTCATGTTTAGCAACGACATCGCACCGTGCTTGTCAGCCTCACACTAACTCCATATAAGGTGGCATCACACCACAGTCGTCGGCCTCACACTGACTCTTCCACTTGACGATGGCATCACACCAGTGTCGTTGGCTTCACACCAACCTTTCCATAGACAATGGCATGACACCATAGTCGTCGGCCTCACACCGACGCCCTCTACGACGATGGTATGACACCACCGCATGTCCACAGTCTCCAACAGTATCACACCGTTGGGCATGCACTTTGAACACCCCTCTCACATGAGTGTTGGCTCATCGTCGACTTGCATCTTTTTTAGGCTTTCTTAACTCTTCCACATCCTTGGCTCTCCTTGGATTAACTTTCTTGTCGCATGCATGCAGTAGCTTCACCATGTTGCCTTCACAGCTCCAAGACCACCACACCGTCTTGCCACAACATCACATTGCTCCGTTGGCTTCGCACCAACTCTCCAGGCTGACGATGACATCGCACCACCACCATCGGACAGCGGCATCGCACCGCTCCCTCCTTGCCTTTGGCAGCATCACACTGCCTTCTCCTCTTAGTGGCATCGCGCCACAACCAGCAGCTAGTGGCATCGCACCGCCAACAACGTCCACCTCACGCGGTGGTCCTCCACATCGCATGGAGGCCATCGCCGCCACCCTCCGATCTTGAGGCTCTGATACCAATTGTTGGAACTAAATCACTCAGCTCCCTTCTAATATGGTTGTGCTTCACACACACACCTCACTTTCTTACGGTCACGCCAGGAACATATGAAGCTCTATATATCTTCTCATATCACACACAAGCTTGAGGCTACATCTTGGCTTACTAGCTTTTTTCTTACAAAGGGAGTGCATCCTTATATAGGCTATCTAGGTCGGTACTGTTCACTGAACAGTAGGTCGGTCTACAGTACTCTAGAAACTACTACAAAACTCCTTTAAGCTATCCAAAAATAACTTGAAGCCTTCACACTTCTACTACTACTAGGACTTCTCCTACGTACCCTGGATACTTCATAGACCTTCCAGAAGCTTCATGGATACATATGACAGGATTACTTCTAACAACCCTTGATCTATATATCCATGGCTAAGTGTTATCCAAACACCACCACTTCATCGATGCAATTCCAGTCTCCCATCGCAGAAGAATTTCTCCCATTTCCAGGAACACAAGAAGACAACATAATGAGTGCCAAGGCACTTTCTCGGCAACCCAACAAGTGGCAGAGGGTGGCGGCCATCAGGAGGAAGAGGCTCACCTTGTTGTCACCGATGTCGGAGGACGAAATCGAAGGATCGTGCAGCACGACGTGCTCGTCTGTGGCTGGCAAGGGGTTCGAGGTGCCGCTGGTATTACTGGCACGATGGTCTTCAGTGAGCTCTTGCGGATGTCCCAAGAAGAGTTTCGGCTTTGCTGCATTGACGGTGGCAGAATCATTATTCCCTGTGATGCCTCACAGCCTCAGTGATGTACATGCTCAGGAGAAGCGCCTCCGCAGAGATGGAGGCTGCATTCCTCAGCTCCATGGTGATGTCATTACACTATCATGTGGAGCCTCATCTGGGAGTTAGCAAGCATTATGGCATCTGCAGGTCCTGATTACCAACTGACTGCAGAGATATAGGAAAACAGAAAATGGGGAATTGTTCATGTGAAGCATTTTGGTCTTGCAAGCAAAGAAGCAATCAAAGAAGATGAACAGTAGTTAGAGACATTGTTTTTCCAATGTATATACACATACTTTCTTGCAAAGTTGAATGACATATCACAGATTTTTAGGACCTAAGCAGTAAGTTTCCACAGATTTTACCATGTGGCATGGTTAGCAAAAAAAGAGTTTACACAGATTTTTCCTGTGCAGTTATATGGCCTTAGTCAGACACAAATGTAACAAAGAAATGTTGAGGTGGGTAGGCAGATCTTCACATATGGAAAAAGGAGCTGACCTTTTGGATGCTCCTGTGTTTTGTTCAATTATAGATAGAATCAATGAACTATACTCGAGTCGGGATTGGCAAACCTGCAAATATACAGAAATCGGGTATATCACAAAGCATGAGCTCGTCAAGACATGCTTGGCAAATAAATTTTGATACATCTAACTATGTTCGTGTCAAGAATGTCCAAGTAAATCATCAGGTAAATTCCAGGTTTCCACTGTCTTAAACTAAAGGCTTGCGTTGGAACTCACATTACAGCACTTCTCCAAAAGAAATACCAGTATGAAACTAATAACAAGTCCATGAATAGATTTAAGACTGGCCTAGAAACTCGAAGAAAACTTTGTCGAAAAAGGTTTTCCTCAACTGCCTAGCAAAATGAAAGATACCAGAAAATAACTGGCACGTGCAATGCTAGAAAGTAGATTGGAGCAACAAGTGATGATTAACTGTTACTGAAAAATTGGATGTCAACCCACAAAATTTCACAGAAAGAAGCAGGCCTGAAAAACGCACAATAACAAGTGTGTCAGTGCAGTGATTTGCAACATGCTTGTTATCGCAATCTTCAGGAATGGTGCTGGTTGAAGGCCCAACGGAAAGTGCAGAGAAGGAGCTATGCCTATGGAATGGCTTCCACATGCAATGCAACAAGTCAGGTAGGCCCTCAACAAAACTGAGTTATGACACTGTTCAGCAAGTTGCGTGTGCTACGTCAATTAACAGTTCCTTCCACTCAATCGAACTGTTAACCCAGGACCTTGAATTATTTTTTGAAGATACAGTGATTTTTTATACTTTCCTTTTTCAATCATGCCCCATATTTTCCTGTACCAAAAAAATATCCTTCAATTGTTAATTTTATAAATGCAAATGCAAACAGTGCCACGACTTTGGCATGTCTAAAACTCTAAATATTTGTGTGATGAAACAAAGCCTTAACTTATTTGTGTGATGAAACAAAGCCTTAACTTATTGCCCATTCAGTAGAATATGTGAGTAAACACATGGAATATTGGTACGCTAAACATAATATCAAATAAAGCTAAGTTCCGATTGCACTGTCCAGATTATCTGGAAAATGGCTTTGATCAAATTGATATGGATCTAGCTGTAAGAAAACATACATGTTAACTCTAAAAATTATATTTATATTTTTGACAATGAACGATGAGAAAGTGAAACAAAAATAAGTTCATTGGATTATGCAACATAAGCAGACACATTAAGAAAAAAAAAACAGAATCTCCCCGCGGCCGCCGATGCGCCGGAGATGCCAAGGTCGCCTCCCCGCCGGCGCGGTCGCCGACGCCGGAAGGCCCACAACGGGGCGGTGCGCGCGTCCCTTGCTCCCGCAGTGGCCGCCGATGGACGCTGCCTCCTCTCCTCGCATCGTCACCGCCGGCTAACCTCGAGAAGATTCAGTCTTGATGCACGGCGCGGCTCAAAATTTGCTCCAGTAACGGCGGAGCAGCGGTGGATGGGGTCAGCTAGCTGAGGCTGTTTCGTGGAAGACGGGGGAGGAGGAGGCTTCCCAGGCGTCTCCGGCGACGGGCGAGGAGTCTGGATCAGAGTGGTCGACAGTGGAGAGACTAGGAGTGTGCTCGAGCAGAGAAGCAGGCCGGCTCTATGGACCGCGACGAGATAGTGGACCGTCGCTTAGCGAGGTCATTAGGGGACAGTGCTCTCCCGGCCCAAAACTTCAGAATCCGAGTTTCTTTTTTTTGAGGGACATAATCGGAGTTTCTTCTTGGCGAATGAGAATCGGAGTTTCCAATTCTCTTCATAAAGTGTCTGACTGTTTGACATGGTCCGAAGTGGCTTCACGAGGCTTCTTCGATTAAGTCATCGTCGCTCGCTCGCGGATGAGTGTTGACGATTACACTTGCGGAGAACCTCGACGACGAGGATGACTCTCTTCTTGTGGGGTGTGTCTATCTTGTGTTGGTAGTCAGGTTGGTTGTGTCTGGCATCAAGACTGTTCATGTTCCATCATGACCAGTGAGGGCGTTTGTGACTGTTTCAGCTCGTTTTTTCGCTAACTAACCAGACAATTATGTTCTTAATGAGAAGAGACAAATCTTTTGCCTCCGTTTACAGAAAACAAATTGCATTAGGTTAGATAGTAACCCACTAGAGTTTCGTTATACCAGTGCTTTTCCATAAAGAAACAAAACGATGACTTTACAAACAATGGACATACAGAAAAAGGGGACATGAGAGTATTCATTATCTTGTTGCCCTTCTTTGAGCTCATCGTAGACTGTATTTTTTTTCTTATTTTCGTTTACATGGTAGATTGCATTTCATTAGTATGCATATGAACCTTTAGTTTTCATAAAAAAGGTAAAGTTGGTAAAGGTGCTCCTAATAAATATTTGTAACACATTAAACACTAGTGCATTGACACCCAAACACACATTTTTAATCAGTGGAAACTATATTTTAAAAATTGCAAGAATTGCACATACTACAAATAAATTTGTTCCATGCAAATCTAACTTGGTGCCGTTCACACAAAGGACACTTGGAACAAAAAACAGAGGTACCTCCTCTTACCACAACATGCCTTTGCTATCTGCATATTACTTACCATGCAACAACAACAATGCACAAGTAAAAATACTTTACATTTCTATCTTCGATAGCAATCAACTGGAATGGAGCTGAACAGTAGGATGCACCTAAATCATCGGTGTTTTCTCTTGCTTGAAGGAATACTACTCATGGGCTAAGAAGTTTGCATTTTTCATTGAATCAAACTATTTTATAAACTAGAAAATACCCCGCGCGTTGTAGCGAGAATTTAATTGAAAACTTTGTCTAAATGAAAATGTATAAGACACATGAGTATGAAGTTAATTCCAGGAATATGTAACATTCTCTCAACAGTCGAGAGGTTATATTTAATTGTCGTGTATTGGACAACAAATACTGGTGACGTCGATGTACAGCTAAAACAAGATGATGTGGATTGCATGTACAACATCGGAAATCCATTTCGGGTAGTAGGAGCATCTACTCCTACTGTTTGAAAATATGTTTTCAAAATCTCAAATAAATCAGAAAACATATCACGGTGTAACTACAAACATTTTATGCGGGCACATAAAATTTCAGACAAAAATACATTTTGTGTGGCATGTGTTAAAAAGATTAAAAAATGTCTTTTAAAAACTCATTTTGTAGCACCAGAATTTATCTTTTTTACACAAGTCATAAAAAATGTATTTTCATCGTGAAACCTTTTGCACACACATAAAATGTCAAGATGCATATCCAAACTTTTTACTGACATTTTTTTACATTATTTTTTTTTTAAATTTTTGTTTTCTCAATGGGAGTAGATGCACCTACTACCCAAAACGCCACCTCCGTACAATATACTATAATTAAAACTTTGTCTAAATGAAAATGTATAAGACACATGAGTATGAAGTTAATTCCAGGAATATGTAACATTCTCTCAACAGTCGAGAGGTTATATTTAATTGTCGTGTATTGGACAACAAATACTGGTGACGTCGATGTACAGCTAAAAAAAGATGATGTGGATTGCATGTACAACATCGGAAATCCATTTCGGGTAGTAGGAGCATCTACTCCTACTGTTTGAAAATATGTTTTCAAAATCTCAAATAAATCAGAAAACATATCACGGTGTAACTACAAACATTTTATGCGGGCACATAAAATTTCAGACAAAAATACATTTTGTGTGGCCTGTGTTAAAAAGATTAAAAAATGTCTTTTAAAAACTCATTTTGTAGCACCAGAATTTATCTTTTTTACACAAGTCATAAAAAATGTATTTTCATCGTAAAACCTTTTGCATACACATAAAATGTCAAGATGCATATCCAAACTTTTTACTGACATTTTTTTACATTAATTTTTTTTTTAATTTTTGTTTTCTCAATGGGAGTAGATGCACCTACTACCCAAAACGCCACCTCCGTACAATATACTATAATTAATAAATATTAGTGGGGGATGGCGTGGACAAACTTATTGTCTAAAAAATGTATGATGTGGATAGCTTGCATGTTGAGATAGAAAAATAATTAATTCACTTAGTGGGGTTTTGCTTTATAAAAAGTATAAATAACTCTAAGATGATACCGAGTTGCAATTCTAATTACAACTAAATGTGCTCAATATCAAACCAAAATAAACATTAGACGATATCTCAAGCATATATATTAGCTCTAGCATGCTACATATTTTTAACTAATTGTGGAGCTGCTTCTTTATCACCTAATCAGATCTCAGATGTGATAGTTAGATAAATATACATGAATGGCCTAGTTTATTTTCTAGAACATGTTGTGCCTTTCTTAAAATAGTCTCTAGTATCACAGTAGACAAGTTCCTAACAAACATAAATATTCCTTCTGACGGTTAACATAGTAAATAGCATATAATTAGTTTTTTAATGGAGCATAGCCCCACCTTCTACATCATGATGACGCACACAACCTTATATACTGCAAATAAGTATCACAGTATCAACATCATAATTTAACAATCACATATCTGCTAAAGTGGCCATATGGATCAACCAACGAGAAATGTGCATAAATCTAAGACTGCACATATTGGAGTCTTTTAGTATGCTGCCACTCACCTGTCACAAGATAGCCCAACCAGCATCAGTCGGATACATCTGGTATCCATAAAACCCCTTTGATCCAGTGGTAGGAGGAAGAATCACATATGGATCCAATTGGTGTCATGGTGAAGGACTTGCAAAAATGAGCATCTCTAACTTTGTTAAAAATTACATCATTCCTACAATTCCAAATACCACAAACACCAACCTGAATACGTGATTTAGTTTTTTTATCTACCCCATGAAGCTAGTGTCCAAACATATTAGCCGCACCGGTTGATGGAGAGATATTAAATGTAAAATGAGCTAGTCTTCAAATATGTCGCACAAAAGGATAGTTATAAAGAGATGCTCAACCGACTCATCAGTTTGACGAAACACAAATCGTTTACACAGGAACCATCTTCTTTTTATCAGATTATCTTTAGTGAGAAACACTTGGTGAGACAATAGCTCAAATGCAGTCTGCCTTGTTATTTATACATCGGACTGCCATACCTATGCATCTATATATATATCAAACACAGAATGTCTCTAGTAACCACAAAATGATTAAGAACAACAGATTCATCATCATGCATTTTACAAGACATAATATGAATTAGATAGTACGAAACGATAGTTCAAATTCTGATTATAGGGCGACACACGCCATGTACGATAAGCCAGACTCGATCTCACTCAGAAAGATTACATAGATAAATTTCTTATTCTGGGCACAACGATGACGAGGCAGCGTGCAAATTGTAGGAGCCCATGATGATCGATCGGTCAATGACCTTCTCCTAAGTCGCTTCACTTAGTTCGTCGGCCCAGCAGCAGCAGCGGCGGCGGCGTCAGCGAGATCGATGTGCTTCTGAACAAGCGCCTCCAACTCCAAGGCTAACCTGCGGCAGAGGAAGGCCGCCATGCTGCCGTCGATGTCATACCCCGCACTGGTGTTGCCCTTGGAGAGGATCTTCTTGTAGACGCGGGTGATCCAGCGCACTACCGGAAAAACATTCTTTGCCGTGAAGGCAGCTCTTTGCTGTGTGCTCCTGTTTCACGGAACACGGCAAAGCCTACTTTGCCGTGCAGGACAACGAAAGGAACACGGCAAAGAATTAGTCACGGCACAATACAGAAAGGGCACACGGCAAAGAATTATGCACGGCAAACGGCACAAATAACGCACGGCAAACTCGCCATACTCGGCAAAGGCATCTCTGCCGTGATCCTTAACCCACCAGCACGGCAAACTAGTGGGACCTGCGACGACCAGGATCTGCAAATATCCCGCGCTCTGAATTAATGCTTTGTCGTGTGCCATCTTGTCATGTACACGACAAAGCATGTATAACCTTCTTTTTTGTTTTGATATGGTTTTCTTATTTATTTTCTTTGTTAAGGCTTCTAGCATATTCATGTACACACTCTTATACATATATTAGGGACCCATGCAAGTTTTGTTGGGATTCCGACGCTCCGTACCCCCGCGACGGCGAAACCCTACACCCGGTGGAAAAAAGTCAAACATGTCGATCCACCGCTTTGACCGGCGCCGAGAGGGATACACGCATGAACTTTTTTGCTTGGTTGTGTTAGGTTGGTACATAGGACCATGGAGAACCAACAATTTATGTGTTCCGTCGCGTGATTCCATCCCGGCACCCGAAACGTGAGTTTTCACCTCTAAGTGTCGGAACTTACTACGGAATAAGCGGGGTCGGTGAAGCAGGTCGCACCTCGGATTTGTATCTTGGTTCCCACAACCTACCAACACACTCTTATACATATATTAGGGACCCATGCAAGATTTGTTAGGATTCCGACGCTCCGTACCCGGCGACGGCGAAACACTACACCCGCTGGATATAAGTCAAAAATGTCGACCCACCCCTTTGACCGGCGCCGAGAGGGGGTAGACGCATGAACTTTTTTACTTGTTTGTGTTAGGTTGGTACATAGGACCATGGGGAACCAACAATTCATGTGTTCCGTCGCGTGATTCCATCCCCGGCACCCGAAACGTGAGTTTTCACCTCTAAGTGTCGGAACTTACTACGGATTAAGCGGGGTCGGTGAAGCAGGTCGCACCTCGGAGCTGTATCTTGGTTCCCACAACCCACCAACACACTCTTATACATATATTAGGGATCATGCAAGTTTTGTTGGGATTCCGACGCTCCATACCCCCGCGACTGCGAAACCCTACACCCGGTGGAAAAAAGTCAAACATGTCGATCCACCGCTTTGACCGGCGCCGAGAGGGGGTAGACGCATGAACTTTGCCGTGCGCTTTCCTCTTGCCCGCACGGCAAAGCATCTGTGCGTGCTGATTGGTCAGGAGAATTGGACGCGGATCACGCACCTGAGCGGTTGGATGATTGCCTTGCACGATCCAACGGCTCCCAGCATCTCCAAGAAAGCACACAATCCGTGGCACAGCATACCCTACTTTTGTTTTTCTTTTCCTTTTTCTTTTTTTCCTCTTCTTATCCTTTCCTTTTCTTCCGACCGCAAGTTCATTTTCTTATCCTCACCTCACCTCGACCATGAGCACCTCAAACTCTACCGCCGCCGCCGTACTCACCTCACCCGCTGGAGGGCACCAAGAGCTCACCCACCTCAGGCGCGGACCACGACGACGGCAGGGTCGGCGCACGGAGCAGGCAGGGGCGGCGCAGAGGATGCAGAGGACGACAGCAAGGGCGAGCAGGCAGGGCGGCGCACGCGGACTCTGCACCGCTACTCGCCACCGAGTTCTTCGGCCGCGCAGGCCTCCTCTTCTTCCTCTCCGCCGTCTCCAACGACCAGCCGCGACGAGGATGCGGCCACGACAGGGACATCTACGGCCACGGCGAGGATGCTTCACCTGCGCCAGCACGGCGCTCCACGGCATGCTCCACCGGTGTGGACGTCATTCTGCTCACGTCGGCGGCGAGGTGGACCCAACGGCAACGTCCCAGCGAGGGACGCGGGATTTTTTTTTGGTGACATTCTTTTTCTTTGCCGTGTGCCAGCAAGAGCACACGGCAAAGACGGCAAAGAGATGCACACGGCTCTGCGCCCCGCCGAGCACACGGCAAAAATGGCTAATGTGTCGTGCGTCGCCTGGACGAGCACACAACAAAGATACGCATGACGGGAAACGTCTGGCACACGGCAAAGATCTTATGCCGTGTAGTGCACACAGGGCACACGGTAAACCCTTTGCCGTGTTGTTTGCGCAAAGCGCACGGCAAAGAGCTTTGCCGACACGAGTTGTGCCGTGTGGCCTTTGCCGTGTTTCGAGGAGGCTTTGCCGTGCGAATTCGCCACACGGCAAAGAATGTTTTTCCGGTAGTGGCGGAGGGCGCTGCGCGGCGTGCGCCACCTCGAGGTGCACGTTCTCCGACGCGTCGGCTGGGAGATCCAGGACCATGAGCGCGCAGAAGAGACGGTTTCCACGAAGGCCGGCGAGGGCGGCGGGGAGGGCCGAGGCTGGGCGCGTAGGCTGGAGGCGAGCGGCGAGGTCGTCCAGGGTCCTGGTGACGGCGGTGAATGTGTCGACGAAGCCGTCGATCGCCTCCTTCTCCTTGAACCAGGCAGCGAAGGTGGCGTCGAACATGGCAGACACCCCCACGGCCGCCAGCGTCAGCCGGAGGCGTTCCTGAGCGGCAGATGGCAGGCCGGCGTCGTAGGCCATCTGGCACAGACGCCTGCAGACACCAGAACCGCCTCTACGGCCGGCGCCATTCTTGGTATCTAGGAGTTGGTGATCCCCCGCTCTCGATCGATCTCGCTGTTGCTAGCTACTCCAGCAGGTAGGAGAAGATTGGATTGGAATCGGAGGGCCGGCTGCTTTATATAGGATGGAGGAGAAATTGGATTGAGACTAGTCACAATGGGGAGTAACATAGAGTAGTAACATGGTGATGTGATGTTACTACTCTATGTTACCACCTTCACAGTGGAGAGTAACATCATTGTGATGTCATATAAGATCTTATTTATTGCACTATAGACTCATTTTGTCTTGATAAGTGTGATGTTACGGTAACTAGCTAAGTTACTCGAAACACCTCTCTCCTCATTAATTACATGCCACATAAGCAAAATGGTCTTGAGATGTGTGATGTTACTAGCTAAGTTACTCCAATTGTGACTAGTCTGAGTAGTGTTCACGTCGCGCGCATGCATGCAGCTGTTAGCTGGAGAAATTAAGTACTCCATCAGCCTCGGAATGCCAACCGATCGACGCGGGTTAAATTCCGTAATTCGTTTGGCGAGACTTTCAAAAGCGTTTCATGTTCACACGACCAACAGTTCCAAAGGAAAAAAAAAACATGGAAAAGCCTTCGGTTTCCCCGGGGATCGTGGCTCGCGTCCTCCACATGGAGCGATTGCCACGCGTCCCACGCGGCCCCACGCGCTGGTTGCGTGACGCGCCCGACATTATCCTCTCGACACGCTCGTTCGGCCCCCAATCTCCTGCTCCTTGCTGCAGCCATGGCGTCGCCGCCCCAATCTCCCAAAATCGACAGCAGATCCTCTACGGGGAGCTCAGCCTCGAAGCCCGCCACCCCGCCAGTCTACTCCCGCCCGCCGAGGCCGGCGACGACACCGCCGCCGTGGAGGAGTTCATTCATCTACGTCGCTCTCGGGAGCGAGGCGCCGGTGACGGCGGAGCTTCTACGCGACCTCGCGCTCGGGCTGCAGTCACAGGCATGCGCCCCGGCGGCTGAGCGGCCACGCCGGCCAGCTTCCTTCCTCTCTCGAGAGAGCGAGCCGCGGGTGACGGCTGAGCTCCTACTCGAGCTCGGGCTGGAACTCTTAGGCGCGCTTCCACTGGGCGCTCCGGCCCCTGGTGTTCGCCCGTGCGCCGGAGCCGCAGCAGGCGACCACGAGGGCCGACGCTACACTTTTGGATTCCCGCTGGAGCCCACGGTGGGCGTCGCGGCGGCGCGCCCGGCCGCGCCAAGGGACCGGAGGCGGCGAGGGGTACCCGTTCATCGGCAGCAAGCCCACCGTGCCGCTGCCCACCGGCGTCCACGACACCGCCACCGATGCTGCTATCGATCTCGCGGCAGAAGAAGCTGCGGTGGTGGAGAGTGCACAGGCTGCCGTCTGATCGCTGCTTGCTCTTATCCGTTTCGGTCAACCTAGTTACCGTTAGCTAAATCTTCGAGCTCTGTGTGTCTCGATGCTATGCTTGCTGCTTCGCTGCTTGAACTGCTACTTCGGTTATGGTTAATCGCCCGGCTTGTGGGCTTTGTGAGAGCATTTTTGCATTCTTTTTTTCTTTTCCTTTTTTGCTGTAGTGGTGCAAATTTTTGTAACGTTTGTAGCCATTTTATTTATCCTTTGACGCAAATCCACAGAATAATTGTAGCAATTATCCCCTCAGATAATGTATTTTTTTAACCTGATGCAAATTTTTGAAAGATTTGCAGCAAAAAATTCCGCTTTGCATGCAAGTTCACATAATTGTTATAGCAAATTTCCTTTTTCACAGGCTGCAATTTTTTCTTTATGAAATATTGCAAATTTTTAGTATGGTGCAAATTTTGAAAATGGTTGTAGCAAAATATTTGTAGCCAGCATTTTCTCAATCCGATGCAAATCCGTATAACAATTGTAGCAAGTTGCTACTGACGAGCCGACGATATTACCGACGGTATCCGACAATGCTGCGAGCGGATACTACCGACGTCTCGCGACGTTGTTGCCGACGAGCCGGTGATGCTACCGACGGCGCATGCCATTGCTACCGACGAGTGGGCGATGCTACCGGGGCGCGTGACGCTGCTACCAATGACGCGCGTTTTTCTCCGCAAAAGAATGTACAAATGGTGCGAGCTGGCGATGCCTCGCCGGAGCTCTGGAGTAAGATGCTACTACGGAACCACCAAGGTTGCGGCTACCATGGTGTTGCTACATCAGCGACGCCGCGTCGGGGTTTTTTCTAATGTTGCTGCGAGGTCTCGTCGAATTTGCTACAATAGCAAAAATAATAATTCTCCATATAAGCATTTGCTACAAGCAGCACACAAAAATTGCTACCAATGAATTTTTTTGCTCCGTAGATTTTTTTTGTGGGATTTGAGAGGAAATTGGACTTTTGCTACAATAGTACAAAATTCTTATTACAAACGAACATTTTTTTTCTTCAGAGAAGCATTTACGGGATTTTGGTTGAAATTGGATTTTGCTACAATAGCACAAAAATCTTATTAAGCGCGAACCGTTTTTGCTTCGTAGAACCATTTTGCGGGGATTTTGGTTGAAAGTGGAATTTTGCTACAATAGCACAATTTTTTTCGTGATTTTGGTGCAAATGTTCAGAAGTTTTGTAGCATTTTATTCATTTTTGATGCAAATTCGTAGGGCGTTGGTAGCAATTTTCTTTGCGCAACCGAAGAAGCGTGATGTTGTTACCGACACTAGCCGGCGATGCTACCGACGGCGCGCGATGTTGCTATCAACGGTGCACGGCGAAGCTACCGACAGTTCGGCGATGCTCCCAACGGAGCGCGGCGCTGCTAGCTACCGACGTTAGCTGGCGATACTGCGGCGACGTCTTCTCCAGCGATTGTGGTGCTGTTGCATGGTGCTGCTGCATCGGCGACACCGTGGTGGGGTGTTCTCTAATGTTGTCAGCGACAGCAAGGTGTTGTCGGATTTTGCTACAATACCAAAAAAATTGCTACCAATGAATTTTTTTCTCTATACAAGCATTTGCTACGAGTAGCAAAAAAGATTGTTACGAATGTTTTTTTTCTCCGTAGAAGCATTTTGTGAGATTTGAGAGGAATTTGTACATTTAGTACAATAGTACAAAATTCTTATTATAAACGAACCGTTTTTACTTCATAGAAACATTTACGGGATTTTCGTGGGAATTGGACATCTGCTACAATAATATAATTTTTTTATTACAAGCGAATCGTTTTTTTCTTTAAAATGATATAATGTTACAATTTTGCTACAATATCAAAAAATGCTACCAATGGAATTGAGTTGCTACAATTGTTCTACTGTTTTGCATCATAAGTTTCATCGGATGACCTTGCTGGAAGATTTTGTTGCTACGATGTTTGCAATTAATATTTTTTCTGGCTTCCTGTGGTTTTGCTACATTTATACAAAGTTTTTTCTAGGCGAGGTCTTCGACGAGGTTGGTTCTGCTACAATAGTAGTACAATTTTTTGGTACAACGTCGGTCGTGCATGGTATTTTTTTTTGTGATCATACTGTTTTTCTACAAGACCTGTACGTGCTGCACCCAATCGATCTCTCTCTTCTTATTATTTTCTTTTCCGCCAACGACCGAACCAATCAGCTGGCTGATCGATCAAAGGGACGGACAGCCGCCGCGCGGGAGAATTTGGGCGACGCGCGCGAGTCGACGCATGCGTTTCGTTTTCTGCGGGCACCTACGCGGTTTGGGCCCGGGCAATGTCCATGCGGGAAAGCGACGTTTCGTCTAATTTGCATGCGACGCGGGCCACGGCGGGATCCAATGGGCACCAATGGTTGCATCGGACGGCTCTCCACCCGGGGGATCGGGGCGCGAGATCCCCCGGAGGACGCCTAGTGCTGCCCAAAAAACAGGGGCAATCGCACACCGGCCTGTACGCCTGTACTACGTACCTAGTGTGTGCTGCATAATCACGGTTACCGTGCAACAGTGCATCAAAATTGCTTCACAGTAAGGTGGAGCGCAAAACCCAAACCTGTAATACTCTGTATTTTTTTTTACCCCGTTATACTCTGCCTTAACCCACCAAAACTTGTCCACGATCCCTTCTCTTCCTACCTTTCGCGCCTCCTCTTCTGTCCAATCTGTCCAAACCTGTCCCAAAGAGAGTACAAAACAACCCGCTCATATTGTATTTTGTAAGTCAAATTTCTGGCAAATTCAACCTATAAAAACTTTGGCTGTAAGAACACCCATACACTACAGGGTGTGGATCAAGTATCGGTTCGGCTGTTGGATTTATTGGTTAAGTGGGACAAAAGTCTGTTTCGAGATCACGTACTCACTTGTTAGCGAAATAAGAGCATCATCAGTTCCGCCCCCAATATAACGTCTGCCACAACGCCAAACGAGCGTATTGGAGGCGCCTCAGCGGCGCCCCCAATAGGATATCTGTAAAAATCAAATAAACTTGTAATTGTAACTAATTTAATTGAAATTAGGATTTTTTACATATTCGAAGTGGGTAGGTAGAGAATATATATGGACGCGAGATAACAATCTCTAACAAACCTGTCAATATAGCCCTGTAACTTCAGGAGAAGGTGTGCCCCCTCACAAAAGGTGGTCGCAGTGGCTAGACCCGAGCGATTGTTTACCAAATAAAAACCTAACATAAATGTAGTGGAACGAGTTGTATTCCTTCCAATCCTCGTCATTGCACCCGTCGATGCGTCGAAGAAGCTGCGACCAGTCGTCTCAGCATGGTCGCTGAGGCCGGAGAGCGCCTCTGCATACTAGACGTTTGGCGTGCCTCCATCCTAGACGCATACAACTCATTGGGTAGTCTGGTCATTCCTCCTCCTTCGACCCATTATGTGCCTCCCTTTCTTCCTCTGACATTGGTGGAGCGTACGTGATGTCCCATACCTCCACATAAGGGTCACCTTCTAGCGGGAGCTCATTGTCGTAGCCAAACCACCTCTGCGGTGGCGAGCTCGCCGTGAAGGTGTACCACCGGATGTCGTGTTCCATCTCGAACTGGCTCGAGAAAATATGTTGACCTCTAGTTGAAAAAATGTTTTTATTTTCTCAGTGTTAATATGAGGTTCGCTAAAGAAATTGCAAAAAATAGGATACAAAAAGAACCTCTATATTTTTCACACAAAGTAGACCATATTGACGATCAATTCCCAAGTATTAACACTATTTCTCAATTTCTAGCTGCTTTGTCCCATTAGAGTAAATTTCGGTAAATATCTGGAAAGTTATTCAAATTTAAATTACACATGTTTTCTAGCTCTTGCGCCTAAAATTACCTAAAATCATCTAATTTTCCCAAGTGTGATTCTACACAATAGACATAAAGGGTGTTGAAAATTTAAACCCTATCCATGAATAATTTTCGCTAACGAGATTGACGCCCTTTTGAAAAAAATCAGAGAAAAGGGAGAAAATGTAAAGAAACTGGAATTATGTGTCAGAGAGTCCTTTAAGTCTACTACTTACGAGGAAAAGAGATAAATATGGCTTTAGACATACTTTATAAAATAACTTTCACATAACAGAGTAACATGTATAAGCATTTATAAATTTCAAGCCAAATGACCAATATTTTGGCCATATCTATCATATAGTGTAATTATGGTTGGCAGAACCGTGCATATTGGCACGTACATCATTTGTGATGGAAGAAGTTTCCACTTTTAGGTAAAAAACTTAGTTTTTAACATCTGGTTTTTGTGAATCAAGTGTAAATAATATGGTTAAAATGGCACATTTCACTAGTACAGAACGATACTAAAGACACTTATGAATTGTTTCAATGGAGAATCTACAGTTTTTGGTGGCCTTAGTAATCTCACATTGTGTCTTTGATAAAATTTAACTTGAAGAAATCGGTGCATGTTCTTTTATATTACAAACAACCCACCAAGTGAACCCATTTGATAGGTTTTCAAGATGCATCACGAAAATCCTATTAATGTTCTCCGAAGCAAGAATTAGACATATAAGTGAGGTCATCAGAAGTGGATGGAAATTTAAAGCGACGGTGTCTTTATCTCTAGCGAGAAAGATCCCCATCTCCAGTGTTGGGATAAACTATCGTCTAGAGCAATTCATAGAAAAGAGTTATTCACGAATTTCAGTAGTGAAGAAGAATATCTCGCGTACTTAAATTTGTTAACTTTTTTCCAACCAAATATTGTACTTCGCCCTCATAGAGGTACGTGTTCCTTGATTTTTACCTTGAAGTTTAAGTATAATATTGAATCGATATTCATATGTGGCTACAGTGCTTATTCGTAGACTCTGAAAATTTAAATATGGTGCTTAGTTTTGTACTGAACTTTTATACTTTTTAAAATTTATTGTTTTGCATTTTTGTAGATTGAAGAGTTAAATTGTGTAGTATATTTCGCATAGTTAATCATATAGCAAAAAAATATATATATTATTTTAGCCTTCTTTATTATACAATTTTAATGTATATGTTAGAACAAGCTTATTTTCGGCTCAGTCTGAACTGTATTTATATAAAAAAGGCGTCGTCTTGAATTATTTTTAACAGTACCAAACCGTGTAGTATAATAGATATTTATTGTAGAAATCTATAAAGCATACTACCTAACGAATATCTCCATAACAGTTTCCAGTATATGATTATATGTAACCATATCTATTGAAACTTCTAGAGAATAGATCCATATATAAAGGTTGACAGGATTCACCCCAGTCCGCAGAGGCCACGTCGCCCTTATTTCCAAACCGTTCGATCTGAGCCATCCAACGGCCACGATTCGTCCACGTCCGCCCCCAAACGTGGTGCACTGTTCATTCCGAATTTCTACCAATGGGAGCGCGCCACGTCGCCCCGGTTACCAGCCCGTTCACCCGGTCGCAACCGGTGATCCCCGCGCACGATTTTTGGCGCAAAGCATCTTACAAAAAAGAACCCGGAAATAACGCAAAGAAACCCGCGGTCCAACTTATTACACAGCGAGGGACCTGTTTGCAATTACACAGAACGACATGGACTTTTATGTAAAATCATCCGCAGAAATTCCCCTCCTCTTTCTCTCTCGCGAACGGCGCGGACCTCGCCGGCGCCGCCGACACCTCTCCCCGCCGTTCTGCGCTTCCCCGTTCAAATCGCAGTACACGGAGAGGTGCGCCGTCGCGCCTTCGGCATCCTCGCCCACAGACGTGCGGTGGGACGGCTGGCATCGCTCAGAATCGCCGCCGCAACGCCACGGGCTATCTCCACATCCGCCGCCGCGGAAATGGTCGTCGCCGCCGACTCCGGCAACCAAAAGGCTCGACGCGCCGCCCACTCGACTCGCCTCCACGCTGCCTTGCAGATCCGCCCACTCCCGGCCTCCCGCGCGCTCGCCGTTGCCCGGACGCGAGCTCGGCAGCTCCGCCGGCTCCGCCGCGTCGGCAGACGTCGCCCGATGACGTCAGCACAGGCCCAGCCGACACTGCCATGCGGGACCCACTATTAGTTCCAAAAAAATTACTGAAAATTGTTATAAATTGTAAAATACATAACTTCCAGACCATAATTCAGAAAAAAATAAATAATATACCAAAATTTTCAGAAAATTACAAACTTTACAATTAACACATTTACATGCATGCAAATTTTCAAATTAATATCTTCCAAACCACAATTTAAAACATATACAAATTGTGAAATTCATAACTTTTAATTTCAAACCATAATTATAAAAAAAATAACAACAAATTAAAATCTTTACACCTAACACATTTTCATGCATCATTAAACAACTATAATTATTGCTTAATTATAACAACTACAATATCAAATATAAAAATTATGGGAATGACATTCCACTTCCATTTAGCTCCATTTTTATATTTCTTTTCTTTTCTTACTTGCTTCCCTTTTGTTTTACAGTACAACAACATTGGAAATACTTTCTATTTCTTTTTTCCCTTATTTGCTTTCCTTTTGTTTTTGCAATAAAACAACATTGGAAATAATAATTGAAGAGAAGAAAAATGCTTTCCCAATTTTAGTTTGTTCAAATAAAATTTTAAAAACATTGATATTCAACCTTCATATTTTTTCCCCTCTTTTTATTTCATTTACAATAAAACAACATTGCAATAATGAGAAGAAAGAAAACAAATAAGACATATTTACATGCATGAAAATTCTCAAATTAATATCTTCCAAGCCACAATTTAAAACACATGCAAATTGTAAAATTCATAACTTTAAATTTCAAACCATAATTATAAAAAAAAACAAAAAATTAAAATCTTTACATCTAACACATTTTCATGCATCATTAAACAACTATAATTATTGCTTAATTATAACAACTACAATATCAAATATAAAAATTATGGGAATGACATTCCACCTCCATTTAGCTCCATTTTTCTATTTCTTTTCTTTTCTTACTTGCTTCCCTTTTGTTTTACAGTACAACAACATTGGAAATACTTTCTATTTCTTTTTTTTTCTTATTTGCTTTCCTTTTGTTTTGCAATAAAACAACTTTGGAAATAACAATTGAAGAGAAGAAAAATGCTTTCCCAATTTTAGTTTGTTCAAATAAAATTTTAAAAACATTGATATTCAACCTTCATATTTTTCCCCCTCTTTTTATTTCATTTGCAATAAAACAACATTGCAATAATGAGAAGAAAGAAAAAAAAAGTGCAGAGCATTTTATTTTTGCAGAATAATTGTAGTTCCCTTTGTTTCAATTTCAATCTACTGTAATAGATTTGTAAATAACACTAAATTTTTTGTTCAACCAGCAAAACGATTGATCTATCTTCATAAAAACTCTACAAGTTGTAACCACCATATTTGCATATCGATGTTTTTAAATTTAAATTTCACCAAACACAAGCATGGCACATACATTTGAATAATTCAAAAAAAAATGCCTTCCAAATCTACCCACTTCACAAATGCAAGAAAAAATTCAAATCTGAATAACTCCCTAATTTGATTAAACTTCGAAAACTTCACAATTTTGGGAAAAAAAACCCAAATTATCCATATAATTTTGAAAAAAAAACTAAATAGTTTATGTCAAAAAAAATGACAAATATGTCAACATGGTCACATAAAAATATATATGCACGACCAAAATTCAAAATTTTAAATTGCCATGTGCCTTTCAAATGCGTTAAGCTATTAAAAAACTAATGACTTGCGAATTTGATCGATTTCCAAAATGCACACAATCTTAAAACGGAAGCCTCAGTTGCATTTCATTAATTCCCGAATCTGCGCATTTTTAGATGCGGACACTTTCAAAATTAAATTTAATGGGCGGATAAAATATGACAGATATGTCAACATGGACATAAAAAAAACCACCTACCTACAACATATGATCAAATTGCACGTTTGAATATTTCAAAATTTCAGGCAATTTTCAAATCTGCGCACTTAATAAACGCAATAAGAATTCAAATACAACACACATGCCAACATAACGCCACAAAAAAACCGTTCTTAAAACGTAAAACCAACTACTTGTGTGAAAGAAAGCAAACACGTTTGAGAAATTCAAATTTGCTAACATTTACAAAAAAATACGAAAGAACGAAAACCATACTGGAGCTTTCCAATCCAAAATCCACGCTTACAAATATTACAAATAGATCATGACCACAAAATTTAAGCATTTAATAAACGTGAAAACAATTCAGAAATATGACTAACTTCCCAATTTGACCATTCCAAATATTTTAGCGAAACAATTCAGAGATATAACTAGCTTTCCAATTTGACCATTTCAAATATTTGAACGACTTCTCAACCTACACAATTTTTGAATTTCGCCAATTTTACGATTAAATAATTCAAAATTTTAGCCCACAGGCGCGGCGGAGTCCGCGCTTAGTCCCCTAGTAAGTTGAACCGTTGGCATGATTCTCTATTGATTTTCTGTGATCAAATGTTTGTTACAATGGGTTCAGAAATAGTTTGTCAATGAGTGCATTCTACGCACTTGGTATTTAAATAGTATCGTTTATAATATACAACAGTGAGCATATAATGATAAGAATAGTACTACGATTGAATACAGTTAAAATATTTAATCTTCTCTCGGGCAATGTACTTGATATAATCTAGCGTATAAGGCTGCGTATAGTGGGGAGTTACATAGAGTAGTAACGTGCATGTTACTACTCTATGTTACTACCTCTATAGTGGGGAGTGTCATATATGTAGTAACATAGTTATTACTCTATAGACTCAATTTGCATTGGGAAGCGTATGTTACGGTAACTAACTATGTTACTCCAGTCTCTCTCCTTATTAATTGCATAACACATCATCTTTATTGCCTACGTGGCATCTATGTTACTACTTATGTTACTCCCACTATGGCTAGTCTAAGGGTGTTGCTACCGGTTTCTGAAATGCAATGTTTTAATCAAACACAATATAGAAATCTAGTTAGCATAAATTTCAGTATGGCCTAACTAAACTCACTAACGCATGGGATGTTTCTCCGTGTTACGCGGATTTTCGTGTGGACCTTCTCCTACCAATTGAATAATTCAATAGATATTCAACGATGGTGTATTGGACGTAATAGATTACCAAAATACTTTTCTATTTAG
This sequence comes from Poa pratensis, assembly GCA_947311845.1. Taxonomy (NCBI): domain Eukaryota; kingdom Viridiplantae; phylum Streptophyta; class Magnoliopsida; order Poales; family Poaceae; genus Poa; species Poa pratensis. The sequence goes on from CAMZMU010000083.1 coordinate 5,599,428, forward strand.
GGCTCTTCTTCTCTTGGGCCGTGGTCGGTCGCCTTGTTTGCTCAGCCTATCAGCCGGTCATGTTCCGTAGCAGGGACAAAACTAATACCCTCGCTCGATCGCGTAACACTTGGTGTTGATGATGATGCTCAACTTGGATGAGGTAAGGATAAATTGGGGTGGGTGGCGGGGGAGGTGGGGGGTGCGGTGTAGGATCTTGCAGTTCGTACACCCATTTTTAACCAGGGCACCCATCTCAGCGGGAAAATGGAGTGCAGACCAAGGCCGTCTCCAGAAATTTGGGGCCCCGGTGCAAAATGAAAAATGAGGGCCCTAAAATTGGAAAACTTTGTCGGAGTTCCTACTACATGGGAGAAAAAGAGCTATGAATAATCAGTTTTTATTATGCAAAATGAAAAATGGGGGCCCTAAAATTGGAAAACGTCATCGGCGTTTCTACTACATGGGAGACAAAGAGCTATACATAATCAGTTTTTATTATTAACTGATGAATTTTTGGATGTTTTTCTATAAATAATAATAAAATTGTGTGTTTTCGACTTTTCGGAACACGAATTAACATAGCTGTAAGCTTTCCCGTGTCTTGCGAGTAATGGTTCTGGTTCGTCATTTTTTTGATGTTCTGGTTCGTGGCTGGGGAAAAGTCGAATCGGGCCAATCGGCCCAGTTGGTTGAACCAGCCCCACACGGCCGCCGCACGACCGCACTAGTCACTTACCCCTTCGTGCATGAGGCTCACTAATCAGGTCATCTTCTTCCTTTTCCCTTTCGTCAACAGTGACACAAAACCGTTCTGAGCTCCCAGATCCATGGCGATGCATGTACAAATATAGGATTTGGGGGCCCCTAATTTTTGGGGGCACTGTGCGGTCGCTCACCTCGATCACCCTCATCGACGGCCCTGGTGCAGACGGCCAGGAATAATATACGGGTCGCAAAACGGACGGTCCAATAAAATAAGGTTGTGAAGGAGCTCATAGAGTTCCCAATTTTAATGTCCTAATTAATTAATTAATAGTTAAAATGGTGCGGGTACACTTTTTAGATAAAAAGGGCCCCTTTGGAGGGGAGCCCCAGTTCCATTTCATCAATAAAACCAGATAGGTTTACATCAGTTCAGAGCCTAAAAGTTTTCTAAACTCGAGTTAACGACAGAGCTAAGCAAAGACAAACAGAAGAACAGTCTAAAGGTCTCTTTTACTTGAGTGACCTTTAGCATGGGTACATTAGTGATGAATTTTTGTAACCGGTATGATAGTGCAAGCAAAAGCGGTAAAAGAGGGAATTCACTTGAGTTTGTTGCACACACAAGAGCCATGGTACGTGGTAGTTGGGAGATGGAAACTGTTGTGAAAAGGTAGAACGGTATATTTCCGTTTGCAATAAGATCCTCTGATGCATTTTTTCCGTTATAAAAAGATAATCTCGGGTGATTACTATCTTCCATATGCAACTGTATAACAAGTCACTTCGGGGACATCCGATAAAACTATATATTAACAACATTATCCTAAGTAAATGGCTACAAAGTACAAAAAATATCACTATGTAGATCTTTAGAAGCTAGAAACAGATGCGCCAAGTGGCATGGATGTATCCGAGACAATTCCAAATGGCAAGGCATGACCATGGAGCTCAAGAAAGCCCTCTCCACTTTCTCCGACGCATTCCTTCCGAGCAGGCACATGACGTACTCCATCACAGTCGCATCACGCGACAGCGTGATTCTCCCTTAGCACGCGAATATTGCCGTGCCGAGGTACGCCAGCCGCACCTCGAACCGTGCCCCATCAGCGGTGTACACCATGCATGCACCATGCAGTGGCCCTTCACCGTCAGTGATAAAAACAACGATGTGCAAATCTCATCGGCGGCTCCTTCGGCTTTTGCCATAGTCCGGGTGATCATGTTCCTACCGAGTGCCGCCATTCTCTGCAACTTCTTAAAGAAAGGTGGATACTTCGATTCTGAACAAGTACAGAATAAGGAAACAAGGCATGTGTCCCAGGCAGCATTCGAAGAGTGATCTCACAAAAGAAAAGGCAGCTTTCTTCGAAAAGGGGTACACATGTATTAATGCCTGATCTCGACAATATCTACACCCAGGATTTTTTTTCACGATTTTTAGAAACTTAAAAATGTCGACTTCGAATTTTCAAAAAACGACCTCCATGTAGCTCGAGCTCCAAAAGATGTCTTCGATGACTGAGGAGTGAGGACAATACTAAATGTTTCTCTAAGAAAAGAGAAGTTTCCTTTTCTGAATTATTCTTTACTAGATTGAATAGTCTTGTATAATTAAGAAACTCAAACTTCACACTGCAAATACGATGCAACATTGAAATGTGATATATACCTATAACCACTTTCAAGGAAACAACGGTGGCTCTAGTCCTTTACTAATGTCCCCAAAACAAATGAAATGCAAGACCAAGCAGTTACCATGTGAGATGCCGGATATCAAACACATCATATGTGCTGGACAGACACGAGCTTTTGACTTAATCTTCACAAATAATAGACTGATAGGGGGCATGAACAATGCACACCACGATGTCCTGTATCTGTCAGGAGAAGCATGTAGATCGATCGGCGATCAACGAAATTGTGCAGACCCTGAATCTCCTTGCACGTTTCCAATACCAATGTCCTCAGCACGCTTCTTGCTCCCTACATTTTTTTTAGGGGAAACATAGCACTTTATTGATCTAAAACATTGTCATGGATACAAAGACCATCAGGGGGTCCGAGGAACCAAACCTGACGTTCAAAACTCGTAGAAACAGAAGATCTAGCTATTCTGTGAGCTTCCGAATTGGATAGCCTATTTTCATGAACAAAAACTAAATTGATAAAATCACTTGCTGCCGCCTTGACTTCATCAAGGACCATGTTGTAACTTCCCGCAAAAGGCTGGTTCATGTTGTTTACCACTGCCAAGCAGTCCATCGCAACCGTGACTCATGTGAGAAGCAGATCCAGAGCCAAGGCAAGGGCCTCCTAACACGCGATCGCCTCCAGGGTGGCTGGATCAGAGATGCCCGTTACCGTAAGAGCCGAGGCTCCAATATATGCTCCTGTCTCACTTCTGCAAATGGCACCCACGGCACCGCCATTGCACGTCTTAGACACCGCTGCATCAACATTGATCTTGACACAACCAGTGCGTGGAGGGATCCATCTGGGGTGTGTACGCTGCGTCCCAACCTGTACCCTGGTCCTCTCCCGGACGACGGAGATGGAGAGGTCTTGAAGGTACCGTTGTATAAACAGGTTTGTAGATAGTGGACTCTGGAACTCGCCTTCATGAATGATCTTCCTCCGGACATACCAGATCGCCCACAGAGTAACTGCAACCCTCGCAAAATCATCAAGAGATACGGTTGCTCCCTACATAGTTCGGTATGGCGGCCAAAATGATAATGCAAGCCCATTCCTACAGAATATAGAGGCTCCGGCATACACCCAACCTTTTGGGCCCATTGCAATCCAATCCAAATTAATTATACTACTACACTGCATGCACCGATCCCATTGCCTTGTCCCTTGCCAACTCTTCTCAATGATAACAACAGTTCACCAATGTCTTTCTCCTCGCCTATAAATTCAGCAAGCTGTTGGATCAACACCATCACTTCATCATTCACCACTTGCGCATTGCAACATCCACAGCTCACTTCTTCAAATTCCAGCTGAAAACACAAGGACCGAGAACCAACAATGGCCTGCACCAAGAGATTTTCTCAACTCGCAAAGAAGTGGCAGATGATAGAAGCTCCTGGCAGGAAGAGGCTCACGGTGATAGCCAAGGGAGATGAAGGTTGCTGCACCTCAGTACCAGCCAAGGGTCACTGTGTCGTATACACGTCTGATATGAGGCGTTTTAAGCTCCCACTGGTGTACCTTAGCACGACGGTCTTCAGCGAGCTCCTGAGGATGTCTCAGGAGGAGTTCGGCTTTGCAAGCGATGGCGAGATCATACTGCCTTGTGATGCCCCGGTGATGGAGTATGTCGTGAGCTTGCTCAAGAGAAATGCCTCGGCCGATGTCGAGAATGCGCTGCTAAGCTCTATGGTGACGTCTTGCCACTACACTGCCTATGCAATGCCTACTGCTGGAGCCGGCCAACGAGGTTTTTGTTTGTAGCTTCTGAAGAACATGCATACGCGGATGCTGTCTTCTGTTTTGTGTATTTTGCCGGGGTAGTGTGACATAGTTAGATAACAGACATAGGGAAAAGAAAACTGTATATAAAGAATTTAGATCATCAACGCAATAAATCGGGAATGTGGTCTAACAGCAGTTGCAGCAATTCTTCTCTTACATTTTTTTTTTTTTTTTGAACAAGCTTCTCTTACATTTTAGTTGCATACAACTATAAATGAACCAGCAATGGTTGTGACTCAATTTTAGATGTCAATACTTTCAACTGCTACACAGAGAATACACCAAATTTCTTTACAGTCTATCATCTAAGCCAGCGGTGGCTGCTCCTCCCGCCCGGGTTCGATCCCTTGTTGATGAATTTCGGGTGTCTCACGCTAGTGGCACTGTTCAATAGGAACAGTGTCCGTGGTACTGTTCACTAGGAACAGTATTCCGCATCATCAATAAGTGTCTCTGGTCTAGCCTGTGAGCTTCATGAGGGAAAAAATCTTGTACCAGGCAGACAAGTCGGGTCTAGTTTGTAGGTCTAGATTAGGTTCACAGCTAGTGGTGTGAGTGTGGTGTGAGTGTGGTGTGCGTGTGTAAGGCTGTGTGTCTGATCAGATACTACAACTTGTACCCACTTAAGTGAGACGCAAAAAAAAAAAAAAAAGTTCATTAAAATTTGGTAAATTGGTGAAATGATAAAGTTTAGAAGACTATTACTACAAGAAGTAACGAAGTAGGAAAAAGGACACAAAATGGAAGAAAAAGCAGGGTTTACTCCACAAGTATTTATGGTATAAGCCAGATTTACTTTTGGGTAAAAACAAGTTTGTTGAATGTTCCTAGCAAGCGCAACATTTAGTAGATGCGCAGCTGGTTGAGGTCCCAAAGGAAAGTGCAGAGAACCAGATAAGGAATGGCTTCCACATGCAGTGCTACCACTCAGGTAGGTCATCAACATGACTGGGATATGACATTGTTCAGCAAGTTGCCTGTGTTGCATCTCTTTTTTTTTTTTTTTTTTGAGAGCCTCTCCTAAGTATACAAGCTGTAGTATCTGTTCCGACACACAGGAACTCACACCACACACAGACACACACCACACACACGCACGCTCCACCTATGTGTCTAAACTAGACCTACAACCTATATCCTTAATACGTCCTGAGAGACTTGCCGAAGACAGATGCTCCGGGACCGACGGGCACGTTGATCTCGCCTGTGGCGCGCGGACGATGAGAGGCATTAGCAGATTTATTACACTGTTCTCAGAACAGTGTTTTAGCTACATTGTTCGCCGAAAGAACAGTGCAGCTGTGAGCCACCAAAATTCGTCCCAGCAGGGATCGAACCTTGGCGGGCAGGCTGGCCACTGCCAGGCGCTGCCACTGCGCTAACGAGCGCGGCTCGCCTGTGTTGCATCTCTAGGACATACAATCTAGCTAGGATTGGTGAGCTCTCCTTAATCGTGACGTCACTATCAGTTATGTACGTTCCTGATTTGTTGAATAAATAACGGATCCATCTCAACCATCCGTTTTGTCGGTTCCGTCGATTCCTCTCACCGCAGCGCGGCGCGTGATTGGCCCCTCTAGCTGCCCTTCCTCTAAAAAGAATCAAGAAAAGAGAGACAGCTAGGGTTTGGCGTTCCGCCGCCGGTGACAGGCCACCGCCGGCGGTCTTTGTTGCCTCTCTCGCGTGGTAATGGAGCCTGATCTACCCATCTCGGCATCTTCTTCGAGCTTATCCCGCCGTCGACTATTCTATCGCCGCCATCCTTGCCTGCGCTGCCACCGTCCCCGCCACCGTCTTCCCCTGTACCGCCGTTGCTGGCCTCTACATCCTCTCCGAGAAGCGAACAATCTGCACCAGCCTCCTCACTCGCCCCTGCCCGTTCGGCCATCTCCCATCCTCCCCGACGAATCGGCCGCCGCCGCCGCCACCGCATGGGGAATGAGCTCGGGATCTCCTCTAGCGATAGCAGCAATCTCGTGCGTCTCCAATTCCTCTCCTCCAACAAGGTGAGGCCGTCTCCTCACTCCTTTCCATATTTTTTCTAAGTTTCACATCGGGCTATTTCTCTATATGATTGGAGAGGCTTGGTGTACTGTTGGTTTATTTTTTGCCAATTGTTGCTGTATGAGTGTGATATGGTGTACAGATCGTATAATTAATTGCTAGCATCCTGTACATGCGAATTTCAGATTTGCTTCTCTGTTTTGTAAGCATTATGTGTGAATAATGTCCTTAGTTGTACTATCTTCCGATTCTTTGTTTGTTGACTGATAATTATATTTCCCTAAAGAATGGTTAGTACACCTACTTTCGGTATGCATGGTATTTCTCTTGAGATCTGTTCGGCTGTTATGATGTCTCATTATTTTTCATTAATTTATTTTGTGTATCTCTTTTGGTTTTTCCACTTTCCATGATGATTAGGTTATTTGTTGTTACTGAAAAATAGAAGGATACTTTCTCGTGCTCAAGTGCCATATCTTAGTTTTGTTGTAAGTTGTTTATGGATTGAACAGTAAAATATTTGATTTAGGATCATGACAAGAGTTGTCTTCCAGATGTTAAAACTGGATTATATCATGCTGCCTCTTTACACATGGTTTGACTTGTGTCATATGTTACAGTGTGATTTATTTTTTCTGAATCAGTGGAACGTTTACATTTTTTGGCCTTTCTATCATGGCAGCAAATTTATATACGTGCAAATAACCTACACACCATGTTTTCTTTTGAATTACAAAGGACCGGTCAGGACCAAGCACTACATGGATACCTGCTGGTGGATGTAAATCATAAATACTTTGGTAGGTGGATTAATCTCAATCGCACATGGATGTTACTGACTTGTTTTCCTTTTATCACAGTTAATCCCTTTGTGTTGTCAAACTGTTTGATTTCGCATCCTCAGATAATCTCGTGGTCTTTGTTATGTGTAGCGGCATATAAGCTGGGCAGGTCCGAGAGCTACCCACTCTTCCACACACATTGTTCTGAGAGAAATGTGGTCATGGAGGATAGGTTTTAGAAAGAGGTAGCTCACTTATTTCTGCAGTATATATCCTGGCGTTTTACACTTAATGACTTAAAATTCTGATTTTGAGAATCAGGGATGATCCGACTCATCCTTATTAAAAGAAAAATAAGAACCATTACTTTCCTTGATTTGTATCCCTTGATGTCACATTCCCCATTCATTGTTCATGTATTAATTTTAGATAAAATAGAAAACAATATTTACCATCCATCTGCGTAACTTTTTGAATCATTGTCTGGTTTATAATTAAAAGAATAAAGTAAGTGATGCATGGTGACAGATCATTTATCTATCATCCATTCATGTAACTTTTGCAAAGGCCCCTTCTTCAATTGGATTTCTTCCTATGGAGAATAGTGTTTCCACACAGCTCTTATTCTGAATTTGTAATATTTTCATCGAGTATTCTACCTTAGTGCTCTTAATGGTTCGGAATCATCTATGTATTTACTCCTTTTGTTTGCTTTGGTAGTGTCGCAGTGAACCAAGTAGATTTGTCTTTGTCAACCACATCCTTCTATTGTTACCAGCTGAGCTGTGTGTGAGATGATTATTCAGAATAAGGTGTTCAGATGCATCGCCACCAGGGAGGAACTTCTTAGCACTCCCGTCAAGCAGGGACCTAGCATTGAGCCAACAGGTGACTCTATTCCACCCGGCACCCTACTTGTAAGCAAACATCTTCTTTCTGTCTTTATTCTCCAGCAGCTAATAAAGATAAGGCTGCAATGACTGTACAAAAGGCAGAAACACCATAAGATATATACATGTCTTCACTTACGGAACTTCATTTTGCTTTGCCATGAAATACCCATTATAGCCGGGCATGGAGTTGAAAATCCGATTATTTATTTGTTTAGTGATCGCACTGAATTGCTGTAGGCTGTGTTGACTGAGTGGCTATTCGCACATGTTCTTTGGAACTATCATTATGCTTTCGAGTATAGCAAACATGATACTGCTAGGAGGCTAAGACGTGGGAAATCTGTCGGCCATGGTCACTTACAAAGTCTTTAATAACTTCTTACCTGGGTTTGGTCTGAGAGTAGTGTAGGCTCAGTTATCATTTCAGGGAGTGACTGTAAAATTCAGTTAAGAAGCAAGCAACATTTTCAGCCTACTGGGATAATAGCATATGCTCATGTTATTTACTCTATGGGAAAGAAATGCTAATGTATTAACCGTGTAGGAGCCTGCTGGGGAAGAAATCGACAGGGGCGATTCCGACACGAGTGGTAAGCTGGCGGACTGTCAGAAAGAATAGGTCAGTGGGCGTCCCACCTCACCAATGTCTTTTCTTTGGAATAAAACTTTAGAAATGTGTATGTCCTTTTGGTTATATTGTTTGTTGCTTTGCAGGTCAGGCTCCAGCGCATCAAAGCCTGCAGCTGCAAAGAAGTTATTCGGTGAAGGACATGGTTCTTGAGAGCACATGTAATATTTTCCTTGGACTACATCATCTATTCTATTGTGTGATTATCTTGGGTCCCAGCACAGCCAGCCAAGTTAGTTACAGTGGCCTGCAGTCTGCAGAAGTGAACATCCTTGATTGGAAGAAGACCGGTTGCTCACAAGGCGTTTGTGTGCTTCGAGTCAAGTGTCTCGAGTGCATTATGTGTTTAGTAGGTCTTTTCAGTTTGTTCTCTGTTGTAATGGCTTCCTCTCTGTCGCTGACATATGTTACATTCGCCCTTATGGTTGTCTGTTTGGATGGGTTGTGGCGGAGACTTGTGCATTCGAGCAACTACGACATCCCTTGGTGTAATAAGATCGGTCATGTTGTTAACCTGTCTCAGACTATGTTTTAGGCTTCCCCAGATAAGTTACGACCATTGTTTTTCCCCAGATAATTTGGGCCGGCTGGTACCAACGCAACCAACACCCACGGGCGCGGCAAAGGGTGCCCAGACCTTCTAGTAAGTTAACACTGTCGCTTTCATACCTAATCAAAATTTTAACAACACGCATTGAGTCACAATCCTAAATCTAACTCAGTTTGTCATCTTCCAACGGAAAATAATTAATGACTGAATATGCTGGCTAGATTTGCCCAAACATGTCAGTGGCGGTGCATATACAGTGATGTGTCCGAGACAGTTTTTTCTACTTTCCTCAGTACTCTACATGTGTACTTGAGGACGCTAGAGAATGTGTCGAACAATCGAACTTTTTACAGAAAATTGACTCTTGTGTATCATTTCCTGTGATAAGCGAACTTTACAGCATACTCTACAGAGCTCCTCTTGGTCCTAACCAAACTCAGTTTCTAAGCTAGTAGCTAAGTACAAAGAGCAAACTGATGGCTGAGTTCCGTTGATCGAGCCATGCCATTGTTGCTGTGGCAGTGACTAGCAATGGAGCTCAAGAACGCCATCTCGACCTCCTCAGAGGCCTCTCTCCTGACCAGGCACAAGACGTAATCCATCACCGTGGCGTCACAGGGCAGCATGATCCTGCCTCCGTCGCTGCCGCTCGCGAAGCCAAACTCCTCCTCGGACATCCTCAGGAGCTCGGTGAAGACTGTTGTCCCAAGATACGCCAGAGGGACCTCGAACCGTGCTCCATCGGCGGTGTACACCACGCAGTGGCCCTCATCAGTGACCACAGATGACGTTGTGCTGCAGCATTCGTCGCCATCCATGTCTGTGGCCTGTCGGCGGCGGGCACCGACCCCGGTTACCAGCATCCGCTGGCACTTCTTGGCCAGCTGAGCAAGCTTCTTTGGATGGATCATGGTTGAGTCTGTGTGTTCCTGACTGGCTAAATGTCACTTTGGCTCTGAAAGTCTGAAGGTGTGCTGTAGACTGTGATGTTGCTTGGAGATGAGATGAAGAGGTTTGTGTTGAGTAGGCGATGGATTTATAGAAGTAGAAGGAATAGAAGGGTCAGGGCAATGCACATGGGTGAAGGTTGTGTGTAGCTATCAGCAAGAGCGGTGGGCAGGAGACAAGGCCTTGAGTGCTCTGCATATGCAATGTTTTTGTAGCTAGCTGCAGACAATGTGATCGATGGTTTTGATGAGATTATCAAGCACCTTCAATGTCTGAAATGCGCTTGTGGCTAGATAGCCCCATGAGGTCCTCGTGTCATTTCGTTAGCAAACCGATCACCATGCCTGTGCAGGCAAAACGCTGCTCATGGCTCTGTCCCTTGCCAACTTGTCACGATAGATTGATCCTGCACCTACACTGCATCATGCGCCTCTCCCGTCTCACCTATAAATCTATTAGCTTAGCACCACCTTCTCATCATCAGTTCATCCACAAGCCAACCACTGCAACACCGAGGTGAGTACTACCACCTGAGACACAAGTTCCCCTGAACTTTGAGCCAAGAAAGTAAGAAAGGCAGCCATGGTGAGTGCCAAGAGGCTCCCTCAACTGGCAAAGAAGTGGCAGAGGATGGCGGCCATGGGGAGGAAGAGGCTCACCCAGACTACGGCGGCGAGAAGAGCAACCGAGGAGGAGTGCTGGCCGACGACCTCATCGGCGGTGAAAGGACACTGTGTGGTGTACACCACCGATGGGGGGCGGTTCGAGGTGCCATTGGTGTACCTTGGCACTGTGGTCTTCGGTGAGCTCCTGAGGATGTCTCAGGAGGAGTTTGGGTTCCCGGGGAGCGACGATGGCCGGATCAAGCTTCCCTGCGACGCCGCTGTCATGGATTATGTCATGTGCTTGCTCAGGAGGGATGCCTCCGCAGAAGTTGTGAGGGCGTTCCTGAGCTCCATTGCAAGGCCGTGCCGCTTTGACGGTGGTGTAGGGCTTAGCCAGCATGTAGCTGTTTGTTAACTTCTGAAGGATGGCAGCTAGCTAGGATTCTTGTTCTGGTCACCATTTTTGTCCGATGCAACATGTAAATATGAAGTTAGTACATCAGAAATGGAAGGAAATTTGCAATCTTTCTGGTCAGCAATATGTGCAGTTCAACTTTCTATTTCAGAATCGGTATGTGACTGACAAAGCTTCAGTATTACAGCTATATTTGTGTGTTAACAAACTGAGCCAAGGCATACACTTTGAAACTACAATTGGTGGGTGCTGCTATTGTATAAACTATAAAACCACTCAGACATACACTTTGAAACCAAAATTTATGTGAGCTTTTCCTATCATTGAAGAGAAAAAGCGAAGGGTGATGGAAGAAAACTTCTAGTAAACAATAAACTCAACTGAGTAATTATGGAAACCTGCATATTGAGCAATTATATGAGTACTAGTTCCCAAACAGGTGAACACTCATACACCCTCCGTTTCATAATATACGATGTTTTAGGTGTTACACATGTTGTCTAGATTCATACTAAAAATAGTGTACATATACATAAAAAAGTGACTAGATACATGTGTATGCATGTGAATGTGACAAAGGGCTAAAACATCTTATACTGTGTAAAGGAGGGAGTAGATAACAAGGCTGACCTTTGGGGAAAAAGTTCCCGTTAAAACAAGTGATGTTGTTACTTAAAAGTTGAATGTCCTACCCACATAACTTTGTAAGTGCAAGTTGTAGTAGATGCCTGTTATTCACTTCAGACATGCAGCTGGTTGAGGACTCAAAAGGAAAGTGCAGAGAAAGAGCTAAGGAGTATGACTTCCACATGCAATGCAACAACTGGTAGGCCATCAACAGGACTGAGATATGACACTGTTCAGCAAGTTGCATGTGTTTGCGTTAACACCGCCCCTTTCACACCTAGTCAAAAACAACATACTTTAAATACAATTAAGTCAGTTTATCATCTGCCAAAGCAAAACTATTGATAACTGAACATGCTGGCTAGATTTCCCAAAACATGTCAGTGGCGGTGCATAGTGATGTATCCGGCACTATTTTTCCTACTCTCCTCAGCATTCTATATGAAATATGTAAGAAGATGTGTCAAATTATCAAAATTTTCACAGAAAATTTGTCTCTTTTGTATCATTTCCTGTGATGACCGAATTTTACATCAGGCTCTACAGAGCTCCTCTTGGTCCTAACCAAAATTCAGTGTCTAAGCTAGTAGCTAAGTACAAAGAGCAAATTGATGGCTGAGTTCCATTGATGGCGCCATGCAGCTAGCATTGTAGCTGTGGCATTGCCCAGCAATGGAGCTCAAAAACGCACTCTCCACCTCCTCAGAGGCCTCTCTCCTGACCAGGCACAAGACGTAATCCATCACCGTGGCGTCGCAGGGCAACGTAATCCTGCCTCCGTCGCTGCCGCTCGCGAAGCCAAACTCTTCCTCGGACATCCTCAAGAGCTCAGTGAAGACCGTTGTCCCGAGGTACGCTAGAGGGACCTCAAACCGTGCTCCATCGGCGGTGTACACCACGCAGTGGCCCTCATCAGCGACTACAGATGACGTTGTGCTGCAGCATTCGTCGCCGTCCATGTCCGTGGCCTGCCGGCGGCGGGCACTGGCTCCAGAGACCAGCATCCGCTGGCACTTCTTGGCCAGTTGAGCAAGCTTCTTTGGATGGATCATGGTGGAGTCCGGTGTGTTCCTAGCTGGCTAAAGGTCACGTTGGCTCTGAAAGTCTGAAGGTGTGTTGTAGATTGTAATGTTGCTTGGAGATGAGATGAAAAAGTTTGTGTTGAGTATGTCATGGATTTATAGTAGAACTATAAGGAAGAGAGGGCTCAGGGCAGTGCATATACGTGTAGGTTGTGGTTGTAAGTAGCTATCAACAAGAGCGGTTGGCAGGAGACAAGGTCATGAGTGATCTGCATGCAATGTTGTTGCAAGTAGCTGCAGATAATGTGATGAATGATTTTGATGAGATATTCATGGACCATCCATGTCTGAAATCCATGGGGTCCTCGTGCCATTTTCTCAGCAAACCGATCACCACAGTGTCATGTATCCTGCACTAGCCAACTATCCCAAAAGTCCGAACTGATGGAAAGACTAGTGCAATTCACATATACTGTAACACCCCCTCTCACGTGTGACTCGGGGAGGGAGAGGCCACACGTGCAACCGGAAGATAGCGAGACAGGCTCATACTTGGACATAAGGGGGGTTACGAGCAATTTTTTAATAAATTGCACAAACCAGGACTCGAACTCGAGACCTTCAGCTCTGATACCATGTCATGTATCCTGCACTAGCCAACTATCCCAAAAGTCCAAACTGATGGAAAGACTAGTGCAATTCACATATACTGTAACACAGTTGTGCTGGCGCCTAGCCCAAGCTCCAGTGAGTGTCAATCACTTGGCCCCAGCTGAACCTGATCCAGATCACATCACGGCACCTCCAAAACTGCAGCACAGCACATACCATGCCCATGGGATTGTCTCCTGCCCAACCATCCCACTCCAGCGTGTGGGTGTCTGCTTTACCCTTGAGCTATAAATCTATGGCTAAGTGCACTCCAAACACCACCACTTCATCAACACACAAAGGCATTCCAATCTCCAACTTGGAGAAGAATTTCTCCCACTTCCAGGAACACAAGAAGCCAACATGATGAGTGCCAAGACAATCGCTCAGCTAGCCAAGAAGTGGCAGAGTGGCGGCCATTGGGAGGAATAGGCTCACCTGGTTGTCATCGAAGTCGGCGGAAGAAATCGAAGGGTTGTGCGTCAAGTCACTCTCGCCGGTGGCTGGCAAGGGCCACTGTGTTGTGTACACTGCTGACGGCATGCGGTTCGAGGTGCCACAGGCGTTCCTTGGCACGACGGTCTTCAGTGAGCTCTTGCGGATGTCCCAAGAGGAGTTCGGCTTCGCAGCCACCAACGGTGGCAGAATCACTCTACCTTGTGATGCCTCGATGATGGAGTATGCCATGTGCATGCTCGGGAGAAGCGCCTCCGCGGAGATTGAGGCCGCATTACTCAGTTCGATGATGATGCCATGCCACTACCATGCGGAGGCTCATCTGGGAGTTAGCCAGCAATTTAGTGTCTGTAGCTACTGATTACCAACCAATGCGGAGATATAGGAAAAAATAGAAAAAGGGAAATAGTTTATGTGAAGCATTTTGATCTTTCAAGCACGGAAGCATCAAGGATCTTTTTTATGCCAAACATTGTTCTTTTAATGTATGTATATATATGTTGCAAAGATAAATGACAGGTCAGAGATTTAGGACTTAAGCCTGTCAACAAATTTCTTCTCGGCAGTTATATGGCCTGAGTCAGACACGAAATGTTACAAAGAAATGTTGAGGTGGGCAGGCAGGTCTTAACATATGGAGAAGGGAGCTGACCTTTAAGAGAAGGCTATTTTTTTGTTCAGCTGATGATAAAACCGTAGGATTATACTCGGGTCCAATTGGCAAATCTGCATATGTTCCGAAATTAGGTCTGTCACACAGCTTGAGCTCATTAAGGCATGCTTGGAAAATAAAAATTTATACCACTAGTTATGTTCATGTCATGGATGTCGAAGTAAATCATCACACCTGACGAATGGAAATACCAGTATAAAAGTAATTACAATTCCATGTCATAGATTCAAGACTGACATGGAAATCCTCAACTGCACAGCAAAATGTAAGATACCAGAAAATGGATGGCTAATGGCCTGGGTGGACAATGAGATATGGAACTGCCCAGCAAATTGCCAGATCTGCAGCAATTAAAGCACTGTTGAACCAACAAGCACCTAACATGCAGTTGCAGCTGCAAGTGCAAAGTACACACCAGAAAGCAGTGAAGTGAACTCTGGATCTACTCAGGACGCTATGAAGCTAGCTCTTCACCTCACCTGATTGCAGTTACCCAGTTTCTGCACAAGCCCGGAGGTGACGGGTGTGTATGAATAACGCAATATCTTCTAACCAAGGCTGAACTGAATGGAACGCCGGCATGAAGGCTGAACCCGGATGGTTGGACAATGCATGTGCCCAAATTCAGCAGCAAAGACTGTTGTATGATTGTATCTTCTTGCTCCACAATGTGCCTGATTATGCAGCCACTAGTCCACTATCCTTGCCTCAACAGTGCCATGGCCTAGCAAAATCTGATCTGAATCTCACTGCCTCCTTCGAGCCACCATTGCATGCAACATGCTCATGGCCTTGTCCCCTGCCAAATGCAAAGTCTTTGGCGAGATGCTAAAGATGTCCTAGGAAGGGTTTGGGTTCATATGCGACAGCAGGTCAGCAGGATCGCACTGCCCTTCGATGCAGCGGCGATGGAGCATATCATGTGCTTGGTCAGAAGAGATGCGTTGAAGGAACTAGCGTTCCTGAGCTCTGTAGTGATACCTTGCCAATATTCAAGCTCTACCCTGCCACCTGTAGGCTGTAGCGCACCGGCAGCTTTGCAGTTTGTAGATCAACACGATGTGAAATAGTTCAACACTGGAGAATGGGTAGTATCTATTAGCATACGAGTTTGTTGCATTATACGAAATACCACTAACTACAACTATATAGCATTAGGACATAGGGCGCAAGAAAGCAATTTACTTTAATAACGTTGGTACAAATGTATAGCGCATAGAAGCTAACGCCTAACAAGAACCACTACCACTAGAAGAAGCAAAAATTTGATTCTATTCTATGAAAATAAAACACCATTGTATTATTAATAAAGTAATAATGAAAAGAAAATAAACATCCACCCTAGCTTTTCATTGATCCTAACGCTTTCAGTGTAAACAAAGGTAGCTTCGTAATCTGTTTGATTCTAGTCCTGTACTCATGTACTGATGTACCCAATAGATATGAAATGAAACATGGAGCAGCCACCATGCAAGACCGCCGAAAACAAAACAGATCATGTACTAGACTGAATGTGAAGAGGGAAAACAAGATTGTTAGGAGCATGAAGCATTGTCAGACCAGATATCTCCATCTCAGGGACCACTCTATATGCTCCTTATCATTAGGATATCATCGACACCTAAATAATCAATTAGCATCTCATTGCGCAATTACAAACAGAAATGGACCCAATTTACAGGTGGTCCTTGTCTTGGCCACTACTTGAAACAGGTCAGTATGGAAGCAAGCTGGTGACCATGCACCCAAGACTACACTGCTAGAATCTAGAGTCTCCAACAAATGGCACACTGATGGCCCTAGGAAAAAAACAAGATCACATTGCTTGCCCATGCACTCTTGTAGCATTGCATGTTCTGAGTGCATGGCTCTGTCCCTTGCCAACTTGTCATGGTAGATTGATCAGCTGCACCTACACTGCATGATGCTTCTCCACTTTCTCCCTATAAATCTTCCAGCTTAGCACCATCGGTTCATCTACAAGCCAGCCACTACAACACCTAGCTGAGTAATACTACCTGAGACAAAATTTCCCCTGAACTCTGAGCCGACAAAGCAAGAGAAGCAACCATGGTGACTACCAAGAGGCTTGCTCAACTGGCAAAGAAGTGGCAGAGGATGGCGGCCATGGGAAGGAAGAGGATCACGCAGACTACGAAAGCCAAAACAGCTGCCGAGGAGTGCCACACAGCGACATCAGTAGCGGTGAAAGGACACTGCGTGGTGTACACCTCTGATGGGGCCCGGTTCGAGGTGCCACTGGCATACCTTGGCTCCTCGGTCTTCAGCGAGCTACTGAGAATGTCTAAGGAGGAGTTTGGGTTCGCAGACAGCGACGATGGTCGGATCACGATGCCCTGTGACGCCATGGTCATGGAGTATGCCATGTGCTTGCTTAGGAGAGATGCCTCCACAGAAGTAGTGAAGGCGTTCCTGAGCTCCATTGCAATGCCATGCGGCTTTGACCGCAGTGTGGTTGCTCCATGCATAGGGCTTAGCCAGCATGTAGCTGTCTGTTAACTTTTGAAGAGCAGCAGCTAGCTAAGATCCTTGTTCTAGGCACCATTTTTGTTTGATGCAAGATGTAAATATGCAGTTAGTAGAAAGGAAACGGAACATAGATTTTTTTTATGAAATTTGCAATCTTTCTGGTCAGGAAAAATTCTCGACTTTTGTTTCAGAGTCGGTATGTAACTGATAAAATTCAGTAATACAGCTAAATTTGTGGTATCAACAGATTGAGTGAACTCGTACACTTTGAAACTAAAATTGATGTGTGCTTCTATTTTAGAAATTATAAAAATAGTGAGTAATGCATATGTTTTTTCTTGAAGAACGAGCCAGGAGCTAGGGACTTTGTGTATCATTGAAGAGTAAAGCAAGGGTGATCGATACATCCAAGTATGCATGCCAAATGAGTTTTACACTTAGCAGCTTAGAACTAGATGATAGAAAACTTTCATTAAAAATAAACTCAGCTGAATAAGTAATGGATGACACCTGCAGATTTAGCAATTGTATGAGAACTAGTTTCAAACACTTGAACAGTCATAGATGAACCTTTGGGGAAAATTGTCCAATTTCTGAGAGAAATTAAAGTTACGAATATACCTTTAGAAACAGTGTTTTATTTATTTATTTATTTATAATCTCTTTATGACTTGGAGTTAAAATGGGGGAAGCAACAGAGAAATGGAGACCACAAGAGATGCTAGACTGGAGCGAACATACATGGAGCAGACCACGAGCTGAAGAACCAGCGACGTCTCTCTAGCAAGTGGATCCAGGCTTCAGATATCAGCATGATTATTGACACTACGCGTATTGTTTCAGCCAGTTCAGAGTCAATCACAGCTTCACATATCAGCTGATTATTGACACTGACGATGATCTCAAGAGGGTCCATCCATATCCGAAACGCAGAATACATCATGGCCTTGTCCCTCACCAGCTTGCCATACTGACATATGATATGTCAGCAAACTAATGGTTCGACGCTACAGCTGCTGGATTCGGCATGCTCCAAACATTTGGCCCCATCAAAATCTAATCACACTACAACACTGCATGTGCTGATCCAGTGGCCTTGTCCCTTGCCATCTTTTCCAATGACAACTACACTTCACCATCAAAGATGTCCTTCTTCACGGCTATAAATTCAGCAAACGGCTAAGCTGAACAACATCAGATCATCCATCACAACATACATAGCTCACTTCTCCGATTTTCAAGCTGAAGCACAAGACCCAGAGCCAACCATGGTCAGCGTCAACAGACTTTCTCAATTGGCAAAGAAGTGGCAAAGGATGGCAGCACTTGGGAGGAAGAAGCTGACAGCGACAGCCGAAAAAGATGAAAAGTGTTGCAGCTCTGCAGCAGTTAAGGGCCACTGCATCATGTACACGGTCGACGGGAAGCGGTTCGAGGTACCATTGGTGTATCTCAGCACGATGGTCTTCGGCGAGCTCCTGAAGATGTCCCAGGAGGAGTTTGGGTTCACAAGTGATGGCAAAATCACACTGCCTTGGGATGCCAGAGTGATGGAATACGTCATGTGCTTGCTCAGGAGAAATGTCTCTGCCGAGGTCGAGAACGCATTGCTCAGCTCTATGGTGACATCTTGTCACTACACTCGTTTCGTAATGCCAACTGTTAAATCCAGCCAGCAAATTTGCTGCTTGTAGCTCCTGAAGAACATGGACGTAGAGTCTGAACTTGTCCTCTTTTTCTGTATTTTACCTGGATAGTGTAGATAGTTAGATATAGGCAATAGGAGAAGTACAAATGTTTTGTAAAGCACTACAATCTTGCAAGCAATTAAGCAGGAAAATCAGTACTTGTAGCTGTTCTTCTCTTACATATTCATTGA
Organism: Poa pratensis; assembly: GCA_947311845.1. Taxonomy (NCBI): domain Eukaryota; kingdom Viridiplantae; phylum Streptophyta; class Magnoliopsida; order Poales; family Poaceae; genus Poa; species Poa pratensis. The sequence continues at coordinate 5,618,218 of CAMZMU010000083.1, forward strand.
ATACATCAAATAAATAAGGGATGCAACTCTTCATTTAGATGCCAATAGTTCCATACTGCTGAATGGAAAAAATATACAGGTTTCATACATCTACCATCTAAGCAAGGCTATTAACAAAAATATGTTGACAAGTGACATGACCAAGTGATACAAGAGCCAATTCCCTGATGAACCTTTGAGAGAAACTTTAAAAGGGACTTAGGGGTTTCGGGAAAATAAGTGATCAAGTATAAGAATTTCTTTTAAAAATAAAAACCAACGCCGTTTAAATATTACTGAAGAACTTGTTAGAGTGAAGACCCAGTCCAGCATGTCCAGCACATTGCCGCCTTATCTCCTTAGCCATGCAGATATTACTGAAGAACTTGTTAGAGTGAAAACCCAGTCCAGCACGTCCAGCACATTGCCGCCTTATCTCCTTAGCCATGCAGACGTGCGCGTCCTAGTCTCCAGGATCTGTAACAGAATTAGTTAGTGCGTGCGTGCGTGCTGTCTCTCTCCCTAATCCCCTCGTCTCTATTTAAAGTCATGTACGAGGAAGATCAATACACACAGAACTGCCAGTGCTTGTTCTGCACACAAGTTCGAATATAGAAGTTTACAGAACTGAACACCATTAAACCAATAATTTTTTGCATAAGGAACTGGAAGTTTTAAAATACTCAAAGACAATTGTACCAGTACAGGATTTAGTATATGACTGTTATTTATGATCTTCAGCTAAGTTCGCAAACCATGGTTTGCAGGCTTGCAGCTGAGCAAAACGACGAAATGGATACCACATGCGATGCTATAGGTCAGGTAGTCCATCAACATATGACACTGTTCAGCAAGTTGCATGTCTTGCATCAATTAAAGCACTTGCTTCCAACACCTAATCGAAATGTCAAGGACACGCATTACCATCATAGATCCAATTAAGTCAGTTTTGCATCTGCTAAAGGAAGATTATTGACAACTGAACCATGTTGGACACTGGCTCTCCAACTGACCGCAATCACAAGGCTTGTCTGCCAATATCTCACATCTTCTTATGTGATAGCTAACTAACTGGTCCTCACACGTTGAACCCAGCTTGCATGGAGTCCTCATGCTACTTATCCACTAACGTGAAAACATGGCGGTGCATTGTGATGTGGCACCATAGCAATATCTAATCACAATCACAATCTTGATTTGATCTGCTCGCAACATTGCACATTCCAAACTCATGGTCGTGTCCCCTTACCCACTCATGGCTGGAACTTAACTGGACTCCTACTTCTCTTCAACTATACATTCTTGGTCCAGTGGCCTCCGAACACCATCGCTTCATCCAAAAAAAGACATTGCAACTCAACTAGAGTTTCCACTTTCCAGGAAAAAAAGTAACAACCATGATCACCGGCAAGAGAATAGCTCAGCTAGCGAAGAAGTGGCAAAGGATAGAAGCCCTTTGGAAGAAAGCGGCTTAACATGACAGCGATGGAAGAAGCTGAAGAGTGTTCAACGGCAGTGGCAGGAAAGGGCCACTGCGTTATGTACACACTTCATGGGAGAAGGTTCGAGGTGCCATTGGCGTATCTCGGCACGACGCTCTTCAGAGCGCTCTCTTCCAGATGGCAGGATCATGTTGTTGTGTGATGCCATGGTGATGGAATATGTAATGTGCTTGCTTAGAAGAAATGCTTTGGCAGAGATTGAGAAGGCATTCTTGAGCTCCATGGTGATGCCGTAACACTACGCAAGTTGTGTGGCACCATCTCTAGGAGTTAACCAACTAGTGGTTGTTTGAAGCCCCGGATAATTATATTTGTAGTACCTGTATATGTAAAGTAGACATAGATAGATGGAGAATGAAATTGTGCCTTATGCCAGTTTCAATGAAATGGTTTATCAGTCTTCCTGCTACCCATGTGCAAAAAACTATGTGCCACACTTTTAATCTTGCAAGGTTGCAATCAATCTTGGCATATTGATATTGATACATTTAGGTACATGAATTTGAAGAAAACCTAGTACGAATTTGGATAAATAATACGCAAGCAAGTTTCAGAAAACCTAGTGCTATCTCCTTCCAAGTTCCAAATATATAAGGCTCCCTCAAATTTTAAACCTAGCTTTGACCATGAATATGACAAACAAAATATGAGCTATATATGCCACAAAAACTATACCATTGAATTTATATCCAAAAGATATTTCCAATGATAAATTTGTTGTGACAAAAAAATCATATTTTTCAGTCAAATTAATGTTCAATGTACTAATTTGGCAAAATGATTGTCAAAAGGGCCAGTCGCATATTTAATTTTTTAACCTGTACAGAAGTTCATAAAAAAATGGTGTGTATGTAATTAGCTTCAGAAGGAGTGCAGCCTATATTGTAAACAACTTACAAGTGGTAGACTAGAACTAGAGGAAAGATTTGTGTTGCAATTCCCAAAGCTTTCTGATCAATCAAAAGTGCAGTTCTACTGTTTGTTTGCGAGTAGGTACAGAGTGACAAATCTACAGTAAGGCAGCTATACTGTGTGCTAAGAAATTCAGTCAAACGCTTACACTTTGAACTAAAACTATTGTATACTCCTATTTTAGAAACTAAAACTAGTGAGTTATGTGCATGTTCCCTTTACGAACAAGATATGAGCTTAATTTATCGACCAATTAAAAGAGAGCAGATTAGGAGTAATACACGCTATTATGCACGAACAATGAGTTCTATATGTTTAATAGCTTAGAATTAGGAGCAAAACTTCCATTAAACAACACACTAAGCTGAAATAACCACCCGCAGATTCAGTACTTTATGACAAGTTACTTAATGCTTGAACCCTCCTGGCTAAACATGATACAACTTTGGGGGAAAATTCACTACTTCTATGGGAGACATACTTTTCAGAACAGAGGTTTTTTCCTTCTGACGTAAACTAAAAATGGTAGAAGCAACAATGGAATGGAGACCACATGGCATGAGCTGCTGGACTAAAAACAGTGATATTCTGTCAAGCAAGTTAATCAAGGCAGAGGCAGTAGGCACGCCATCTGACTGATCAACAACAAATCTGAGACTGAAGGAACAGCAGCCAACGGCCAGACCAAGAATGAGTTGTTGATCATTAAAACATCTATGTTGGGGCTTTAAAACATCAAATTTCACTTTCTGTACAGTCTACCATCTAAGTCGGCCTTTAAAACATATCATACATACTCCAATAAAGTGAAATGGCCATGTGGTACAAGGTATACCCAGTGATCAACCCTCAGGATATAACTTGAGAAGGTCCTCAGAATAAGAAATACTGAAGTACTTACAAGGAAATAGAAATGGAAGCGGAAGTATGTTTTATTTAGCCATATGAGGCGGATTTCTTTAGTACTCCTAATTTCTTCAGAATTTGGAACTTTATGCCCAAATTAAACTGATATATTACAGAAAGAAGCATTTTTTTTTTCTACTTGAATCATAACAGGAGATCAACTGTTAATCCTTCTTGTTACTAAAGAGTTCAAACTTACAGGTCCACATTTTCTTTTCAGGAAACAAGTCTAGTGTCATTGCATGTACAGTTGTGAGTACTTCGGCATATGAAGAACTAACTCAAGAAAATCTCCTAGATTTGCTACCTACTGCTTCCAATTCCAGGGCATATTTGGAGCCGAAAATTCTCACCGGACTATAGAGGAGGTGTTCCAACCGACAGGTGACGCCTGCAGAAGTGCGCTAGCAACACCACCAAGAAGCGCCGAATAGCGGGTTCCCAGAATGATGGTGTGATGACAAGGACGGCCCAGGAGGAACCCGGAAACAGAAGCGGCCACCACTGGCGTTGGACGGCAGCGGTGGTGGCCATATCCCAGGCAGTCTTTGATGGAGGCCGTTCACCCAAAAAAACTATAGGCCAGTCAAACCACCTCGATCTGGACAACACAATCTTAATCCGATGACCCTTATCAAATGCTGCCAGGTAACTTCCCAATCCAACAGGGTGTGTATGGAAACGATTGCTCAATATGCATATACATGCAAGAGTAGTTTTTGGGGTAGATGTTGCCCAAGTCTTCAATCTTCGAACTATTGATATGATAGGCCAATCCTCTGCAGACTGATTCATTCAGAAAGACAACTTCTTTGTAAGGATGAAATCCAAGGATTTTGATACTTCCGGTGTAGTGATTTCCGACACTAAGTGTAGTGTCAAGACTATTCTCATTGTCCGAGTTCCATTCAAATTTATCTTCTTTTCTTGCTCCTTCGACATCAACTGGAGTAGGATGGTCGAAATTGTAGTTGATATCTTCTAGAATCCAGGGCCCTTGAACTTGTGGATCATACATTGCACGTGACAGCATATGGTCAAGGTTGTTATCATGCTTCAGCACCCACTTGATCTCGGTGCGCGATTCGTCAAGGAACCAGACTCGAAGCCGACGTTTTTCATCAATTGTTGCAAAATAAACCCCATTCTCTGACCTTCCTAGGCAATACACTTGATCGGTCATGCCAACATCTACGGGTGGTTCAATTGCTTGGTACGTGCAGTCTGATAAGGATATCCTGGCAAAAACAGAATCATTGACGACAATAAGACGGTATCAATAAACCACACAACTGGGCCGGGTTAAACAGAAAATACATAACATAGTGCAAAAATGGCATTAGTTCGTTCATACCTCATAACAAATTCGTTGAGCACATAAAGGTGTCCACGCCAGTAGGCAGAGCGGTCTTGCACAATGGACCGCCGCCTCCGTCGCTGCTGCAGATGGGAGACACTCCCTATGGCGGCATCCCCTCGCCGAGCGAACGACCTCTCCTCCCAAACCCCCGTTGTCGAAGAGAATACGTGCATAACAAATGGCGACGGAGGCCATTCCAGCTGCATTCCAAACTCCAGAAGCCTCGGGATTTTCAACACCTCGTAGTGCGGTGAGACGGCGGGGTCAAACACTATGTGGCCGAGGTCAAACCCTGTCGGCCGTGGCGGCGGCGGCAAGGGTGCCCAGCGCCGCGTGGCGGGGTTGGCCACGTAGGTGCAGAACAGAAGGAGGCCATTGCAGTGATCCACGGCGACGGTGTCCTCGATGCTCGTGGGCACGTTGAACTGCTTGCCGCTGACCGGGCGTCCCTCGGTGGCCGGAAGAACTCGGAGATATCGAGCTCGTGGTAGTTGAGGAAGATACCGGCTAGTGACGGCGGGAAGAGGGCCAGCAGACGACGGGCGTCGATGACGGCGTGCCAGGCCTTGCAGACGCAGCGGGCCGCCGCGAGGCCGCGCGGCGGGAGGCGGCCGAGGACGGCGACGAGCGCGTCGTCCGGTAGACGCTGTGCCGGAGCTGTCGGCTCCATGGACAGATCTGCTCGCTTGGTTGGGGCCTTGGCTGATCTGCTCGAAGAATTTATTGACCATCACGATTTGGAATCGGAATCGGAATCGGAACTGACTCGAGCGAATCCGCTTGACTTTCTACCTACTGCTCCGATTCCGGGGTTTGGTGAGGAGAAAACCTCACCGGAGTGCGGAGGAGGTGCTCGAGCCGACCACGAGCCGCCGCCCTGTCCACCCCTGCAGACGCGCGCTAGCGGCGCATCCGACGCCGCCGAGGAAGCGCCGAACAGCGGGCTCCCGGAATGTCGCCGAGGGCTCAGCGTCGCTGGACAGCAGGAACGGGAACCCCGTGGCGGCGGCGGCGGCGGCGGCCGAGGTGTTCATCTTCCAGAGAGAGAGGTGTGTGTCGGGGGCATTTGGGTGCAGAGTGGAAGACCGCTCCATAGACCTCGATTTGGACCGTGTAATTCAATCCGACGGTTCTTGTTAGCGATAGGAACGGCAGTCTGTTCATCTCATCGGTACTCCCTAGCATGAATTATGGTTGTTGTTTTTGAACCTGAGTTATGGTCTTCAGCTAAATAGCTTTCGAAGAAAGAGATGTTTCGTATAATTTCCTGTGAGAATCTGATAACAGTCCACTAATGTCACCGGCCGTGCTCTCAACTTTGGTATTTGTTCGTTTACCGATTAAGACTAACCAATGTCTAAAATCTGTACCTAAAAAAAACCTGAAAGCAAAAGTTTTGCGTGATGCATTGACAGAAAAAAAAAATTTACATATTCAATAAAGAGCAGACATCACCCATACAACACGACCCAGCAGAGTAACACGGTGCTACGAACAACGGGTTTAGTACACCTCCAACGGGCTGACGCAAACGGACCAGCTCAATCTGAATCTGTCCGATCAAACATGGGAGGTGCTCCAACGGACTGGCGCAAAGGGACACTTGTCCGCGCGGACATGTGGCCCAACTTTGGTCCAGCTTTGAGGGAGACGCGAACACGCGTCGTGTCCTCCCATGTCCGTCCCTGGCCCACATGGCAGCCACCCTGGCCGCTTTGGACCCCGCGTGGTCCTTCTTAAATGGGGACACCAACCCCCAGCCGTCCCTATCCCCATCCTCACTCGCCCCACTCGCTTCCTCTCCCAAATCCTAGCCACCGCTTGCCGCCCTGCGACGCCGGCCGCCATGAAGCCCGGCCGCTGGTTCTTCAGCAAGCCCGGCTGCAACAATACGGAGGCCAGCAGCTCCCGCGCGCCGCCGCCCGCCGTGCCGCAGATCGCCGTGAGGAGCTCAGGGCGGCACGGAACGCTCGCCGCCGTGCCCTGCGAGCCCGCGTCTCGACGGACGTGGCGCAAATCTACTGGGAGGTAGCTACGCCGCTGCCGTGGGGCGACGTCCATCTGCGAGATGGATGGCACCTAACGCCGTAGTGCGTTGCCGGTGCCTCGGGTGCCTCGCTCCGGCAGGGCGCGTACGGAGGAGATCCTCCGTCACCGCAGCTTCCTACCGGCCGAGTTCGTCAACGACCCAGCGTACGCGATGAACTCGCCGCTCTGGGATCGTTGGTTCGAAGAGGAGCACGACGCGCGCCGCCGTGCGGCATTCGTGGCCTGCGCGCCGGAGGGGTACCAGCCCGCGCAGGAGGAGTCGGCCATCGACGATGGCTCCTCCTCTGACTTCGATTGGAGCGACGACGACGACGGCGCCGTCAAGATGGAGGAAGAGCCGGCCGCGCCGCCCAACTGGGCAGCTATGCCGGCCTACGGCGGCGCCCAGGATCCGCCAGCGCCGAACTGGGACGACGACGCCGCCCTCCAGGCCGGCATCGATGCCTCCAACCTGGAGGAGCTCGGCCAGTGGCCGGGCATCGCGGAGGCGCTCCGGGCATCGGCGGAGGCGGCGGCGGAGCAGGCCCGCCAGCAGGAGGAGCTGGCGCGCTGGCAAGTCCCCTGGTTGCCATGGCCAGAGGGAGGCGAGCAGGCGTACGTGCCACCTCCGGCGTGGCCGCAGGACCCCGAGGCGCCATAGACTCCGCCTGTAGGGCCGCCGGCACACCTCTACGTCGTGCCGCCGTACGTCATCCTTTCGGATGACGACTAGATGGAGGCCACGGCGAGGTCCTGGCCGCGGCGGCACCAACTCCGGTAGCCAGCCCCACCCCCAAACCCACTAGATAGGGTTTATGTTTTTTTGTGTTTTGTGTTCTGTCACTGGCCCGTGGGCCCTACTACGGAACTAAATTATGTATATTAATTGTTGTTTTTTTTGTTTGCCTTATCCACTTATGCGCCTGGCCGTTGGGGGCACCTCCACCCCAAACAGAAAAAACACCAAAATATGCCCGCGGTCCGCCCCCAAACGGACCAAATCGGACACATTTTGGTGTCCGTTTGCGCCACGTCGTTGGAGGTGCCCTTAGTTCACACTATACACTCGGCAAGGAGGAGGACATCTACCATAGACATCGGAGGTATTGTAGAAGAGAGATTGTTCTAAACCGATCGACGTCGCTGCGTCTAGACCGACACCAGTCACCTCCGAAGACAGACAACTCCAACTGTAACTTCTCCCTTGTCGATGCACCATCCACTCTTGATGCTTAAGAGGTGGCAATGAGATGGAGGGACTTGGTCGGTCCCTAAAGAGACACCTCCTTGGACTCACCGGCGAAGACATGTGTTGCGTCGGCATCACGCCGATTCAGCGAATCTAGGATTTCGCCCGGAGATCTCAACCAAACCGAGAGAGAGCGAGGAAGTTGTCGACACCCCTCGGCGATGCCTCCAAGGAGGAAAATGGCGCCCACTGGCGTCATCGCTGCAGGCGCAAAAACGGGCAAGACTTTCGTCAGTATTGCGACCCAACCCCCACCCTACCCTCTGGATTGGACTAGATGTCCTTGTCTTACACACTGTCGCTGCCGCAGCTCCCGGCCCCCATTGTAGCCAAATGTCGTGGCGGAGAAGGCGCGGCCATCATTGCGCCATAGCCTCCTACCATCTGTACGTCGGACGAAACTGCCGCGATGGACAGGCACCCCTAGCGCGCCAAAGGTGCAGCCTTTCTTCCACCTTCCCCCCTGGATGAGAGCAAGCAGCTCTGGAACACACCCTAGGCCATTGTGCCGCAACATGGTGACACGACTTCCTGATACCCGATGAGCAAGTCTTGATGCCTGCACAAATAAACGGGATTTAGGTTGAGACTCCAAGTGCAGAGTGTATAGTAAAGTGGAAGACAGTTTTCCCCACGAGGGGTGACTCGAGGGTTTAATATCGAACTCTCGGGGAATCTGAAGTGGTAGATTTATCTTCTTATCCTTCTTTTGGTTACCTACAAAATAAGGTTAAATGTTTTGGTCCTCAACCTCACATGTGGTTGTCAAGCACAAGGTGTAAGAATGATATCAGGATAGTTATGCAATGCAAACAAGAAATAAATATGCAATGATAGTGGATGCAATGATAAATGATATTTTTGGGTTTTTAAATGATGTATGCAAGATGAAAAGTATTTTTGTATTTTCGGATTTAATGATGGCTGAAAATAGAAAAGTGGTATATGGTGTTGGAAAGGTGTTTCTTATGATTAAAAATGGACTGGGGTTCATGGTTTCACAAATGCACTCTCTCTTTATAAAGTGGCAGACAATGGAACACACAAAGTTAACATATGAGATTGCAACACAGGGTTTGATAACAAGTTACTTAAATATATGGGCATCACGTCCTAACATAGAGATCTTTTGGTTATTAACCTCTCTTATACTCCACCAAGATGCGAACTAAATCATAACACCTCAGTAATTAAGATAATTCAGAGCATAGCATTAAGTATCATGACATGAAGTGAAAATAAGAACATGCTAGATCTAGTCATGGAGTAGTGGCAATGGTCACACCCACATCTCCGGTAACATGGTATTTTAGTTTATCCCTAGTGAGGTAACAAAGTAAGGTAAAGATACCAAAGTGGATCGCAGAACTTTCTCTCACGTTCACTGCACTAGCCACCCCCCGTTACTCCAACTAATGCACACGTTCCCCCACACACGCTCTCATAAACATGCTTGATCAAAACAAGTAGACAAGAACGGGGTACATAATATGCATCTATACTCATAACTGAAACAAACATTGCAATCTCAAACATATATTAACTCATAAAGATCCACCACAAAGGTATTACAACGGTGACCGTAATCATGTTCAGCAGCTCATACGGTGCTAATTAGTGAAGCTCAAGAGAGGAGAGATACATAAGTTACTTCCACAAACCCATAGTCCAGAGGTGGACTACTCCCTCTTCATCATGGAGACGGCGGAGAAGTCGATGGAGAAGATGGAGACCACGCCGGCAGCGCCCCGCCGGAGTTTTCCCCCTCCAATCTGCAGCTCCTGATCTCCGTTTCGGTGTTTCTGTGTTTGTGCGGCGCTCCTTCCAGAGAACGTCGGGGGACCTTTTTTATAGGCGTTTTTAGGTCAAGACGAAGGCGATGGAGCGAAGATCGACGGCAACGGAGCCACGAGGCCCGAACGGGTGGGTCCCACGCGGCCTGGTACTGTGGCCGCGTGGGCCATGCCCGTTTGGCCCTCGGGTCTCCGTTTGCTTGCTTCCTTTTTTCGTAGTCCTTCTTCCTTCCAAATATTGACGCCCGTAAATTTCCAGGTGATTTCGTTGACGTTTGGGTCCCTGAAACATTAAAATACAAAACTAGGGTTTTCTGCCTGTGCAGGGTTAATTCCAAATAAATGGGAAAACTATGAAGTGTTCCCAAAATCATGATAAAACATTGATATAACCCTTATATGATGCAAATATGATTGGAATATAAGCAATTAAAGTGCAAAGTTCATGTATCCATTTTACATGCATCAACATCCCCAAGCTTAATCCATGCTCGTCCTCGAGTATGAAGATGATAAAACTAACATGGACTTTGCAATTTAATAGTTAACAATGGATATCGAAGATGATTACTATTGCTACATATAGTCAAATGATTCATTCTTCAAAGGAGTAGCAATATGCAAATAGTTTATGAAGTGATATCAAGTATTCAAGACAAGGATGTTCATTGATAGTTCACAAAGTTTAACATGGTAGCAAGTAATATGGAACACATGTATGCATAATGATAAGTAGAACATTCTACAATGGTTATAGAGTGTAGATGAAAATCTGAATATGATAGGTGTACACTTTGGAAAGATGTATATGTGAGTAGAGGTAAAGCATGCATAAGTTTCATCCAACTTCCAAACTCTTCTACTTAAGTTAATGATTGCAATAAGGTATTCATTGGTGTCAAGCTCTCATTGCCCCTATCATACCATCTTGAATGATTAAGGTTAAAGTGAAAGCAAATATGAGTAGTGTGCTTGATAAAGAATGGGTTGAATGTCTCATGCCCCTTGAATACGAGTATTTACACCATGTGTTACTCAACTTGGGAAACAAAGCAAGTTCAATTAAATATCATTGTAAGCATAATAGTATCATCAAGAGCGTCAACTGGGGTACCATTTGAAATAGTTTTTTATTGCAAGGTGTATCACAGAAGGTTCACCATAGTATGTAAGTAAATTTCCACCATGAATGATGCATGGCTTAGATTAGCGGCCCAGGCGTCTCTCTAACCATTTACACAAACTCATTTAAACTCACTCTATTTCCACATTTATTTCAACATGATAAGCATCCATAGACAAAAGCACATGATATCAACTAAATGAGATGAAGAGCGTGTTGAAAGCTTGCCATGTGACAGCACATATGGGCTAACTTCCAACCCAAAACATTCATCAAGCCACAAACATCATAATCTTAATCACAATGGGTCAAGTTTTATTATGCAAATAAAAGAACATTGTGCATCAAGTTCGTGAGAGCTATATAACCAATTTTTTTCCATTGCAATCAATAACATAAACATTTTCATTCAGAGGTAAGATAACACAAACAACATGTTAAACATACTCGGAATAGCATAAAGCCAATAGGTAGATATGGTGGACTCACTGGAATAACTTTGGTTGAAGGTGTTGGAAACAAGTTTTTGCTTGTTGGAGTTTTTGGGCTAGCAAAAGGGAGAAAGTTGACCATCTAGATGCATGCATGAGTGTCCATAGAACTAACTAATCCATGTTAAACCAAGTGAAATAACAATCAGCACCAAAACATGAATAAGTGATAGCTCTACAAAAAGAATTTGCAAACTATTACTCATAAACAAGCTCATGAATCATGCAACTATATGTATCATTAAAAATCAAGTCAAACATCCCTTTTCCCAATCTTATAAAAGCATCCAACATATTTCAACCCATATTTCCAGTAGCTCTCTCATATATAATTGATAGTGTGGTGGTCTCTCAAGACTCAAACAAAAACAAAAACGACGCTCCAAGTTTATGCGATAAAGTGTTTCGATCGAAAAACAGAAGTTGGACGTGTGCAAACCGAGAGTGTGTAGGTCCAGTGGGGTTGTCTTCACATCCCCAAGCTTATGGTCTTCACCATCCTTGGATAGCTCTTGGTGCATCTCCTCCAATCCCTGTGAAAAAACTTCAAAACACCGTTTCTCCCATCTCTTTTCTGTGGGGTGCATTAATAGTGATAAACAAATAGGTTCCTTGCTGCATATAATCCTTGAACAAAAATTCATATGACATGTCCAGAAAGTGTATAATGTTGTATGCCTACTCATAAACTCAATTGGATCAAAAAGATTCAACTTAAAAGCTCAAAGCATGCATCAAACAAAATGGGACAGAATCTGTCCAGAAAAACAGCAGCAGCAAAACGTATTTTTCTACCCTACCAAACTTTCTCGAAAAATTCCGAAAAAATTCATGCATACAGAGGATGAAAAGTTGCAACTACAGTTCAAATATGAGCTCATTCGGAGTTACAGAATAAGAATTAAAAATCATACCGTGCACTGACTTGTGCAGGAATAAAATCTCCGAACGCTATAAGCAACTTTTCAAACCAAAAAGGGTAAAACTTGGCACTTTATTAAAAACTCCAGAACCAAACTAGACACAAAATCTCTTGTTACAGCAAGAGGACACAAAGAAAAATCACACACAAAAATAACCGGGTTGCCTCCCGCAAAGCGCTTTCTTTATAGCCATATAGCTAGGCTTCTTACTTGTTGTTTTATTGGACGAAGCTCATGAGGGAGCTTGAACTTTGATGGTTCCCTCTTCCTTGGAAAGTGTTCCATGCACTTCTTGTGTGGAAACTGAAACTTTACATTCCCTTCCTTTGAATCAATGATAGCACCTGTGGTACGAAGAAAAGGTCTTCCAAGAATAATAGGACTAGAGGTTTTATTCCCCATATCCATGATTAGAAAATCCACAGGCACAAAAGTCATATGTAACTCTACCATAACATCACTTACTTTTCCCAAAGCATGTTTAATAGAGTCATCAGCAAGTGCTAGTTCAATAGAGCATTTTTCAAGATTTTTCAATTCAAGCACTTCATATAGTTCTTTAGATAAAACAGAGACACTAGATCCTAGATCAAGTATGGCATGGTGTGTCTCTTTTCCAATAGTTACTAGTACCTTAGGTATCCACATATCCCCAAGCTTAGGTGGTATCATAGCCTCTTGGTTGTACCTAGCAATCTTTTCTTTCAAGACATGATTAGCAATATAAGAACCAAAACCTGCTTGGTTAGTGTTGATGGAAGGATCACTTGCAAATTTTTGTAAGATAGATATTAATTCATGCAAGCTACAATTTTCTAAGTCAAGCAAAGGATCCTTGACTTCATTAAGCATTTTAACTTCCTCAACTTTCTTTTCCTTTTTAACCCATACTTGTTGCCTACAGGAACCTCTTTCACATGTTTAAGAGATGAATCTTTTCTCAATGAATCACTAACTCGAACCAATTTTTCCTCAATATTGTTCAGGTAAACATCTTTTTCCAGAAATTCTTTCTCACAAATTCTCAACTTATGCATGACATTAACCAATTCATTGTTTATCTTTGGAATAATGTTTTCAGAATAAGAAACTAGTTGTTCAAAATCTTCCTTACTAGGTAGCTTTTCTAACTTAGTTTCAAATTTATCCTTTGATGAAGCAAGTGCTATTGTGGTGTCTTCCAACTTTTTCTTGCTACCCACAAAGCTACCAAAAATCCTTCTAAGTGTCATGGCTGCACAAGGTGGTGTTGACAAGACAAAACTTCCACCTGTAGCCCCATCTAAAGCATTTTGATACCAAGGATCTATTCCATAATAGAAATAAAGATTTAGCTTTTCATCTTCACAAGGTGTAGGATCTTCATAATGCATCCTATTAATTCTTACCCAAGCATCTTTTAATGTTTCTCCATGATATTGTTTAAAACTAGAAACAGAATTCCCTAGAGAACTCCCTCCTTGTTTGTTTCCAAGCACCATGATAGCAAGTTTTTTTTGGTATTTTTAATTTTTTATGCAAAACTGAAATAAATATGATATGATATGCAATGACACTAACAAAACAAATAAATTGCTTTGTAAGTAAAGATGGATAAGATGGTGCTCACGTAGGTGCAACCTCCCCAAGCTTAGGTGTTAGCACAAGTTGGTGACGTTGACTTTGTTGTGAGATGAATGCGATGATGCACACCCTTGGATAAATCTCTCAGCTACGATTCCCCGGCAACGGCGCCAGAAAACGTCTTGATCCCGAAGAGCAAGTCTTGATGCCTGCACAAATAAACGGGATTTAGGTTGAGACTCCAAGTGCAGAGTGTATAGTAAGTGGAAGACAGTTTTCCCCACGAGGGGTGACTCGAGGGTTTAATATCGAACTCTCGGGGAATCTGAAGTGGTAGATTTATCTTCTTATCCTTCTTTTGGTTACCTACAAAACAAGGTTAGATGTTTTGGTCCTCAACCTCACCTGTGGTTGTCAAGCACAAGGTGTAAGAATGATATCAGGATAGTTATGCAATGCAAACAAGAAATAAATATGCAATGATGGTGGATGCAATGATAAATGATATTTTTGGGTTTTTAAATGATGTATGCAAGATGAAAAGTATTTTTGTATTTTCGGATTTAATGATGGCTGAAAATAGAAAAGTGGTATATGGTGTTGGAAAGGTGTTTCTTATGATTAAAAATGGACTGGGGTTCATGGTTTCACAAATGCACTCTCTCTTTATAAAGTGGTAGACAATGGAACACACAAAGTTAACATATGAGATTGCAACACAGGGTTTGATAACAAGTTACTTAGATATATGGGCATCACGTCCTAACATAGAGATCTTTTGGTTATTAACCTCTCTTATACTCCACCAAGATGCGAACTAAATCATAACACCTCAGTAATTAAGATAACTCAGAGTATAGCATTAAGTATCATGACATGAAGTGAAAATAAGAACATGCTAGATCTAGTCATGGAGTAGTGGCAATGGTCACGCCCACATCCCCGGTAGCATGGTATTTTAGTTTATCCCTAGTGAGGTAACAAAGTAAGGTAAAGATACCAAAGTGGATCGCAGAACTTTCTCTCACGTTCACTGCACTAGCCACCCCCCGTTACTCCAACTAATGCACACGTTCCCCCACACACGCTCTCATAAACATGCTTGATCAAAACAAGTAGACAAGAACGGGGTACATAATATGCATCTATACTCATAACTGAAACAAACATTGCAATCTCAAACATATATTAACTCATAAAGATCCACCACAAAGGTATTACAACGGTGACCGTAATCATGTTCAGCAGCTCATACGGTGCTAATTAGTGAAGCTCAAGAGAGGAGAGATACATAAGTTACTTCCACAAACCCATAGTCCAGAGGTGGACTACTCCCTCTTCATCATGGAGACGGTGGAGAAGTCGATGGAGAAGATGGAGACCACGCCGGCAGCGCCCCGCCGGAGTTTTCCCC
This sequence comes from Poa pratensis, assembly GCA_947311845.1. Taxonomy (NCBI): domain Eukaryota; kingdom Viridiplantae; phylum Streptophyta; class Magnoliopsida; order Poales; family Poaceae; genus Poa; species Poa pratensis. Next base: position 5,633,461 of record CAMZMU010000083.1, read on the forward strand.
CTCCAATCTGCAGCTCCTGATCTCCGTTTCGGTGTTTCTGTGTTTGTGCGGCGCTCCTTCCAGAGAACGTCGGGGGACCTTTTTTATAGGCGTTTTTAGGTCAAGACGAAGGCGGTGGAGCGAAGATCGACGGCAACGGAGCCACGAGGCCCAAACGGGTGGGTCCCACGCGGCCTGGTACTGGCCGCGTGGGCCATGCCCGTTTGGCCCTCGGGTCTCCGTTTGCTTGCTTCCTTTTTCCGTAGTCCTTCTTCCTTCCAAATATTGACGCCCGTAAATTTCCAGGTGATTTCGTTGACGTTTGGGTCCCTGAAACATTAAAATACAAAACTAGGGTTTTCTGCCTGTGCAGGGTTAATTCCAAATAAATGGGAAAACTATGAAGTATTCCCAAAATCATAATAAAACATTGATATAACCCTTATATGATGCAAATATGATTGGAATATAAGCAATTAAAGTGCAAAGTTCATGTATGCATTTTACATGCATCACTTCCCCACCGCAGAGTGCCTCGAACGTCCTCCCCAGCCACCCGAGGCAAGATGATGACAACGCCGTTGTGCTGTCAGGAGGCGGTTGCGTGACAGGAGGAGTGGGGCATGGCAACTCGTCCGGAGACGGGAACGGGGGCACGACTGGTCAAGCACTGTGACGCCACAACCATCGTAGGCCACCCACGCCGTGCCAAGAGCGGGCCACAACACGCGCGTCGCCGAAGCCCGCCATGCCTAGATCGGGACCCTAGTCACTTTAGACCTCTGAATCCACCTCAATCTGGGCCCACGGTTGTAATCCAACTATTCTTTAGGTTTATGAATGGCAGTTTTGGTCGTCCTTCCACAGTTTTCCTTTTACTTTCTTTGGGGGGTTTTACGAATTTAGACGTAGAATGTACACTTTAGACTAGAAAAAAGACTTAAGTTCTCTCAAAGCAAAAATGATATAATTTGTATTACGTCATGGTGGAAATCCTTACAGAGCATAAGCTAAATGCTTCCAGGTAAATTTCCACTCCAACAGGGAGTGTATGGAAACGATTCTGTTATGGAACTACCCATAGAAGTGTAATGGTACGGGTAGATGTTGCCCAAGTCTTCAATCTTTAAACTGTTAATATGATAGGCCAATCCTCTTTTGACCCATTCATTCAGAAACACAACTTCTTTATACGGATGAAATCCGAGAATTGAAATTCCGTGGTGTTTTCTCACTCTAAATCTAGTGTCAAGAGTATTCTCATTGTCCGAGTTCCATTCAAATGTATCATCTTCTTCTTTCGGGTGGACCGGAGGAATAGAACCATACAAATTGTAGTTGATGTCTTCCATAGTCCATGGTCCTTTAATTTGTTCATCACACATTCCACGTGACAGATCATCACCAATGTTGTTGTCATGCTTCAGCACCCACTCCATCGCATCATCCCATTCATGAAGGATCCAGACTCGGAGACGGTACTGATGATCAAATGATGCAAAGTAAACCCCGTTCTCCGACTTTCCAAGACAATACTCTCGATCCCTCAAACCAACATCTACGGGTGGTTCAATTGCTTGGTACGTGTAGTTTGATAGGGATATCCTAGCGAAAACATAGTTATCGGCAATAAGAACAATATCAATAAACCATAGAAGTGACAGGGTTAACCATAAAATAATCATAGTAAAAAATGGTATAGTTGGTTCATACCTCATAACAAATAGGTTGAGCACATAAAGTTGTCCACGCCAGTAGGCAGAGTGATGGTCTCTCATCATGAACGGCTCCTCCAGCTGTTGCACCTGGGCGACGGTGCCTATGGGCTATGGCAGCCCCTCGACGAGTAAACGACCGCTCCTCCCAAATCCCTGTTGTCGAAGAGAAGACGTGCGTCGTGAATGGCGATGGAGGCCATTCCAGTTGGAGTTCAAACCCAGTGGCGCGCCACAGAAGCGGCGGGACTAGCAACACCTCGTAGTGTGGTGAGATGGCAGGGTCAAATACTATATAGCGTGGGTCAATGTCCATGTCAGGTGGCGGTGGCGGCTAGGGTGCCCATCGCCGTGTGGCGGGGTTGGCCACGTAGGTCCAATACAGAAGAAGGCCGTTGCAGTGACCCTGGACGATAGTGTCTTCCTCGCTGGTGGTCGGCACGTAGTGGTGGAGCTTGCCGCTGACGGCGGCGCCCTCCCTCGGCGGCCGGAAGAAGAACTCGGAGACATCGAGCTCGTGGTAGTTGATGAATAGTCCGGCCAGCGAGAGCGGGAAGAGCAGGCGGAGAGCGTCGATGACAGCGTGCCAGGCCTTGCAGACGCAGCGAGCCGCCGCGAGGCCGTGCGGCGGAAGGCGGCGGAGGACGGCCACGAGCACGTCCTCCCGTAGCTGCTGCGTCAGGTCTGTCGGCTCCATGGTTGGAGTTGTCACGCCTGCCCTGCTCTCTGAGGCGATCGCTTTGTTGCGGCCTTGATCTGCTCGCTCGATCTCTCCGTGGAAGAAGAGTTTATTGAGGACAAAAGATCTCAGGACCGACTCGGTTAAGGACGAACGCTATCTGGAATCGGAATCGGAGTTGACCTTGATATGAGTACTTGGGCATGAACTACCTCGGACTACAGTGGCCATGCCTCGTCGGCGCTGGCCGGCTGCTAGCATCCGCTGACACTTCCCGGCCAGCTGAGCAAGCTTCTTCGGATGGACAGTCATGCTCGTTGTGGGCTCTGAAGGTGTAGTATGGACGCACCGTGGCCGTGGTACTGGTGAGTAAGTAATGGATTTTGCTGTGGAATGTTTATTTCACAAATCACACTGTAGATGCTAATCTGGTTAATTGTGCTTTACTCCCGGTAATCTGTTTAACGAAACTATATTCAAGTGTGGGTTTCTCTTATGTAACACCACATCATAAAAATTAACCTGAGGAAGATTGTTGAATCAAGCATCACCGTTTTTCTTTTGTCGGTGAGCATGAGATAAGTTTCAGCATAAGAACGTTGCAAGAAGCTCTTGCAACTTTATTCACTCTTACGGAGTACTAGACAATGCGTTGCAGCACAAGGGGTTTCCAAGTTTATTTATTTGTGTGATCAACTAGAGTTTGGTCATGTAATTTTTCTATCTTGCTAGTAGTGTAATTTTGCAGTTATTTATGCAAAGATGTGTCCTCCACGACACTTTAAATTAGCTGCATGAAGATATGTAGTAGCTGAGGGCTGTCCTGGCATCCCTGCGCGCTTGACGTCGACATTCATGATACTCTCTGGAAGCACCGCAACGTTTTCATCTTCAATGGTGACGCCCCATTCCTCCCGGCGCTCGGCCCTTGCTGCCACGATCCTCTGGCGGCATCGCCTCCCCATTGCCCATCGTGAAGATGTTGGTGAATGGCTTGCCCGCCTCGATGTAAGGGGCAGCTAGTTAGTTCCCCTCCATGTAAATTTCTTTGGTACCCTTGCTCAGAAGAAACGCACCGGAGGAAGTAGAGAGGGCGTTCCTGAGTTCTGTGGTGATACAATCTCAACATTCAGGTTGTAAAGTTGTGACCTCCTCCCCTCAACGAGAGTATACAGTTTTGTAGCTCCTGAAAATATATAAAGTTGTGCCTGACTGTTCTCTATTTTAACCAGTATACGATGTAAAATAGTTCTGGAGAATGGAAATGAAACCTTAGGCTTCAGAGTACCCTGGCAGAAAAAGAGCTTCAGAGTTCAGAGTATAAATGTATACAACTTTACATCATAAATCTATAGAAGCTAAGAGGCACCACTACCATCTCCAAATGTGCTAAAGAACACAAATCATAACAAGAAGCATTGTTAATCAAGTAATCATTCCAAGCAAATTAACAGCCGCCATAATTCTTTAACTGTTTCATGTTCTCTTATATTATACATGGTACAAAAGCAGGTATAATCGATGAGGTGTTCATTAGCCATGTTTTCTTTTTGCGAACTCATTAGTCAGGTACTACTATATCTATATCAGCTAATAAAATACAAGCATGTCAATTGACTAGTTCAAAGTGGATATTCCATCAAGAATATGTTCAAGATACTATCAGCAATGTTAACCACATTATGTCTGCATAAGAAAAACACAGAACCCACGTGCATTAGGAAGTCGGTGGGAACTGGCGGAGTTTGACTGCATCTACAAAACAATGGCTGCATAAGAAACCTCTATTTCTAACAACGACTGCATCTAGAATAGCTGATGACCCACCAAAAAAATGGAGGAAGAAACCATGTCCTGTAGACCATAGGATAGCTGGAAAATAAGCAATAGGTAGCAGATACTGAAGTGGTTAACAAATCAAGATAACTGTACAGGAAGAATCTATGTACTGCGGACCAAAGGGAATCTGGAAACCGAAACGTTGACCAGCTAATACAAAAGCGATTAGATTAGTCATGAACCAGATTGAAACGAGTACCAGAATAAGGAAATCTGGTCGGAAGCTACACCGAGGGGATGGTTAAACAAACCGTGTTTTTTTTACCGGGAAAACAAACCATGTTTTCATTGTCTCACTTTCATGCATCTCCACATCAACAAGTTGAATTAGCCTCCACCTAAAAAACAAGCTGACTTAGCCAACATAAAACAAATCAAGGCTGTGCTCACCACAACTTGCCCATCAATGCAAACCCGTTAGGAATGTAAAACCAAGCAGCATGAGGCAGACTGCCTTCATCGAAGAATGGGACAGACATGGACTGGACCAGCAAAAAGGTAAAATAGAGTGGACCTAAAGTGCAGACTAGGAAGCAAAGAGGGTATCAAACTCAATCATGCAGAGCAGTAGCTACCTCTAAGAGGATAAACCTCAAGACTTTTCCTCTACTAACTAGTCATACCGATGGTTACATCCATGTGACAAACTTATGGCTGAAGTGTTCCCTTGCTATCCTATAAATACATGGAACTAGGCACTAGCACACAAGCCTCTTCACACTACCTGATGTTAAGTGTATATCTAGTGTGTAGGCCCATATAGGCCCAGCCCATGTAACAACATGTATATCTTCTATCGTTCAATACAGAAAACACAGTTCGGTCATCTCATTTTCTCTCGTTGTTGAACATGGTATCAGAGCTGCCCGCCGGCGCTTGGCTTCCGCCGCCGTCCCCGCCGGCGAGTTGATTCCGGCGAGCTCTCCTAGTCGTGTGGCCTGCTCTCCAGCAGCCGCCGGCGAGCTCTCCTAGTCCGGTGCGGCCTGCTCTCCAGCAGCCGCCCCTCTTCGTCTTCGTCGCCACTCCGGCAGCTCTCCGGCGAGCTCTCCGGCAGCTCTCTGGCGAGCTCTCCTAGTCACCTCCCCTAGTCGCCTCTCCAGCAGCAATCAAGGTTCTCTCGAGCAACAAGGTCGGTCTGCCCCTTCTGCCCCGTCGCTCGATCTCGTTTTGGTGGTTGTTGACTTTCTTCGGTCTGGAAAGAAATAGCTACTGGACTCACTCGGATTTTCCGACTGGTCTCACCCGGATTTTCCGGTCTAGCTACTGGACTCTACTGGACTCACTCGGATTTTCCGAGCCACTCACCCGGATTTTCCGGGCCTTCTGCTATTGTCTAGTTGATGCTGCAGCTGTAAAATTTTAGTGGTCTGTTTGCTGCCATGGCGAGAAATGAATTTGGGACAGGTTCCTTGTCTATTGACATCAAGCTGGATGGTTCAAACTACAGAGAATGGGCCTTCTCAGCTAGGACTGTTGTGAGAGCTGCTGGATATCTCTCTCACTTGACCGATGATCCACCTACTCGAGATGATGCAGCAGCAAAGAAATCTTGGCAAAAAGATGATGATCGTGTGATGGGAGCCTTGGTTCTGGGTGTTGACCCTTCTCTTCGGATGAGTCTTGAGCATCACACATCTGCCAAGGAAATCTGGACATATTTTGAGCAGCGGTATCTTCAGCCTAGTGGTGCACTTCATTTCTCCTTGCTACAGAATTTAAACAGTACTCAGCAAAATGACATGTCCATGGATGAGTACTATGCTGCCTTTACTCGCATTAGCGGCCAACTTAGCTCCATGGTTCCAAAGAGCAGCCCTGGTTGCACATCTTGTGCGGCTAAGGAAGAATTTGAACAACGAACCCTCATGTACCAGTTTGTGATGAAACTGAGGCAGGAGTATGAGAACATTCGCACTCAACTCCTTGGTCGTACTACTTCTCCCACCTTGACTGAGGCTCTTGCTAGTCTGATTGCTGAGGAGACTCGTCTTCGTTCTATGGCTGCGACTTATACACCGTCCCTACACAACAGTGTTCTGGGTTTTCCTCACCGGACAGGTCCTCCCAAGGATCCATATCCGTCGCGACCTCCGTCACGTTTTTTCTGCACACATTGCAAGATGCCAGGACACAACATGGCAGGTTGTTTCAAGCTTCACCCAGAGTTGTTAGCTGAGTTTCGTGCTAAACGAGCAGCCCTTCAGTACCAGCAGCGTCATCCTGATCGTGATCAGTCTCAGTCTGTGAGGACTTCTACTGCTGTTGTCACTGACCCACCAGGGAGGAGTGCTTCTGTGTCTGCTCTCTCTCAGTCAGCTGTGGTTCCAGCTGAGCCTTGGGTTTTGGACTCTGGCGCCTCTTTTCATGTGACATCTGACCGCTCTCAGCTTGTGTCTTGCCAGCCAGTGAAGGATGGTGCATCTGTTCAGACTGCTGATGGTACATCTTGTTCTGTTACCCATCAGGGTTCTCTTTGCACATCGAAGTTTACTGTTCCGGACATCTCTTTTGTTCCTCAGTTGTCCATGAACCTTATGTCTGTTGGTCAGATTACTGATATGAACTATTTTGTTGGTTTTGATGCCTCCTCTTGTTATGTGCAGGATCGTCAGAGCAAGAGGATCATTGGAACCGGCCATCGCCGTAGAGGATCCACATCTCTCTACATCCTTAACAACTTGCACCTTCCTTCGGCTTCCACTGCATCGTTGTTTCGCTCTGCAGCATCTACATCAAGATCTACTTCGTCTCTTTCGTTTGCCCAGTGGCATCATCGTTTAGGTCACTTGTGTGGTTCTCGGTTATCTACCCTTGTTCAGCAAGGTGTTTTGGGTCGGGTCCCTGTAGATTCTGGTTTTCATTGTAAGGGATGTAAGCTAGGCAAGCAGATTCAACTACCATACCCCTCTAGCACTACTCATTCTAGCCATCTTTTTGATTTGGTGCACTCTGATGTATGGGGCCCCTCTCCTTTTGTTTCAAAAGGTGGTCACAAATATTATGTCATATTTATTGATGATCACTCTCGATATACTTGGGTGTATTTCATAAAGCATCGTTCTGAGTTGATTTCTATATATAAGGCTTTTGTGTGCATGTTGCATACTCAATTCTCCAGTGCGATTCGTGTTTTTCGTTCTGACTCTGGGGGGAATATCTGTCTACTACTTTTCGTGAGTTTCTCTCTTCTGAAGGTACTCTCCCTCAACTTTCATGTCCTGGTGCTCATGCTCAGAATGGTGTTGCTGAACGTAAGCACCGACACATTGTTGAGACAGCTCGCACTCTTCTAATTTCATCTTTTGTGCCTACTCAGTTTTGGGGTGAAGCTATCTCGACTGCTGTCTACCTTATCAATCTCCAGCCTTCTTCTCGTCTTCAAGGCAAGTCTCCTGGTGAGGTTTTGTTTGGTTCTCCTCCCACGTATGACCATCTTCGTGTTTTTGGTTGTATTTGCTATGTTCTTTTAGCACCTCGCGAGCGTACCAAGTTGACTGCACAGTCCGTTCAGTGTGTTTTCCTTGGCTATAGTCTCGAGCATAAGGGCTACCGTTGCTATGATTCTTCTGCTCGTCGCATTCACTTTTCTCGTGATGTCACTTTTGTTGAGGATCAACCCTTTTTCTATTCCCCTTCGACTCAATCTTCATCATCAACCTCTTTAGAATCTACCTCTTTTCTTTCACTTCCACCTATTTTTTCAGATGATTCTGCACCTGATCAGTCTTCGGATCCACCTCCAGCATATGATTCACCAGCTCCTCCTCTAGCTAGTTTTCCTTTTCATTATAGTCGTCGTCCTAGAGTTTCACCAGATATTCAATCATCCATTCCTTTGTCTTCTCCTCCGGCCAGTACTACTGATCCTTGCACTGATGACTCCTCTCAGACAACAAGGTATGCTCTTCGTGATCGCTCCTCTCTTGAGATTCCTAGCAGATATCGCAGTGATTTCTGTGCAGGGGCAGCTTATGAGCCTACTACTTATCAGGAGGCAGTGGTGTTACCTGAGTGGCAATTGGCTATGTCCGAGGAGCTTGCAGCTCTAGAGGGTACTGGTACATGGGATTTGGTTCCTCTACCTTCTCGGTCCGTCCCTATCACTTGCAAATGGGTGTACAAGGTCAAAACCAAGTCAGATGGATCTGTGGAACGCTACAAGGCTCGACTTGTTGCAAGAGGTTTTCAGCAGGCTCATGGGAGAGATTATGATGAGACTTTTGCTCCAGTTGCTCACATGACTTCAGTTCGCACCTTGATTGCTGTGGCTGCCACTCGTTCATGGAAAATTTCCCAAATGGATGTGAAGAATGCTTTCCTTCATGGTGATCTGCATGAAGAAGTATATATGCAACCACCTCCAGGTATTGAGGCTCCATCTGGTCATGTTTGTCGCCTTCGAAAGGCGCTATATGGGCTCAAACAAGCTCCTCGTGCCTGGTTTGAGAGGTTCACTTCTGTGGTTCGAGCTGCTGGCTTTTCTCCTAGTGAGCATGACCCAGCCCTCTTCATTCATACATCAGAGCGTGGGCGTACTTTGCTTCTACTGTATGTAGATGATATGCTGATCACGGGAGATGATGTTGGATATATTTCCTTTGTCAAGAAAAAGTTGAGTGAGCAATTCAAGATGTCAGATTTGGGGTCCCTCAGTTACTTTCTCGGAATTGAGGTCCAACACACAGATGATGGTTACTATATCTCTCAACAAAGGTACACTCGGGATTTGATTTCACGTTCTGGCCTCACTGACACATGCATTGCTACTACACCCATGGAACTTCATTTGCAATTGCGTCCTACCGATGGAATTCCCCTTGAGGATTCCTCTCGATATCGTCATATTGTTGGCAGTTTAGTGTACCTCACAGTAACAAGACCCGATATTGCACATGCAGTTCATATTCTCAGCCAATTTGTGGGTGCTCCCACCTCGGTACATTATGGCCATCTACTTCGAGTGCTTCGATATTTAAGGGGCACGACATCTCGTCGCTTGTTCTATGCTAACTCAAGTCAGCTCCAACTTCATGCTTACTCTGATTCCACTTGGGCGAGTGATCCCGTCGATCGACGTTCAGTCACTGGTTATTGCATATTTCTTGGAACATCTCTCATTGCATGGAAATCGAAGAAGCAAACTGCTGTGTCTCGCTCTAGCGCTGAGACTGAGCTTAGGGCTCTTTCTACTACTACATCAGAGATTGTGTGGCTTCGCTGGTTATTGGCTGATCTTGGGGTTTCATGTCATACACCTACACCTCTTCTCTGTGACAGCACGGCTGCTATTCAAATTGCTAATGATCCTGTCAAACATGAGCTGACTAAACACATTGGTGTGGATGCATCTTTCACTCGATCTCATTGTCAGCAATCTACTATTAAGCTCCAGTATGTTCCATCAGAGTTTCAAGTTGCAGATTTCTTCACGAAGGCTCAAACTAGAGATCAACATAGGTTTCATATTCTCAAACTTAGTGTATCCGATGCTCCTGATCCACCTTAAGTTTGAGGGGGGGGGGGGGTGTTAAGTGTATATCTAGTGTGTAGGCCCATATAGGCCCAGCCCATGTAATAACATGTATATCTTCTATCGTTCAATACAGAAAACACAGTTCGGTCATCTCATTTTCTCTCGTTGTTGAACACCTGAAAACATAAATACCACCAACACATTTCTGCAAAAGCGCATCCTTATCAAGAGACACGCCATGATCACGCCTAAGATGTTAGTTCAGCAGGCAAAGAAGTGGCAGCAGTTGGCGGTCCTCGGGAAGCGGAGGCTGGCAACGACACGGGCGATCAAACAGGGAAACCTACGCGACGGCGCATCAGCCATCGCGGACAAGGGCCACTGCATCGTCTACACCGCCGGCGGGGAGCGGTTTGAGGTCCCGTTGTCGTATCTCGACACTGTGGTGTTCGGGGAGCTCTTGAGGATGTCCGAGGACGAGTTCGGGTTCGCGAGTGAAGACCGCATCATGGTACCTTGCGATGCGGCGGTGATGGCGTACATGATGTGCTTGCTCAGGAGAAAGCCCTCAGAAGAGGTGGAGAGGGCAATCCTTAGCTCTGTAGTGGTTCCATGCAGCAACCAGAGTGGCATCGCCATGGTTTACAAGGGACTTGGCCAGTCACTGGCTATCTTTTAGCTAGCGAGAAGTGATGATCTCTTTTTGGTGCATATATATGCACTCCCTTTTTTGTAGATCTTCATGTGATGTAATCTGTAAATAGATGGATGCACATACCCTGTAAACAAACAGGTGAAGAAGAGCAATTTTGCAGTTGAATCTATGTTGCTAATTTGTTATGAAACAAAGGGGATATTGTACAGACCTGAGATACTTGGTCCACTACAGGGCTCAAGATAACGGTATCTAGCAAATCTTCCACGAGGTTCTAATACAAGAACACTACAGTTTGTCTTAACTTCCTCTAGTGAAGCCACACAATCTTGTTACGCTATTGAGAGTAAGATGGAAAATGATACTGTACAACAAAAAAAAATGCAAACCTCAGTAAATTGCTCTCCTCTCAAGTGATTCAGATTTGGGAGCTTTTTCACTCCCATCAGAAAGATTGACAATTCTTCGTGAAACTGCCTTAATTTTGAGATTACATGCAACCTCACCGTGACTTACCAGGGGCGGTACATCATAGGAGCTTCCAGCTGAAGTATCCCTGAAGTCCTAACAGAGACATTAGACTGTCACTAGACATGACACTGAAATCACTGCACCAACCATCTACCACACGACCTGTCAATGCGGATGCAAAAATTGTTCTACAAACAAATAGAAAGAAAAACAGAAATCCCTTGTCATTTTCAACCCAACTGTAGTATGGGTGCAGAGGCCGGAAGCAAAAAAATCTTCCTTTTCAAAAAGGAATATTCATAACCTAGATGGTTGAGGCAAAACCAACACAAAGGCGATGCATATAACTTGCCATTCAAACATGCAGCGCGGCAAATGAGAAAATGAGTCACCCCGCTGGTTTCACATGCTCGGAATAGCAGGTTTTCATATCATCCATACAAAAGGTAGCATCCGAAATGTCAACTGCCACAACAAGGCAAGAGAAACATTCATCATCTCAGGTTCATACTTTAAACTAGGGAAATAACTAGTTCAGTAAAATCAGCATCTACTATTCCAACGGAAGTGCAGGTCCATGTGCAGTAAGTAAACCCGACATCTCAAGATCCCGCTGACAATCTTCAGGTCACGACCCCTTCGGTTAAGCTTGCTCTCTTAGGCTTCTGTCGATCCATTTCCTGCAGTAAGAAGTCATCCGGCATGTGATAACCCGCAGCATCAAGAAAGATATGAGCATCGGTCATATCAACAGTACAGCTTAAATTAGAGACAGGAACAACGAAAACAGGTAATGTCAAAACTCGCCAACTAGGAAGAATGGAAGAGTTTCTACTTTCTACTTAGAAAGAAGCACTGAAGCATGCAGAAGACCAGTTGCATCTATCCCTAGAAATGTCAACATTTGGTAGCCATCTGGGCACAGGTCAGCATTGAATAAGCATTTTGTTCCTTTTTTTTCCTTTCCTTCCTTCCTAAGACGTTAAATATTGAGACCAGATATTACATTATCGCCTCTAAGGAACACATTCCCATATTCTCCCACTCACACCAACTACTAGCGGATAACACTTAATATTAATGCGATCGAGGGACATACCTGTTTGAAAGAGTTCAGGATACTTCTGAAGCATCATGTCCTCATGTTCCCAAGTAGCCTCACTCTCTGTTTGGTTTGACCAAAGCACCTTCATTAACTTGTTAACCTTCGTACCTGATACACACTCAGAGAATTCCAAAATACGCACTGGGCGGGGCTCGACGGTGACGTCCTGCTGGATAATAAGCAACATGAACAAGCATTTAATTACTGTCTTTTAAGGAGTAAGCATTTTAATTACTGAACTACACCCAGGACCAAATTATGTTTTAACAGAAAACTACCATACCGAATCAAGTCTAACAAAGATATAGCAGGTTTGATTTAAGGTTAGAGTTTTATGCCTCTGCCTATAATCCAAGGTCAGTTACATTACTTTCAGGCACCGAGTACTATCAGTTGCTGCCTATAGTCGGGGAATCTAAGGTGTTGCTTGATCCAGCAATTTGTGAACAGGTCGAAGATGCAGCTCTTGAAATGGAATTGGCAGCATTCTGCTCACCACTTACCTTTGAGGCAACCACAACCTCACTTGTAGTAGGGCTTGGTGTTGACATTTCTTGCTCCAGGACTTCAAGCTGAATTAGAACAATTCAGAGATGTCATTTCATGATCCCTGTCTTCAAGCTGAAATAAGACGGTAACATGAAAAATATCTAGCCCGGTTACCTTCTTCTCAAATGAAATCAATATGTCCGTAAGAAACACCATCGCATTGTCGAGAGCGGATTCTTCTGAGCCTCCTTCAGCAGAAGATGCATTGTCACCTTTATCACGCTTGGCCTCTTTTAGGTTTAGTATACGTGAACTGCAAAATGAAATAGCCTTTGCACAATATGGAATCATATCACCGATCTTGAATGCTAGTTCAAAGACAGAACATATCCTGCTGTTTCTATGGCTGAATCAAGGAAATTAATAACAATAATAACAAATATATGCAAGATAACAGCACTATCTAACTGTTTTTTTCTGTAAGAACTAGAGTTCATCACCACATCTACACTTCCAGGTACACTTACATAAATGAAGGTATCTATCCAAGATACGTCATGCGAGTCAGCTCAAATTGCCTGAATCACACATCGGTAATAAAATGAAAAGCACACCTTTAGATAATAGATACATAAAAAATTCAGTTTAACAGACTAAAAGGTACACATAAACCCTTAGAAGGATGCAAGCACTACAACATTTGGGTTGCCAGTAAACTGTTATATAACACTGACAGACAATTGACATTGTTATTACCACGAGGAGGATACAGTGTAACAATCTGATGATGCTCTGGCTCAACCAAATGATCCAAGATGGCTAAAGCTTTGAAACAGTCATCGATTGAGTTGCCTATATCTTCTGCAAATCATATGTAGGGCCATGAGTTTTGAGATAACGCGATAAGTATTTGCAGGACAGTAGCTAAGAGTAATATAATTGAGATTACCTCTTTCCATGGAGACTGCAGCCAGAGCAGAAAATATTTGAACCTTCTCCACAGTGTGATCTGGGCTCTTCTCAACTATTGCCCTCGCATTATCCAACATTTTCCAGGCCATATCCAAATCAGAATAATCTTCATCTCCTGCCATGGCATCATCATTGTCCCTGACATGGTTCCTATCCTCCTGACATTTGCCATTTGATTTTTGCCCTAATCAATGACTATATTAGTATTTACCATGGCAGGAAGAAAAGTACATCTATGGTCCAACTCAATCAGTATAAGGTGATCATCATTGATTTATACATTGGTGTGAATCACTGAACTGAAATGTAAACCTGTTATGAATCTTATGGAAATTTAAGGATACAGTAATTAATATTATTGCATAATTTCAGTAACACGTAAATTAGAAAAAACTGGTGTGGCATTATTTTTTAACGCAGCAGCCCATTCAAGCGCGCTAATTACACATCTAATTATAAAAGGAAAATGAAGAATACTTCGGTGATCGATATCTGGTTTATCTAGCATTGATATTCCAAATGCACAAGTAAAAGTGGCTGAAATGATGCATATGCAGCAGGAAACTATCATATTGTTTTCTTTCAGAAGAAGTAGGAAAAACAAGTAATACGACCTACAATCCAAGTAGCTGGCATATGGCACCAGACACCCGTTCATATGGGCCAAGCTCAAGAATAAACAATACTATTTACAGCAACAATACTGGATTACACCTTAAGGAGAAAAACGAAACCACTTTGACGAAATGTTCTACGACAGAATGATGATGACAATCAATAAATAATCCCAAACATTTTCGAGTTCCAATGAAGATCATTAACTTCCAAATGCAAGAGTGCATACTAATTAGCAGTTTACCATGTGTAGTCATCATGGTTTTGGTTACCGGTTGGGAAATCCGGTTACCGGTCGGTAACCGGACATCCCGAGCACCCTCGGGAAATGGTCATACCGGACGTAAAATCCCGAAATTTTAAATTTTAACGAAAACTTTTGGTAAATGGTTAAACTAGGAACCAAAAAAAATTGAATTTTTGAATTTCGGATTTCAAATTTGTTTGGTAACCGGTCGGGATTTTCCGGTAACCGCGGTAACCGGAAATCCCGACCACCCTCGGGAATTTTTTTCCACCGGTAACCAAAACCTTGGTAGTCATCAACAGGTATGAACAAAGGATGAGAAAAGTTTGTAAAGCGTAATCAGTGTAATGTTATAAACTGCGTAGCCGTAGATAGATAGTAATAATGTATTCTCCTATATATGACCATATGGGTAACGGATAACAGCACACACTGTTCGTATTACCTTTCTCCAAAGATAGAACATCTGTGATATTGCTAACAAAGGCATTTGAGTTTCCAATATCATCTTGGTCAGTTGCACTGCTCACTGGTTCTTCATTTTGCGCACTCTTGAGAATGTTAAGAGCCACTTCCTCCTGAGCCTTGCGTAGCAAAGCAAACCCATATTTGTAACACGTCATAGCACACTCTGGAGAAAGTTCTCCATAAAATGCAGCCCTAGGTGAAATAGAAGTATCAAATTGTCAGCTTATCATTGTTAACAGTGTAAGATAAGGCCATGAAAGGTAACACAACCTGACATAAAATAGAACAGTCAAAACTAACGGCACAATTATGTCATCAACAAAGTGCTAACTATGTCCATCATTTGGCTACCTCTTGTAACAACTGTCTAGTGCTTGTACAGACTATGAGGTACAAGTTTGAAGTAGCATCTAGGAGGTATCATAACCTGATCTCATGGGCACGGCCAAGGCAGCGGACGGCGTCGACAATGTTGTGTTCATCTATGGCATTGGAGCCCTTCCAGAAAAGCTGCTGCGCCCGCTCTAGGCTAGTACGTGGAGTGTAATAGCTCATGTAGGGAATGGCTACATCAATGCTCATGTAGGGAATGGCATCATCCGTGCGCCTTCGGATGCATAACAGATGCTTGACACAACGTGAGTTGAGATCAACCATTAGCACCCCAGAGTAAGTTTCCAACAGAATGGCTCCAGCTCCCTCCACAAAGCCAATCACATGGGGTTTTTCGAAGAGGGCGCGAGCAGAAAGTAGCTTATCGAGCTCGATGATCCTGCATTGAGCCCATTCCAAAGCTCCATTCTTATCAGATACCCTTGTCCACCTGACCATACAGGAGTCCTCCACACAGACAAACCCCAGGCTGCCATCTTCTGTTGTTACGAGTAAACAGTCATTCTTTCTGCCCATGACCACGAAGGGTGACTCGATCCATGATAGCTTCTGCTTGGCCGCATTGTACTCCAGAATTCCAGAAATCTCACTTGAAAAATATAGTGTGTTACCCAAGAGAACACTGGGGCAATCGGGTTTGACTTTAGTCAAGTGCGGGTGCTCAATGTTGGTGAAGTAGTTCCAGGCACCAGCCTCGGAAGCGTAGACGCAGGAGGCGGACGTGAGACAACCGGCGTAGGTGGCTACATAGACAAGGAGGAAGGGATTGCCATGGCAATCGGCATGGTCGCAGCCGTCGGCGGCGCAGAGCACTGCCACATTATAGGAAACAATGACATTATCTGCGCACGGGGAGCCGGGAAATGGAATTTTCCACTGCGCGTCCGTGACAGGGTCCCAGATGAGTAGGCGCGGGGGTGCTCCCCCTCCGTCGCCGTAGCAATTGAAGACGACGAGGCCGTGGCGTGAGTCGAGCACTTGCAAGCGGAGGTGCATTGGGGTCCGAGTCCAGAAGGTGGTGGTGGAGCCAAATTTGGAGTCGTGGGGGAGGCGGCCGGTGAAGTTGTTGTAGAGTACGCCCAGCATGGGCGATTTCCGGTGGAACTCGCCGTAGCGGCGGCGGAAACCGGGGTCGTCGAGGACGGCGTGCCAGCCCTTGCACACGAGGGAGGCGCGGGCGAGGCACTCGGGCTCGTCCGGCGGGAAGCGGACGAGGATGTTGTTGACGACGAGGTCGACGAGCAGCGCCGGGTGGCAGCTGGACTCCGGCGGACTCATGCTGGCGCCGGCGGACTGGGGTTAGGGTTTTGCGGCGAGGGGATTGGGGGCGAGGGGTGGTGCTACTGCTGCCTGCCGATGAGGGCGGAGGGAGTGCGGCGAGGAGGCGGTGGGATCCGGCGAGAGGGGAGCCGCGCGAGGAGAAGAGAGGGTGGTGGCGGTGGTCGGAGCTGGCGGCGCCTCCTCGGCCACACCGGGTCGCCGATTGGTATTATGATTTGCTTCGGCGCGAAATGGAATTTCTTTTGGAGTACTACCAAAAGACGGACCAAGAGTGCAGCGTTTTGGTGGACGGGCTCCATGTTTTTTTGAAAAATCGAAAACAACATTTCTAAGTTTCTAATAATTCTGAAAAAAATCGTAGAGGTAGGTAATGATTATTTCTACCTGTATGCAAAAAATCAGTACAAAAAATTCTGTACTTTGAGCTGTGTAAAAACTACAAATATCTGGATCGGACATGGAGAACAGTACGAGATTCGAAATTTTCCAGATTTGTCTGGATTTGTTATTTTTGTGTAGGCCGGAATACACACTATTTCGGGTTGAAACTTTGCAGAAGTGTGGAATACGTCATTTTCAACAGCTAGGATTTTTTTTGGAATTTTTCGAAACTTGAAATGCCGATTTAAAAAAAAAGCAAAATAAAGGGCTCCATGGTGGACGAGCTCCAAAAGGACTTTTCGACCAAAAGACTCCCTTTTCCTCTAAAAACCATCATTTCAAACGATACCATAGTCAAATATACCTTTACATATTTAGGGAAAGCATGAATGAATAATTGATGAATGTTAATTTTTGAATATATGATTCTTTTGGATTCTACAAATACGTTACGGCAGAAATTAGTGATTTCGCGGTTTCACCGAGTGATGCTTCACTAAAACAAACGCTCTAGTGGTTATGGAAAGCCTAATGTAACAATAGATTTTTGATGTATATATGGCGTGTTACCATATTATCTATACATGAATAAACAAAGATTTAAATATTATGAATGTTTCTATATTGATTTAGTTTATAATTGCGCTGTATATAATTCTCACAGAATCACGTATATGCGTGTTTTATGCACATCTTACTTAGGATCAACTGCAAATTTATGCAGAGTGTGGTGTTTTGTAGCCCGGGCTACATGTAGCCTTTTTATTGAAAAATTTGAAAACAATATTTTAAAGTTGCAATAAATTTGGAAAAAAATCCTAGATGTATACAGTGATGTATTCAATCAATGTACAAAGTTTCAACACAAAATACATTGTATTATAGCCTGTGTAAAAATGACAAATGTGGAGATTTTAAGTAGTGAACAGTACACAAATCTGAATGTCCAAAAATTGGTGGATTTGTCTTTTTTGTTTGGCTCAAAATACAAAGTGTTTCGAACTGATATTTTGCACTTTGGAATAATACATCATTAGCATTGTCTAGATTTTTTTTCAGAATTTTTGTAAACTTTGAAATTGTGTTTTCAAGATTTTCAAAAAACAGGCTAATGTAGCCCGGGCTATACTTAACTTTTCGGGGCAATGCATGCAGTCTACGTACGGCGGCGCTATCATGGATGACAAGTTGGCAAGGGACAGACAGGGCCATGAGCTCTGAACATGGAGTCCTAAGGCCAAGATATATATAGCAATGTGATATATTTGACTCTTGTCGGAGACAACGAAATGATAGCTGATCAAATCAGAGTGTGTTGTATTGCTTAATGGCTGATGATTACGGACGCATGCTTCATGAGAAAGTACATGTAGTGAGATACTAATTCACTAAACGTTTGGATTGCTTGCTAATGGAACTAGAGATGATATATCATCACACGTGTTGTGCCTGATTAATATGCGTCCACACATGCCGGTTTGTCCACCACTGAAATGGTCAGCATGGCAGTGACAGCCTGATTAACAAAGTTGAAGGCCTTACTTCCTTCGAAGTATTTTTTTCCTTTCCCATAGTTGGGAACAAGCAAGTGCAGCAAATAAATGATAACAAGTTGTCTTTCCAATAAAGTTAGGTTCCTCGGCAACGGCGCCAGAAAATGTCTTGATGCCCACAAGTATAGGGGATCGCTGAAATCTTCGTTGGGAAGTATTACCCAAATTTATAGTTCGACACGATGGGAACACAAGAATACCAATAAGACTTTGGCAATTGAGGCGTCACTCTCAACCACACCTGTATATCAATAAACTTGCAGCAGTGATAGTGATGGCAGTAGTATGATTCAAGTAGCAAATAGAACAGCAGTAGTGAACAAGGGTTTCCCAGTTTTCACCGGAAAAGTGAAAGTGTAACTCAGAGATTTAAAACGTAGGCATGAGGTGATAGCGGGGTGTTGCATGAATAAGATTGATCATATAATAAGATATAATAGCAATGGGACTTATCTCTAACTCCGATATATGTAGGTATGTGTTCCATAATTAGTTGTGCGTACTAACCAAGAGAATTTGCACAACATCTATTGTCCTACCTGCCCATTTCACCGGGGCCAACTTGGAACTACAGGTAATTAAGGTCTACCCTTTCGAATAGCCCGGAACAACGCATTAACACTTCATGAACACATAGAATCCTCAAACTAAAACATCTCCCCCTTGTTTTCCCTATACTGTCACTTTTAGGGTTCGCAGGTTCAACATAATAGCAGGTGATACACTTTGCAGATAAATACCAAACTCAATTATATGATGAAGCAAAATAAGTTCAGTACTGAAATCATGCCACTCGGGCCCTAGTAACAAGCATTAAGTATAGCATAAGTGCATCAACACAATACAAAAATATCCTCAAGATAAACCCCTAAGATCTCGAACAACGGGTATCATTACATGATCAATCTCATCCAATCCCCATCCACCTCACATGCCTACAGCGGACTACTCACACATGGTGATGGAGAGGGAGCTCATGGTCGATGGAGATGAAGGCGGTGAAGATGGCGGTGAAGACGGTCTCCGGATCCCTCCACCGGAGGAGAAATCCTGGATCAATCTGTCTCCGAAAACGAAGATCGTGGTGGTGGCGGCGGTGTGTTTCGCGAAAGCTCTCCTCCTTAGGGCACCCACTTTTTCGTATATATGAGGGGGTACGCGAAAAGCCGAAGGAGAGGCGGCGCCCGAGGCTCCATTAGGTGGGCCCACGCGGCCCAAGGATCTGGCCGCGTGGGGCCCCCTCTTTTGGGCCTCCGGCGCTTCCTCGTGTCCATCCTTTGCACGTTGTCCTCCTTTTCCATAAAAAATGACGTGGTATTTTTCCCGATTTAATTTCCTGCAAAAATAACCAGAAACGAGACTTTGCTAAAAACAGCGTCAGATTCAGCAGGTTTATTCAAATATGGGAAGATTCCGGAGCAAATTATGAAGCAAAGTGCTTGGAAAAGTAGATGCATTTTAGGTGCATCAACTCCCCCAAGCTTAGCTCGTTGTTTGTCCTCGAACAACTCAAACATAGTGCAGAAGCGATAAAAAGACTTTGACAAGAACTTTGCATTGCATATGTAACAAGTATTCAAGACATAATTTCCATAACAAATAACAAAATGCTAGCAAAGGTATATCTAATCAGTGTTAAAGCATTTATACATGTTGCAAGAGAAATATCATGAAGTGTCAATACTTGGATGAGTTTGCCCAACTGTAGAAATAAACAAAGGTTCTTGCATCGCTTTTAATTGAATCAAGACAAGATTTTTGAGATCTTTTGATTCTTTCTTTTATTGACTAATGAACTCATTGTGCTTACAACCTTGCTCTCAGTTTTATCAAACCATTTGGTGTTCCCTATTATGACTCATATGCTTGACCAACTAGAGGTTGAAAGTCTCATGCCCCGTGAATACGAGTACCTACACCATGTGCTACTCAACTCTGGTCACTAGGCAAGTTCGAGTTTTTCAGTCATTGCAAGTAATAAAAGCGTCATCAAGAGCGTCAACTGGGGTACCTCTTGTCCCAAGACATGGAACAAGCCCATGTCCAAACGACAAGACAAACAGACAATGAACAATCTCAGCACTCTTTTATTTACTATTTGTATAGCTTTTTATTATGATGTGCATCACTGAATGTTCACTATGGTACGCTGTAAATTTCCACCATGAATGATGCATGGCTTAGGTTGGCGGCCCAGGCGTCTCTCTAGCCAATTATTCTACTCCTCAAACTTACTAAGTTTCCACATTTATTTCGCACATGATAAGCATCCATAAACAAAGGTACATGATATCAACTAAATATAATTTAGTGCAATGTTGAAAGCTTTCCATGTGTCAGCACATTTAAGTTAACTCCCAACCACTAAGCTTGTCAAGCATATGACTTCATGTTTATCATTTGAAAAATTCTTTTATTCTTTGGTTGGCAAGTTTAGCAAGCACAATGGGATGCGTAGACCTTTGTTTAGAGCCACAATTACTCAACTCACATCCAAGTGTTGTCGCTACATATTATCTCACTTGCATCATAATATAACATACTAGAACACGGAGAGATAAACATTTGCTACCACTTCCCTAGATGTTAAAGAAACTATGATGTGCGCACTTGCTGTTATTAAAAAGTCCACATAAGCAGGGCAAAGGTGTCATACCTTTCATCCACTTCATGCACATCAACTCATCATTGTTGTTCTCCTCTCCCAATTTGAACTGCGCAATAAAAACTCAAATCTGCCATAAAATGCTACTGCATACAGTACTGTTTTTACCCTACCTAGACACTCAGAAAAATCTCATAATTTACGGGTGTGTAGGTTATGAAAAGTTGCAGTAGTGGTTAAAATTTTAGCTCATTCGGAGTTACAGAGAAAATATGAAAAATAGAACAGTGAGCAGATTTCAGCAATTCCTGCACCTCCGTTTTCACTTTGGATTCAATAAAACGAAAATGTTTTTGTTCTTTTTAGTTTTAAGATGCATAAAGTAAATGTCCAGAAGTAACTAAACAAAAGAAACAAATGAAATCTTTTTGTGTTTTTGTGATTTTTAGAACAAGAAACTAAAACATAACAAGATAACAGTGATATAACACAATGAATGGAAAGGGAGAGAGGTACTCCCCCAAGCTTGCGATCAAGCTAGTATCCCGGGTAGTAGTTGTATCCACTTCCACCTCCAGGGAAGTAACCATATGGGTAGCCTTGCATTCCTGAGTCTTGGGGCTCCTCTCGAGGTTGGTAGCCTTGCATCCCTGGATCTTGTGGCTCCTCTTGAGGCGGCATCTCTTCCACAATCCATTTTCCGGTACTCCTGTCAAAAAGGTCAGCACGGGGGAGCCTAATGGGCACTCTTTGTCCATTAGTACTCAAATAGTTATACCAATAATGATCCCCATGCATCACACTTATATCCATACGGGTAGTCAAAGCAAAATCGAGTAAATTGGACTCCATCACAGGAGTACCCATGTTATCACCATAACCTCTTTCATCTTTAATGTATTCATACACTAAAGTAGCAATAGCACCAGCATAAATAGGGGTTTGATCAGTAATATTTCTACTCACAGCCGTATGCAAGGATCTAGCAAGAATGACTCCCAAGTTATACTCACATGTGGTGTTTTCTTTTGCACATTTAAGTAAATAAACCATTGGTCCCGTGCAAGCAGAATTGTTGTCTCTAGCAAGAAATCCTCTTGCAAGGAACAACGCAAAGTATCTCAAACTTGGGTGCTGTATATGAGTAAATTTACCCCTATTCAATCTATCATGAGAGTTAACAGAAATAGAGTGCCAAAATGCAACAAGCTCCTGGTTGGAGTCAGCACGGGTTTCATCCCAACTACCCCTGTTTTCCACACCAATAGCTTTGCAAAACTCCTCCAAAGACATAACAAGGCGCTCCCCCCTCATAGTAAATTTACAAACAAAGGTAGGAGGGGTGCCTTACTCTTCTTACTGTGCTTGTAGATCTCAGGGCCCTCAAACCTGAATGTGGAGAGGAATTCTCGCGAGAGTTCCTCGTATGTACCTCGTGGATTTTGGGCAAACTCAAGCAAACCAGTTGCATTGGCGAAGGTGTCGAAGTCTTCTTTTATCCCCCACTGCTCAAGAACATGGGGTCTTGCCATCTAGTTGTATGGATTTCAGCTTCTCCCCACAAAAACTGCATCATCCTCCCAAAGATGGTTGTCATCATAATTAAGGGAGACTTTAGATGCTCTTCTCCTCGGTCTTGAGCTCATCCCAAGCAATGCCTTGCCTTTGTTCATCATGGTACCTTGCTGCCCATAAATAATATTCAACAAAAATTAAGATGTAGCACTCTAAAACAACATTGAGCCATCCATAACTAGTCTCCACATCAATATCATGCATCCATATCAACTAGAAAACTTAAATCCATGGATTTCTCAAGCATATTAGGTGACACCTAGTGCAGCAAAATACTTCATACATGAGGCACAAGAACAAAAAATAATTGGATGGGTGGAGGAGTCACATACCAAGGAGCAATCCCACCAAACAGATTTGAAAAATCTGCCCTAAACTTGGAGATCCAAGGATAGCAGGAAGAACGAGCTCGGGAAAATTTGGGAAAAATACCTGGAAGTGGTTTTCTGTCGAGGGGAAGGAGATGGGCACAGGACACTCACCTAACACCACCTGGGGACAAAGTTGGTGGGTCCCACGCGGCCAAGGAATCTGGCCGCGTGGGACACCCCATTTTGGTCCCTGGTGGCCTCCTGGTGTCCCACTTCTGGCAGATGGTCCCTCTGGTTAAATAACTTACCTCCAAATTTTTCTGGAATTTTCAGAGACAATTTTCTAAAGAGAATTTTTCAAACTTCATATTCTGGAATTTCTGAACTCTGAAATAATTATGATTATGCATATACTCTAAAATTCTAAGATAAATAAAATTAAAATGCAATACAAATTTTTATGGGAATCAAGTTTTCATCATTTCCACATTAGTAATGAGGTTGATCAAGTCTCATTAATAATATGCAAAAGATATAATACATGATTCTTATTTTATAGATATAAAGAAGAGTTTCAAGATACCTCATATTGATTGGAATAGTTCCAATCATCAAGAGCATACATATTTGGTTCAGGAGGTGGTAGTGCAATTTCAAAGCTTCCAATCATAATAGTATTTCTTTGAATAGAATTCACACTCTTGTTTATCACTGTAACAATTCTTCTTGGGAAAATAGATAGTATGCTCATTTCCTTTTACATTAAATGTCACTTTGCTCTCAGTGCAATTTATCACAGCTCCTGCAGTGTTTAAAAAGGGTCTTCCAAGAATAATAGATAGATTATCATCCTCAGGCATTTCTAATATAACAAAGTCTGTAGGAATTAACACATTAGCAATAGAGATAGGAACATCCTCACATATACCTATAGGCACACAGTTGATTTATCAGCCATTTGCAATGAAACTTCAGTTGGAACCAATTTGTTTAGGTTAAGTTTCTTATATAAAGAAAAAGGCATAACACTAACACCAGCTCCTAAATCACATAGTGCATATTTCACATAAGTTTCTTTAATACGACAAGGAATAGTCGGAATACCAGGATCTCCACGCTTTTCAGGCAATTTTCCTTCAAATGAATAATCAGCAAGCATAGCAGTAATTGCATCATTAGGTATCTTCCTTTTATTAGTGACAATATCTTTCAT
This sequence comes from Poa pratensis, assembly GCA_947311845.1. NCBI lineage: Eukaryota > Viridiplantae > Streptophyta > Magnoliopsida > Poales > Poaceae > Poa > Poa pratensis. Next base: position 5,657,480 of record CAMZMU010000083.1, read on the forward strand.
ATATTTTGAGTATGGAGGAATTTTAATAGCATCAACAAGAGGAATTTGCAAACATAAATTTTTAATCAACTCAAAAATTTCTCAAACCTAGCATCATCCAAAGATTTCATTACCTCTTGGGGATATGGTATGGGTCTTTGTACCCATGGATCCCTCTCTTTACCTTTTTGTGGATTTGGATGATTCTTCTTTTTGTTCTTCTCAGTAGATGGTTGAGGGTCTTCCTTTTCAGGAGGTTCAGGTTCTGCAATATTTTCAACTTCATGTTGATCTTCTTCAGGTGGAGATGATTCCTCTTCTTCAACATTATCATCTTCGGTCTCAGCATCAGAAATAGAAATATCATTGTCTTGTTCTTGAGAATCATCAATGCCTTTGTTTCCATTGGGAGATTTTCCTGCAGAAGATTTCCTTTTGAGAGCCTCTTGCTCTTTTCTCTTGGGATGGTTTTCAGGATAGTCAGGGTCCTGAGTACTTGCACCACCTCTAGTATTAACCCCACAAACCTGTTTCTTCTCAATAAGATTTTCATACAATTGATTTTGAAGAGAAACCATTTGTTCAATTTGATTATTCATCATTTCACAGTGTTTAACAATTCTTCTAACTTCTCCCACACTAGCATTTATATTTTCACGAAGGAATTTAATTTTATGAGAGTTTTCCATCATATTCATTCTAATATCATGCTCTTCAGGTTTATTATGATAAGCAAAATCATTAACATATGATACATCAATAGGAGGTGTTACCTTTTCATTACCTTCCAAAGAGCTTATAGCATTGACTGGGATTGGAAAACATGGTCGATCAATAGGAAGTTTAACACCCATTTCAGATAATTCCTTAAGATGAGAGGTTTTAATTCCCTTCTCTTTCATATCCTTGGAGGCTCCCTTCATTGCCTCATTGTTTAATTCAAGAATACCTCCTTTCTTCTCTGGAAATATCTCTCTGTCATCTATTATTTCAATATTCCAATCTTCATAGTTTCTAGAGATAGTTTCCAATAACTCAATTGCTTCATCAACGGTCCTTTCCCTGAAAACACTACCTGCAATACTATCAAGATAGCCTCTTGTATTTTCAGTTAGTCCATTGTAAAATATATCAAGTATTTCATTATTCTTGAAGCCATGGGTAGGACATTTCCTAACCATCTTACTGTACCTCCCCCAAGCTTGGGGTAAATCCTCCTTCTCTGTTTGTGAAAAGTTGCTAATCTCAATAGTTAAACCATGAATCTTATCAGCAGGGAAATATTTATTATAAAATACCTGCAAGCATTCCTCCTTGCTAGTAATACATCCAGGTTCTAAACGATTATACCAAGTTTTAGCATTTCCTCCCAAAGTAAAAGGAAACAACTTTAAGAAATAATAGCGTTGGTGGATTTCATCTTTACCAAATAACACAGATAAATCATGCAAATCAGCAATGTGTTCAAAAGGGAACTCATTGTCTCTCCCATAAAACTTATACTTCTCAGCTTTTTCAATTATTTCAGGATCAACACTAAACTCATAATCTTTGTCTTTAATTTTAATAGCTGGAGCATTCATTTTCTCAGTAACAGGGAAATAATCATCAAGAGGAGAATTTTTATAGATATCAAGTTTATCCAATTTATCAAAATTCGAATCCATAAAAGCCATAGTAAATGCATCCTCTTCCTCAGAAGAAGTTTCATGTTCATCATCACAATATTCATTATCTTCTAATTCAGACTCAACATTTTCAATAATAGCAGATTCAGGTGTTTCAGTTATCTCAGATGTTTCAGGTGTCACTTCTTTGTCTACGCTACCACATATTAAATTATTTTCAATACTAGTAGACATCTTAGACAATGGTGAACTAGATAAAGCTTTTTCTTTCTTCTTAGCAACAATAGCAGAAGCAACATTAGGTGAAAAGTTTGGCCTACTTGGCAAATCAGTACCTCTACGAGTAGTTGAAGGCCTTACTTCCTTCGGAGTATTCTTTTCCTTTCCCATAGTTGGGAACAAGCAAGTGCAGCAAATAAATGATAACAAGTTGTCTTACCAATAAAGCTAGGTTCCCCGGCAACGGCGCCAGAAAATGTCTTGATGCCCACAAGTATAGGGGATCGCTGAAATCTTCGTTGGGAAGTATTACCCAAATTTATAGTTCGACACGATGGGAACACAAGAATACCAATAAGACTTTGGCAATTGAGGCGTCACTCTCAACCACACCTGTATATCAATAAACTTGCAGCAGTGATAGTGATGGCAGTAGTATGATTCAAGTAGCAAATAGAACAGCAGTAGTGAACAAGGGTTTCCCAGTTTTCACCGGAAAAGTGAAAGTGTAACTCAGAGATTTAAAACGTAGGCATGAGGTGATAGCGGGGTGTTGCATGAATAAGATTGATCATATAATAAGATATAAATAGCAATGGGACTTATCTCTAACTCCGATATATGTAGGTATGTGTTCCATAATTAGTTGTGCGTACTAACCAAGAGAATTTGCACAACATCTATTGTCCTACCTGCCCATTTCACCGGGGCCAACTTGGAACTACAGGTAATTAAGGTCTACCCTTTCGAATAGCCCGGAACAACGCATTAACACTTCATGAACACATAGAATCCTCAAACTAAAACATCTCCCCCTTGTTTTCCCTATACTGTCACTTTTAGGGTTCGCAGGTTCAACATAATAGCAGGTGATACACTTTGCAGATAAATACCAAACTCAATTATATGATGAAGCAAAATAAGTTCAGTACTGAAATCATGCCACTCGGGCCCTAGTAACAAGCATTAAGTATAGCATAAGTGCATCAACACAATACAAAAATATCCTCAAGATAAACCCCTAAGATCTCGAACAACGGGTATCATTACATGATCAATCTCATCCAATCCCCATCCACCTCACATGCCTACAGCGGACTACTCACACATGGTGATGGAGAGGGAGCTCATGGTCGATGTAGATGAAGGCACTAGTAGGGAAGTGCCTTTCTGTGGAAACACATTTTGTGGCGCACCAAATAGCCATGCGCCACAAAAAATATTTCTGTGGCGCATTGTTTTGCGTGTGCCACAGAATTTTGCAATTTTGTGGCGCACGAAAACCACATGCGCCACAGAAATGTCACTTTCGGTGGCGCATGGGTAGTGTGCGCCACAAAAATCACATTTCTGTGGCGCACATGGCCAGGTGCGCCACAAAAAGTCACATTTCTGTGGCGCACATGACTAGGTGCGCCACAAAAATATGGCTTTCTGTGGCGCACGCACCTCCAGGCGCCACAGAAAGTGACAGTTCTGTGGCGCATGGAGGTGGGTGCGCCACAGAATTTTTTTTTCCTCTCACGCATGCCAACCCCCCCCCCCCCCCCCCCCCTCCGTGGATCGCCTTTTCAGTTTTGCAAACAAGAAAAGAAAATGATAAAATCTTCAAAAAATAAAATCCTTTGACATGTAGTTAGGTTTTAGTGTCTATTTGGTATAGAAATTTTGAAATATGAATTTTGACCTTTTCTGCAAAAAACAGAAGAAAAAAGTTTGACCGGCCATAACTTTTGCATACGATGTCGAAAAAAAAGTTTGAAATATGAATTTTGACCCGGTGAACTTTTCTCAGAATCGGTAAATTCCAAAAGAGTAAAAAAGTTATTTCAAACAGAAGATTTTTATCTACAAAATCAAAAAAATCAAAAAAATTGGAAAAAAAAATATGTGGCGCACGGTGGCAGGTGCGCCACAGAATTGTTGGGCAGGATTCAAAATTCGAATCCCGCCTCTCCTACTCCTCCACTTCCTCTCCTCCACTTCCTCTCCCTCTCCCTCTCTTTCTCTCCTCTCTCCTACTCCTCCACTTCCTCTCCACTTCTCCTTCATCCTCCTCTCCACTTCTCCTCCATCCTCCTCTCCACTCCTTCTCCTTCTACTCCACTTCTCCTCTCCACTTCTCCTCCATCCTCCTTCTCCTCTCCTCTACTCTACTCTCCTCCACTTCTTCTCTCCTCCTCCTCCTTCATCTCCACCTCCATCTCCGGCGACCTCCTCCACCACCCCGGCGACCTCCGGCGACCCCCCGGCGACCTTCGACGACCTCCGGCGACCTCCTCCACCACCCCGGCGACCTCCGGCGACCCCCAGCAACCTTCGACGACCTCCTCCTCCACCCCGGCGACCTCCTCCGGTGACATCCTTCTCCAACTCCGGCGACCTCCTCCTCCACTCCGGCGACCTCCGGCGACCCCCATCCTCCACCCACCCACCTCCGCGACTCCCACCTACGGCCAAGCCACCTACGGCCGTGGCCATGGGCAACACGGCCTCCGGCGAGCTCCACAGAAATTCAGATCTAGATCTAGATCTAGATCTGGCCGCCCTTTTTTTTTGAAATTCAAAAAATAATTTTGTGGCGCACGGTGTGGGGTGCGCCACAGAAATATTTCTGTGGCGCACGGTGTGAGGTGCGCCACAGAAATTTGAACTTTTTGTGGCGCATGGTGGGGTGCGCCACAGAAATAATATTTTTGTGGCGAGGATTTTGTGGCGCACACACCATGCGCCACAAAAAGGCCTTTTCCTACTAGTGAGGCGGTGAAGATAGCGGTGAAGACGGTCTCCGGATCCCTCCACCGGAGGAGAAATCCTGGATCAATCTGTCTCCGAAAACGAAGATCGTGGTGGTGGCAGCGGTGTGTTTCGCGAAAGCTCTCCTCCTTCTAGGGCACCCACTTTTTCGTATATATGAGGGGGTACGCGAAAAGCCGAAGGAGAGGCGGCGCCCGAGGCTCCAGATAGATGGGCCCACGCGGCCCAAGGATCTGGCCGCGTGGGGCCCCCTCTTTTGGGCCTCCGGCGCTTCCTCGTGTCCATCATTTGCACGTTGTCCTCCTTTTCCATAAAAAATGACGTGATATTTTTCCTCGATTTAATTTCCTGCAAAAATAACCAGAAACGAGACTTTGCTAAAAACAGCGTCAGATTCAGCAGGTTTATTCAAATATGGGAAGATTCCGGAGCAAATTATGAAGCAAAGTGCTTGAAAAAGTAGATGCATTTTAGGTGCATCAATAATATGCAGCAAAATGTATCAGTGTGAATATTGTGGCTATCCCGAGTGCATGAATAGGAAGTTTGGCGTAGTTTTTCAAGAGATGTTCTAACTCGCATGGTATGTTTGAATTCGACATGTCATGAGCCTATGTTTAGCACTATCAATTCGAGACATCTTTTATCCATTTTCTTGTAGATGTGCAAGAGGACGATGATTTAAACCATGTCATGTTAAAGGAAGAAAGAGTATCTATAATACCTTGTACTATATACAATTTGAGTGCTTGTATTAGTACCTAGTCTTGTAGGTACTCTTTTTGCCTTGTTTTGGCAATGATATATGAGGCTAGTATTGCCTTGTTTTGACTCTTACATCGTCTGTGCTTGTTACCATAATGTGCCAATGATTAGACTGTTGTGCATTATCTATATGTTCGAGTGTTGGTCTAAATGACCTACTGACATGTATAACAACATTGGTTATACATTTCTCTTGGTCCTTTAGTTCCGACACTTGGAAGTTCATAATGTGCAATCTTTATTTATATGAGGCACTTTTTTATGCCATCTCGTTAATTTAAGTATCGAATTCGTTAATGTTCTTGCATCGTGGGGTGCTTGTTAAATGACCTATATGTTCGAGTATTGGTCTAAATGACCTACTGACATGTATAACAACATTGATTATATATTTCTCTTGGTCCTTTAGTTCCGACACTTGGAAGTTCATGGTGTGCACTCTTCATATGAGGCATCTTTTTATTTGTCTTTTTATCCATAGCCTGTGAAATGTTCTCTTATTGTGGCCTTATAATAACACTAATGTCTAATTGTTGTTTTTCGCAGAACATCCCTTGCAGTGCTAGACGTGACTTCTTGGAGCATGTGGGTGTTGTCTTCAGCGACCACATGACATTTGAGGTTAGCTTGGTCCAGAGGAGAGCGCCCACCCGGAGTTTCAGAGTTTTGTGCACCAACACGATGGGCCTGACATACTTCAGTGGCGCTAGTTGGACAGAACTTGCTATTCGCTACGGCATGGAACCTAATGAGAGTTGCACCTTCTTTCTCGACCATGGTAACGTCTCTACCTACTTCACGTATGAGCCTGGCAACAACTACGATAGTTCTGCCAACAACTACGACAGTTCTGGTGACATGCCTGAGCCTGAGGTGATCATCGAGACACTTAGTGACTAGCTAGTTATGATGAGTTTCAGGTGATGAAGACACTTAGTGACTAGCTAGCTAGAGATATGATAAGTTAGATAGATGAACAATCTATAACAACTTTGTTGAGTGTAGCAGCTACTGCCCGTGCTATTTCTGTTAATGTTCATATTTCTGTGTATTTTGCTTATAATTGTGGTCTATTAAATTCAATAACAGCAGATTTTTTTAATTTCCGAAAATTAATCACTGGCGTGACCACGCACGCCAGTAATCTCCATACGACACTGGCGTGGTCACCCACACGCCGGTGATTCCAAACTATCACCGGCGTGGCCTCGCAGTCGCCGGTGATTTCAGATAGCACTGGCATGTAGTTACCGGCGTGGGCGTTTCTCGCCAGTGATCCCAAAATCGCCACGCCGGTGATTAGCTGTTTCCTTGTAGTGTTATCCTTTTTGTCAAGTTTCATGACTCATGCATCTCCATCTGTCAGTGAGCATGAGATGAATTTCAACGTAAGAACGTTGAAGAAGCTCTTGTAACTATTTTTTGAACATAAGTTTTTTGTTCACTGCTACTACATAGTGTATTGCAGCACAAGGGTTTCCGAGAATATTTATTTGTTTGATCAAGTACAGTTTGGTCATGTAATTTTTTTTTCTTTTAGCGTTATTTATGCAGAGATGTGTCTTCTGTGAGACCGTGACACTAAATTGCCTTCATGAAGATACTGTAGTAGCTGCCCCGCCAGAGGGCCGTCCTGGCATCCCTGCGCGCTTGGCGTCAACGTTCGTGCTGCTGCTGCTGCTGGCAGCTCTTGATGCGCCACAATCGTGTCGTCTTCATTGATGACGAAACCCATTCCTCCCGGAGCTCGGCTGCTGCTGCCAAGATGACGTGGTCTTCTGGCAGCATGGCCTCCCCATTGCCATCGTGAAGATGTTGGCGAATGGCTTGCCCGGCTCGATGTAAGGGGCAGCTAGTTAAATCTAGTGCTCCCACCCTTTAGGGTGCTCCATGTGCTACCATAAAAAAACTCAAATTTAAATGATTCAAAAAATTCTACAAAAAATTGTGGATGCTCACAAGATATGTTTGTACAACCTGTAAAAATTTCAGCTCCAAAATTGAAATGAACATTGAGAAACAAAAAAGGCAAATCTGGTATGAATAATAGTGTCCATTTTTTGTTTTTGTCTTTTTTACACCAATGACAATATTCATGGCAGATTTGTCTTTTTTGTTTCTCAATGTTCATTTCAATTTTGGAGCTGAATTTTTTGGAGGTTGTACAAACATACCTTGTGAACATATACAATTTTTCAAACATTTAAAAACCATATTTTTTTTGTTGGTAGCACAGGGAGCACCCTAAGGGGTGGGAGCACTAGATACTTTCTCCTAGTTAGTTCCCCTCCTTGTAAATTTCTTTGATACCCTTGCTCAGAAGAAACGCAACGGAGCAAGTAGAGAGGGCGTTTCTGAGCTTTTTGGTGATACCATGCCAGCATTCAAGTTGTATGGTGCGACCTCAAGCCCCCCACTAGCAGCTTTCAGTTCGTAGCTCCTGAAAAAAAAAAAAACAAATTAACACTGGAGAATGGAAATGATAAGTTCAGAGTATAAATGTTACAACTTTACAGCATAAAACTATAGAAGCTAAGTGACGCCAATACCATCTCCAAGTGTGCTAAAAAACTACACAAATCATAACAAGAAGCATTCTTAATGAAGTATCCAAGCAAATTAACAGCCACCATACCGAAATCCATATCGGGCTACTTTTTTTAATTGTCTCATGTTCTGCCAGTTGTGCAGTTCTCTTATATTGTTTCATGTTCTTTAATTGTCTCATGGTACAACAGCAGCTATACAATTGATGGAAGTACTCTTGTTAGAATCATCATAAAACTGCTTATTAGTCAGGCACTAATATATCAACTAAGGAAATACAATCATGTCAATTGACTAGTTCAAAGTGAATAATCCATCATGAATATGGTCAAGATATTGTCAGCCATACCATAACCAGATAAATTTCAAAGGAAAAAAAAACACAAAAACCCGCGTGCATTAGGAAGTCGGTGGCTGCCGGAGTTTGACTGCATCTACAAATCAGTGTCTGCATACGAAACCTCTACGAACAACTGCATCTAGAATAAAAAAGAGGTCTATTAGCAGACTTGCCCCCTCCCTTATCCCTTGCTACAGTGCGCAGCAGGCGATAAGGAGGCGATCCCGTGTTCCCCACCTCGCCGCCGGCCAGGCCGGTGGTTCCCTCCCTCTCCGCCTGCCGCCTCGGCGGTGGGAGAGTGGGGGAACCCCGGTTCTGCGTCTCCGGCTAGTTAGGTGTAGATTAGGTGTGCGTGCCCTGCAGACCGCGTCGAAGACGGTGGCGGCGGCGTCGGCGTTCTGGGCGTGGTCCTTCCCCTCCTGTCCCCGTTCCGGCCCTTGCGCCTGGGAGGTCGTGAAGGTGCTCCGTCAGGTCTCTTCCTCCTTCCTTGCTTCTCCGGCCGGCCGTGGCGGCGTGGGGAGGAGCTGGTGGGTGGTGGTGATCTGTTTTTTGGTGGTGGTGTGTCTGGCGGTCTTCTTCTTCGTGAGTTCTGCTCCGGCCGGCCGTGGTGGCGAGGGGAGCAGCCGTGCGGAGGTGGGTGCTGGTGGTGGTGGTCCGAGGCGCTGCGGTGGCGGCTGGATGTTGGGTGGAAGCGGGAAGACGGCGCTTTGGCCGTGCTCCTTCAGCGAGGCTAGATTCCGTTGCTTGCGGCGGATGGCGTATGCGGTCTTCTACAAGGTGGTGGTGCCTTCTTCCCGGCGGACGGCGGTACGGCGCCGCCGGCAGCGTCTAGGAGTTTGGGGCGAGGCGGTGGTGGATCTGATTGCGGTTTCTCTAGGCGGCTTGGGGTGCTCTGTGCAAGTTTCGGGGTCCTTTTGTATTTTTCTTTTCTTTTCGGACCTGTATGTAATTTGTACTGTGCTTCCTGTTATATGAATCAGATCCTTCCTCAAAAAAAAGCTGCATCTAGAATAGCTATGGCCCACCAAAAAAATTGGGAGTAACAAACCATGGGCTATGGTACACAGGATCGCTGGAAATATAAGCAATGGGGAGCGGATACTGAAGTGGTTAACAAAGCAGGATAACTACTAGAAGAATCTATGAACTGGAGACCAAAGGGAATCTGGAAACCAAAACGTTGACCAGCTAATACGTAAGCGATTAAGTTAGTCATGAACAAGTGTCAAATGAGTAATCTGGCCCGTGGACGAAGCCCCAGGTATATTAGCTCACTAAGAAGCTACACCGTGGGGATGGTTAAACAAACACTTTTTTCATTGTCTCACTTTCATGTATCTCTACATCAACAAGTTGGCTAGCTTAGCCTCCCCAAAGAAAAAACAAGTAGACTTGGCCAACGAAAAAAAATCAAGGCTGTGCTCACCACAACTAGCTCATCAACGGAACCCGTTAGGAATGTAAAACCAAACAGCATGAGGCAGACTACCTTCATGGAAGAATGGGATAGACATGGACTGGACCAGCAAAAGTGTAAATAGAGTGGACCCAAAGTGCAGACTAGGTAGCAAAGAGGGTATCAAACTCAATCATGCAGAGCAAGTAGCTACAGCTAAGAGGATAAACCTCAAGACTTTTCCTCTCCTAACTAGTCATACTGATGGTTACATCCATGTGACAAACTTATGGCTGCAGTGTTCCCTTGCTATCCTATAAAAACATAGGACTAGCACGCAAGCGTCTTCAGTCTTCACACCACCGAAAAACTGAATTGCCACCAACACATATCTGCAAAAAGCGCAACTTCATCATCAGAAGAAATACGGCATGATGACTCCTAAGAGGTTAGTTCAGCAGGCAAAGAAGTGGCAGCAGCTGGCGGCCCTTGGGAAGCGGAGGCTGACGATGACCGGTGCGATGAAAGAGGGCATCCTGCGTAGCGGCGCAACATCCATCGCGGACAAGGGCCACTGCATCGTCTACACCGCTGGTGGAGAGCGGTTCGAGGTCCCATTGTCGTATCTCGGCACGGCGGTGTTCGGGGAGCTCCTGAGGATGTCCGAGGACGAGTTCGGGTTCGCAAGTGAAGATCGGATCATGGTGCCTTGTGACGCCGCGGTGATGGCGTACGTCATGTGCTTGCTGAGGAGAAAGCCCTCGGAAGAGGTGGAGAGGGCAGTCCTTAGCTCTGTTGTGGTTCCATGCAACAATCAGAGTGGCATCGCCATGGTTTACAAGGGTCTTGGCCAGTCACTGGCTATATTTTAGCTAGCAAGGAAGCTATGTCTTCTTGGTGTATATGCACTCCCTTTTTGGTAGATCTTCATGCGATGTAATATGTGAATAGATGTATGCACATAGCCAGTAACCAAGTGAAGGAGAACGATTTTGCAGTTGGGTCTACATCCTACTATTAGTATTTGGTATGAAACAAAGGGGATACTGTACAGACCTGAGATTACTTGGTCCACTGCAAGGCCTGAGACACTTGGCCCACTACCGAGGCAGGAAGCGATAATATCTTCCTTCTAAAAAAGATGAATAATTCTTAAACCAAAAATAATAATCAAGATGGCTCGAGGCAAAGCTTATGCAAAATGGCGGCACTTATAAGTTTCCGTTTAAATATTCAGCAAGACAAATGAGAAAACGAGCCACCGCGTTGGTTTAACATGCTCACAACGACAGGCTCTGATATCGTGCATACAAAAAGGATAGCATCCTAAATGGGTAAATATCAACTTCCACGACAAGGCAAGAAGTTCAGTTAAATCAGCATATACTCTTCCAACAGAAGTGCAGGCCCATGTGCAGTAACTAAAGCAGGGAAAAATAGATAGACAGAGCAACTGAAGATCCCGTTGGCAGTCTTCAGGCCACAGGGGCTTACTCTCCTGGGCTTCCCTTGGTCCTGTGAATTCGGCAGCAGCGAATGCTACTCACTAAATTTGAGATGGTCGCTGGTCGGAGGAGGTCCTATACACCGACCCGGTCGGCCATTACCAGATGCCGCACACTCCAGGCGGGAGTGTTGGGCCAGCCCAGTACCTTTTTTGTTGTTTCATTTTTCCTTTATGCTGTTTCTTTTATGTATTTTCCGGAATCTGAAGATTTTGAATTTTTCTACAATTGGTAGGTCACCGGGTTATTCAAATAAGTCGTGTGGGTGTCAGCCAGGGTCTGAACGCGGTGACGTTGGTGTTTTTGGAGTGGTTTAGCCATGTCACACGGATCCACAGATGGTTCCCTAGTAAAAGGGTGTTTTTGGAGTCTAGCAAGATCAAGTCATTGCTTGTCTCTAAATAGTCGTTCTGTAATCATATCCCTCTCGTCTATGTTCCTAAGCTTACTCAGTGCTATTGACTTATTCGTAAGGCAAGGTTTACATACATAATTCGTGAGTGAATAGTGTTAGCCCTACTATGGCTTCCCGAAGGATCCAGCTGCTAAGAGGGTCCGAGCCATAACAGATTATGTGACCGTAGCGGCGACTGCTCAAGTTTGCGACTCCGTATGAGGACCTCCTTCCCTTTGCTCTGCCCACTCTCCGTTCACACGGTTATCAAAGCGGACCTTAGCATTCATCCAAATAAAACTTCTCACATGCATGCATTGACTCAACTCCGTTTCCAGAAAACTTGCTAGCCCATGACTTGTCTGAAATCAACACACAAATTCTTTTGGGATGTTTTTTGTAAGTTTTAATCAATTGTTTTTTTGGATTTTATAAAATTTAAGAGGATCATGTGCTCCTGAGAGCACAAAACATGCTAGCCTACTAATATATGAAATTAGCACATGCTCCCCCCCGATTAGCACATGCTATCTTCACACACTGTATAGAAACTGAAGCAGTAACACACATTAAAAAAAAGCTCCATCTCCTCGAAAGCCTAAAATGGAGCCCTTTTTTGAAAATTTGAAATCGATATTTTTTTAAGTTTCCAAGAATCGCGAAAAAATTCCCGGACGTAGATATTGTCAAGATCTACAGTCGTGGAAATTTTCAACCAAATTCGTTGTATTTTGGGCTGCACAAAAAAGACAAACGGGTGGATCTGGGTGGTGAGGAATACACAGTTTCAAAAATTTGAAATTTCATCCGGTTTGTCTTTTTATACAGCTAAAATATAACGACTTTGGAGCTGAAATTTGGCACGATTGTAGATCTCAACAATATCTACATCCCGGATTGTTTTCGCAATTTTTGAAAACTTAAAAATGTCGATTTCGAATTTTCAAAAAAACAAGCTCCATGTAGCTCGGGTTCCAAAAATCCACTCTCCTCGTCTCATCATAAGAAATATACCATGGTCACTTCAAAGGGGCTACTTCAACAGGGCAAACAGAGCATATCTTACTGTCCTTCTCTTGTAGCCATAAAATTCAGCACTCATCCTCAATATAGAATCTCTCAGCATTTGTCAGTTCTGCATCTACAATTCTAGAGTAGTGATTTTGCTCACAAAAGACTTTCTCTAATCTTCAATTGAAAGAACAAGTGTCTCTATCTCTGCGGCTTTTGCCCCTTCACCATTAATCAAAGCATCTTTATATGATTACAGTGCCGAGACGAGAACAGAGGAGTTTCTTCTGTGTCCACAGGACCATCATCCGCCACATTTTCTCCATTAACTTTGGCACCTGAATCTTCCTGAGACATAATTTGATTTCAGTGTAGGCAAGGATTCATGTGTTTGTAGAGACAAATTGTGCAAGGTTATAGACTCCGATGGTACAAGACAGATCTATTAAAAAAAAGTGGCACATGATATATTTGTTCAGTGATGACCGAAGCAATGAAAGTGAAATAAGATGGTTTTTTTTCTGGATAAAGAGATAACATTTAGTGGCGAGAAATTTCCACCCTACAGTATTGCCGATGCAGCTATTATTTAATCTGCACAAACCACATACAAAAATCAAAATACTGAATCCTATACTGATATGCAATCTGCAAGTAATAAACACTTATACTATGTGAGTTCAGCAAATCAATATTACTGTAACGAGACTCGGAATTGGTAAGCCATTAATATTGCTGCATGACCACTAAAAATGGTTGGTGACACTTGCAAAATATGAGATGGAGGTCAAATTTTCACAACTATGCCATAATCCTAAGCTCTCAAGTAACTTAACTGCATATAATAAAGGGACCAAACGTCTGAAGAAAATATGCTAGTCACGGGCTCACCTTGTTGTTGGCTTGTTGCACACCAAAGAAGGAGACCACGCCATGATGTAGGGATGGGTATGGCTGCCAATTAATGTATCTTCAAAGAGCTTGTTTAGAGTCCCTGTTTCCAGGCAGAAAGATAGGAAGCGACACTTGGCAAACTCATCACAATGAATAGACAGGTACACAAGGCCGTCGACGAAAGCCACAATCTGCAGAAAATATGGTGAACTCGCAATAGCACCAATACATGTATCCAGTGGAAAAATCTTATCCAGCATCCACTTCTCGACACCGTCATCGTTATCGGCTCTCCAAAACCAAACAGAGAGTGATATTCTGCCGTCTGTGAAGGAGTCACCTAGGCAAACCATGAAAACGTTGCCATCCTTGGACCGGCCAAGCCCTAAGAGTCCATAGTCTATATCTTTCAAGGCCCGTGGCAAATCCATTCGAGATAGCCGCAGTGTCGCGGTGTCGAGCAGGACCGTGTGTGCTTGAGCTCTGTGTCTCCAGTAGACCAATCTTTGAAATTCATTCACCAGCGTGCCAGTGTAAGACGAGAGCACGCACTTCTCGCATCCATCATCATCCCCAGGCTGCGGCGGCTTAGAGGTCTTCACCCATGGGAAACACTGCCACTCCCTGCTGCCCGACGAGAAGACAGAGACGCGGGCTCGTGTGTGACCACGCCATCTGCGGCAACGGACGCAGACGACGCGAAACGGGCTCTGGTCCTCCTCCGAGGGGAGGATGTGGTCCATGTGGAACTCAAGCAAGTATGATTGACAGGTCTCCTGAGGCGGTTGGGGGAAGATGTCCAGCGCCTGCATGACGGGGTTGTAGGCGGCGATATGGCCCGTGCTCTGGTGGTGGAGGAGGACGTAGCCGGAGCGGCAGCCCTTGATCGCCCACCCGGGATCACCGCTGTCCTGTGGGAGGCGGGTGAGGAGGAAATCGGAGCCGCGGATGGCGGCGGCGAGGTCCGGGTCAGAGCGGCGGCGGAGGGGGACGAATGGAGGGATGGCGGGGTGGGAGGATCGGCCGATGAAAAGGCCGAGGAGCTGGGGCGGGTGGGGCGTCCGGAAGCGGTGGCGAAAGGCGGGAGACGAGCGGACGGCATGAAGGAAGGCGCGGCAGGCGAGGGCTGCGCGGACGAGGCTCGGGAGGGACTGGAGGCGGAGGAAGAACTCGCGGAGGAGGTCGTCGCCGATAGATCACGGTCGGATACGACGGAGCATATTTCGTCGGCGGCTCTAGTTGGGAGGCCATGGCGGTCGCCAGGCGTCTAGTGCGTGTACGGTGTTTTTTTTGGGAGTGTCTAATTGTCAGTCAACTGATTTGCATTTCGTCGTCAGTCGAATTTCTCAGCCAACCATCTGCTGCCACGTGACACAAAAGCTGGTCCCCAACGCGCTCAAACCTTCCCCCCGAATTTCTGATTCCCTCCTAACGGGTTTGAAAAACTGTTAACTGGACCCGAACCAATTTAACAAAAAATACCAGGCCCAGAACTAACACAGGCCCATTTATCACCCCCACGGCCCAAAACTGAGAAAACAAAGACAGACCATGTCGCTGCCGATCTTCTTCTTCGTCAAGCAAACATCTCGCCCCTCCACCCCACCCGACGCCGACGCCAGACACAGCAGCGAAACAAGAAGAACTCCGAAAAAAAGCAAAAAGAAACACCAAGATCTGAGAAAAGGAGAGGAGGCACGCAAGAACCTGCAAAGGATGAAAAGAGTCCTCAAACCACCAGACAACGCAGGGGCTTACCTTGGCGATCACCAGATCTCCCTCTTATAGGTTTGCTCTCTCTATTTCCCATTTCAACAAAAAGCCCCAGGTTCTAGTCCTTAAACCCTTCAGAAATTGAACAGGGTCAGCTGGAATTGATCCAGCAAGCTGGACCCTTAATGGATCCACCACTGCAGGCGCAGCACAGCTCCCCCTACAGGTAACCTTCACAGAAACAACACCTGACCATATCTACTGAATTTAGATGCAGTAAACAGAAGAACCCAGGCATGTTTGGATGAAAAGAAAACAAACAGATAGACTAGATAGATAGATAAATATTATGTGCCAACATAAGAGAGTAAGATAAGAGAGACAGAGAAAAAAGGATAGTTGTGTAGCAACTAGCAAGTAGCAGCAGAGTACAATTCAGTGCCAACATCCACAGGAGTCAATTCTCATACTCATTTACTAAAAACAGTAGCAACTAGCAAGCAGCAGCAGACTAGATACATAGATATTACACAACCAGAACTGATAGCATGCGTGTCTTTTCAGCATTATGGTAGATAGACAACAGACGACTACAAAAGAACCCAACCACAAACATAGAGATAGTCCAGAGCATTTAGATAGATATGTAGCAACAAACATGAGAAAAAAGCTGGTAGAAAGGCTAACCACGACATATATGTGGTTCTCTAGCATCAGGACTGCCATGAAAAAATCCAAAGCTGCGCTCTAGAGACGATCGAAAGAGACAGAAAGGCGATCTTCGCTGTCTTTGTAGAAGAGAATCAGCAACACAGATCCATCGCCTATCTTGTGCTGAGCGGCAAACTGCGGCCAACCAGCTCTGAAACAAATCCTCTCTTCTTTGCAAGTGTAGTATGAAGCTTCACAGCTTTTCCCATCATATCCAAATATAAGGTTAGCTTTTCCCTTCTCAGGTATGTCGATAACAGATGCAATCTCCTTTGGGATGCGCTGCAAAAACATCATGGGAAAAGGTTCAAAATCAAAAGAGAAAAAGATAATAACTACAAAACTAAAACTTGAACTCAAAAAAAGGGGGATAGAAAATGCTACCAGTCCATTGTGTGCAACATCTGTTACAGTTATGGTGTGGAAAAAAACATGTCCCAAACCAAGACCTCGAGTGAGAACATGATGGTTCATCCTTCCAGTCTGACCAGCAGTGAGTGTGAGTCCCTTTGAAAATACGACAGACTTAGCGCTATCCTTGAACACATGAGCTTCTGCGCATTTTTAGATAGCCCCAAAAGCAACAGAACACAAAAGACAGCCTATTAGCATACATAGAACAGACTGAGAGTTCGAAAAAATAGAGTAGAGAAGGAATGCCTAATAGCATACATAAAAGCAGACTGACAGTTCGAATAAACGAGTAGAAAAGGAACACCTAATAGCATACATAAAACAGACTGGCAGTTCAAAAGAAAATACCTAACACCCTTTCCTTGACGACACCATCAGTCCCAACGGGGAGAAGACAAAAAACGCATCAATTACGTGATCCCATTCCAACCTTACCATGTCTCCACTCTTCATATCAAAGTCAGTCAACATCTTCTCATATTCAGGACCATAGATGATAGTCTTGTCATATTTCTTCTTCACATGGAACACGTACTCATCTTCCTCGGGAGACATGGCAATCATGATCTTGCCTAACATGTTGTTAAACTGTTCTCTCATGAAACACGGGATAGTCTGGCCAAAAAATGAAAAATGGAAATCAAAAAGTGAGGGATGCATGAGATATGTAAACATTAGAGGAGACATAGAAAAAAGAAGCACAGATGTATATACCATTGACTGAAAAAACCCTTCCCCCAGATACACATAGAAGAAAGAAGCCTTCCTCTTCTTCTCTTGGCAAGGTCCATATGGCCATCCGCATGTTTCGCACTCCATCTAGGTACATAATAGTGAGACATAAGTTACTAATGATATATAAGTTAATAAAAACAGAGAGAAACAGAGAGAAAGAGATATATATAAAGAGAGATAGAGACAAAGTAATAGAGATTTATAGAGAGAGAGATAGATTAAAAATAGAGATAGAGAGAGAGTAAAGAAAGAGAGACAAGCATAGAGATAGAGAGAGAGTAAGATAAGAGACACAAGCATAGAGATAGAGAGAGAGTAAGAAAAGAGACACAAGCATAGAGATAGAGAGAGAGAGTAAGATAAGAGAGACAGAGAAGGATAGATAGAGAGAGAGATAGAGAGAGAGATAGAGAGAGAAAATAAGAATAGACATAGAGATAGAGAGAGAGTAAGGAAAGACAGACAAGCATAGAGATAGAGAGATTGAAAGAGAGAGAGAGATAGAGAGAGAAAAGGGACAGAGAGTGAGAAAGAGAAATCGAGAAAGATAGAGAGAGAGAGAGAGAAAGAGAGAGAGAGAAACCTTCTTCGTGGATCAAGAATATGAGAAGAGAAAAAGAGAGCAAGAGGAAGAAGAATACTGAACGTGGGGAAGCATGTACATAAGGATTCAGAGATGGGGAAGCTGGGACTACTAAATGCAGCAAATCAAATAAATGAGGGGACAGTTGAGGGTGGGGCAGTTGGGGGTTACCACACTGTTTTTAAATGTTTATTTCACAGGATGTGGGTTACACATGTGTGACTACCTAATGTTTTTGCATGTTGTTTTCGCAGGCTGATGATGGTGGACAGAAAAAAGCAACAATGCAGAATTCAACACTTATAGATGCGATGATATGTTTTTCCAGGTAATTTCTACAAAAAATATTAATTACACCTAAATCAAAACAAAACAATTTAGTTCCCTATTGTTGAACTCACATAATGTTCCAAGATCATGGAGGACAAGGATTTTTCATTCACAGGTTTACTGAATGGAAATTATGACACAGCTTATACATCGACACAACCGTCATCTTCTAAACAGGTACATAGACAAATAACACATGCAGGAACAAACAGAATAGGTCGGAAAAATAATATGAATTAATGAGAACTAATTTGCAAAATGCAGATTGACCGTGCACAGTGGGATGAAAGCACAGCAAACGGCTTACAGCAAAACAATGGAAACATCCATCAATCAGGGCAAGAATATGCAGATGGTAATGACTACTTACAGGCATCACCAGGTAGGAGTGGACAACACATAACTTGGGATGATGACCCGTGGGCGGAGAACTTGTTTCAGGACATGGAGCTTGATGAGGTAAAACATCTGATATTCCTTCAAAAAATAAGACACGTCAAATATTTACACTGAACATCAACATGTGTTTACAAATTCTTAATAAATAACAGATGAATACTGCAAGCAATGTTCAACACACTGATGAAGTCACACAACAAGCAGAAGCTGATGATACTACAGAACAAATGAGTCGAAGCGAAGAAGACGTGGAAGATGGAAAAGAAATATGTGAAGAAGATGTCGAGAACTTCCTGGAAAATGAAGAATCAAACTCCAAGGCCAGAATGACTACACAATAGACAAAGAGATGATACCAGAAATTGGCATGCAATTTGAAACTAGAGAGAAAGCTCAAGTCTTCTTTAACATGTATGCTTATGCAATCAGATTCTCTGTTACTGTGGTGTCCGCTGCCAGGACAACAAGCAAGAAGAGAAATAGGGAGGTTATCAGAGTGACAATGAAATGCAACAAGTATGGTAGGGCCGCACCAGCAGAAAAAGAGGATGTGGAAGTGCAAAGAAAAACTACTGTCATTGACAGGACATGATGCAAAATTGAGATGATAATAAGTGAGAAACAAGGGATTTGGCGCATCACAAACCTGTGTCTGGACCATAATCATGCTTTAAGCCCACAAAGCAGGTTCTTCCGGTCGCATATCTACATGACACCTGAGGAGAAGGCAATGATAAGATCACTGAAACAAGCTAACATAACAACAAGCAAGATTGTATCGGTGTTGTCATATTTGAGAGGGGGCAGAGAACACGCCGTACAACAGAATGAAGGTTAGCAACTATGGGACAACAATTAACAGAGAACTCAAGAACAACGATGTGATGCAAGTTGTGCAGTATTTCAAACAGAAACGGAATGAAAACGAAAGCTTCTATTATTCATTTCAAGTGGATAAGAATAACAAGGTGAAGAGCGTTTTCTGGGCAGATGCAAAATCAAAAAGCTTCTATGAAAATTGTGGGGATTGCATTAGTTTCGACACGACATTTCTGACCAACAAATACAACCTTCCTTTTGCTCCAATAGTTGGAGTCTCTCCACATGGACACACCTACCTCTTTGCATGTGCTCTAATTGTAAATGAGGGAGCTGAGACATTCAAATGGGTTTCAGGAAATTCATTTATGCTATGGGAGGAAAACACCCGCAAACAATAATTACAGACCAGGACAAGGGGATGCAAGCAGCAATAAAAGAGGTGTTTCCACACACAGTTCACAAATGTTGTTTGTATCATGTGAAGAGTAAAGTAGAACAGAAAGCAGGCAGGACAATGCAAGTTAAGGAGGGTTTATTTGAAGAGTTCCAAGACATAGTTGATAACTCACTAACAGATCATGAGTTTGAGACACTATGGCAATAAATGATAGCAGACTATGATGTGGGACACATCGAATATTTCCAAACAATTTGGAATAGCAGAAAAAGATGGGTGCCAGTTTACTTCAAGAAGAATTTCTTCCCATTCTTGCAGACAACAGCAAGGAGTGAGGGAACAGACTCACTGTTCAAGAAAGGCGTCGGAGCACAATATAGCATGACAAGTTTCCTAAGGGAATATCAGAGAATCATGGACACAATTCATTCCAGAGAAAATGAGAGTGACCACAATGCAATACACAAGAAAGTGCGACCCAAAAAGTTCAAAACTAAGTACTACATCGAGATGCAAGCGCATGATTTGTACAACCTAGCTATATTCAGGAGATTTCAGAGAGTCCTAACTGATGTCACAAGACTATGGGTTAAAGAAGAGGAGATAGGGCGGCTGTACCTGGTATTTCAAGCACCCAATTATCCAATCAAAGAGCACAGACCAAGGACCTATGTGGCGAAAGTTGACTTGGAGAAAGAAGAGTATCACTGCATATGCTGCAAGTTTGAGAAGGATGGGTTAGTGTGCTCTCACATACTCAAGATAATGCTACACCTGGACATAAATCAAATACCAGACAAATACACCATTGACAGATGGCGCAAGAAATATAAGAAGCTGAATCCATTACATGTGCCAACAACACTAGCTGACAATGATACACTCCGGTACAATCTGCTTGCACGTACGATGGTGACAACAGCTTCCAAGGGGCGACGCATCAGAGAAAGTATGAGTACTTGCAGGGAGAAATGGACAGGGTTGACAAAGGACTAGAAGAGATTGACAAAGAGCTTGAAGCAGAAATGAAAACGCAAGATGCTGAAACCAGAACAATAGCAAACTTCGCAAACTCATCAAATGGGGATGAAAGTAACTAAACGATAGAACTGCTAGACCCAGATGATGCTCACACAAAGGGGAGGCCAAGACTGATGACCATAGTGGAAGCCATAAGAGCAGGGAAATTTTATAGATGCGGACATTGCAGGCAATATGGCCACACTAGGAAGAAGTGTCCCAACCTAGACAAAGTGTACAACCATCCACCCGTTAGAAAGACTCGTAAAAGGAAGATGGATGGTCCAGGTGAGTGTAATTTTATCGAAAATATGAACTCATCCCTTGCAAAAAAATCCATTTATTTGAGAAACAGCAAATGCTGACACCATATATAATTGATGATCAGGCACAAGAACCGGAGATGATGGCTCCGCAGCACCACCAAAAGCCAAGACACAAGCGAAAAGACCTACGTCAGCCAAGAAGAACCAGAAAGGAAACAACAACATTCAACAAGACAACAACACGCATGCACCCGTGCCCTAGACAAAGTCCAGTACGGATGCCGGGACTGCAAGGCTGAAAACATAGCCATATTTTGGAGCAGCATGGATTGAAAATTTATTTGTTGTATCTCTGAGTAATGCTTGTAGCTCTGAATATGCTATTTAGAATACTGCTTGTAACTCTGATTATTCAAAAACAAAAAAGGGGATATGGATTTATTTTATGCAAAAAATACTGACTCAAGTGCGGTACATGCTGCGTTCACAAATCCTGGTGTAGAACTCTGTTCATATGGTTAAATTAAGAATAAAACATGACTAACTCATGGAAAAGAACCTAACTCTCTACCCCGCTTTTACTTTGGGGAAAATTTCAGAGAGACGTACGTACAACCAAGCAAAAATATATAACAAAAAACACATGAAAATTATAGTTGACGCTATTTCATTAAGGGTGGACGCATAACAAGTATTCTCCTTTAGTTTTCAGAAAGACAGGTATTGCAAGTTTGTATCACACCATGACAGATGCTACAGAAATTGTCATGCGAGCTCAACCTTCCCCCGCAAACAAAGCTTTTGACACCAGAAAATTGTTTCAGGTTCTATAAAGGGTGCCAACCAAAGGGCTAAAAAAATAAAAACAAAAAAGATCAATCTTCTCCATGTTTGAGTAGCGCTCCAGAAGAAAACAGCTCCTCTCGAAAAAGATCACAAACTTGTTCCCCCCCCCCCCCCCCCCTTTGGCTACAACAGCGATCATATTCACCCCTGTTAAAAAAAGAAAAACAACGAACCAAAAAATAAATAAAGGGTGAGTAAAGAGGTGCAATCTCCATGAACTTCCTCATGGAAAAGGATGGATAAAAAAGATACCGATGAAAAAGCTACAGAACAGACATTTACCAAGGCATAAAACTCAGTAACCAAGCTCTGATCAACTTGGTTCTTCACGTAGAAATATAGCTTGTTTGCGTATTGTATTCTTATGTTGAGTATGTCCTGATAAGAGAAAATGCTTCGAGTGTCGACATTAGCCCTCCAAGTTTCCATTAATTTTATCATGAACACTCCGCAATCTTTCCTATTCACACAAATACATGGGCTTAAAACACACTAAACACAAAACACGAATAACAAAAGGCAACAAAGAAACTAGGGTTCAGATTCTTACTTATTCCTCTGCTTAGGTGCTGCAGGATACACTGTTTGGAACTCATGGAAGTTGTGATTCTGGCTGATGATCAACTCCCACAAACGTACAAAGTTGTCTACCTGAAAAATCAAGAACAATGAAATCCGATTTCAGAGATAGATTAGTGTGAATTAACAAAAATAAAGTAAAAATTGCAAAACAAAGACACTAACCAGGCGATTCTTTATTGGTACATGCCATGCTGAATTCTCATCATAAAATGAGTCCAAGAATGCAAAGAGTTTTTCTTCGAAATCAACAACGAAAGCAATCCAATGACCAGTGTTCACAATGGGAAAGAACAACTACAAAAAGATAAAAGAACATTCTATGATTGATAAACATATCAAGGGGGGTAAAAAATGCTACGATGTAATAAGAAACAACATGTTCAGGTACTAGAAAAATAAAAGGCATTTACCTTGTTATCTCGGTGGCCTAGTTTTCTCCCCTTGCTTGCACTCGTTGCACCTTCAAAAGATACACGAACAGTGGCCTCTTGCTGCTCCCCATTATATTTCAGAATAGCATCCTGGATTGCGAGAGAGAGAATTGAGAAAAATGGATATATGAACAAATAAAGAACAAGCTAACAAATAGTACAAACGAACAGTTGCTAAAACTTGAGAAAAGGATGGATAAAATGGTACCGACCCCGATATTAGGAAAGAAGTAATGCCTCCTAGATTTTGATGGGTGTCGCTCTTCGAAGAGCACACGGCAGAAACATGGGATTATAAAATTGTCTACCTCACCCCTAGGCATCAGCGACTCACCCAGAGACTTGTAGCTGCAGTGAACTTTTGGTACTGAATACCAGATTCCCTACATAAAACACAAAATGAAAAATTAACACCCACCACACACGGCGCGTAGTAAGAGAGAAATATAAAGGATACCTCGTAGAAGGGCAACATATAGCTTTCAACGACATGAACTAAAAACAGAATGTGAAAAAAACATGACGAAAACAAAGTGAGAAGAACAGATGGTCATACTTTGCGATGGAGCTGTGTGCTAGCTCAACAATTGCTGAATAATGAATGATATCCTCTTCAGATACATGGAATCTGGGATTGGACTGCAAAGGAGGGGTCTGCCCAGTCATAAGCCAATTAACAAACATGTACTTCACCTGCACTCGGCGTTTTCGGACATTCTGAGCATCATTGGCAACTGCTTCACCATCAGCACCATTAGCATTAACATTGGCAGTCGCCGCACCGTTCACATCTTGCTGATTGTGCTGATTGGGCATCAACAAACTATTGTTGGTACTGTCTGCCTCCTTTGACAACTCATAACACCTCTTCTGAAACTGATTAGAGCCAACTAGATGAATACCACCATCTGCCGCATTCTACAAAACACAGAAAGGGAAACAAAAATAACTGATCAAAAAGAAGAACTCAGTGTGAGATGGTCTAAAAAAAATATAAAGGTGATACTTACCACCGATGGCTTGGGTGAAAAATTAGCAATCTGTATTGGAGCTATCTTTGATCCATGTTTCTGAATAGGTTGAGGCCGATTTAACTTGAAGAGTTCAGTATGTGGCTATGGAACATGGTTCAGATTCAGAGAAAAGGAAAAAGAAGCACGAAGTTAGAACAAAAACATAATCATTACTGAAAAACACAAAAACAACAGGAAATGGTCCGGCACATCTACAAAACTAACCTTCACGGCTGGGGAGTCCGGCACATCTACAATAGGAATTGGTCCTTTCCCTGCATCTGAACTGAACCTGCGATTGAGAGTGTTTTGTTCATCTTCTCCTGACATCATTTGGCAATTCCTAGACTTCACCTTTCGTAGCAGGGGCATTGCAGGGGCTGGTGGAAAAAGGTAATGCTAATGTTAAGATGAACCAAATATAAACCACTTAGAAGAGAAAAAAAATGCCATAAATGCAAAAGCAAAAAGGTACTCCCTCCGTTCCAAATTGTAAGACGTTAAAGGATCGGTTCCGACCAGGTGAAACATGCACAAAAGTCATTTATACCCCCACTCTTTCATGGAAATAACGTGTACTGCCCTCCCGAAGTACGTACAGCGAGCGAACCGATCAATTACAGGATTACGAACGGCGTCCGCCCCAGCCAAAAGTCCGAGATCTGGAGCACCTCGTTGGGGTCGTCGCCGGCCAGGAACACCTCGCTGGCCCTCCGCTGATCCTCCCTGCATCAGCTCGCCACAGATCATCGCCTCCGCGCCCAAGATCTCCTCGCTCGGGCACGTCACTGGACCTCCCGCTGATCCTAGCTGCATCAGGTCGGCGGAGATCGCCTCTGCTCCCAAGATCACCGTAGCCCCAGATCACCGGTACACAAGATCACCGGAGCCGCAGCTCGCCCCTCTGCGCCCAAGATCTCGCTCGGGCACGTCGATGGCCCTCCCTAAGATCCTCGCTGCATCAGGTCGGAGCAGATCCCCTCTGCGCCCAAGATAACCGTAGCCCAAGGTCGCAGGTGCACAAGATCACTGGAGCCGCACTTGGCTATGATCTCCTCCGGGCAACCCGCCATGATCTCCGACCAAGAACAAGCACCTCCTCTGGCTAAGCACGTCGCTATGAATCTATGATCCTCGTCGCCATGATCTACAGTATATGATGAACAAAGTTAGCTGAAATTGCAAAAATTAAATGGGTACTAAGGCTATGCACAACTAAAAAAAATCAGAGCTGCAGCTCCAAATCTAACGTGAGGACGACGACGCCGTCTCTGCTCCGACGCTGCTCCAGATACCTTTAATACATTTAAATAAGTGCAGGAGTACAAGCACAAGTACAGAACTATAGATAGATGGACAAGCAAACTGAACATGCAAGCAAGTTTACTTCAGTTCCTAATGTTGCAGTGAAATTTTGCAAGCAAATTCAGTTTACTCAGTTAAAGTCATACTCCAGTAAGCAAACAAGTTATTCAAGCAAGTTACTCAGAACTTAAAGTTCAATGTTTCAGTGTACAAATGTTTCAGTGTACAAATGCCAAATTTCAAGCAGACTGTCTAGGTGTATATACTGAATTCAACTGAATAACTTTAAGTACTCCTACAGTTCAATGTTTCAGTGTACAAATGCCAAATTTCCAGTGTACACACTCTGGAGTAGCAAAGAGGTTCATGCATGATTTCTGATGCAATGCAAAGCTCTCCATTTTCTTTCTATATATTGTGTTGATGGTCAGAACGAAGCAAATGAAACCATCGGAGCGTCTCCTTAATTCTGAATGACTGAGCACAAGCTGAGTCATTTTACTCATTATCAGTATTATTTTGCTCATGTGTCAATTTGAGCACAAGCTGAGCACGTACTTACACATTTAGGACAACAGACTGGAAGCGTTTACTCATTACAAGATGGGACAAAACCAAAGGCCACACTCAGTTCACTGAAAGAGCACAACATAATGGAAATAATTTACTCATTAGAAGCCGGGGGAAAACCAAATACCACACTCAAATCAAACAGCACGCTCTCTTTTCCTCTCTCTTTCCAAGCAAGATCAAACACAGTACCACGGAGAAGAGAGAGGAGGAGGAAGGGAGAGGAAGCAGTACCTGACCGTGAGGAGGGTGACAGTGGGGCACCGTGGGAAAAGCGACGGCATCTCCAGATCCGCCGCGAAGCTCCCATCCAGATGCAAATCCAGCGCCAGGCACGGATATTCAGCACGGCGCACGCAGATCCGGCGGCTCTATGCCCAGCAGCACGTCGCCAGCGCAAGAAGATTCAACCTTTGACCTCAAATCCCTGGCGGGGTGCGACGAGGATTAGAGTTGCGAGACGAATCGGGGGGCGGGGATCAAGACGGCGGTGGGGAGAGGTTAGTAAGATGCAGCGGCAGTGGGGAACGACGAGGAGCGACAGGCGAGGGCGGCGACGGGGAACGAGAGAGGTTGTCGGTGAGAGAGACGAGCGAGTGTGAGAGAGAGGAAGCGAGGGAGAGCCACAGCGACACGAGCGAGAGGGGCAATACGGGAAACTCCGAATTGTTTTGTACGTGTCAAAAGTTGTACATGAAAACGTTAAACGTCTTACAATTCGGAACGGAGGGAGTATATACCTGTCGGGTGAGTTCGACCCTCCACAAATTTGGTTATAGCACAATCAGGGGTCACTGCACGGGGATAACAAAAAGTAAAAAGGGATCAAATGATAAACCTGAAAAAATAGCAAAACATGAAAAATAGAACACATTTTGAGAGAAAGAAAGTATAATACCTGGGTCAGGAGTTCTCTTAACTGCAGACCCGCTAGGTTTAGCAGCTCCCTGGGCAGTGGGCCAAAACTTCTGCTGAAGATCTTCACAATCAACTCTGAAAGTTGCGCGATCCACTTTGTTGTCTGTGACCTGCATAATAGACACACAAACAAAAAGGGAGATTTATCAGACACATATTTGCAAAAATAAATAAAGAGGAGAGCATAGTGCAAAAACTAGTTGAGATTGATCATACAACGAGTTGCGGCTGCTTATCAATGCTTTGATCAGCTTCCCTCTTGTTGGCTACTACTTTGTCGTGCATGATGCTGGACTTGCGCCAAGAAAATCAAGAACATTTTGAACTAAAACTTCCAACTTCCTTTTACTGCTTAAAGACTTGGTTGACAGAAATTTATCACCAATACTGATGATACCATCTATTACCTACAGCACAAGAAGAAATATTGAAAGATGTCACTGGAATGAAAAAGACTCAACGAAAAAAAAGCCTGAAGACTGAGCTAGCATACTAGTGAAACGTACATCGGGCTGCAATGAGCTAACAAAAACTTCTCTCGCTTTGGTCCTGAAGTCATCAGACAATGGAGACAACACCGGAGAGACTCTGCAAGATCCATTCCCTTGAGAAGAACCCGAAACCTGCAGGAAAAAAGAGATATAAAAATGTATAGCTGAAAAGGGATGTATAAATCTAGTTCCATAATACCCACTCCAGCTAATAACATACATATATAACAAACAAGGGGAAAGGAGACCTACAGTGGGGTTGTGGCCAGAAATCCTAACTTCTTTAAGGTTCTTTTTCCCAAACTGATGTCGACTTTTTCGATCAAGTTCAGAGAAAACACGGATCATATCTCCCGTCCACACATAAACCCTGGGAGTAACGTGAGAGACATTCTTTATGCCAAAGTCCAAACAATCAAGATAACGGACCTGGCAAAAAAAGAGACGAGACATAAATATAGAGTAAAAACTAGTAGCACAATCAAAGAAGATACCCCAAAAAAGGGTATAGACACTCAATCAAAGCAAGAGGCAGGGATGCTCACTTACCACTAGAACATACATGCAACATACAGGCGACTTCATCCTTCTACCTTTGGATTTAGCAAACAAGTTGAACTCATTGAAGGCATTGAGACAATGAGAATAGACAAGCTGGCTGAAGTCATAACCTCTAGCAGCAGCAGGATCCTTTAGAACTGAAAAGTACTTTATATTGACCGGGTAACACAAGTCAGGGCAGAGAAGGCAAGATATTGCCACCGACATGAAACACACAAAGACCTCAAGATCTCCTAGTGGATCCGGACTAATGAGCTTGTTCCCAAAGAAGGTTATGTGAGGCAACTCTGGCACCTTGAAAAGTGACAGGATAAAAGCCTTGCCGTCCTCACAGTCGGATGGAACCTCCAGCCCTCCTATAGGCAATCCTAGAACAGTGCGAAACGTGTCCTTGGATATACTGATAGACTTCCCGCAAACAGACATCGGAGAGCATACTGGGTCAACACAATCTGCAACCCACCTACAGA
This sequence comes from Poa pratensis, assembly GCA_947311845.1. Classification (NCBI taxonomy): domain Eukaryota; kingdom Viridiplantae; phylum Streptophyta; class Magnoliopsida; order Poales; family Poaceae; genus Poa; species Poa pratensis. The sequence continues at coordinate 5,685,492 of CAMZMU010000083.1, forward strand.
AATCCGAAGGAAGATCCGGACAATCAAACAACAGCAAACACCCAAACCCGAACTTCTGGATAATAGCTCTTTGTTCAGGGTTCAACTTCTTCGGAACATGCAAAAAGTACTTCAAGCCAAATCTGCTAAAGGCACTCCTATCAACACCATCTAGAGTCCCAGACTTTTCCACAGTGTTTAGTTTCCTCCTCTTAAGCTGAAAAAGAAAATGAGTAGAAAAAATGTAAGATATAGATAAACAATTGGATTGATTGAACACAAACGCAACAAACTGAAAAAAGAGCAACAAATGAAGAACTAACCTCATTGCTCCCCAATGTATCCCTGCAAAAGTCAGAAAATTTCCTCTTCATGCTATTTAAAGACTGCAGCCCATGGAAAAAGAAAAAAGTTGTCAAACTACATGCAGACACCAAAAGGGAAAAAATGCAAACTTATGACTAAGAAAAAATATTGGAGAAAGGTTAGCACACCTGCTTCATGAAAAACCAAACAACGCATCGTCTAGCTCCGTGTTTCTTCTTCCATGTGATATAGGCTGAAACAAACCAAAACCAACTAGAATCATAACGGCACAGTGTTTAGCACAACAACAAAGAAACCTAAAATGACAAGAACACACATCACGGTGACCGGGTGGATTGAGCCCTTCACTGTGATCAACATCGTCATCCCCATGGTCGATGGGTAAATGCTCGGATCTGCACAAACCACATGAAAGGACATAGGCTTATAATGAGGGCATGGACAAAATCAAAAAACATAACAACGAGAAATAGGAAGCAAATCAGTGTGCAAAAACAGTAAACCACACCTAAATAATACAAAAAACACACAATGTGCCTTATGAACCAAAGCACATAGAACACTGAACCTCCTAACACAAAAGAAACGTCAATCCCTTCTACATTAACCATATCCATACCTACACATGGCACTGCTCCTGTTTGTGAAATGGTCATATTACAGTAGCAAGAGAACATTTGGTTGGTGTCCACCATATCAGCATATGGAATTGGTTGAGCTAATGAACTACTTCAGAACAAATCAGAGACTGAAAAAACCATGTAACAAAAACAACCATGCCGCCTACATTATCCAAACACCATAGCTGCGCATGTCATTGCTCCAACAAAAATTGAAGTTCACCAGCTAAAAGGAACACACACGGGTACGATCATATTACAAGTAGAACGTTGGGATTGGTTCTGCCGATGAACCAATTCGAAGAACAATCCAACAAAAACATCAGCCGCTGGATCCAACAAACATAGAACTGAACCTGCACAAAACATATTAGCAGATTCAACACCAAAAAATAGAGAGAGATCACTCCTACTCCACCTACGGACAAAGCTACTCATCGATGTCACGAGCTAGCTGCGCGAGGTAAGGGATTCATCCATGCCGACAGTAGTCAGATCCACCGCAAACCCCATCCACCTCGGCGCGACTACGACACAAAATAGAACCACCGGCAACACCCCCTACTCGTCGCCGCCGCTGGAGCTAGCTGCGCTAGTTCAAAATAGAGACGCTCCTAAAAGGACGGCACCTCAAATCAATCCCCCGCACCGCCACAACCACATCCGCCTCCGGCGAAGATCGAGCACACGATGCGCACAAAAACAAACGCGGGAGCTCACAAACTGCCGGCGAACATAGGTAGCAAGGGCTGAGTACCTGTCTAGACGCCGGCGACGATTCCGTCCTCCGCGGTTCTCCGGCATAACGGCGGCAGCAGGCGCCGGCGAGCAGAGGATTTGGTTCCTCTGTTCCGCCGCCCCCCTTCTCTCTCTCGCGAAGACAGAGACACGCATCCGTTGAATGAGTTGGAAATTCAAAAAAAGCCCCCACCGACCTCCAACACGCACGCCTCACCGGGGAATATAGAGACGGGTACCGCACCCCAAAACCCGAAACCCGACCCGTTAAACACGTCACACAGAACACGCACGCGCCAGCTCGCGCCAGCGCGCGCAGCGACGTGTAGCACGCAGCACGGATCTTGGCGCGCATCCAACGGACGAAAAAACGACTGGCGACGAAATGGTTTTCAGTCGACTGAAACAGAGCAAATCCCTTTTTTTCGTTAGTTAAGTTAGTAGGCGAGAACTTGGATCCTACCACGATTCGTCGTACCAATCTAGGGCCATGTCAACGATGGCGGCGGCGTTCCGCCCGACAAATCCGCGACGACCCACCAATCCTCCCGTCGCTGCTACCGCCAACGACGGTGACCTGCCCCTGGACGTGATGTACGAGATCCTGCTGCGCCTCCCACCCGAGCCCCTCTTTCGTTTCCGCGCGGTCTGCAGGTCATGGCGGTCCCTGCTCTGCCACCCGGAGTTTGTCGCGGCCGCCCGTAACCCCGGCCCGCTCCTCGCCATCAGCGCGAAAATTTACTCTTCAGGCAACGAGGTTCATATCCTGGACGTGGAGTCCGGCGACGCTGTCAAGCTGAACCTTGCTGCCAACGACGACGCCTTCTTGTCTCCATACGGCGAGACGCGTGCCATGAGTGATGATGACCGTGTGGCCTGCATCGTCAGCCCGCACGGTAGGATCCGCCTTATCGACCTCGCTAATGGCGCCGTCTCCCTCTTGCCCGACGACGCACCACTGATAGGCTACGACATCACGTCTGCCATAGCCGGGCACGCCGCCACCACAGGAGAGCACAAGGTGCTCGCCATCGCCAACCATGAGCGGCAGGTCTGCAAGATTTTCACCCTCGGCTTGGACAACAATGGCTGGAGGGATACGGGGAGCCCTCCCTTAAGGGTGAGGTTGGGGAGCCCTCCCTTAAGGGTGAGGTGGGGAACCCGAGAAGCCGCTGTCGTCAATGGCGTCGCCTACTATCTGTCGCACTACATCGTGTCCATCATGTTCAAAGATAGGTGTGCGCACCAGATTATGGCGTTTGACATCGACAAGGAGGCGTGGCGACCGGCGGCGTCTTCACTCCAAGGCCCCGCAAATTGTCCCGGCATTTGCTTGGCCAAGTTAGACGGACACCTGGTCGCCGGCCATGCCGACGGCCACACCGCTGTTCAGTTGTGGTTTCTCGTGGACTTGGGCCGGTCTCTCTGGTCAATGCAGTACACCATCATCATGCCATGCTGCCAAAACAACCGTTCACTTTTTGAGTATTTTGAGAAGCCATTGGCAGTGCTTGACGACGGGAGGATCGTGGTGTGGATGCAGCAGCATTTAGGGGATCACGCCTGGTTGCGGATCTACAACCCGAGAACCAAGACATTTAGGGACGGGACACGGGTGCCCATGTGCGTCAACTTAGCGTGTTCACCTGGAGCTTGTTGCATTCAGAGCAGCGAGGTGCGTTAGGCATGGCAGCAAAGCGTCTATTCCTCGCCAGACGACATCAACGGACTGGAGAAACATCCTCCATTGAGGGACCAGACAAGAAACGGCGAACAAGCACACATATCCTTTTGCCTTGAGTGAAAATCTGTCTAAATGGAATTCAGACTTCAGAGTCGGACTATGTAATTATATCATCGGGAATGCTTGCACATGTTATTGTTTGTACCATGTCATCTTGTCAATCCTCTCCCGTGGTTCATCTCGTGCACAACATTTTTGGTTATGATAACATCAATATCAGACCAGACGGCAACGAAATCACTCACTAGTCAATCTGACTTCTTGAGTTCTCTTCTCTTCCAATGAATGGATGACTGGATGTGTTGTCGATTATTGAATAAGTAGAGTATTTGGTAATTATAATCCTAAAATTGAAGAAAGTTTGATATTTTAAAATCATAACTTAGAGAATTATGAAAACATGTTACTAAATTAATATAATCTAATTCCATATTAAGAACTAAACTATAATGCAGTGATTATCATGATTCATCTTTTTATATAAAAGGAAAAGAAGTGTCCGACTTTAAATTAATTAAGAGAGATGGAAAGTTTTACACCAGAATACTACGGTGACAAAGCACCACAAGTGAAAACATAGCTAGGGCCTGTCTGACAGAGGTAAAGAAAACAAAAGTAGGCCTAGAGCCAGCATACATGCCATTTAAGTCGATTACCATATGTTCTAACATGACTCGATCCTGCGCCTTGGAGGTGAATTTCCATAGCAGAAGAACAAAATGTCTATACTGATTAAGTTAACATGATGTCGAAGGACCTTACGCTGAATAATCAACTTGTTACGGACATCCCAAAGGGCCCAACATTAAGCTACGAACCAAAACTCCCAGGTTGCGGTAGTACCGCACCCAGTCGCGGTAGTATAAGTCTTCGAATTGTGAAAGTATTCACCGGATACAAGTGCAGTTCAGGCCTAGCAAACAAAAAATAACTTGTTAAAGTGGTACCAAGTACACTGATATTTGATGACCTCTAACTTCTGAAATATGATATTGTAACCCATAAAATCTGAATAAGCATGTCTACAATGAAATAACTTCCAACAAGTACTGAATTACATCAAATCGTCAGTCCTATTATCCAGAAATGAATATATCATAATTGTTTAGCATGCTCTGATAGAGTTATTGCTATATCACATAACCATTTGATCATTGATTAGCTGAAATGGTCAGCTAGTTTTGTTTTACCGAGGACCTAGCAAATCCATATTTATGCACTGTATATTGTTAGCATACAATAAACAAAACTGAACAAAAACCAACGAGCCCAACAAATGAAGGTCGATCAAAAGGCAGAGCTACACTTACAAGACACGGACATCTTATTAAAAGTACTGATGGGAGCTTGTCGAATAGGAGTGGGTTTGGCCGAACCTCACGGGCCTATACCACTTTTTAGCCCACGACGTTCAAGACCCCCGTCCGGTAGCTCGTCTCTATATATAAGCTTCTCCACCGACAAGACCTGCCGTGCTGAATCAAGACTCCTGAAGATTACCTCCCTACATACTACATTGAAGGAAGTCTACGAGATCATGACTTCACGTACAATCTAGGAGGAAACCCTAAACGTACAAGGCTCGGACATCGACTCCGCACATATATACCAAAAGACCCCCATCAAGACCTCCACGTTCATTACACGCCAAAGATTTGTCCACATCTCACCATAAAACCCTAGTTCTAAACCTAGATCCACATCCATATATAATCTCTGGCCGAGACCTCCAATAACTCGCCTCGGGTAGGCTTTGTACTGATTTTGTAGCCACACCATGAATAAATTCTGATGAATCTTCATCTACATTGTCTACGACTCAAACCCGCTGAACTGCATCGCCTGCCGAACAAATAAACTTACATTTGGTCTTTGGGAGTAAGATTGTCGGGGGATCGTGCAAACTATCCTTTGACAACTATGCATAGAAACTTCAGATGATTGGTGACACTAAAAACCGGAAACAATCTATTATCAGTGCAAAGCTTTACATAGAATTTCTGAATTCTATGCAAAGCTTTCTTATTAAGAAAATTTAGAATTTCATGTGTGTAACTGGTATTTCTTTGTTATCACATCTTAGGAAGGAAAAACCTCCTAGCCACATTTTCACTCGACAAGAAAAATACACGCATGCAACAAGATTGTTTATTGAAGTCTTGTTTGTTTAGTACAGAAGTCCTTTATGGACGATATAATGAATACAACATAGTCAACACACTACCACTAGTACAGAACGACACATCGGAAACGGAGCAAAACCCTCATCGAAAACGGAGAAACGGTCCGTTTCCCCGCCTCTGTCACTGATGTGAATGCAGCTCATCAGCAACGGAGGCTGAAACTCCGTTTCCAATGTGGAATGCAAATTGCAAACGGTTGTTATATATAACCGTTTCTGATGTGAATATTAAATATTAAAAAAAAGGCGGCTCACAGCCGGCTCACATCAACAATCGGCTCACAACAGAGCCGGCTTGCAGCAACAATCAATACAGCCGGCTCGCAGCAGAAATCTGACCAGTTATTCATTTCACAATATAACACCGAACATCAAATTACACAGAGGAACAAGTAGAATGCACAAAAGGTATATACACACGTTCTTGCAACAGTAAATGACTAAGGTAAAAATTGAATATACAAAACAACTACCGTCTAGCAGCAATCCACCCAGCTTCCGACCACCAAAGGGCACCACCAGCAGCAGCAATCACCAACAGCTTATGATTGAGCATGCTTCCACCATAGCTCAGTCCTTGTGTCGTCGATGGTGTACTTCTGCAACAACAAGACGAACAAGAACACATATGAGAAGTCCAAGTTACAAACATGCACTAGTATTCATTTGTACTGAAACCTGAATGCAACTTGAATCAACTCAAACTAGTATGAAATATTCAGCCAAAAGGTGCTACATGTGTACTGTAAAGACAGTGCAAAGAGATTACTAACCTCATTATATGTTGTTCTCTCTTTACTTCTGACTTTCTCCCAGACTGCAAAAACAACAAAGAGAACACATCATGATACCCTTGATGTTGGCAGTAAGTGTACCTCTACTTGTAATACTACCAACTTGCAGTAAGTGAAAAAATAACAAGCACCAAGCAGGCTAGCTTAATAGCATGATCAACTAGCAGAGCTAGTAACTGAATGATACACACACGTTATGTGTTGAGCTGGATACACCAAGCTCAACACAATGCATGAAAGACTTCCAGCCAAACTATACTTGTGGAGCTCTTTGTCAAGCAACATGAAAAAAATTGATACAGCTTGCAACAATTACAAGAAAAATACAACCACACTATTCTAGAAATGTCTCTAACTTATGTAGCATAATCATGATCAACTGCTTTTTACAGTATTATTCTCGCAAGTGAAACCAACTACACCTACTTAATTACTTGAAGTGATGTGCTGCATAGGAGAACTGCTCTTTAATCCCATAAGCCTTCCCACTTCTGTAGTATCAGAAGGATAGAGAACATCACATATCTACAAGATATATTATTTTCTTATATACAGTTAGCTGGTTCATGAAAAACGAAATTGGAGAAAAAGGATGAAGTAGCTACTTCTGCTCTATATTTCTTTCTCTTGCGAGATTTACAAAACTGAAGTTGATAATTAACTTAATCCTTCTATCCAACAAAACTGTAGTAGCTACTTATGCTCTATATTGCTCTATATGTTCATGACTATTTAAGTACCAAGCGATATCATCATACAAGGAAAGGCATTCCGTCTCTGCCATACCTAGCAATACATTATTATCCAAATAACCTACACCAGGGGCATACAGACTGGCCAGAAATACAGACAAATCAATATAATTTCATATTTTAAATAAATTAAACGATCTCTAAACTGGCAGTGTTAGTACATGCAGTATAGTGGTGTCACGGCATAAGATAGCAGTGTAGTACATGCAGTACCTAGCCAAAGCCAGAATATACACACACCTCAGATTGCAATCGAACCAGCTATCCCGATCTGTCGATCTGCAGTTAAAAAATCAACCTGTAATCCATACTCCACAAGAACTACACATGCATATCAAAGATAAGAGAAGAAAGTTTGGACGGAAGGCATCTCACCTCACACGGAGGTGCTCTGCGCGAAACGAAGAGGTGAAGCGGGGACTGGACCTCAGGTCGTGGTCGAGCAATAAGGTGTGCAGCTCGTCCACGGCATGGCAGCCGACTCCACCTTGCCATGTAGATTGGGCGTAGTCGATCGCCTTGAGCATCGCCGGTCGGGCTCGCGCCAGATCGGCCGCCATGGCAGCAGTAGCGTGTTCGTCCCGCGCGGATCTGGCCGCCACGCCATGCTGCTCGCGGGAGGCCATCGTCGGACGCCTCGTCCATGCTCGTCCTCGACGTAGAGGACTGCCGCCGGAGCTCACGTCTGCTTGAGGACCACCGCCGTAGGAGCTCGTGGATCTGCTCGGGGACAACCGCCTCGTCCCCGGAGGTGGCCGGCAACAAGGACGAGCTAGGTGTGGGGATGGATGGAGAAAGGGGATGAGGCGCGTGCGGCTGTGAGGGAGAGGAAGGAGAACGATTGGATAAGATCGGTGGCTAGGGTTTCAGAGTTTTTATACTAGGCTGATTCAGTTTGCAAACGGAGCAGAATTTTAACCGTATCCGTTCACATTGGAAACGGTTAAATTAATCTAACCGTTTCCGATGTGTCGCGATTCGCGGGCGCGGGCTCTTATTTTGCACGCATAGTTCATTTTACCGTTGTCTTTTTGCTGCCGTTTCCATAGAGGGGTATCCTTAGTATCGTTATGTACTAGTGTACATATCTGCCTTCCTGCGGGATGTGCAGGTCGACATAGGATCAACCCTCCACCAACCTGTTGTTTTATGTTGATCCAAATTCATATGAAGATATAAAGTGAGAGGCTAACTTCGGAGCGAAGCGGAGGCCCGTCGCCGAGGATTGGGCGTCGTTTCCGAGTCAGACTGCAGCTGACTTAGGTTTTGCACCACCATATATACCTCTTTTAAGCCGCCGGTTGGGATAAGTCGCACGTTGTAAATCCCGACGTTTGTAACCTCACCCGATATAGTGAAATATTGCTTGCTGGCGCCCGTGGTTTTTTCTCCTCCATTGTTGGAGGGGTTTCCACGTTAAATCTCGTGTCCCCGTTGATTTGATCTTTCCGCTCTTCATCGTTTTGTTGCTATCGTTTATAACACACCCTTATGCCCAGGATGTGTCGTTTGCTGAAGTGTCTTCTGTTACCTCCATAGCCCGCACCAAGCAAAACATAATCTATTTTGCCTTCTATGGTTGTGTGAGGTCCATAATATATTTTACCTTCTACGGTTGTCTGAGCTTTAGTGTATACTAGGGGTTCGGCGCCGCGTCACGCCGCGACCATGTATTTGCTTGGCAATTGGTTTAAAAGTTAATAAACAATTTTTTTGCAGTATAAGCGTGACCGCATTGGTAAAATATCCAGTTTAGTACATAATTGCTTTGTACTTTCTCCGTTTCGTATTATAATATGTTTTATCTTTTTTGGAATCGGGGTGTATATAGACTTATCTAGTGTGTTGCTCCATATATAGTCCGTATTAAAATATCTAAAAGATCTTATTTTATGAAACGGGAGGAGTAACATTTTCACCGTGGAGACGCCCGCGAATAGGTTGGCGAGGAGGGAGTCCACGCTGCATCCGGTAGCGACACCCCAGCTAGCTGCGCGCGGCCTTCTTACCATCGTTCCGGAAGAAAGCATCGAGGAAAAACGCTATGGCGAGGTTCCCGAAAGCTTGAGCTTGCTGAGCGGGGGTGTAGTGTCCAAGGAGCTGCCGTAGTCGTCCCCCGCGACGGACGGCGACGCTTCCATATCCCTGGCTCCCGCCTGTGCAGAGGAAGGAACGGTTCCAACAAGTGGGACCTACGCGCCTAATTAGCACAAGAGGGATATAAAACAGCTATTGATGCGACAAAAAGCACTCTGGGGTGTTGGTAACTCGGTTTGGTTAATTTCAGGGCGAAAATAATGCCAAATTAAAATTCAGGTGATATGTGTCCATCGGGTGGATTTGGGGGTGATTTATATATTTTTTCTTTTTTGGGTTGAAACGTGGGCATCAGTATGAATGTTCAGGAAAAAAAACTGACAAAGAAGTTTCGTCCTGCCTGCTAGTGCGTACCTAAGCCTGAAACTTCTCCGAGCCCATAACATCCTGATCCGGCTCGTCGTATCATGGGCTGGCCGGCCTGCAGACGAGAGCCCCTTCCTCTATAATTTTTTCCTTTCTGAAGAAGCAGATTCGACCGTGGCCATTTCCTCGAGCACGAACTAGCAGCATGGCGTCCGAGCTAGGGTTATCACCGCCGCCGGCGAAACGCCCGCCAACGGCTCCCACCACCACCATCACTGATCTCGGCGACGACCTCCTCCGCGAGATCTTCATTCTCCTTTCTTCCCTTCCGAGCCTCGTCCGCGCCGCCCTCGCCTGCACCACCTTCCTCCACGCCGTCCGATCCTCCCCCGCTTTCCGCCGCCGCTTCCAGTCGCTCCACCCGCCCCAGATCCTTGGATTCTTCGACGACCCCGACCGCCCCGCCATCCCTCCCTTCTTCCCCCTCCGCAGACGCTCCGACCCGGACCTCGCGGCCGCCGTCCGCGGCTCCGATTTCTTCCTCACCCGCCTCCCAGGAGACAGCGCCGATTCCAGCACCGGGTGGGCGATACAGAGCTGCCACGGCGGCTATGTCGTCCTCGTCAATGGGACCACCGACCAGATCGCTGCCTACAATCCCCTCACGCAGGCATTGGATATCTTCCCCCTGCCACCCCAGATGTTCCTCTACACATACCTCGAGTTCCAGATTGTCATTTCCGAAGAGGACCAGGGGATACTCCGTATGCTCTTTGTCCAACACAGGGAGACTTCACAGCTCCGCGTGGCTGCATTCTCATCGGCCACTAGGGAGTGGCAGGTCTTGCCGTGGGTGGATATACCACGACCTGAGGAGGATGCACCTCCACCCACGCCGCTGCCGCTGCCTCAACCTGAGGAGGAGGATGGAGAAGACATGCTCACCTTTCACACCGGTACGCAGGTGAATGGATCTGTTTACTGGAAACACGCAAGTCAAGCCTATGTGCTCGTCCTCAACACCGCGACATTGCAGTTCTCTAGGATGGATTTGCCGGTCTACCTGCGGGAGATAGACTCCGACCGATTTAAGCTTGGTCAGACCAAAGACGGGGAGCTATGTATGGCTGTCATAGATGACTACGAAGTAGAGTCAGGAACGCTTATCGTCAAGTTTTGGGGTGCCGGTGATGACAGTGTCGAGAAATGGATGATGGAAGGTACTTATCCGCTCAGTATGTTTGTTGACGCCACCAAGCCTTCGATGGAGGATGACGACGAGGATGATGTCACCGTGCAGCTTGAGGCAGTTATCGATGGCTATGTATACCTGTCTACTAAGTATGACGAGCATACTCAGTCCCTTCTGTCCCTCTGCTTGGAAACAGAAATGTTGAACAAGCTCTTTGATGATACATATCCAAGCCATGCTTTTCCCTACGTCATGGCATGGCCTCCTTCTTTGGTATACAGGAAGGCAAGTATCGCGGTAAAGTTTCTTCGTATGTTTGGTTCTTCAATTATGTTAAGTTACTTGCAAGCATTGGATTATTGTATAACTGTGATAATTTGCCCTTATTTGGCATTTTATAATATTGGACAACTGTTTTTCTTTTTCTGTGTTTCACAACAATGACTTGGTTCTAAGCCTTGATACAGTTCACTGATCTGCTTAACGTAACTCATAGAGTAAAAGTACAAGACTTTGATTGCAGATTGTATGTTAGTACAAGGATACAATATTTAGCATGTCGTCTGTGTAGATTTTTAATGCTGCTTAAACAATACTATGTAATTCTAACCACAATTTGTGTATACAAATACTTTAATTCTTGACGTACACTGAAATATTCTTTTATGTCTCAGGGGATTCACAAACCAAGGTTACTGGAGTGCCTACTTAGATAGCTGTTAGATAAAGGCAGAAAGAGAGTTGATGAAATGTGCGAGGGGTGGTTGCTGAGATCTAGCCTGTGGCTTCTTTGCCTGTTGAACTACCCTCTTTTGAGTGATCATGGTGTATTCTCATGAGATGAGCTTTTCTTTGAATTTGTTGGTACTTATGAATTAGTAATCTACATAAAACTGTTGCTTTGTTGAGTCTGCTTGCATACCTTAGGAAGTAGTAAGATCCACTTGAAACTGTTGAATAAGCATGCAAGCAAAAGGTCCTAGATTGGTTCTTATTATTTGGCCCCCTTTGTAAAATCTAGCCTGCTGGTGCAGCTAGAGATCATAGCATTCATATACTTTTCGTGCTATCAACCTACTGATATGGAGATACATGGAAGTGACTATGGAAACTGCTCCATTTATCCCAACTCACAGTTTTGGTTGGCCCAACATGTTTGGCAGCACTTTAGTTAACCAGATGCTATTTTCTTTCACGATACTCATATGTCACTGGTGCTATGATGCATGATCAACTTTCTTAGATCACTTCTACATCGCTTTGATTTCATGATTATATGCCCATATATTTTTCTAGCATTTTTTCTTGCTTTCTTAAGTGCTGCTCCGTGTCTGATATTCATCGCTTTGAGATTTGGATTTCCAGTTCCTTTGATTTCCAGTACCTTTTTGGGGCCTACAGTTTCATAGTCTCTTTCACCATTTTATCGTCTTGGCGGTCCATGAGCTATTGTAGTGTTCCCATATGAGCAAGTATAGTTTTATATTCATGTTAAGACAATGTTTAATTGGTATATACATTGTGACTAATAAATTATCTAATCAAAATATTGGGTGGTGTCCGATGGTAACAGACACCATGGAAGGCCTTCATCAGACAAGCACCTCCTGCTTCCATATGTACCAGAAGGTAACACACGCCTTAGGCCCCGCTTGGATTCGGGGTTGTTGGACCAGAAATGGCGGGTATAATTCCACGGACCTGGAATGGCCCATAATTTTCTGAAGGAATCCGTCATTTTCGTACGGGGGAAGAAAAAGCAGTGAACCAAGCGGGCCCTTAGCCGCACGCCCTTACCTGCTAGATCTTGATGTTGCACTTGGTTTGGCGCCATGTTTTCTTTTCAGTGTTCTAGTATTTGTTGATGGTCGATTGTATATGGGTTTTCTCTGTTAGCATTGTCTTATATCGTTCAGATAGGGTCAGCAGCCATGCAAAACAACCTGCAGGTTATGGCTCCAGATGTTTTGAAACAAACAGATACTCCTCGAGTACTAGGTAGCTAAACCCCAAAAATGTAAAAATAAAAAGCGATAGGAAACAATACTTTTCCCTATGTCTATGTGCTACATCTGTTTACGAGAAAAATAAAACATTCGCTTCTGCTCTCTGTCTATATATCCAAAGAATTGACAGTGCAAATATTTGAGCTGTACTTTCTGTTTATCCGAGGAAGAAAAAAAAGAAAAACAATAGCAAGATCAGTGGGAGTGCAGGTGAAGATGCTGGAGCGGTCGTCGTAGGCGTGTAGCTGTAGGCCACGAGGCAGGGCGGCCGTGAACCAGGTTGGAGTACTGTCCGCGGCAGCAGTACTGGTCGGCATGCCACCACGGCACCACCGTCGTGCAGCGACGCGCTCTGTCTTGCACAGCCTGTAGCCGGCAGAGTCAAAGTCAAGCCCGTTTGGCCCAAAGACACGGCCATGCGGGTGGTGGAGACGACGGACTCGCCAGTCCGAAGCGAGAAACCGCCGATGGGCGTCACCGCCAGGCAAAATTCCGTCTTGCACTGGCTGCTCATGGTGAAACACGTCCGCGGCTCCGCACCTCGTCGCTCCTGCCATGTAACAACAACAAAAACGATCATCTTCTTTGTGTCTTCATGGATTAGTGGTACTAATTTGGTTAATAAAATGCTCCAGTTTTTTGTTTTATCAGTAATTTATGCTTCAACATGACCTGACAATAGCTGAAACTAGGTCTAAAGGGACAGAGTGCAAGAAAACATTCTGAAATTTGACCAACTTGTACACCAAATGCTGATGATTCCATAGCATTCTTGTAGTCGGAAAACCTGACACAATCTGTCCTAGCAGCACAAGCTTGTGTGACAGACAAAAACAGAAGGAAGGGACATTCAAAATCCTGATCATTTAGCACAACAGGAGAATGTGAGCAGAGATGAAGAAGTACTCCAGAAAGAGTAAGCAGATTACCTGAGAAGAAGCAAACAAGAGCAAGACTGCCAGAGCCAGCCTCCTCTTCCTTTTCCTCTGTTCCACGATGCAGAAACTCAGAGTCCATTCCTGGGAGGGGTCACATGACAGAAAGATGATTCCCTCCTGCTTGAAGCAACAGCACATCCTCAGGAGCGATTGACAAAAATATCTCAATGAAAGCCCCAAAACTGCAGTATTTCAAGTCAGGACGGAAGGAATCGAGCGAACCTACTTCATTTCTTCACATCCGGCTGACCTCTACTCCTGATGGCAATGAGTATCCATTACCCGCATACCCAGCGGGTTTTTACCCATTAGGGTGAGGGTATGGGAAAAAATCTTTAACCATGGGTAAATAAATGGTAAAAAGTATGCACCCGTTGGGTATTGCGGGTGTGGGCATGGTACAGCAAAACCCATACCCGCATACCCTCATACCCGGTATATATGACATGTGGGTCAGTGAACCAGGTAATTCTGAAAAAAAGTTCCAAATAAATCTATTAGTCCACGACACCACAGAAGCAATCACGCCGCCGCCTCCAGCCTCCTCGTATCGCTTGTCCTAATTAACGCTAGGCTTCTCGACACCCACGCCCTCGTTTCCTCTCCCAATCCCCTCAATCACCGCCCTGCGCCGGTGCACTCTGCCTTTTATTCCTCCCGTCTCATCTCCTCCTCAGTCCTCACCTCACCATGTCCTCAATCTCCTCCTCACGAGTCACGACCTCACCTCACCGCCCTGCCGGCTCTGGTCGCCATGGAGTTTAGCGGAGGCGAGCTCCGCGTGGGTGACGTCCTGCTGGAGCAGGAGGAGATGGAACACGACGACCTCGCTCCGCCGCAGCCGAGGTCCGAATGTGAGAAGGAGAAGGAGAACGCCGGCGAGCAGCAGGGGAGTGGTTCTCAGGCGGCGTCATCTCTCGCTGCACGGCTCCGACATCCGGCAAGCGGGCAAGTTCCCGGGCGACAGACTTCGACACCGAGTGGAGGGCGTGGCCGTGGTCGCAAGGTGGCCCAGACCAGCTGGCGTCAACCAAGCACCAAGACTGGGAAGCCGCCATTGATGGCGCGCAAGCGCCCGGCAGCCATGGCGTGGTAAGTCCTTGTTGTGCTCGTGTGCATTACTGAATATTTTGTAACTGATGCTCACTGTATGTAGTTCTGTAATTTATTAATGTGTGATGAACTTAGTTATATTCTTATATTCCCTGTCATATGAACCTTTATTGTAATCGGAAAATTGCGAACTTCTTGAGTTGATTGTGTGATGCCATGTTATATAGTGTTATTATTTTCATATACATAATACACAGTATATCATGTTGAGTTTTTTGGTGGGTTTACCCGTGGGTTTTTAACACCCACGTTACCCGTGGGTTTTTAACACCCACGTGGGTGAGAACTTGCCTGTGGCAAGATGGTTAGTTGGGTGGTTGTACCCCTAGCCCACCAGAGTTCAAACCCCAGGTTTGACGATGGTGTTTCTCATTTAAGGCGGAATATTCTTCAGTGGGAGGCGACGTTCCCGTCGACAGCGAGGCGCCCGTGGTGACTTCGTCAATCTCAAGACTCGACCCGCCGACTCAGTCTCTCGGAGGTGCTCATAGGGGTAGGGTGTGCGTGCGTGCGTTCATAGGGGTGAGTGTGTGCGCGTGTATATGAGCGCTTGCGTTGTACTGTGTTTCGCAAAAAAAAAAAAAAAAAAAAAAAAAAAAACACCCACGTGGGTGCGGGTATGGTATAAAATTTGTACCCGGACGCGGGTGCGGGTGCGGGTATGGTTAAAATTCGAGGACATGGGTGCGGGTTTGGTTGAGCTCTACCCGCACCCATTGGGTGCGGGTGCCATTAGGAACCTCTACTGCTGCCGTCGATTCCATCAGTCCCCGCGCCTCCCCAACGCCGCGGAGCATCCTCCCGTGCCCCCGCTGAGTGGCCGCACGTCTAGCTATGTACTAGTACATGTCTGAAAAATTAAATAGTTTTTATTTTTACCTTTTTTGTTTTAAACTTTGTTTTAGAAAAACATGAACATTTTTTGAAACGTGAACCATTTCAACTCTGAAACCAATGCACAAACATAATATTTTCAAACCCATGAAAGCATCTGAAACCATTGTGAGTATAGAATCCGCAACGGTTTTAAACCCCTTCAATTTTTTTGAACTGCAATAAAACATTTTTCAAATTCGTGAACATTTTCGTAACAAATTCATACTTCCGTGAACACGTGAACATTATATTAAATAGATATAAAAAATCCATGCATGTCAAGCTGTGAATATATTACGAAATCATAAATATTTACTCGAAATCGTGAACATTCTTTGAACGCAGTAACCTTTGTTAGAACTCCCGTGATTTTTTGGACCCCTAAACATTTTTTAAACTAGTGAGTGTATTTGTTTTCAAACCTTTGAACATTTATTCAGCTCTCGAGAACAATTTTCCGAATCCGTCAAAATTTTGAAACCGTGAACATATTTGTTTTGAAACTGTGGGTATTTTTTTTAACACCGGTAGCATTCCCCCCTGATCCTCATGAACCTATTTTTTAGATTCTGAACAACTTTTTAAAGATCATGAGTTTCCCCCTACATGAGCAGTTTAAAAAACAAAGAGAGAAAAGGGAAAATAAAAATACAAAAAAAATAGAAAACCAAACATAAAAAGAGATAAAACCTACATGAAAAAGGAAGAGGTAACCCAAAAGAAAAACGGTTTTGCTAAGTCTCAGTCGACTGAGACTTAGCTTAGGGCTCAGTCAGGTTGATCACCGTCGATCTATCCTCGCGATTCGTGCTAACCCTAGGTCTTCGTCTTCCTCGCGACGGCCGCGGCGCCAAGCCGAGCCGGAGCCGCCGCAGCCGCGGCTGGCCGCGGCGGAGGCGAGGAGTAACTTAACTGGTGGGGGGGTGCAGGGGTGCGGGGTCGCCGGAGTCGGGGGCGGGGCTTAGAGGGACGGCCGGGGCGGCGGCGGACCGGCGGTGGGCCGCGATTGGAGGAGGGCGGGGCGCCGAGGCGGCGCGGGAGGGTGGCGGCAGCAGGCGGCATGGCCGGCGGTACGAGGCGGCCGGGTCGCCGGAGTTGGAGAAGAAGGGGTGACGTCAGTTGACTGAGCCCTAATCTAAGTCTCAGTCGACTGCGTCCTAGGCACACCCAAAGAAAAACACCACAGAAAATTCGTCAAAAAAAAACACCACAGAAAAAGAACCAACATAAAACCGGAAGAAGCTACAGAAAACAGATCAAACGGTGAAAACCTGAAAACAGATCAAACTGGAAGAAGCTCCAGCTCGAACTCGACATCCATGGCCTCCGAACTAGGGCAACGGCCAGCGGCGAAACGCGTGAGGCAGGCACCCACCACCATCACCGACATCGGAGACGACCTTCTTCGCGAGGTATTCCTCCTCCTCCCCTCCCTCCCTAGCCTCGTCCGCGCCGCCCTCGCCTGCCGCACCTTACTCCACGCCGTCCGATCGGACTCCGCCTTCCGCCGTCGCTTCCAGGCGCTCCACCCGCCCCAGATCCTTGGATTCTTCGTAGACTGCTTCGACACCGCCTTCCCAACCTTCGCGTCCCTCCGCAACCACTCCAATGATCCGGACCTTGCCTCCGCCGTCCGCGGCTCCGATTTCTCGCTAACCCGCCTCCCAGAAGATAGCGCCAAGCCCTTGTGGGAGATCGAGAGCTGCCACGGCGGCTACGTCGTCCTTGTCAACCATGCCATGATCCCCAGCCAGATAGCTGCCTACAACCCCCTCACGCACGCACTGGATGTCTTCCCCCTGCCACCAATTCATCATAAAAACAGATTCGAGTTTCACGTCCTCTTCTCCGAAGAGGACCAAGGGGTGCTCCGGGTGGTCTGTGTTCAACACCAATGCACTAACCGGTACGTGCCGGCGTACATCGGTGTCTTCTCATCGGCCACTAGGGAGTGGCAGATCTTGCCGTGGGTAGAGACGGATGATGATGGAGACGACTTCCCCACACTTCACGCTGGCACTCAGCTCAATGGATTGGTTTACTGGAAACACAGGACTCAAGCCTGTGTACTCATTCTCAACACCGCGACGCTGCAATTCTCTAGACTGAATTTGCCCCGTTTTTCATAGATATAGCCTATAATATATTTAGGATGGGTCAGACCAAGGATGGGAAGCTCTGTTTGGTTGCCGCAGATAACTACTATGCAAAGGTTGGATCCCTTCTTGTCTGGTTTTGGAGAGCCGATGATGACGACGGTGTTGAGAAATGGATGTTGGAAGATACTGTTCCACTGAGTAAATTAATTGCTGAGGACGATGCTAGAGTCAATGTTCAGGCCGTTATCGATGGCTTCGTGTACCTGTCTGCCGACTATGATGCCCATACTCGGTCGCTCCTATCCCTCTCCCTGGAAACTGCAAAGATGAACACACTCTTCGACGGTACATATGCACCCGCTGTTCATCCCTATGTCATGCCGTGGCCTGCTTCTTTGGTTTGCAACAAGGTGAGCATATGCTCGAAGATCCTGGCAATCAGAGGGTTCTTTTAAGTTACTTGGTAGCATTGGATTATTGTACAGTTGTGAAAGTCTTTCATTTATTTCACCTTTTTGCAGTTATGGTCGATTGTTTTTTATTTGTGGCACATCAATGACTTGATTCCAAATCCAGATACAATAACATATTCACATGTCTGATATGTGTAACTTATTGTGCAAGAGTCCAATTGCAGACTGTATATTAGTACGAGGATGCGCTGTTTTAATTTTTTAGCATGTAGATTATGTGTTAGCTCAAGGATATAAAGTGTTGCATTGCCAATATTTGAGGCTGGAAAGTTCTCTTCCGTGTAAATGAAAATTTGCAATGCTACCCACAATGGTGTGACATATTTTTATTTCTATTGCTTGTGCGATGCTAAACTTGTCTATCTTTGAATTTATAGCTTTTACGATTTGTTCATACAAATGCTGACCATCCTTTTATGCCTTAGGAGGATTAACAAACCAAGATTACTGGAGAGAGTGTTATGTATGCTGGTTCTTTGGGCACAAGTGAAACTCCGTCGGTTCCTGTCCCAGAGATGCGATAATGCAAGTTTGATTAATGGTAATGAAGCAAAAGTCAAGATCACTGCTACCACAAGTGACCGTGTATTGTGAAGTGTTGACTTTTGATTGGTTTTTCGTGCGAAGCGTATTACCATTGCACTGATGTTGCAGAGAGCTTTTTTCGTTTACCAGATATTATTTGGGGTTATTTCACAGAGAAATGAGCTTATTTGCATAGTTTAGCTTCGTCGTGACTAATTGCATACCTTTAAGAACTAGTAAGATATACTTAATACTGAGGATTGAGGAAACGTTAGGCATGCAAGCAAAATGTCACAAAATGGGACGAATCCTAGATTAGTGCTTCTACATCTTAGTTTGTAAATTTAGTCTACTCTGGTGCAACAAACTTTTTTTGAGAGAGATCGTAGCCTTGATTTGTTCTTTAGGCTATCAATGTGTGGAGGTTAATTAGGAGAGCAGTTGCCTCAGGTTTGTGAGCTTCTTGTTTTTCTGCACATATTCAAAAAGAATGCTCTACATGTGGAGTTACTAGACTGATGCTCATTTGTTTTTCCACAGTTTGATTGCTAGAGCTGTGTGGTTCGCTTCTCCCTTTGGTTTTAGAAGAGATAGTTTTGATCAAAACCTTTATCCTTTGGGCCTGATTCAGATTTAACTAGCTAGTGGGCACCCTGAGGTTTCACTTAATAAAATCTTTGCTACTTTATGGATGCTCTGGAAAGCCAGGAATGATCTGCTTTTGAATACAAAACTTTGGTCGGTTTCTCAGGTTCATTGTGCTGCTTTAGCTATTCTATCTGCAGGTAAAGGAAAGCAGCGTTTACAGGAACAACAACTGTCCAGTTCTATTAGTGATGCTGCTGCTAATCAGGTTCACAAACTGGTACTCTACCGGCAGCCCTGGAAGCTTTCTGCGATGCAGCATCCAATCCTTCGATAGATGCAAACACGGATGGTTTGGTGTGCTGTTACACAACTCAATGTCTCAAAATTCTCGTCCAATCTGTCCCTTCTGTGCTACAGGCCAAGCATAAGCTTTGTTGTTACCGGTTCGTGTCATCAATTTGCTGGGTTGGAGAAATGCCAATTTATCAGACTTCCAGGTGGTCTTTGACGCTGTTAAGGCAGAGAATCTGGTGGATTGACGTGGTGTAAACTGCACACATAGGTTGTGTGCAGGTTATAGTGTGAAGTTGTGAACACACATAGGTTATGTTCTTGTTGTGGTGTAAACAGGGCACATGAGTTATGTCCTGAGTAGATTGGCATGCTGCCTTGATTAAATCAGTGACGAATATAGCGTCTTTTTTAGCAAATCTTTTACTAGGTTGCAACTAAAGTTATTCTCTGGCGAAATTTTTTGTACAGATACAATAGTTGATTATATTTTTTGCCCGACTGAAAGATTCAGAATTTTTTGAATTACTTCTTTTTTTTAATATCGGGTGTGCTGGTACCCGAGAGCCACAGCATATTTTCGATGAAACACCACAATACTACTAGAAGACTATACAGTATACCCAAGTAACATGAAGACCGAAGCAATGACCAGTAACATGCATCACAGCCAGTACCATGAACAATTACGTCCGTTCAACGGAAGAGCCACAGAAGACTAGCAGTGAATAATTGTCGAGGAGCCAGGCAAACGAATAACTGTCTTCTCACTTACTTTCAAGTATCTCCACATCAATAAGTTGATAGTCTGGAGAACAAATCAAGGCTATGATCTCTAGTTAGATTAGTCACTAGGGTAAAATTCCAAATGGAGGTGCCCGTTTGAGTTGATTGTATGCTTTCTTAAAGCATGCAAAGTGAGAAGCATGCTATGATCTTGCTTCTCTGAGTAGTAAACCTCAAACAAACCTCCAGGAAGATAAACCTCATACAGTTACTTGCAAACCTCTAGGAAGATAAAGCTCATGGCTTAGATTCTTGCCAAGTAGAAAGACTAATGATTACACACATTAGACATAGCTTATGATCAGCTCCAGTGTATCTTTGCTTACCTACGAGTCTATGAAACTAGTCCACAGTTTAGCCTCTTGCCCTCTTCACATAATCCAAAAACTGAAGTAGAAACAGGTTTAAACAAGAAACGATCTCATCAGAAGAAATACAAAGTTCTACTGGTCAACAGGAGGGTATAGGCAACAACTCTTCACAACTTCCCCTTACACATTTGTCACCAGTTCTTTCTTTCTTCCTTTTCCTGTAGCCATCAAAGTCGAGACTTCCTCAAGACACGATCTCTCACAGTTCAGTAATGCATCTACAGTAGTGGTCTTGCTCACACAGGACTTCTCATCCTTGATAGGAAGTAAAAAAAAGGCCTCTATCTCCACCACTTTTGCCCTGTCAGCATTAATCAAACCTTATTTGTACAAGTGCAGAGCTGTGACAAGAACATAATGAGATTCTTCTGTGCCTACAGGACCATCATTTGCCAAAGGGTCGACTAACTTTTGGTTTCTGAATCCTCCTGAGGCATAAAATGACTTTTAGAGTAAGTAAGATTCAAGTATGTGTATAGAAAAACTGTGCAAGGCTAGATATTCCAATGATACATGATAGAGTTATTTAGCCTTGCTCTAAGCAATGAAAGTGATACAAGATATTGTTACACCAATGCCTTATAGTGGTCAGCATTACAAATCATTGAGTACACATAATTTTATTGGAGAGGAATTTCCAGCCTCAACTATGATAAAGGCAGCACTTTATATCTTAATTCTATCATTAATCTACACAAACCACATGATAAAGTTATACTGCAGCTGAAATAATATAGTTACGCAAAGCAGACATGTTAGTGTAGCTAGACTTAGAATCAGGCATTGCTGTGCAACAACATAAAAAACAGTTGACCATAACTGCAAAATGTCAAATCAATGGAAGGTTTTCACAAGCATACAATAATCCAACGCCCTCAAGTAACTTAACAGCATACAATCCAGGGACCAGGCTTCTGATGAAGAAATTATACCATGATAATCAAGAAATAGCTCACCTTGTTGCATATCAAAGAAGGAGGCCACGCCATGATGTAGGGATCGACAGGGCTTGCATATCCACCATCATAGAGCTTGTTCAACTTCACTGTTTCGAGGCAGAAGGATAGGAGGTACTTGCATTCGCATCATACTCAATAGACAGGTACACAAACTCATCAATAAATGCCTCAATCCGCACGGTGGCATCACCTTCCCGCGAAGACTTTGTGGCATCAATGAATGTATTCACTGTAAATTTTCCTTCCAGCATCCATTTCTCCACACCATCATCATCATCGGCTCTCCAAAACCAAACGAAAAGTGTTCCTATCTTTGCATTGGAGTCATATGCGCCAACGCCAACCATACAGAGCTTCCCATCCTTGGTCTGACCAAGCCTAAATAGACTAGGACCATCCAAAAACGGCGGCAGATCCACTCTAGAGAATTGCACTGTCGCGGTGTTGAGAACGAGTATGTAGGGCTGTCTCCTGTGTTTCCAGTAAACGGATCCATTCACCTGCTTACCGATGTAAGTCATGAGCAGTGGCTCTGTCTTCACCGAATGCACAACCTGCCACTCCCTGGTGGCTGATGAGAAGACAACGAGGAGCAGCGGCGAATGTGGAACACAGACCACACGGAATCCCGCCAGGTCATCTTCGGAGAAGACAATGTGGAACTCAATGCAGCGGGAGAGGAGGAGTTCCTCGGGTGGCTGGGGTAAGACATCCAGTGCCTGCGTGATGGGGTTGTAGGCAGCGATTTGGTTGGTGTTCTGGCTGACGAGTACGACGTAGCCGCCGTGGCAACTCCGTATCTGCCACCTGGGAGTGGAATCGCTGCTGTCTTTTTGAAGGCGGGTAAGGAAGAAATCGGCGGCACGGACGGCGGCGGCAAGGTCCGGGTCGGAGCGGCCGTGGAGGGGGGCGAAGGTTGGCAAAGTGTTGTGGATGGGGTCGATGAAGAAGCCGAGGAGCTGGGCGGGTGGAGCGACTGGAAGCGGCGGCGGAAGGTGGGGGTCGATCTGACGGCGTGGAGGAAGGTGCTGCAGGCGAGGGCGGCGCGGACTAGGCTCGGGAGGGACGGGAGGAGGAGGAAGATCTCGCGGAGGAGGTCGTCGCCGATATCAGTGATGGTGGTGGGAGCCGCTGGTTGGTGTTTCCCCGCCGGTGGCGATAACCCTAGCTCGGACGCCATGGCTGTCGAGTTCGAGCTCGAGGAGATGGGGACTGTAGAATATACTCCGGCCAGCCCATCAGACGACGAGGCCGATCAAGATTTCATGGGCTCGTAGCAGTTTTAAGCGTGCAATAAGGTAGCTTACTAGCTTATCATCAACGATTTTGTATATGGGCCTCATCGGCGCAGCCATTAAGACATATGTTTTTTTTCGGAAATTTCAAATTTCATTTCTTTTTCAATATTACTTTATATTGTTAAGAGATCTTTTGCACATAGGTACTTTAATATTACTTTATATTGTTAAGAGTATTTAAAAAATCATGTCTTATCCATATATTGTTTCTATATGTGATGAAAAGTGTGTGTATATTAGATTATACTAGTGGAATTTGGTGCGGCGACACGCAGCACCCGCTGTATCAAAAAATGTCGAATATTTGTGATAATTTTTTTTTTGTTATGTTATATATATTGTAAGGGAGGGTGGTAGTTCTAATTTGTAAAATGTATTTTGCTGAAATTCAATTTGGAAGCAACCCGTAATTAGGGGGTAAATGTATTTGTATTTTATTGTAATATTCATCTAATCAAGCATTATTTTTAATGTTAGTGCATAATTGGAGAGATCTAAGTTATATTATTTGTAAATATGCTAGCTAAATTTGTGTGGTTAAGTTGAATTGGTGTGGTATGTTTGCGTTCTGTGTTAAATATTCAATTTAACCTGATAGTTGGAGGAAATACATTTTTTGAGCATTTGTTAAATTCAATTTGAAATCAAGCTGTAATAAGAGGAAGTGAATTTGCATTTTCCTGAAATATTGATCTAATCAAATGTTTATTTGTTAAATGTAGTGAATATGTTGTGCAATTCAAATTAAATCAAAATTCATTAACTATGTGTAAGTACATAATCACAGAGATTTTGACTTATATTATTTGCAAATATGTTAGCTAAATTTGAATGATTAAATTGAGTTGGTGTGATATGTTTGCGTTTTGTGTTAAATATTTAGTTTAACATGATAGTTGGAGGAAATTGGTATTCATATTTGAATTTGGTTTAGTATGTTGCGTTCATGTGGTAAAATTCAAATTCGAATATGTTTACATTTTCAGAGTAATGCAGATTTGAAAATTGATGAAGCTGTATTTTAAAAGTTGCAAGAGTTTTTAAAAAAAGAAAAGCAGGGAATAAAAAAAACAGAAGGGAAAAATAGAAAGGGTCGAGCCTGGGCCCGAGCTGCTGCGCAGCAGCCTGGCCGGCCCAGCAGGCAGCCCAGCTGCTTGGCCCAGGCCCGCTGGGGCGTCATGCTGACGTCACGGGCGGGCGGCTCTGCCGCGGCGGCGTTGACGTCGCCGGCGTCGATCCACGGCAAGGCGGGACGCGCGAGTGGGCGCACTCGACGCGGCTCGACGCGGGGCGTCTGCGGGCGGTGGCGCCGCCGCTCCTGGGTCGCCGGAGCGGCTGCTACGGCGTGCGAATGCGGCGGAGGGAGCAGTGGACGGCGGCGGCGATTTCGGCGACGGTGCGGCGTTTCGGCAGGCGAGAGTTGGCGAAGAAGGAGAGGACGCGACGGCGGAGGCTCCCGTGTGAGCGGATCTGTGCGGGGAGGGGCGTACCGGCGGGGACACGCAGCGGCGGCGTCGGCGAGTTCGGCTCGCGCGGGAGAGAGGAGAGGAGGAGGGGTTGTGCCGACGGTTTTGCACGAAAGTCCTTCACTTTGTCTCAAATTGCAGTTACGTCCCCCGTAGCGTGAAGTTATGGATTGCGGGTTCGATTTTCCGATAAGTGAAGTTTTTTTTTGCAAAAGCGTCATGGGCATGTCATCTGGCCCGTTGGATAGCCGGTGAACGGATCGGATCGGCGCACTGTAGACTGCTACATTGTACTACAGCACCACTGTAGCTAACACTGTAGCAACTACAGTGGTCGGAGCACGGACATGCCGAGAAAGTGTACTCCCTTAATATATTGAGTAATAAGAGACTAAGAGAGGTTCATGACAGGCAAGACTAAACAGAAACCTACCTTAAGAGGTTTCCATTTAGCTTAAACAGAAACTATTCCTAATACATGAGTACTTAAGGATGAATTGTACCAGAGATTTTTGACTACAATAGCATTCGCGAATGCCACTATCAATGGCAGCTAGAGTTTAAATAACCCTTTACAAGAATAACCCTAGAAGAGGAATAGGCATCTAAATATGTAGGCCACGAGGAGCCTCCAAGTCGTAGAGCGAAAAGGTTGACAATGATAGCAAGGGTGATCTTGTCCACAAGTGCGTCACTCTACTTTTGGTAGTTGAACCAAGAACATAGGATGGATGATCATCGGACATGATGGAAGCATAGTGCTTCAGTACGGACATCTCCCCATCGGCGAGAAGAAACAGCGGCGGTGGGTTGCTGGGCGCGAAGATGACCCGATCCGCGAGAAACAAACCGACGAGTTTGCCGTAGATAGTAACCTCTGCAATTGAACTGAAATAGCAAATATTTTGCTAGATCCCACCGTGTGGACTTTTCAGCGACTGCAATTTGTAAGCACACGTACAGGCGTACCGCAATTTGCAAGCACACCAATTGATGTCATAGGAGACTTCGTAACAGTTATCTTTATCGAAACAGAGGGCGCGCTGCTGTATAGCCCCAACAACAAGTAAAAAAGAACAGTTAGAAAACATGTAATAGCCACACACAAAAAATCCTCCATTCTGAATTATAAGATATTCTATCCTAGACGAATTTTATTTTCTGCTCATTCATTTCAGTTTGTATATAGTCCACATTGAGCTATCTAAAACATCTTAGTACAATTTAAAACTGAGAGAGTACATATAAAACAGATTCCGTCACTTTAGCCATCAAGGTTTTGCGCTGGGAACCCAAAGAGAAAAACAATATCCAAATGCCTTGCGAACTCCAGTTCGTCTCCCTAAAAGCAGCTGCTGGTAAACCAAGATGAGAAAACTAAACCCAAATTGGCCTTAGCCGTTCGAATCCCAACACAGGAAGAGCACCAAGTGTCACGACCGCCGGCGACGGATCCCATCGCGCCTGGTCGGACCCGACGCGTGTTTTCTTTGACTTGCCCGAAACAACGTAATTATTCTTTAATCTGGGCAATTAGCGTGCAGTGGAGTGTTGCTAAGACTAGCCATAGTGGGAGTATCATATACTAGTATCATGCATATGATACTAGTCTATGTTACTAGTTTCATAGTGGGTAGTAACATATTTGTGGTATCATATACTAGTGTATTTATTAGGTTGCACACACATTTTGTATTGGAATCCGTTATGTTACGGTATCTACCTATGATACCACTACCATCTCTTTCCTCATTAACTGCAGTGACACGTCATCTTTTTGCCAACGTGGCATGCATGATACTACCTATGTTACTCCCACTATGGCTAGTCTAAGTAAAGGCGCCCCTCTTGGTTTGCTCACGCACGAGGTCACTAACACCAATGCAAATCACGCTTCAGTGTGCCTTAATCACGCCCCACTTGCTGGTCAAGAGGATTCTGGCTCCTATTTTACTACTACTAGTCACCTTCTCTAATCTAGGCTCCTATGCACGTATGCTAATTTATGACGAGGTCCCTTCCCCTAAGACTAGTCACAATGGTAGTAACTTAGCTAGTAACATCACATATCTCGGAGATGGAGACGGCGACGGCGACACGCGGGCGATTCTGGGCGCTCACCGAGGACTGCGACGGCGACGAGCTCTCCGACGACGAGGAGACTACGGGCCCCGAGCGGTCTCCGCCGACGGCGACTCTCGCGGACGCGTTCCTGTGCGCGAAGGCGAAGGAGAAGCGGAGCAAGCAGCGGAAGGGGCGCAGGGCGGAACTAGAGATCATCGCGGAGCGAATCAAGGCGGCGGTGGCTAGGAAAGCCAACGCGCTGTCTGCGGCGGCGCCTCCCTTCTCGCCTCGGGCAGGTAAAACTCCGGCGACTGTTGACGGGCGAGCCCCGGAGGAGGATTGCGATTCGGGTTGGTTTCAGATGATCAGGGGGAAACATGTTCCGATTACTTCCCGAGCGGACCCTCTACAGCCGAACATGAGACGGGATAGTGTGCGGACGCTGTGCGGGAGTGCGAGCTCGCCGCCGGTGATTCCACCTTCTCGATCTCCGGTGAGATTGCAGGGGAATCCGGGGGATGATGTGGTGGTTGGCACTGGGAGAGAGAGAATCTCCATTCGAACCTTGGGCCGTAGTGGGCCGCATCTTCACCGAAAGGCCACAGCCCAGGAAGGTAAGTGGGGATTAGGGTTCCGCCTGGCAGCAGAACTCGAAATCAAACACACTTCCTCTCCCCGATACTATCCCACCTCTGGAGCGCGGCGGCGGTGAAGGGAAGCGAGCCACCGGAGACCCAGCTTCGAGCAGCCAGTGAGGAGGAGTTGGACGAGATGCAGGGCCGTGGGAGCGGCGGCGCGGGAGAGAACAGGGCTCAGGGGGGCAACTTCGGCCCCTACAACAACAACTTCAACGACAGACAGCCGCCGCGACAGAATCAAGGGGGCTACCAGAACCAGAACCGGGGACAGTACTCAAATCAGTATCAAGGTCAGTCCTACAACCAAAACTATCAGTATAGAGGTCAGGCTCCAGCCTATCAACCTAGATACAACAACAACCAGAGGAACCTTCCCCCACAGAAAAACCAAAGAGCTGTCTCTGCGGATTCTGCCACTGTGAGGCCAGGAGGTGGACAGAAGCCCAAGACCACTGTCAGTGCTGAGGCGGTGGACAAAGCAAAGCAGAAGGAAGCTGTGGCTGTTTCAGGATCGGAGGGGAGCTCTTCTAAACTCCAGTGTTTTAAGTGCTATGAATATGGGAAACATCTGACGAAGGACTGTGATGCTGACATCCATTGTGTCAATTGTGACAAGCCCAAGTCTCACCTTTCTGACAAATGTGCATGGTTGCACCAGAAGAAACCAGTTGCATCGTTTGTGGGCTTTGGAGGAGAGGGACTAGGATGTTTTGTTGCCGAACACACTAAGGAGTCAGGTTCAGGAGACAAAGGAACTGCAGTAGCGCTGATCAGGATCAAGGAGGGATCACAAGGAGAATTATCTGCAGAGAACTTGGAAAGAGGGCTGGCTTGCACCTACCCATGGAGATGGACATGGAAAGCAAGGAATGTAGCAGTGGGAGCTTTTCTGGTCAACTTTCCATCAGAGGCAAGAATCAACGAAGCTGCTGTATATGACTGGGTGCCGTTGAAAAAAGTCGATATGATGGTAAACGTTAAGTTCTGGACAGATGAGTCTCTAGATGCAGGGAAACTGACAACTGTTTGGGTCAAAGCAAAAGGAGTGCCCAGAACCTTGAAACACTTCCACGGGCTTTGTGAAGTTGGTTCTACACTGGGACTGCATTTGGGGGCTGATATGCACCTTCTCAAGAGCACAGGACAAGTGAGGCTGAAGGTTGGGGTGGTGGATCATCTCAAGATCCCCAAGTGGACCCAAATGACCACAAATAAATTGTACTTCTACAGGATATACTTCCAGCTTGAAGAGGTTGTTGAGCTGGGATGGGAAAGAGCTGAAGAGGATTTTCTGCCTGATTTTGAGGATGTGATGGACAGTCAACCTGAGAACACTAGTGAGAGGGACCCGAAGCGTCAGAAAAACAATGAAGATGTTGCTCCCTCACCTTCTGGGCAGCTGATCGTATCTGGGACGCAAATAACTGCCAGCACCAGGACCAGGCTTGCCCTGGAAGAAAGGGAACAAAACCTGAAAGAGCAAGACGACACTGACATTTTGATCAACAAGAAAAGAGCAGCTGGGAAAGCGCTCCTACCGCAGCTTGAAATGGAAACTGACAACACAGCAGCTCAGGGGGACACAGAGGAGAACAGTGATGGTGCAGTAAACTCAGGCGGACTTGGGGAGAGAGTGAGACTATCTGAGGATGATATGGAAGGAGATGCTTCTCAGACTTTCAGTGAACAAGTGCGAGCACTGACTGGTACTGGCAGGAATGGGGAGAATTGTTCTCAGGAGGAAACAAGCTTGAGGTACAGCGACAGACTTGCATCAAAAAATCCAGAAGACATGCCGGTGATGGACCTCACCAAGAATATCAAAGCAAAGAACATGGATAAGGGTGAAGGTAACAGCTTAGATATTCCCACTGTTTTAAATTCAGATGATCATACTTTGCTTGAGATTGCTAGATTGATAGGAGTGGATCTTGGAACTTCTGTGGATATGATAGAACATAACTTGAATCTAGTTAGGCTTCAAGAGCAAGCTAGGGTTTCCATGTTTGGTGAGAAAGCAAATCACATAGCTAGCAATGCAGAAACTGAAGATGTACATCTAAATCCAAGTGATATAGATAGTATATTGCAGGATCTTATTGCCATGAATAAAGAAGGGGTAGAAAATGATATGGAACAATGTAATTTTCTTGGGGGTCAAATGATCAGTCCTAACAGGGATGTAACAAATAAACACTCGATTGAGGTTTATGATGTTAAATCACCTGTTAGAACGGTGATTAGGAGGCGAGGGAAGTAAAAAGAGAAAATGTTAAACGGTTTTATTTGGAATTCTAGGGGAGTTGGAGATAAAAGGAAGAGAGATTACATTAATGAATCGGCTGGTAAATACAAACTGGACTTCATAGGTTTACAAGAAACAATGCGACAGGATTTCTCCGAGTCAACCTTACTTTCGTTGGGTGGAGAAATTCCTTTTAATTGGTCTTGGACACCTTCCAGAGGTCGATCTGGGGGTATTTTATTGGGTGTTAACACTGATACCATGGATGTGCTTGGGAAGGAATCAGGGGAGTACTTCATTAAGTACCTGGTTCATAGTAAAATCGAAAATGTAACTTGGAATCTAGTGATAGTGTATGGTGATGCACAGCCTACTGGAAAAGCAAAATTTCTAGTTGAGCTGGTCCATATCATCAAACAGTCACTGATCCCTGTCTGTATAGCAGGTGATTTCAACCTTACTAGGCGAGCTAGTGATAGGAACAAACCTGGCGGATATAATAGATGGAGTGTTCTGTTTAACTCAATTATTTCGCAAGGGGAACTTATGGAGATTCAGCTGAGTGGGCGACAATACACATGGTCGAACAATCAAGAGGATCCTACCTTTGCATTGCTCGACCGTGTGCTGGTCTCCCCATCTTGGGAGGAAGTTTTCCCTCTAGTAACTGTAACAGCTCTAACGAGAGATCTCTCTGACCATGTCCCTCTGTTGCTCTCAACAGGGGAAGGGGCAAAAATTCAGAGAAGTTTTAAGTTTGAGAACTGCTGGTTTCTAAGAGAGGAACTAGGGAAAATTGTAGCCAGGGTTTGGGGTCAATATGTCAGAGGGAGCTCAAGTATGGATAGATGGCAGAATAGATTTGGAAATCTTAGGAAGGCTTTGAAGGGCTGGAACATTAATTGTGAAAGCGCCAATAAAAAAGCCAGGAAAAAACTAATAACTGACATTGATCAAATGGATAAAAAAGTGAGATACACGGACTGTCGCTAGACGACTGGACTCGTCTACAACAGTATCGAAAGGATCTCAACAAAATCCTAAAAGAGGATGAAGCGAAGTGGCTTCAGAGATCGAGAGAAAAAGAATTAATGGAAGGAGACAGTAATACTAGATATTATCACTCTAAGGCCAATGGAAGGAGGAGAAACAGAATAGTTACCTTACACCAGGAGGAAGGGGTGATTGAGGGCAGGAGAATCTGAAAAAGTATATTACATGCTTTTACAAGAAACTTTTTGGCCGTCCTGATCATACTCAAATCCGCTTGGATACCTCAGGAGTTGAGAGAATCACATCTGAGGAAAGTAAGAAGCTTCTTAAGCGCTTCACCTTTGAAGAACTCAAAACTGCTGTTTTTGGTATGGAGAAAAACAAGGCGGCTGGCCCGGACGGTTTCAATGCAGATTTCTATCAAAAATTTTGGAATATAGTCCATGGTGAACTATTCTCCTTAGTGAATGATTTCTTTGATAACAAGATTAACATTGACAGGATTAACTACGGCATGATCACCTTGGTACCAAAAGGAGTAGATGCAGACAAGATTCAAAAGTACAGGCCTATCTGCCTTTTGAATGTTGTCTTCAAAATTATTACCAAAATGATAGTTAATAGGCTAACTCTGGTTGTGCCAAAAGTTATAAATATCACTCAAACTGCTTTCATTAAAAACAGATATATAATGGAGGGGGTGGCAATCCTACATGAGGTTTTGAATGACCTGCATGTTAAGAAAACACCAGGGGTCCTTTTCAAGATAGACTTTGAGAAGGCCTTTGACAAGATCAAATGGCCTTTCTTGCTACAAGTGCTAGAAATGAAAGGGTTTCCATGCAAGTTTAATGACATGGTGATGAAAATAGTTTCTGGGGGGAAAGTGGGCATCAAGGTAAATGGAGAGGAAGGTAGTTATTTAACACACACCAGGGATTGCGACAGGGCGACCCTCTCTCTCCTATTCTCTTTGATCTTGCAGCAGATGCGTTAGCAATTTTAATGGACAGAGCAACTACAAACAATGTGGTTTCGGGTTTGTCCTGTCACCTGGTTAATAAGGGCGTGTCGATTCTGCAATATGCAGACGACACGATCCTGTTATTGCAGGATAATTTGGAACAAGCACGAAATCTCAAATTTATTCTTTGTCTGTTTGAACAAATGTCGGGACTGAAAATAAACTTTCACAAAAGTGAGGTTTATTGTCTCGGTATGGATCAAAACAGACAAGCTCAATTTGAGGAAATCTTGACGTGTAAAGTCGGGAAACTACCAATGAGATACTTGGGTATCCCTGTTGATGAAACCAGGTTGAATAATAGTGAATGGGATCCATTGGGGGATAAGCTGATGAGGAAGCTTGGATGCTGGGATGGCAAAAACATGTCAATAGCTGGTCGATCTCTGTTAATTGATACCTCTTTATCTAGCATACTACTCTATATGTCGTCTTTTTATAGGATCCCTGTGGGCCCTAGAAAAAAGTTTGACAAGATTAGGTCGAGCTTTTTATGGAGTAACTTCATTGGGAAAAAGAAATACCACTTGGTAAAATGGAAGACTGTGTGCTTACCAAAGGATCAAGGGGGACTGGGGATTATAGACTTAGAGATTATGAATGTGGCTCTTTTGGGAAATGGTTATGGAAACTCTTCAATGAAAAAGGGATGTGGCAAACAATCCTACACAATAAATATCTGCGGAAAACCACTCTGGGAGCATGCTCCCAGGAAAAAGGTGATTCCCACTTTTGGCAAGGACTTATGGAAATCAAACCTCTGTTCTTGTCATGCTGTAGATTTGCAGTTGGGGATGGGGCAAAAACAAGATTCTGGGAAGATCTTTGGATCACAGATATTTGTTTTGCCTCTCAATTCCCTAGACTCTATGCGGTGTCAAAAAACCATAATTTAACTGTTAAAGATGCTTTTGCTGGAGGCTTAGGCTCATTATCTTTTAGAAGGGCCATTACAGGAGAAAAAGCAGTGGAGTGGGGGAAACTGAGGGC
The DNA here is from genome assembly GCA_947311845.1 of Poa pratensis. Classification (NCBI taxonomy): domain Eukaryota; kingdom Viridiplantae; phylum Streptophyta; class Magnoliopsida; order Poales; family Poaceae; genus Poa; species Poa pratensis. The sequence continues at coordinate 5,717,966 of CAMZMU010000083.1, forward strand.
ACTGTGTGAAAATGTAGTGTTAAATTTAGAGGAAGACAAGCTAGTTTGGTTGCTTTCGGCTACCAAAAACTTTTCTGTCAAATCCTTCTATTTAGCTATGCAGGTCTCAGAGAGTGTACCTTATAAGTTCCTGTGGAAGGTTAAATTGCCCCTGAGGATCAAAACCTTTCTGTGGTTGATCCTAAGGAAAAGCATTTTAACCAGAGATGTTTTACTAAAGAGGGGAGGGTCGTGTACCAAAAACTGTCTCTTTTGTGGACAGGATGAATCCATTGACCATCTCTTCTTAAGATGTCCATTAGCTAGGTATGTGTGGAACATTGTCACTGTTGCCACTGGTTTTGATTATCAAATTGTGGATACTCAGCAGTGTTTCACTAGCTTCCTAGATAGGTTCGATGAAGGGTCAAAAAAACTGATGACTGTGGGTATGGCTGCTGTTTTCTGGGGGCTATGGAAAACTAGAAACCTAGCTTGCTTTGAAAACAAGTGGCCTTCGGAGCCAATTGAGGTGATTCAACGTATTTGTTATTGGATTGATTGGTGGGCAAACTTGCAGGTATCGGAGGACGCAAGGCTGGAGCTGCAACGGGGCGCAAGGCTACTGGCGCGAGTCGCGGATGAAATCTTCAGGGCGGCGCGTGGATGGGCTACCTGGAGACCAAGACTTGACAATGGATGAAGAAGGAGAAGACGTGGTTCCTGGAACTGTTTACAGATGCTGGAGCAGTTGCTTCTTTTGTGGAAGTTCTTCTAGTCTAGTTGTCTAGCTTTAAGGCTGCTCTTGAGAGCTTGTTGCTGCTAGGAACTTGTTGATGGATGCAGGGCTCAAAAACCTGTAATGGTGGTGCTGCGTTTTTGGTGGATCTTGTAATCTGGTTTCTATTAATGGAAATCGGGGAAAAACCCTTTTAATTCAAAAAAAACATCACATATCTCAAGACAAATTTGCTTATGTGTTTGTGGTAACATAGCTAGTTACCGTAACATCACACATTTCTAGACAAAATGAGTGTATAACATAATAAATAAAGTCTTGCATGACACCACACATAAGTTACTCCCCATTGGTGAAGGTAGTAACATAGAGTAGTAACTGATGGCCCTTGACGTAGTTACCTGCGTCAAAAAAATATGGGTTAGGTTGAGACTTCAAGTGCAGAGTGTATAGTATAGGAAAGACGGTTTTCCCCACGAGGGGTGACTCGAGGGTTTAATATCGAACTCTCGGGGAATCAGTAGTGAAAGATTTATCTTCTTATCCTTCTCTTGAAAACCTACAAAACAAAGTAAATTGTTTGTGCTCTCAACCTCACCAAGTGGTTGTCAAGCACAAGGTGTGAGAATGATATGAAAAGATAATGAATGCAAAACAGTAAATAAATATGCAATGATGATAAATAAATATGCAAGGATGGTGTAAACAATGATGGATGATATTTTTGGGTTTTGTATTGTGCATGCAAGATGTAAAAGTGTTTTTGTATTTTCGGATTTTTAAATGACAGAAAATGTAAAGTGGATAAAAGTTGTTGAAAATATTTTGTCATTAAATTTCTTAGTTGCTCCCTTTTTAGACTTGGCATTGTTTGCTATCCTTTCCATTCTTGAAGCAATTTTAGAAAGGGTGTCATTAGTTTTCTTCATACTAGTTTTTGAGTAAAGGATGAAAGAGCGTATTTCATTTTTAGTAGGATACTCTTCCACATAGGTTTGTAGATCTAATATTGACCTATCAATAGAAACTTTTAGTTGTTTGATCCCAGTTTCATCTTTTGTTTCTATATAACTCCCAAATAAATTTTCCATTAAATTATTAGCATGTGAGGGATTACCAGAAGCAAATCTTCCATTAGTCAATGAGTCTAGAAAACATTTTGACCAGCCATTTAGACCATTATAAAAATTTCTTATCAAAGTAGCAGGGGTATGCTTGTTGACACCATTTTTATTAATTCTCTTCATTCTATACCAAGCATCCATTAGTGACTCTCCATAATATTGACCAAATTTTTTCATTTCAACACTAGAATCCATTTTGATAAAGTTTTTATGTGTTTTTTAATTTTTTATGCAAAACTGAAAATAAAATGATACTAAACAATGCAAACCGCAATAACAAATCCATCTTTCCCCACGAGGGGTGACTCGAGGGTTTAATATCGAACTCTCGGGGAATCAGTAGTGAAAGATTTATCTTCTTATCCTTCTCTTGAAAACCTACAAAACAAAGTAAATTGTTTGTGCCCTCAACCTCACCAAGTGGTTGTCAAGCACAAGGTGTGAGAATGATAGGAAAAGATAATGAATGCAAAACAGTAAATAAATATGCAATGATGATAAATAAATATGCAAGGATGGTGTAAACAATGATGGATGATATTTTTGGGTTTTGTATTGTGAATGCAAGATGTAAAAGTGTTTTTGTATTTTCGAATTTTTAAATGGCAGAAAATGTAAAGTGGATGAAAGTTGTTGGAAAAGTGTTTCTTATGATTAAATAAAAATGGACCGGGGTTCATGGTTTCATAAATGCACTCTCTCTTTAATAAAGTGGTAGATAATGGAACACTAGAATTGACATATAAGATTGCAACAAAAAGGTTTCATGACAAGTTACTAATTATATGGGCATCACGTCCTAACATAGAGATCTTTTGTTTATTAATCTCTCTTATACTCCACCAAGATGCGAACTAACTCATAACACCTTAGTAATTAAGATAAATCAGAGCATAGCATTAAGTATCATGACATGAAGTTAAAATAAGAACATGCTAGATCTAGTCATGGAGTAGTGGCAATGGTCACACCCACATCTCCGGTAGCAAGGTATTTTTCTTTATCCCTAGTGAGGCAACAAAGTAAGGTAAAACACCCAAGTGGATCGCGGAACTTTCTCTCACGTTCACCGCACTAGCCACCCCCCGTTACTCCAACTAATGCACACGTTCCCCCTCACACGCTCTCATACACAAGTTTGATCAGAACAAGTAAATAAGAACGGGGTACATAATATGCATCTACTTTCATAACTGAAACAAAACTATTGCAATCTCAAACATATATTAACTCATAATAAGATCCACCACAAAGGTATTACATAGATGACCGTAATCATGTTCAGCAGCTCATACGGTACTAATTAGTGAAGCTCAAGAGAGGAGAGATACATAAGTTACTTCCACAAACCCATAGTCCAGGGGTGGACTACTCCCTCTTCATCATGGAGACGGTGGAGAAGTCGTTGGAGAAGATGGAGACCACGTCGGCAGTGCCCCGCCGGAGTTTTCCCCCTCCAATCTGCAACTCCAGGTCTCTGTTTCGTGGTTTCTGTGTTTCTGCGGCGCTCCCTTCCGAAGGGCGTCGGGGACTATTTTTATAGTCGTTTTTAGGTCAAGACGGAGGCTCGGAAAAAAAGATCGACGGCAACGGAGCCACGAGGGCCCAGATGGTGGGTCCCACGCGGCCAAGGAATCTGGCCGCGTGGGCCCCCCCTCTTCTGGCCCTCGGGCCTCCGTTTGTTCGCTTCCTTCGCTCCCACGCTTTGTTCCTTCCAAAAACTGATGCTCGTAAATTATTAGGTCATTTGGACGTCGTTTGGGTCCCTGAAACATCAAAATATAGAAAATAGGGTTTTCTGCTTGTGCAGGGTTAATTCCAGAAAAATAGGGAAACAATGAAATATTCCCCAAATCAATATAAATCAATGATATAACCCTTATATGATGCAAATATGATTGAAATATAAGTAATATAATGCAAAGTTCATGTATGCATTTTACATGCATCAACATCCCCAAGCTTAACCTATACTCGTCCTCGAGTATGAAGGTGATAAAACTAACATGGACTTTGCAATTTAATACTATCAAAGGATATCAAAGATGATTACTCTCCCGGCTCCCGGCTCCCTCCCAAGGCCGGCCCATAGGCTGAGCAAGAAATGCAACCTCCCAGCCCCCCAAAAAGGAAGGGCCCAAAATGTTAAATTATATAGTAATCAGTATGCTACTATTCATTACTCTCTTGAAAAAAATCTAAAACATTAATGACTTATTTGGTCAACCACGCACGACTTAGCCTACGATTTTCACTTATAACATGTTTTAAAAATAGTATAAATACATATGAAAAAATCCACATAATGAACGATGCTATTTATACAACCTCAATCTATACCATTTGGATTATCAGTAGTCAAAGACGTGAATTAAAGATGGTGAAAAACAATCATGAGCGTCTTACATTTTCTAAACGAAAATTAATTTGCGGAAGCAAGTACACAACATGGGCCTTTTGGGACATAAGAACAAACCAATCGACCAACGACAACAAGTTCAGTTATCATACTATTCTCTCTCCTGTGAGTCTGTAGGTTCATTAAAATCCATGTAACTAGATTTTCATGTTTAATTCTGTGTGACGAAGTAATGTTGTTTCAGTACCATGTACTAATAATGCACACTTCGCTAACTTTTGAATCGCTAGACAATTCTGACCATGAAAAAGTAGTGTCATTGGTTCACTTTATACTCTACAAGTTTCTGTAACGATACTTACTTTATTATACACTAAAATCTGCTACTTAGACATTTGATAGATCGTACTCTTTCAAGACATGTACCAAAAATATGTATAAATTATTAAGATTGTGCATTGCAGAAATGAACTTTGTTGCAAAATTCAGCTCAGTATCTTCGACAAATTCTACAAACAAAAAACACAACAACTAATATTTAGTAATACTACCAATTATTTGGTTAAACAATGCGAATAAATATAGAAATATACTTATAATACTATAACATGATAAAAATAAAACACATAGAAGTATAAAAATTCAATATAATTGTATACATTTTCTACTCTGTGCTCGCTCGCCCGAGAGAGGGACGGAGCTGGGAGAAGAGAGAGAGAGAAAGATGGAGGTGGGAGAAGAGGGAGAAGGGGGTAGGCCCGGCTTATAAATGAGGTTCGAGGTCGGCGGTCCGATGTCCATCCAGCGGCTGGAGCAGCAGCTAGCCCTGGCTCACACGTGCCACGTTGGTTGGCTGGCAATTCTTACCTGCCTACCCCAGCCCCCTCCCGCTCATTTGCAGAAACCAAAATTCATCAGTAAAACAAGAAACCCCCCATTCTTTTTTACCTTCAGTCTTTTTCCTATCTTGTAAATAATAAGTCCTTTTTCTAATCTAATGTTGGCATCTTGCACCAATTATTATTTTTCGATTTTGCTATTCCTCACTCGAGTGACAATTAAGTTAGATCTCACTCAACTCTTATCACATCAGATTTGCATCGTGATTTGCGAGTTACAATTCAAAAATTCTGATATACATGTAATTGCATAAGGTCATGTGAGTGAGAGTTAACTTAATTCTCCCTCTAGTGAGTCCTAGTCGCTCTCACGAGTACATTTGTTCTCAACTTAGCCACAGCGAATCTAAATAAACATTCATGTATCCCAGAAATGTTTGGCTAGTACACATGTTTGTTAGTTGCTATAATCAAAGATTTTGACTATTGGATGGAAAAAATTACCGAGCGTGTTCATGGTTTGTGTATACCATACACGAATATACCCCCTGGTTACCACATGAATTTTCAAACAAAATTTGAGTTAATAATGTATTAGCAAGAGCTAGTTAGTTTTTTTACTGAATTAAAAAAATTAAAACTTCAATTTATCTTTTCAAAAATATTTTTAGTTTTTGTTCGGTATGCTCATTTACCGAGGGGCTCGGGAAATCTAGTTGCCCGACCATAACGAAATTTATCGCTGGTAACCAAAACCATTTATGTGATACATTGACGGACACGGTGTTTTGACTCATGGGTCTGGATACACAAGTTATGAAAATAACTATATAAATTTTTAAATGTCAAAAAAATTCAAACAAAAATTTCGGAGGTGTACCAAGACATTATGCATCCGTTTCATGAAAAAAAAAAGACTTTTTTTGTGAGCTATGCAAAAAAGACAAAATAATATTTCGTACAAAGTCATTTTGGAGCAGAGGGACTTGCTATTTTTACACAGCCCATAGAAAATGTCATTTTTTTTCGCCAAACTTTGTGTACAAACACTAATTGTCCGTATGTACACCCGAAATTTTTGTTGTAATTTTTTGACATTTTAAAATACGATTTTCTGGTAGTGGGATCATATGCTCGAACAACCCAAAACTGATTTCCGTACATTGACCACAAATAAAATTAACCGAGCTCAAGCATACAATTTTTTTTTCTCTCAGTTCATTGATGAAGTTGAATACAAGTCCAAAGAGGCACGCCCAAGATTACAACGCTACGGCCTACAAACTAGGTTGGCGGAAGTAGAGCCACACAAGACTTGCCCCCTGCTATCGAACCGGGAGGTCATGCATGGTTGTCGAGTTCGAGGTCGAGGAGATGGCGACTGTAGAATACTGGATTCTCCCTTTATTCTTGCCATGGTGTTTTGGCTCCCGGTGCATATGCACAACAACAACAACAAAGCCTTTTTTCCCAAACAAGTTGGGGTAGGCTAGAGTTGAAACTCATAAGATCTCGAAACCAGGTCATGGTTCTGGCATGGATAGCTAACTTCCACGCAGCCCTATCCATGGCTAGTTCTTTGGTGATATTCCAATCCTTCAGATCTCTCTTAACAGACTCCTCCCATGTCAAGTTTGGCCTACCACGACCCCTCTTAATATTCTCATCCCGCTATATCCGTCCGGTATGCAATGGCGCTTCCGGAGGCCTACGTTCTATATGACCAAACCATCTTAGACGGTGTTTTTGAACCTTAAGACTGTGAGGCAAAAGCCCCACAGCAATTTATTACTCAAAACCACAAAAACTGTACAAAGGATTACAGAAAAAAAGAGGGGGAGGGAGGAAAATACTTACAACCTATACCAAACTATCTATCCAAATCATCAGATCATCCCTATATTTACGCTTGATTCTTTGTCCAAGGAGAGCCAAATCATGTACAAAAAGGGCTCTCCAACTAGCAAATGAAGGTCTCTGCAACTGAAAGATGCGCCCATTCCTTTGCAGCCATATATGCCAACATGCAGTGGCGACAACCTCCATAAAGAAGGGCTTAGCAAAATCCCTCCTTGCCAAAATAATGGCCTGAAACATGTCCGAACTTCCACCCCAGTCAATCTGGAGGTAATTCCAAACCCTCCAACTGAATTGGCAAGTGAAAAACAAATGCATCCTGTCCTCAAAGGACCTTGCACAGCATAACACACAGTCCTGATTGTCAGTAACGTTCCAATGTCGCCTTAGCATCATGTCCTTAGTGTTTAGCCTATCATTCAAAAGTAACCATGCAAACATCTTTGTTTTCATCACACAAGCGGACTTCCATATCCACTGAAAAACCACCGGAGCAATCATATGCACATGGGACAGATCATAGAATTTCTTGGCCTTGTACCCCGAGCCCCAGCTAAAGCTCCAAACATCATTCTCCTCAGTAAGAGGATTATCCAAAATCGCCTGCTCCAGCACCACTAGCTCAGCTGCAGCTTGCTCCGAAAGAGGAAGGTGAAACAAGGAAATAAGATCAGGAGCTTGAAAGACTTTCTGAACAGATATGTTCCCATCCAACGCATAAGAGCAGAGCCTAGAGAAGCGACGAGCTAAAGGAGCCGTGTCTCCCAGGAAATGCCATTTGTCCTGCCAAAACATAACAGAATCTCCCAAACTAGGGAGTGTCACCGAGTGCTAGCGCTAAGTTGACGAGGGAATATCTCCCCGGCAACAGCACCAGAAACTATGCTTGTACGTCACACGTCAGTTGGGAACCCCAAGAGGAAGGTATGATGAGTGCAGCAGCAAGTTTTCCCTTAGTATGAAACCAAGGTTTATCGAACCAGTAGGAAAACGAGGTTGCTTCGAAGGTGTTGGTGAAGGAGTGTAGTGCGGCGCAACACCAGGGATTCCGGTGCCAACGTGGAACCTGCACAACACAATCAAATTACTTTGCCCCAACTTAACAGTGAGGTTGTCAATCTCACCGGCTTGCTGAAAACAAAGGGTTAAACGTATCGTATGGAAAATGATGTTTGTTTGCATAAAACAGTAGAGAACAATGATTGCAGTAGATTGTATTTCAGATGTAAAAGAATGGACCGGGGTCCACAGTTCACTAGTGGTGTCTCTCCAATAAGATAACTAACATGCTGGGTAAACAAATTACAGCTGGGCAATTGACAATTGATAAGTGCATATAACATGCATGTGTGAGTTGTGGTGTCTACTATGAGATTCATTTGGGCATTACGACAAAGTACATAGACCGCTATCCAGCATGCATCTATGCCTAAATAGTCCACCTTCCGGTTAACATCCGTACCCCTTCCAGTATTAAGTTGCAAGCAACAGACAATTGCATTAAGTAATGTGCGTAATGTAAACAATACATTCATCCTTGAATAAAGCATTGTTGTTTTACCCCCAGTGGCAACAACACATCTACAACCTTAGAACTTGCTGTCACTATCCCAGGTTAAATAGAGGTTGAACCCAACTATCATGCATAAATACCCCCTCTTGGAGTCACAAGTATTCACTTGGCCAAGGCTTCAACAAGTAACGGAGAGCATGCAAGATCACAAATGACATAGACATGATAATATAATATTCAGCTCCACATAGGTATCAATATAAGTCAGATCCCAGCAAACACAACATGTAGCATTACAATAAGATGATCTTGATCATGATAGGCAGCTCACAAGATCTAAACATGATGGCACAAGTGGAGAAGACAACCATCTAGCTACTGCTATGGACCCATAGTACAAGGATGAACTACTCACGCATCACTCCGGAGGCGGGCATGGCGATGTAGAGCCCTCCGGTGATGATTCCCCTCTCCGGCAGGGTGCCGGGAAGAGCTTCAGAACCCCCCGAGTTAGGGTTGACGACGGCGGCGGCAGCGAATATGTTCTGGATGAAAGGCTCGGTGTTTTAGGGTTTTCACGTCTCGGGGAATAAATAGGCGAAGGGGCGATGTCGGCGGACCCCCGAGGGGCCCAAACCACCAGGCGGCGCGGTGGGCCCCCCGCCGCGCCAGCCTGTGATTTGGCCACCTCGTGGCGAGTCTTCGTCTCTCCTTTGGACTCCGTGTACGTGTTGCAAAAATAGGGACTTGGCCTTTTGTTTCGTGCAATTCCGAGAATATTTCCAGAAGTAACTTTCTGAAACCAAAAACAGCAGAAAACAGGGAACTGGCACTGTGGCATCTTGTTAATAGGTTAGTCCCAGAAAATGCATAAAAGTGATATGAAGTGTATATAAAACATGTAGCAAATGGTATAATATAAGCATGGAACAGCAGAAATTATGGATACGTTGGAGACGTATCACCGAGACACCTCTAAATTTATCCATCAATTTCATGACATCACGCCACCAAAAAGAACCACACAATTTAGCTGTATGTGGCACTTCAGCAGTGAAATATGTAGACCAAACCAGCTTCACCCAAGGGACGTCCTCTTTGTTATAAAACTTGGCCAAGTGCTTCATCAGCAAAGTATCATTCTGAGCTTGAAAGTTAATAATTCCCAGGCCACCATTTTTCTTCGGCTTACAAATCATTTCCCACGCCGCCAAAGATTGTTTAGGGCCATCCTTGTCTCTCCATATACACTGCCTCAAAATTCGGTCAAGCTGCTTAGTAACACCCAGGGACAGCTTAAGAGAAAGAAGGAAATGCAGAGGCATTGAGCATAAAGCTGATGTAACCAATTGCAAGCGAGCCCCTTGCGTGAGAAAGATGGAAGTAGCAGTCAGCCTCCTCTCCAAACATTCCACCAACGGCAACATATCATTAATAGTTGGCCTAGTAGTTCCCAAAGGTAATCCCAAATATGTAAATGGCATGGTGGCAACTTGACACCCTAGCTCAGCCGCCAAGTTTGCTGCAAGCGTTTCCTCCACATTCAAAGGAACCATCGAGGACTTGCTGTAGTTCACTCTCAGACCTGTAGACAAGGCAAATTTATGCAGCAACTCTTTGAGGGCAATAACCTGATCCATCGACGCCTGCATCACCAAGATTGTATCGTCTGCGTATTGAATAACTGGGAAGTCCGGATCATATGTTTGGATAGGCAGCTTAAGCACACCCAATCTCAGATACTCATTCACCACGGACTGAAAAAGATCAGAACCTTGAACAAAGAGAAGAGTGAAAGAGGGTCACCCTGCCTCACCCCTCGCTTGCACCTGAACTGTTTCCCAGGGACTCCATTGAGCATAACAGAAGAGGTACCAGAAGACAACACCGAGGTTACTAAATCAATCCATTTCTGATCATATCCTTTGTGTTTCAAAATTTCAATTATCGCTGCATGCTCAATTGTGTCAAAAGCTCTAGCAAAGTCCAGCTTAACTATGATGATCGGATTCTTAGAACTCTGACATTGGTGTATATATTCGAAAGCCCATGCAACACAATCTTGAATGGACCTAGTTTTGAGAAAACCATATTGATTCTTATGAATACACCGCAAAATCTGCCCCTGAAGCCTATTAGCCAGCAACTTAGTGAGAAACTTTAGACACACGTTTGTCAAGGAGATTGGACGAAAGTCATTCACCCCTTCAGGAGCCTGCACCTTAGGGATCAAAGTTATAAAAGAACCATTTATACTTTCCAAATCAGCTCTCCCATCATAGAAGTCCCGAGCCAGCCTATAAAAGTCTTCTTTAATGAAAGACCAACATTTCTTCAGAAATAAACCATTGAAACCGTCAGGGCCTGGGCTCTTGTTCGCTGGCATATACTTTATGATATCATCCATTTCTTTCTCCTCAAAAGGCTTCGACAAATCCTCTAAACCATCCACTCTTACTATCAGCTGATCCAAGTCAAACTGCATCTGAATAGGCTCGGTGGCACCCATCCTGTTCTTATAAGAAGCCCACAGCATCCCAGCCATCTCCTCATGGCTTGAGATTTCTCTACCCGCATCATCTTTGAGAACTGCAATGCAGTTCCTCCTGTATCTAGTGGTAGCCATAGAATGGAAAAACTTGGTGTTATCTTCTCCCATCTTTATCCATCGAATAGTACACCTTTTACGCCAATATTTGCATTCAATCTTCAACAGTTCTTCCAAATGTAACTTTACCAATTTCCTGAAGTTAAATTCAGTCCGAAACAAAGGTCTCTTTTCCTCCAGATCATCCAACAGCCCAATTACCTGATTACTCTTTTGGATTAATATTTTGAGTTTAGAAATGTTTGTTTTCCACTTCTTGAGATCATACCTGACAGTTTTAAACTTATCAGTGATGATAGCAGCTATATTTCTCTTTCTAGAAGGCTTCTCCCAAGCATTTTTAACACACTCCATGAACCCTGGCAGATCCACCCAGAAACTTTCAAAACGAAAAAGCGTGGATTTAGGGATGACAGTGTCAATATTCACCACACAAGGTATATGATCCGATGCAGGGCGAGCTAGAGGGAGAACCATCGTGTTAGGAAACTCCAATATCCAATTAGCGCTTGTGAAAAACCAATCAAGTTGCTCCAATAAGGGTTCCGCTTGCATGTTGGACCAAGTATAGGATCGTCCTTTTAAAGGTAATTCCAATAAATCCGGATGCCCAATAATCTCGTTAAAGAGAAACATATCACCCACGTCCCCTCCTGGGCGATTTCTGTTAGCCTGAGACCGAATGAAATTAAAATCACCAAGGAGCAACCAATTATCATTAGGCGGTATTTGGAGATTATATAGCCACTGAACAAATTCATCCCTCTTAGGCCCCTGACAAGGACCATAAACAGCAACCATTGACCAAGACGAATTATCATGCACAGAGGAAAACCGGATTATCATTCCAAAATCCCTAAGCTCCACTAGATTGCCCACAAACACTGAAGAACACCATGCCACTAGAATTGGTGCTCTTCAATTGGTGCTACCCAACTCTCTCACGTATATCATCATTCCTAACCCGTCCTTTCTTGTGTGGCCACATATCCATCTCAACATGCGCATCTCCGCTACACCTAACTGTTGGATATGTCGTCTCTTGGTCGGCCAACATTCTGCGCCATACAACATCGCAGGTCGAATCGCCGTCCTATAGAACTTGCCTTTTAGCTTTTGTGGCACTTTCCTATCACAGAAGACGCCTGAAGCTTGGCGCCACTTCATCCAACCAGTTTTGATTCGATGACTCACATCTTTATCGATATCACCATCCTTCTGGAGCATAGACCCCAAATATCGGAAGGTGTCTTTCTCAGGTACCACCTATCCATCAAGCCTAACCTCTTCCTCCTCGTGCCTAGTAGTACTGAAACTGCACCTTATGTACTCAGTTTTGGTTCTACTAACCCTAAAACCTTTCGATTCTAGAGTCCGCCTCCACAGCTCTAACTTTCTATTAACCCCCGCCCGACTATCGTCAATTAGCACCACATCATCCGCAAAGAGCATACACCATGGGATATCTCCTTGTATATCCCCTGTGACCTCATCCATCACCAAAGTAAAGAGATAAGGGCTCAAAGCTGACCCCTGGTGCAGTCCAATTTTAATTGGAAAGTCATCGGTGTCGCCATCACTTGTTCGAACACTTGTCACAACATTAACATACATATCCTTAATGAGGGTAATGTACTTTGTTGTGACTTTGTATTTCTCCAAGGCCCACCACATGACATTCCGTGGTATCTTATCATACGCCTTCTCCAAGTCAATGAATACCATATGAAGATCCTTCTTCTTCTCCCTGTATCTCTCCATAAGTTGTCGTACCAGGAAGATGGCTTCCATGGTAGACCTCCCATGCATGAAACCAAATTGATTTTTGGTCACGCTTGTCAATCTTCTTAAACAGTGCTCAATGACTCTCTCCCATAGCTTCATTGTATGGATCATCAACTTGATTCCACGGTAATTAGTGCAACTTTGAACATCCCCTTGTTCTTGAAGATTGGTACTAATGTACTCCGCCTCCATTCTTCGGGCATCTTGTTTGACCGAAAAATGAGGTTGAAAAGTTTAGTTAGCCATACTATCGCTATGTCTCCAAGGCCTCTCCACACCTCGATGAGGATACCATCAGGGCCCATTGCCTTGCCTCCTTTCATCCTCTTCAAAGTCTCCCTAACCTCAGCCTCCTGGATACGCCGCACAAAGCATCGGCTGGTATCATCGGAGGAATCGTCTAGCTCAATGGTAGAGCTCTCATTCTCTCCATTGAACAGGTCGTCGAAGTACTCTCGCCATCTACGCTTGATCTCTTCGTCCTTCACGAGGAGTTGATCCTCTCTATCCTTTATGCATTTGACTTGGTTGACATCCCTCGTCTTCCTTTCTCTCGTCTTCGCCATCTTATAGATGTCTCTTTCGCCTTCCTTCGTGTTTAGACCCTGGTAGAGGTCCTCATACGCCCGACCCATTGCCTCGCTCAACGCTCGCTTTGCGGCCTTCTTTGCCCCCTTGTATATCTCCATGTTGGTTGCGCTCCTGTCCAGGTATAGGCGTCTGAAACTGTCCTTCTTCTCCTTAATAGCTTTCTGGACCTCAATGTTCCACCACCAGGTATCCTTAGCATCCCTTCTACTTCCCCTGGTTACCCCAAACTCCTCTGAAGCAATCTTCCGAATGCAAGTCATCATCCCTTTATTTAAAATACATTTTGCACATATTTTGAAATGTCAAAAAATTTGAAAAAAAATGTTTGCGCATAGATCTTAACATGTTATATGTTCACAAAGTCTTTTCACAAAAAACCGACATTTTTTTGGGCTTGTATAAAAAAGACAAAATTTGGTGCTAAAATAAGGCTTTTCGCGACATTTTTTTTGTCTTTTTATACAAGGCACAAAATATATCGGTTTTTGGTGAAACGACTTTGCGAACACATAGAATATGATGATGTATCCGCGAAATTTTATTTCAGATTTTTTTGAAATTTTCAAATATGTTTTTCAAATACCGAGAAAATAAAAGACGAAGCGGGGTATCGTCTGCCAGCCCATCAGATGACGAGGCCGATCAAGATTTCATGGCTCATGGGTTCATAGCAGTTTCAGGCCCAGCTACGGAGGACGAAGCTTCTTTGTCACTTTTTTCTTGAACAGGCATACCAACACCGTGGCCGTCCACAACGAGACCACGACCATCCATTGCCAAACTGATCACCAGCCTCACGAACCGACGAACGGCCCGACGATCCTGGACATCTTCTAGCCGGAGCGCTGCCGCCGCCGACGAAGTCGTCATCCGCGAGCACGACGAACCGGAGCCGGCCAGCGAGCCGGACGGAACTAATTAAGGAGGAATATAATTGACAGCGCCATGGCGAGACCCGTCGACTGCGACCTGGACCCGGAGCTCCAGAACGTGTCCCTGGACACGCTCTTCCTCATCGTCCTCCAGGCCGCCGTCGTCATCGCCCTCGGCAAGTTCATCCACCTCTCCCTCCGCCGCCACAACCAGCCCAGCGCCATCTCCCAGATCATCGTACGCACCCACATTCCCCCATTAATTGCACACACGCATCCTCTCGTCTCTGTCTCCGGTGATCAATTTAGCATTTTGCGCTTGCAGGCCGGGGTCATGGTGGGGAGCCTAGGCCTGCATGAGGTGATCGTGCACGTGGACGTGGTGAACGTGGAGGACACCTACGAGTGGTACGTCTCCGAGGCGCGCATCTTCTACATGTTCTACGTCGGCCTCGACGCCGACCTCCCCGCGCTCTGGAACGACAGCCGCCGATGCATCGTCGCCACCTACGCCAGCGTCGCCACGTGCCTCCTCCTCGCCGCCTTCGTGTCGGGCGGGATGTACGGCAGCATGATGCACACGCCCGTCAGGTCGCCCGAGCTGCTCGCCGCCGTGCTCATGCTCACCATCGCCAACACCTCCTCCGTCGACGTCTCGCGGATGGTCCACGAGATGGGCCTCGGCGCCACGGGCACCGGCCGCCTCCTCGTTGCCACCGCCATCGCCAGCAACGTCATCTGCATCGTGGGAGAGGGCGTCTTCTTCTGCATGAAGATGGCCTCCTCCCGGACGCCCGGGTACAGCGCGTCGCAGCGGCTCGGCCTCGGCGTGCTGGCGCTGCTCAAGGTGGGCATCGCGCTCGTGCTGCTCCGGCCGACGGTCGCGTTCTTGAACCGCCGCAACGCCGGAAGGCACCGCATCGGGAATTGGGAGCTGGCGCTGATCCTCGTCGCCGTCTCCTTCGTCGGCAACTTCTCGCGGCGGGCCGGGTTCGACGGGATGCCGGCGAGCCTCCTGCTGGGGCTGGCGTTCCCGAGGGAGGGCCCCGTGGCGAGGACCGTCATGCACGCGCTCGCGTACCCGCTGCATGCGCTGGCTGTGCCTTTCTACTTCGCTACCATGGGGATGCGGCTCAACTTCAGCGCCATGTCCGGCGCCGTCGTCGTGCCGGCCATCCTCCTCACCATCCTCGGCCTCGTCGGCAAGTGCCTTGGAACCATGGGCGCCGCCAGGTTCCTCCGCATGCCGCTCGGCGACGCCGCGCGCTTCGGCGTCTTCCTCAACATCAAGGGCCACGTCAACATGATCGACATGAGCTTCGCCAGCTCGGAAGGGATCTGGGCGGAGCAGGCGCTGATGGCCATGGTGATGGGGAGCATGATCAGCACCGTAATCGCCGGGCCGGTGTTCTCCGTGATCTACCGCAAGGAGAGGGAAGCGTACCTGAGCAGCGGCCACAGGTCGCTCGAGCGCCTGGTGGTGCCCGATGACCAGTCGACGGAGCTGCACATGCTCGCGTGCGTGCACGGCGCCCGCGGCGCGCCGGGGATGCTCAGCCTCGTCGAGCTGCTGGCGAGCAAGCCCGGCGTCCAGCCAGCCGTGCACGTCCTGCACCTCTACGACGCGGCGCGCAAGCACGCCCGCGCCGGCACTGGCGGCGCCAAGCGCTACCACGAGCGGGTCCAGCTCGACAGCGACAAGCACGTGGACCGCATAAACGACGCCGCCACGCAGGTGAACTGGACCGTCGACCTGTTCGCCTCCGTCACCGAACTCGTTATTCGCCAGATCGACGCCGGCGACCGTGGCCCCGTCACGAATCTGAAGACCGTCCGCCGCTGCACGGAAGAGGTCCGCGCGGACTTTCTGCTGGTTCCGTACCACAAGGAGCAGCTCTACGACGGGAAGATGGTGTGCCGGTGGGAGGACCGCCGGCGGCTGTGCCTTGGGGCGCTGGAGCGCGCGCCGTGCACCGTCGCCGTCCTCGCCGACCGCCCGTTCCGGAGCGCCGGCACCAGCTTCCAGCTGCCGACAAAGATATCTACCAGCGAGGAGACGCTGGGAAACCAGCGCGACGACCGGGCCGCCGCGCCGACCCACGTGGCCGCTGTCTTCCTCGGCGGGCCCGACGACCGCGAGGCCGTGGCTTTCGCCTGCCGCCTCGTCAAGAACGACACCGTCAGCCTCACTGTCATCCGCTTCGTGCAGCGTAGCAAGCACGACCACACCGACGACGGAAGCAGGCAGGCGACACGCGCCCATGATCATTCCGACGGGGAAGTGTCTGTGGTGGTGGACACCGGCGTCGTGGGCGACGATCCCGACGAGGTTTGCATGGCGGCGTTCCACCATGAGTACGTGGCGAAGGAGCTCGCGTCATACGTGGAGAAGGCGGTCAGCGCGCCGGCGGACGTAGTGGATGGGCTGCGCGGGATGGCCGGGGCGTACGCGCTGGTCGTCGTGGGTCACGGCGGGCGGCAGCCGGCGGGGCTAGTGGCAGGGTTCGAGCGCTGGGTCGAGTGCGACGAGATGGGCCCGGTCGGGGACATCCTGGCGTCGGATGAGTCGCTGGAGATGGGCTCCGTGATCGTCGTCCAGCAGAAGAAGGCCATGCCGCCGTCGCCGCTGGACATCGACCCACCGGCGGTGCCTATCTGATACGTGCAAAATGTAGAATTAAATAGGGCGAACTATAGACAAGTTAAGTCGTATATGTGTATACTTATACTTAGAGCGTAGAAGGAGCAGAACACATTTTTACTACTTAGGAAAAAAATATAGATAATGATTTAGCAATGTCACATGTCCCTTTATGTTTAGAAAACATAGCCAAATATAATTTTACCGGCAAAACCATGATGTTTGGAATCTGATTCAGGCAAGAAAAAACAACACGATTCTGAATCCTAGTTTTGGTTTTACTACTTTCTCCAGCGAATTAAGTCAACTTCCGAAATTCTGGAAACCAGCACAACTAGAGTAGTACACCACAGTCGAACAAAGAATTTGTCATGGCGGCATACATACGCGTCAAGAGGTTCACACCACAGATACTACGGACCAGTGTCCACGGAGGAACTGATCCACGGGGAACATCGTCGACTCCCCGTTCTCAGGCTTCACTGGAGTGCATCCTCAGCAAACTGCTCAGACTTCCAGCTCGAGCAACTTGTGAACCGCGGGCATCGTTGCAAAGACGGCGCCACGCTGTTCCTCCTCTACTTAGGTACGTACATACACACACTCACACCTATACATGCCTCTGCTTCAGCGACTCACATCTACAGCTTACATTACACATGACATCTTTGATCTTCCTCGGCATATATAGACATCCAGTCCTTAGTGTTGTTCTACCTTGTCTACAAGCTGGGCGTATACACCTGCGTCTGCCACAGGGTCCTGCGTCTCCTGCTCCTTCTCAGCGTACCAGAAAGGGTACTCGACCACCTGTATCAAAATGAGGGATGTGGTAGGAGAGCAGACCATGCAAAGGGGTTGGAACAGTCTTAAAGTTGCCCAAGTTCACTTCTTTCACCAAAGAAGATCCAGGACGATGATGAGAATCTCAGGAGAAAGTTTAGACTATTTTTTTTATTTTTACAACAATGAATAGTAGCCCAATTGTGTCACGAATGAGTGAAAGTTAACTATTTACACCCACTATCATATGTTTCCTTGAACAAACGCATACATCTGAAATATTTATGTAAGAAAAATACAAACATGATAGAGGAGTGAATATAGACAAGGATGCAATACCTAACACTGCCGTGGATGCCACTCTCATGACGCAATCCTAATTCCTCAATATGATACAGGATATACTGCAAACTAGTCATGAAGAGCGTACGTTGCGTGTCCGTGAAGCCCATACTCCAAAGACAAGGAACCAGGACACAAACAAGATGGCCCAGCATCGCAATGATCCAAACTGGATTCTTGGGAAAACCTGCAAAAACAGAGGATGATGGAAGTTGCACCAGTCAGTCACATAAACAGTGCCACCAGCAGGACGTATCATCAGTTATTTCTGAGTAAGTGCTCACAACAAAAGTTCAGGATATTGACAAGAAAAAAAGATATATCATATATGTACTTACAAATCTCAGCGATATTATTATAGTCAATGAACATAGACCTCCGAGAAGCATATGAAGACTAATTGCAGCAGCTTTCTGCACAGAAATTTCGAAAAATGAGGAAAACCGTCACACTTCTGATCAATAGTTGATGCTGATTTGGCAATACTACATGCATATAGCACCATACACAAACAAATGAAAAACAAATTCACATGATGAGCATGACGAGAGCAAAACCTGAGGATATAAAGTCACAGCTACACCTACGGTTTCTGCATCAGACTACCATACTTTAGATCTACAATGAGTTCAGTGCTCTACCACACAACTTATGAATAAAGACAGCACACGTTAACTTCTGAAATTTCACTGGTCGTTGCTATACGGTTTTGTCAAAAAACAAGGGGCCTATCATAACATGGAAAAGTACGAGTTGGTGTGGACCGCAATATGCACTGATAATTTTAAGATGCACACCACATTCTGAAGGAAAAATTGATAGGAACCACAAGAATAAAACGGCTGCTTTATGCCACTAAAAATATCACCAGTTCATCTTAGAATGGATGTGCACCTGAATGTTCATCCAAAATGATTGTATGCACTTTTGTTCAACATAAATATAAGGTTTGTCTATCTGTGCTTGTGAAACAAAAATCAGAAGAAATTTGAATGATCTTGTCCAGGAAAGAGCGGCATAACTTTGGAATGCTAAAGCAAACACAGAAAATAAGAATGAAGCTATGAAGGATAGATACCTTGCCAACGTGTGGAGCAACAAACCATGCAAGAAGAACAAAACCAAGGGCAATAGCAACAAAAACTCCAGTACCCCCAAACTCCGCCTTGCGTGTGCTGCTCTTGCGGCGACAACACCGAGTTCTACAGAATTATTACTTGGGCTAACTGCCAGTTCTTCGTTGTGCCTCTGAGAGAACACCACATGTGTATTGTGAGGATTGAACCACGAAGATATCTCGCAAAGCCGCTGTCTCCGTATCGCCGCAAGGGCGACCGGATCAACAGCTGCATCCGCGCTATACTGCGAGTAAGACAGCTGCCCAGTAGACGTCCTCTCCCTCAGAGCCTCATAATCCTTCAATGACGCGAGGACCTTGTTGAAATCCTCAGGCCTCACATTGGCAGCAACATTCCCGCATATCTCGCACACGGTGGATCCGTGGCTGACAAACCACTTGAGCGCGCACGCGTAGTGCGCGAGGGCCAGCTCGTTCTTGCAAGAGCATCCTAGGGTCACGACATCGTCCTGTGGACGCAGAGTGCCCGACTCCACGTCAGTAGCGCACACGAATATCTCCCCCTGGGGCTTATGAACTCGAGGAACGTCGGAGCTTCAGAGCCGTCCTTGCTGGTGGAGGTCTTGGCAGTGGCGTCGTTGCTCGAGTCCTTGTCAGCACACGACGGAGAAGGCGGTAGAATGCCCAAGAAACCGAGAGCGGACTCGCCTCTCAGATCGGGCTCCGCGCAGTGGCACACTCGGCAGAGGGGGAGGCCGGAGTCTCTGTCGGTGCTGCAGCTTGATACACGTGGGGTGCCCGGTTTCTGGTCGTTATCCGGAGTCGGTGGCTTGATGGTGTCGGGCTTTCCACCGCTGTCCGGCTGCACATCTTGCTCCTCCAGGCCCATTGAATCAATTGATCACCTACCTAGTGATCTTCCAAGCTTAAAAGGATACAACACTGCACCTATGAGAAAAGGAAAACATGAGGTTAGTGACTTAGTGCTGTGCTAGTACAAACAAATACACCATATGGCAAGAGTTGATAGTACAAGTTTGAAGCCACAAAGAAATGGACTGAAAGCCGTAGAAGAACTTCAAGTATGCTAGCTAGGAGAAGGGATGTCGCGCATAACCCAGCTAAAGTAGGGGCAGTACAAACTGAACTAATCGGTAAAAAGCTGCTAGAACTAACATAACTGATTTTGACTATGGAGTAGGGCAGATCGGGTAAAAAGCTACCAGCAGGGGAATTAGGAATACCTATCTATGCAGGTAACGGATGCTTAACAAGGCAAAGAAATGATAACCAGGACTGACTAGCCGAGCCACCCAACCCAAAATGATGAGTGAATAATCAGCCCAGCTAAGATATACTGACAGTAGTCACGAGAGGGTGTAGCCTAGCGCCGCATTTCACGCTTCTCGCTTAACAAAAATGCAACTAAAGGGTGGGATCCGCTGCTGATAAGCAAGAAGGGGATGACCACTACCCTAGTGGCGGAGACATACTGTAAATCTAGGGGAGGGGAGGAGGTACCTGTCCCTCCGGCCTGGGTGAGGGCGAGGAAACCGATCAGCGGAGCCTTCTTGCCTGCGGCGCGGGAGAAGAGAAATCCGGTGAGACGAGATACCGGCAGGCAGGAGAGGTAGGGGAAAGCGGATCCTTAACCTACCTAGGGCGGCTCGGACCTGAGCAGCAGCGGTGGCGGCCTTGGATGGGTGACGGCGGCGGCGGAGGCGCGAGATCGGAGCAAGGCAGAAGCGAGGCGAGAGACCTGGGACTGGGAGGCGGCCGGAGTCGAATCGCCCTAGCCGGAATTTCTCTTTTTTTTTTTTTGGTTCTTTCCGAATGTGGTGGTGTTTAATTGGTGTGGTGACGCGAGGAGGAGGAAGAAGGGACAAAAAAACCACCACATTTGCGCACGAGTTATCAAAAAACCACCGCCGGTCGTCGTTTTGACACATAAATACCACTTTTGGGGCCATGCTGTGACGAGGAGCACTAATTTGTATGTTTAATCATTTTGACAGGTTTTATGACAGTACGGGCCCACGCGTCAGGTCTACGTGGCAAAAAAAAAGGCAAGTCAACCCGGTCTCTACGCGAGCGAGATGGGGGAGATGAGATCGAGAGGAGGAGCACTGCCCTGGCCATGACCGTCGCTGGCGGCGCCCACCCTGTCCGCGCGCCCGCCCCGGGCCACGCCTGCCCTCCGAGTTGTTCCCGTCCAGCTCGGCTCTGCTCCCTCCAGAGCTCCTCCTCTCGATTGCTCCTGCATCAGCCATGGTGGTTCTCGCGAGCACGCCCGAGGTCGACGACATCCCGCTTCTGCGGTCCCCCGACCCCGGGGACAACTTCTCCGGCCTGCCGCACCTCCTCGCCGTCACGCTGCTCCTCGTCGTGTGCCCGCCGCTGGTGTCCACGCTCTCCTTCGACGCACTCTGGGGCGAGGTGCGCGCCAACGCGCCCCTGCTGGTGGCGGCGTGCGCGGGCTGCGCCGCGGCGGCGTACGCCTACGCCATGTCCCGGCTCCGGCCCGTGTACCTGGTGGACCTGGCGTGGTACAAGCCGGGCCCGGCGCACGAGGCGATGCGCGCAGGCCATCCGCCAGTTCGGGCTCGCCGGCGGGTTCGACGACGAGAGCATGTCGTTCCAGATGCGGTCCGGGCTCGGGGAAGCCACACACTTCCCGGCGGCGACGTCGCGGCCAGGGAGGGGCGGCCGACGCGTGCGTGCGTTGACCAGGCCTCTCTTCCCCTTGTTTTTTTTTCTTTTCTTTTTTGCCACGTAGACCCGGCATGTGGGTCCCACATGGCAGAAAACATGTTAAAACGCTAACCACGGGCGATCAGTGCTCCGCGTCACAACCTAGCCCCAATAGTGGTATTTATGTGTCAAAACGATGACCGGTGGTGGTTTTTTGACAACTCGTCCGCAAATGTGGTGGTTTTTTGTCATTTTCTCGGAAGAAGGAGACTGGAAGAGTGTGGCGTCAATCGGCGGCCGCCGCTCGCTCGCTGTTTGGTGGGGCCGCTGGAATCTGGCGGCATCGTGGGCCCCGCTTCCAGCTAGTCTAGTCCAATTCCTGTTTCCTCGCAGACGATGGATGACGGGGATTACATTTTTTTCCGGGGAAACAGCTAGCGCACGATATTTCGAACACAAACTGACAAACAACTACGAGAAAGTATTTGCTTCGAGATTGCCAGATTGGGGTGTGCAGTTTATTGAAAACGATGTCGAACATGGGTGGTGCACATGCTAGGTGTAATTGGTATCACTTTTATATTAATATTTTGTCTTTGTCGAAAAAATGTCGAATACGTGTATAATGTATGTACCATGTCGAATATAAAGTATGCGGGTCTCACATTGTTGTACGGCCAAAATAGGCTAGACTTATCTCGTGGGCTAGACGCTAGATCACGAGACGATGGTGAAAAATGTCACGGTGGCACCAAACTAGTCGTGAGGCAATTGATGGTAACCGGATTGCAAAATTTATAAAGTAGCCAAATTCACTGTCTTTACAGGATATATTTGAGGTTTCTCAAGAGTTGTTCGCTAGTCTCAACAGGTTGATCTTCCACTAGGTATGTTTGTTTCCAAGAGATCTTTCTCCGTGGGTTATAAGGCAATTTTATTTTATAATTAAAACAATGCGTAAACATTAACCTTAAAGGCATAAAAGACCTTGAATAAATACACTAAAATTGAAAAAGAAAATAAAACAATTTTGGGGCATAAAAATGTTCGATGCTCGTTAAAATTCAGGCAAACAAAAGAAACTCGGGTAAAAAGAAAAACGGGCTATCCTAATTTGGGTTGTAGCCTAGCCTCAGAATGAGCCCAACAAGCCCCCCCCCCCCCCCCCCCCCCCCCCCCACCAACCCCCCCACCCCAAGCCCACAACGACATAGATCGTTCGATCAAATCTTACGGCTACGATTCATCCCGTTCGGAAAAACTGCGATCTCGGTCAAACTCTTACGTTGATACCATTTCGTCTCTCCTCTCTTGGTTTCCCCGCTGCTCACCACAGAGGCAAAGCCGCCCTCCCCTTTGCTATTCCAACGCGGTGGATGCGTTAGTCGAAGGAGCATGTGGAAAATAAGCAATCGAATTTTGTTCGTTAAATGATAAGTAGTAAGCAAAACAAGATTGTTACAATCAACCCCAATGCTCATTGACTTTATATTACCGGCATAGTTGATATTTATGTATATTATCACTATCTAGAATGTGCCATGTGTGATGAGATCACCGACTCTCGTCCACGTGGGCGAAAAAGATGGAGCACATGCTAGAAGAAATTATGGGTGGAAGTTGGATGCTTTTTTGTGGGACGAAAGAAAATAAGCTCACACTCTTGAAATGGATGGTATCTCCTTTTGAGAAGATATTGTTCTTGTTATGTATAATTACTCCTTTGATCCAAAATGTAAGTGATCCTAGTATTCATATTAATCAAGCATATCTAAGTTTGACCATGTAGTGGCAAGCATGTATGACTTTCGGTAAATATATACAACTACTCCCTCCGTTCCAAATTATTTGATTTGGGTTTGTCCAAATACGAATGTATCTAGACACTAAACAAGTATAGATACATACATATTTGGACAAACTCAAGTCAATTAATTTAGAACGGAGGGAGTAGATCAATTACAAAATATGTTTTTATATCATATACTTGTATTTTGCGTGAGGCGATACATTTAGTCGAAAAAAGACGGTTGAACTATCATCTTAATCGAGTATATTCTCTTACCATGACCACGTGTCGACCACGACATCTTTCTCCCTCGTTCCCCACCTACAGTGAACAGGAGGCGATTTTTGGGCGAAACCCGTGCGGACCAGCTCGCCACCGGCGATCCGCTCGATTCCTCGCCCTCCGCGGCCGCTCCGGCGGCGGGAGGACGGGGAATCGACGGATCCCAGCGTGTACATAGTCTAGGTGTGCGTGGGGTGCTTGCCGGCGGCGCTGTGGAGGTGGAGGCGCGGTCGGAGAAGCTTTTGGAGGCGGCGGTCCTCTCCTCTGTCCTCGGTGCTCCGGTGGAGGCCTTGGGCAGATCTGCCGTCTCTGGCGCGTCCGCTGCTTTCCGGAGCCGCGGCGTGCTTCCCCTCGAGCCGGCGTCCGTGGTGGCGGTGGCGGCTCTTGTCCTTGGGGTCCTTCTTCCCTCGCCGATGTGCGGGGTGGTGCTTTTGCTTAAAATCGCTGGGAGTTTGCAGGCGGGTTGCTCTCCTTCGTCGGCGGACTCGGTGGGTCCTGTGGAAGACGGGTGGAGCCTTCGTCTTCGTCTCCGGCGTGAGGCAACGACGGCGGTCTGGCGGCGGCTCGGAGCCGATGCTCGTTCAGCGTCAAGATTCCGGCGCCTGCGTCGGATGGCTTCTGCGGCATCTCAACAAGGTTGGTCTGCTTCGGTGCGAGGTGAGCTCGCCTCCTTCTTTCCCGGCGGCGTGCTGCTGGTGGTCGAAGGTGGCCTGCTGCTTGGTGGTGCCGTATTCGCCGTGTTTGGTGTGGCCTTTGCCTCTGTTCGTGTGTGTGTTCTTGCTCTGTATGATCTTGTACACGAACTCCCTTTCAAAAAAAAAATGCTATAATGACGACGGCGACGACGCCTGGTTCGAACTTTGACGGCTAAATTTTCCAGAGCAAGCAAATCAACTGAAGCAAGCTGTCACCTGTCAAAGCAAAAATATCAAACTTCCAAAGTCAATATTTGACTGGCTTCATTGCGGGCTGC
The DNA here is from genome assembly GCA_947311845.1 of Poa pratensis. NCBI lineage: Eukaryota > Viridiplantae > Streptophyta > Magnoliopsida > Poales > Poaceae > Poa > Poa pratensis. The sequence goes on from CAMZMU010000083.1 coordinate 5,742,811, forward strand.
TGGCTGCTGCTCCGTCTTTTCTTGACCTGACATCTTCGCTTCCTTCCACTTCTCTGCCTGCACGACACGACTCTTCTTCCTCTGCACTGTACCCATCCTCTATATCATCAGCCACCACTCCGGCGGGTGACCGGACGCAGCAGAGCTCGACGGCCATGGCGACGAGCGAAAAGCCCGCGGCGTCCATCGACCCCGAGGTCGCGCTCGCCTACAAGTTCCCCGAGGTACCGACCCCCCCGCGCCCCTCCCTCCCCTCCTCCGCTTCCTCCGAATCCGCGCCTCACGCTCTCTCTCTCCCTCCCGCAGGTCTCCTTCGCCTACGACGAGAAGTGCGGACCTCACGCTCTCTTCTCCGCGCAGGTCTCCCCTGCTTGATCCGATCGGTACCCGTGCTCACCTCGTCTCCGTGCTCCTCCCTGCAGGGACGTGGCGCTGTACGCGCTTGGGGTGGGCGCCTGCGGCACGGACGCCGTCGACGACAAGGAGCTCCACCTCGTCTACCACAGCGACGGGCAGCGCCACATCAAGGTCCCTCCCCTTCCTGTTTTGGTGCCAATTGGTTGTTGAAATCGAGTCTGGGGAAGAAATGCGTGTCCGTTATCTTGCGGAAATTTGTGCAGTAGCATTCTCAATTCACAGTCGACATTAAATTGGAAACTGGCAATTCATAATTACTCCAATTTTACTGAATTACGGTAGAATGACCACTACTGTTATGTTATCAGTGAGGGTATTATCTTACTTGTTGGCAAATGCTTGAGATTATTGTGTAACTGAGCCTTATAGACCTTAGGTTCATTACTAATAGCTTGAAGGCTCATTTTGGGTCTTATGTTAACCATTGATGTCATTAAGTCGTCCCTAGTAAATTAGATGAACGGGGAGCTGCATGTTCTTCATATTACCCCTTCTATGAGCCCAACCATCTCGGTACTACGACATCCTTTCACATGCATATTCATGTTACTTTTAAACTGGCACATTACTCTGGCATCTGTTTCACATGTCATCATAAATTGTGCATGAAATGTTTGAAAGATCGAGTCGTAGTCAGTAGTCACTATGATGAAAGCAATGTTTGTCAGACTCTGATACTCATGTTTTGTTCGTTATATTAAATTGCAGGCTCTTCCTACGTTTGTTTCTTTATTTCCTAACAAGAACAGCAATGGGCGTGGGATTGTTAACGTGCCTGGCATTCAGTAAGACTTACATGAAGCAGTTGCTTTTGAGTTTTACTTTCCATTTATTCCGCGTTTACAAACTTCCCCTACTTTGTACAATTCTTATTTGTTCTTATTTCCAGTTCACTAGGTTTGTGTGTTACGATTTTAGCAGCTAACATAGTTGGTTGACATATTATATTCTTTTAATGGGAATTGATATATTATATTACAAGTACTTTAGTTTGTTTTCTTTCTTTTTTCAGCTTCGATAAAAGCCTTCTATTGCATGGTCAACAGTACATAGAGATCTACAAGCCAATTCCTTCATGTGCTAGTGTAAGTAGCTTACCATTGTTCTCAAAAGGTTTTCTTTTAAGATCATCTGTGCCTTGAGGCTATGTATGATATGGGTGCCGTCTTATTGATCCAGTATTTATTTAATTCTTCTGGTCTATAAGTGGCTTGAATAATTCCTAGGACTGCATCGTCAAATTGTTTTTCCATGTGGATATATGAACATGAACCCTTTTTTTCACTGATATTTTTTTTCAAACCTCGATGGTTTCACTGATAATTAAACTCTCGACTTTCCATGTGCATGCATGCCAGTTCTGACTTGAGGATAGATTGGAACGTATTCACTTTGCTTATTGTAATGAATTAAGCATTAATGAAACAACTATTGGTATACTGGTACTGTGGTACATCCTGAGGATTACTTTAGGTTATTGGTTTTAGGATGGAACATTTTTAAAAAGAGAACCTTTTCACCTAAGTGAAAAGTGGCAGGAGCTCTGCCTATTCTTATAGAGAGAAGAAAATCACCCTGGTAAGGCACCAGAAATTCGTTCCCGACGTGACTCGAACTCTGGTCACAAGGATGCACCACTGTGACCCTTGCCACTAGGCTACAGCCTAGTCCTTAGGATGGAACATTTTTCAGAGTTCTCATCTGTGGTGTCCACTGATCGGAACAATCACATGTTGCTTTTCTTTCTTCAGGTTGTAAACAAGGTTAAGGTAGCTGGTTTGCATGACAAAGGTACAATAAATGTGCTTATTCCGTGTTGCATATACATTCGATGATTTGTGCGCCTTGCCTTCTCATTCTGAATTTAGGGTTTCCTGTTTTTAATAGTTTTATCATTCCTTTGATACATGCTATTGCTATATCTGGATGATTTGACAGTTGGTGGAACTATGACTAAGTTAATACATGCTATCTCCAACATTTTATTCCAGACCAAGAATAGTCTTTACAATTTTGAAAATAAAAATTCTATAGCTTTCCTTAAATACAACGGGTGTAATAAATGCACCACATATTCTCAGAAATAGGGAAGCATAATGAGCTAAATCATTTTATTGGAGCTCCTTAAATACAACCTACTGTCATGCGCTTGTAAATTTAACTATTGTAAGAATTAAGTGCTCTGTTGAAAAATAATCTCGTCTTGCCATTTCATCCTATGCTAGTACCAAGTGCACCTTTCAGTTCGTCCCTCAGCTGTGATTGTCCATCCACTCCTGCAGGAGAGTTTGGTCAAAGTGCACTCCAATTGCTATGTAGTTTCGAGTCACCATCACTGACATTCTTTAAATCCTCATTATACTCAAATTTGTGCATTATTTTATCGAGGCACTATTTTAATGTGCAGGGAAAGCAACTATTCTCGAGATCGAAACTACCACCCGTCTCAAAGATTCTGGCGAAGTGTTATGCATGAACAGGTCCGTGATATGGCTATATGTTTGAATCTTCCAGTTTTATTTCTGTAAAACTGTAAATAAGCAATGCCTGTTAACAACGCAGGAGTACTATTTTCTTGCGTGGTGCTGGAGGTTTTTCGGACTCTTCTCGGCCATACTCATATACGACTTATCCTGCCAACCAGATTTCTCGCATATCTATCCCAAACTCCGCACCTTCCGCGGTGTATGAAGACCCGATCCAACAATCCCAGGCATGCTAACCAATTCTGCTTCTGTTACTATTTCTTTGTGCAATCATTCGTGATTGTTAGTAAGGAAATGCACCTTGTACCTCGGAGAAACAATGGTAACCATACGATATATGACTAACGTGCTCAGCTTCTCATCTTACGCTAATAATCCCAATTTCGTATCCGCAGAAGAAAAACTGTCATTTTGTTAACATGTAATTGTTCTGCCAAGCCTGATTCCTTTTTGTTTTCGATCCAGGCACTCTTATACAGGTTATCCGGGGATTACAATCCTCTGCATTCAGACCCTATGATTGCACAGGTTGCAGGGTATGGCACTTTCATCCCGACCCAGCTTTCCAGCAGGTAGCTCTGGTCACCTTCTGTAGACTTTATATCTGATAAGAAGAACTTGTGCAGGTTCACCCGTCCAATACTGCACGGTCTCTGCACCCTCGGCTTCGCGGTCCGGGCAATCATCAAGTCCTTCGGCAACGGGGATCCCGCCGCGGTGCAGAACATCTTCGGCCGGTTTCTGCTGCACGTCTATCCCGGGGAGACTTTGGTGACTGAGATGTGGCTGGACGGCCAGAGGTAATGTTACTCCGGCTAATTCAGTTCTGCGGCTGCTGGTTTCCTTGCTCACGCTCCCATGGAATGGTTGCAGGGTGCAGTACCAGACCAAGGTGAAGGAGCGTAACCGTGCCGTGCTCTCTGGATACGTGGTGCTCAAACACATCCCCTCATCATTGTAAGTGCCGTGTCATGTTGGTGACAGATATACATACTACGTACATTTTAATCGGTGTCCTACTACTTCATGCTTTAGTTGGTCAGAAAAAGGAGGCCGGTTTTGCATTGTAAATTATACTGAGAGATGGCAAATTGGTCTGTACTCTGTAAGGATCTGCACACGATATAGTCACGGGAAAATACTTGTTTTTTATGTGTTAAATAAATAGAAACAAACTGGAAATTGATCCGTACTTGTAGTCTTGTACACATCTAGTGTACATCCACAGATCCTCTGACTTAAGTCAGGTAACTATTTGTCACTGCCCTGAGGTGGGGGCCCACATGTCATGCACTCAAGTCACTCTGACTTACAGTAAGTCAGAGACTCCATAGGTATAAGTTGAACCGTTGACATGTTCGGCACCAATTTTTTTTCTTCACAATCCATTTCAGCAAGGCATTGTTCTATAGTATCAACAACGGCAAGGTACGATTCTGTTTTGTCCTGTCTCGAACTTCATTCTGTGATCTGAAAACCTCAGCAAATGCTCTCACATTTTAATATGCAAAATATTTTTTTTCTTTGCATATTTTACAACTGAAAAATATTCCTTGTTTTTTTGGTTGCAACATTCAAGGATTTTGGCGAGTACACAAATTAATTAGTGAACAACTAACCGTTTTCATTTTTTTTAATTTCAAATGCACAAAATAGATTTGGTTGTGCTCGTAGCTACTACTCCCGCCCTTAATTTCACAACCAAGATCAGCAATCAAAAGGCCGTTCTTTACAGCGTACGCGTATATTGTAATCTATCTCCATGGTCCTTGAGATCGATCCAGCGAGTGAGAAATGAGAATATGCGATACGCGAAAAAGTAAGAGTGGGAGCAAAAGGAAAAGGAGAGAATCTGAAACCCCCGATCGAAGCGTAGAACACGGCACGGTCTCCTACGTGCGCGGTATATGCTTTTGAAGCTTTTTCTCGAGTTCGCACCAGGCATATCTGGATCCTCCACCTTTGCAGATGTCACATGCATGAGAGCAAACGTGCGACGTTTCAGCGCAGGTTATGTGGAGAGCTAGCATACCAATTATCGTCATTTCGAAGAAAAAGCAAACCGATTCTCGTGGATAACCAGAATTCTACTCCCTCCATTCAAAAATAAGTGTCTCAAGTTTGCCAAAAAAAATAGATGTATCTTGACATGTTTAAAAAGGCTCATCATTCATCATGCATCCGTCCCCGACGTACCAATCCACGCCCCTCTCAAAAGAAAGAGGAAAGCGAGCTAGGCTAGCAACGCTTACTGTTTGTGTGTTCCATGCATGCACATTCATCTCGCTTTGCTTTTATCAAGCTACATTTATACTACTTGGCATGTGCACAAATATAGCACCTACATGTCGGTGCCAAATATAACACCTAGGACCAGCGCTAGACACCATCAACAGTAAAGTAGGTGAAAGTTGGAGTGAAACAAAAACGTTACTCCCTCCGATCATGTAAAGGTAACCCATAAATCGTGTCTACAATACAATGTACGGTTTGACCAAATTTATAGAAAAAACTATCAGGCACACTTATAATATTGTAGGCATATAATGTGGAAATATGTTCCACATGATGTATTGGTGGTGATAGAAAACTTAATTTTGTCATCCCACGCATGCATCAGAGTTTCTAACATTGAAGATTTCCTCCTATATATATATATATAAGAAAGAAAATGACATATTTTTTTGAATATATTAATACCAAGAAGATACCATCTAAACCGTCCTTCTAATGACCAATTTGATGACCTGGTACACTCATCGATTTGTTTGGTGCAGGTGTAGTAGATCTTCAGAGGGAGAGGAAGGAGGAGGGTTGTAGTCGTCATTGTGGCACCACCTTACAAGAAACAATGTTGGTGTACGGAAATGGGCGGCTAACACCAAGGGCAATATACAGTATCAAAAACTATACCAAGTACATTCGGCTTCTACGACAACAGAATGTCAAGAGTTAATCAAGATCATGCACATACCAAACTATATAAAAAAGAAAAGAAAAAAACATTCTTTGATATGTGGTCATGTGTTACGCCGGCATGGCACATGGTATATAAACAAAAGGACCATGGTCGACGATCGATGGATCGTGAGCTGAAGGGAAGTAATAAATGGTTAGTTAATATTTTGATCTAAATCCCGGTGGTGCCACTGGCAGTGCATTGATTTGTCACTCTGCTGAAGAAAAAAATGATGTAATTTTCCATTCTGTTAAATGATAAAGGTAAACCAAAACATTCAAAATCCATATGGACACCTCGAAAAAAAGGATGCATGATTCCTGGTTTGGTCAGGAACCAAATGAACCCCTTAATATTTTTTGTCCTAAAACTGCAATCGTGGGGCAAAGCAAATATATATGCATGTGGTGGATTCCCTCATGGCCGAGAATATGTTAACCATGCAGCATTCCACGACAGTAGAGCTAGTAGCTAGAGTGATTAGAGAGATTTGTCTGCCTGTCTGGTAGCTAGCGGCTGGCTAGAGAGAGGTACTCGTTGTCCGGCCGGCAAAGTCGTTAGTACTGTTCCTGCACCGCGAATCGCATATGAGATCATATAATGCAACGCAATTGCTTTCGGGGGACAAACACGCACAGTACATATACGTACGCGGCCTAGTTACTACAAAGTGAGCTTGCTATCCAACGCCATTGTCGCCGATCGATCGTATCCATGGCTGGCCCACAATGACAATACGGCCATGGACTGATCTCTCTCACTAACGAAGGAGTGGTAGTAGTAAGTGGTAACTAATTAGAAGGACGGCCGGGCGCCATCTGATCTTGGTTAATTGTTGGATTTGGATTAGCTTTACATCGATGTGGAAGTACTGTAGCGGTACCAGCTAGCTGAGGCACGCACTCACGAGAATGCATGGCAAAATAATTAAGCAATGGACGACGCGCGCGCGGCTCTCGCAATGATGCATGTCCCCACGGCCGGCGTAGTACGATTAAACTTAGCTACGGCTCCAAATCGCACCATGCATCATTGCGTCGCGCCGTGCGTGTCATAATAAGTGATCACTGGTACTACTTCAATCACTGTGACAATTTACGGTAGAAGCAAAGCTGCATGCGACATGGTGCTAATCAATACTCTAGTTAGCACTGCAATTCTACCTTTATTTTTTTTCCAGAGAGAGCGAATTCATAAATAAAAAGGAACAAAATAAGTAAATTTTACAGTATCCAGTGGGCTACATCCTGTAATCCAATTCTTTTTATGAAATGCGTGCTACTCAGAAGAGACCGCCGGGTCAACAAGTCAACCTTTTTCAAGGATAACCATCAATGAAGCCGACATGCGGGGCCAGAGCATAGTAGTCATGCTTATCAGGGCCCACCTGCCAGCCACCCCGTGGAACCACGGAAGACATCAGCGTCCGTGCCCGGGCCTGGTTGTTGGCACAAACTTCAGAATTCCGAGGTGGGGCCCGCGACCAGGCAAATCCAAGTGGTAATAACTAATGCTGACGTGGTGGTCCTCCTCGCTTAATCAAAGTCGTCGTCTTCTTCGTCTTTATTTTCTCCATGCGAGGCATGCATCACTGGCCGCGTGCTTAACGTTTTTTGCGGGGTAAAGGATTTTAATCGCGTGCTTAACGTTAACCTTCCGTAATTTTTTATATTCTTTAAAACATACGGTTGACTGTTGTTACAGCTGGTCCCGTAATTTTGTTCTACAAAGTGTGACATTTTGTGGTTTGGTGGTTCGTGTATCCATGCGTTTCCTCAGATTGCGTGCTTACGAATGTGTAATTTGACGTGGCCATGTAATCCCTCCATTCTGAAAATAGTTGACTCTCAAATGTGTGCATTTAGATAAAAAACATGTCTAGATACCCTCATTTAAGAGTTAAGTATTTAGTAAGTAGGAGTAGGACAGATTCGTCTACAGAAATAATGGTCTAATGAAACCTCCTCTTTCCGTGGTTTGATTATCTATTGACAATGTTAGCTATATGTATAACAGTATAAGTACACTTAAACATCGGTGTCCTATCATACTACTCCCTCCGTACTAGTTTGTAAGGCTCAATTTGCTAATCTCTTGGCTCAAGGTGCTACTTGATTGGATCTAAAATCTTGCATGCATTGATGGGATGCAACTAGCCACTAATTGAGAGAGAATTAAATTTAATTGTGCCTAGGAGGTGGAAAGTTTTGGGACAAATTGTTTTTGAGATCATGCCCTACAAATTAGGACGGAGGAAGTACCTTGCGGAGTAGATGTGGAAATGGAGAGGGGTAAACGGGTAATACTCAGAAACAAATGTGGAAGCAAATAATGACAAAAACAAATGAGCCAATCGGATGTCCCCGAAGGAACAAAAAAAAAATGAGCCAATGCGAGAGGGAATGGTTGTTTGCACATTGAAAACCTTCTAAACCGTAAAGAAACACAACAACGTAGGCCTAGGGTCTTTTTGCCAAGATAACAAAGGCTGAATGACGAAGCTTGGGAATAGGAACAGAGGAGTCTTCACTGGCTTTGAACGAATGAAGAGGGGGGAGGGAGAGAGAGATAATTGAAGTACTGTTAGGCCAGCTATTGTATCGCGCTAGCCTCATGAGTAGATATGGAAATCGTTTATGCTTAGATATATGGAAATTCCGATTTGGCATGTATTTTCGCCCCAAATTGCTCCTCGGTTTCATCTCCCTACAAAGACAATGTATCAATTCGGCTCTTTTTGGTTTTTGAGAATTGAGACCTTTCCATATTCACGCCCACCGGCACCATGATCACTCTGCTTGGCAAAATACCCACTAGTTTTGTCATTTCTTGTTTCCAAGTCATCCCTAACAATCATCTAATCTAACCATGAGATTCATGTGAATGTATAAGTAATTTGTAAAAAACTATAGCATCTTACTTAATCTTGATTTGACGAATCGGCGATTCGTCATCGACCCAGAAAATAGCTAGTCCATCCGTCGTTAAATATAAGATGCAGTTCAAATTTAAACCGTCGAAAGTATTCTCTAGTTATATTTACACATATTATCTTTGCTTAGGTCTTGTTTATTTTAGTGTATTTAAATAATTGGAGAGGATAATTCTCGATCCCCATAAATCTCCAATAGTTCATTTAAAAGCCGGTATTGGAAGGGGCAATCCAAAGACATCTCACAAACCCCCTCATTTTGTGTAAATTAAGAATGGTATTTTGGGGGATTTGGTGAAATGAAATGTTTTACCATTTTTTTCCCAATCTTCAATCTCTTTTGGGATGAAATTACATCGTACTCGTAAGATAGTAACGGATCATAGAAAATCTTTGCTAAGGTTGGGTTAATCTCTGCCGCTTTGCCCATTGCGACACACGCATAAAAAAGTCGAAAAGAGAGGAGCGCGGCCACATCAGTCGCCAATACAAGATTTATATGGGAATTTTCCTATGAATTTGCACTATAAGATTTTTATGGAATTTTTCCTATGGGATATGATCCCACGAATCAAATCGGTTGCCGAAGGAAAAAATCCTATAGGATTCAAAATCCGTTGAAAATCATCAAAGTAGCCCTGAGGTTCGGTTAATCTCTGCCTCTTTGCTCATGGTGACACGCGCATAAAAAGAGTTGAAAAGAAGAGCGCGGCCACATCAGTCGCCAGTACTGCTCCCGTCGCTTTCCCCATCCGCATCGCCTCCATTCTCCTCCTCCCTCCAGATGCGCCTCCGCCACCACCACTCCCGCCGCGCCTAGCTCGCGCCGCCGCCACCGTCCCTCCGCAATGGCGAGCTTGTCGGAGGACGAGGCGGGCTCGGAGCGGTGCTCCGGCAGCTACAGCCCCAGCGCCGACGTCAGCGGCTCCGAGACCTCCAGCGACTGCTCCGCCCCCACCACCCGCCGCTTCCCCTTCTCCTCCTCCTCCGCCGGCCTCGCATCCTCCTCCTCCTCCCAGCTCCCCACCCCCACGCCCTCCTCCGCCGCCGCCTTCTTCCTCTCCAAGCCCGCCTCCGACCTCTCCGGTAAGCACCTTCCCCCCGCCTTTGCTTAGATCTCACTCCATCTCGCGCAAATCCTCTAGCGGTAGTACTTTTTCGAACGCTCACGAGCTTTGGTTCGCTGTGTTTGTTTTCGCCAGAGATCGACATGATGAAGGAGCGCTTCGCGAAGCTCCTGCTCGGCGAGGACATGTCCGGCAGCGGCAAGGGCGTCTGCACCGCGCTCGCCATCTCCAACGCCATCACCAACCTCTCCGGTACCAGCCCCATGCCCCATCGCATCAATCAACCCGCATTATTCCCGGCCGAGATTTCCGTCTTACCAAAAACGTATACATGCGCTGTTTCTTCCCAAATCCAGCCACAGTGTTCGGCGAGCTGTGGAGGCTGGAGCCGCTAGCGGCGCCGAGGAAGGCGATGTGGACGCGGGAGATGGAGTGGCTGCTCTCCGTCGCCGACTCCATCGTCGAGCTCACCCCGTCGCTCCAGGAGCTCCCCGAGGGCGGGGGCCAGTTCGAGGTCATGGTGCCGCGCCCACGCAGCGACCTCTACATGAACCTCCCCGCGCTCAAGAAGCTCGACGCCATGCTCCTCGCCATGATCGACGAGTTCAAGGAGACCCAGTTCTGGTACGTCGACAGGGGCATCGTTGTCGACGATGGCCCGTGCCCCTCGTCCTCGGCGGCGGCTTCGTCCTGCGGGCGGCCGTCGTCGGTGCGGCAGGAGGAGAAGTGGTGGCTGCCCTGCCCGCGGGTGCCGCCCAAGGGGCTGCCCGAGGATGCTAGGAGGAAGCTGCAGCAGAGCAGGGACTGCGCGAACCAGATACTCAAGGCGGCCATGGCGATCAACAGCGATGTGCTTGCCGAGATGGAGATCCCGGAAGCGTACTTGGAGACGTTGCCAAAGGTAACCACTTCAAAGCAGATGCATTGACTGGTGTGCTTGCTATCAGCTGTGCTTCTGTAGTTCTGTCCATGGAAGAGTTATAGTTCACTAGTACTAGCATACTACTTCAGTTGCTGATAAGAGAATACCAATTGCATGGAGTTATTTGAACTGGACCACGCCTCCTACATGCTTGCAAATGTAGCAGCTCAATTAACGTGTCTGGTAGTCCTCAATAAAAATGGTGTGCACTATAAGTGCTGGGAGCCTGTTTGTCGATTTGCATGAGCTAGTTTTGTTGGAAAATTCCATAGTACTAGTTATGAGGAGTTAGTTCAATTGATTTCATGTCTGGTATATCTTTGATGTTGAAGAACTAAAGCTGCCATTGATATCCTACCTCATTGCTCTCATCGAGTAACCGTGTATTGACTCTGAGATTTATCAACACTTCTCTTAGAGGCTTGAAAGCTGTAATGAAATCACTGTTCTTGATTGCAAGAAATCTTTCGATGGATACTCGCATCTTATGTTAGGAGTTCTCTGACTATCACTCGCCTTGGACCTCTTTGTTTCTTCTAAGATGTTATTAGCATCATGGCTGCTTGCATCTAGCATTTCCTCAATTAGAAGTTGTGTCTGTAGACAATAATAAATAAGGTTGATTTAGAATTGCAGAAGATTGACAGGTGAAGAACTTCATCGTAAATTCGTATAAATAATTTAGTCTCGATAGATTTTTGAACACATATACCAGCTCAAGCTCAAATTTGGTAGAATCATGTTGTGCAAAGCTAATGCCAATGCTGCAATATTTTCTTTTTTTGAACACAGTGCCGCAATATTTTCTTTTTTTGAACATGTAGTGCAGTGCAGTTGCACTCATGAAATTCTTTTTAGCAGTTGCTAAAACAAATATCAGTTTCATCCATAATAATGTTCTGTTTTTTTTCTGCAGAGTGGTCGATCTTGCTTGGGGGAGATAATTTACCGATACATAACAGCCGAACAGTTCTCACCTGAATGCCTCCTGGACTGCTTAGATCTGTCATCTGAGCACCATACACTTGAAGTAGCAAACAGAATAGAAGCTGCCATCCATGTTTGGAGACTAAAGGGCCAAAAGAAATCGTCACCTCAAGCAAAATCAAAGAAATCTTGGGGTGGAAAAGTGAAGGGTCTAGTTGGAGTTTCGAAGAGTCATGTTTTGTCCCAAAGAGCTGATGGTCTGTTGCAGAGCTTACGATTACGACACCCTGGTCTGCCACAAACTTCCCTTGACATGAACAAGATCCAGTATAACAAGGTAATGCTTCACATGTACTCATTTGAACATAATGGTCTTGAAGTGATTGGCATGGTTCTTTTGCACTTTATTTTACCATTCAGAATTGATATTAGCCAGACCTGGAGCATACACCTTGTTTTTATTATTAGAACCTGAATCACTCGAGTAAATACAAACATTCACCCTGTTTCTGGCTAATCTTGCGCAGGATGTTGGCCAGTCTATACTTGAGAGTTACTCGAGGGTCCTGGAGAGCTTAGCGTTCAACACTATCGCGAGGATCGACGATGTGATTTATGTGGACGACGCCACGAAGAAGTCAGCTGCCGCCGAGACCGTGTCCATCTTCAACCGCGGCGCAGGCATGCCGGTCCAGAAGAAGATCTCCCCGAGCCCATTCTCTGTCCAGCACACGCCGTACGCCTCCCCCTTCGCCACGCCAACCTTCTGCTCCTCCACTCCAGTCGCAGGCAACAGCCCCGGGAGAGCGCAGCCTCCACCGAGCAAAAACGGTCTGCAAGCTAAACACGAGATCAAGGTCGATAAGCTCTTCTCCGGCGATCTGGAGAAGGTCTGGACCTACGCCGGGAACCTGAGCGCTCGGAAAGAGGCCGGAGACGCCCCCGAGAGGGATTGAATGATGGGTGGGTAGTGAAGCAAGGTCTGACTCTAGGCATGCCTCGTCAGTAAGGTCGGTCGACAGGTAGTATCAACGGTTCATGATCCGGGGCCGCGGTAGAGCTAGGTTTCATCCTGTACAGATGCAACATCATTTTTTTGTGCTTTCTTAGCGCGGCAATCCGTGGATTCACAAGTAATGGAGCAATCTTGATGGTGTCTAGTTTCGCATGGCTGCCTCTGTTTAGCAGTGTACCCCTTGTTCATGTCTATACTAGGCTACTCTAGCTAGCAGGTTGAGTTCTGCATCAAGCCGGCAGGTGATCGAACTCCAGATTGCTGCCATGCCGCTGCTGTTTCTTTTTTGTGTCCCACCAATGCTGTAACAGTTGACTGCAACCGTAGTGGAATGCTGTACCGTTGTCACCCTGTCATGTACTGTACTTCTGATACCTGGTGCATGTCTGTACATTAATTCAGCTAATGAATCTAATGCTAAGCTCTTCAATGTCTTGCCTGGAATTGTCAAGTGTGGTACCTGATCATGGCTGCTGGACTGATTTAAGGGCTTGTTTGGTAACTGCAATCCCGGGGGGATCCCGGCCGTTTCCCGGGGAGAATTTTCCCCTAGTCTGGAGGTCGGGAAAAAATTCACCTGGTTCTTCAGATTCCCGACCGGGATTATTTTCCTGGGGATATTTATCCCGGACAGCCAAACAAACCCTAAACGGTTACTTCAGTCATCTCTCGAATAAAGTACACTGACAGTCTAGCTCATTGCTGTCATTCTACGAGTAATTAATTGATCTGACGCTAGCTCTTCAATTTTCTTGCCTATAATTGTTAAACGCTTATAGATCACAACTGCTGAACTGATAGACGGTTACTTGATTCATGTTCTTGATTGATGAAATTATATGGCAGATCAGTTCTCAGTAGTTTCTCCTGCCTATGAGATTACCTTCGAGGAAGCAAAGTACACAGTATGCCTGAATCATGTCAACGTGGTGAACTGGTGAAGTCCAATTATCTTTTTAGATTCACAGGGAGGCCTCAGCCTCCCCGGTTCCATTGCTTGAATGAAACCAGATGTCACTAGTCCAATTATCTTATCAAAAGCTGAAACCTCACGTCAAAAAAAGTATACTTTCCCTGCAAATATACCAATTCTTTGCCTTCCTCTCTGGTTCATGTGATCGTCTGGTTGAAAGGCAGCATCTCGCTCGGTAACTTGTCCCTGCACTGCAAGTCTCCGGTTAATCTTACAATCAAAATGCCATGGTATAAGTAGTGGCAATGCAACTCCATTTTGCTGCAATCTTTGCAAGCTGCTCCCATCGACATTGTCTGACAGTGACAGCAGTCGGTAAACAAAGAAGAGGGAAGAAGTTTGCCCGTGTTCAGCGGCCGGACCGGCATGGGCACGCCGGCGAAGGAGGCGGCCAAGGAGGGGACGGCGGCGGCGGTGCCGCAGATGAAGCTGCTGGTGGACAAGCGGTCGCGGCGGGTGCTGTACGCGGAGGCGCGCAAGGACGCGGTGGACTTCCTCATCGGCCTGCTTCGTGTGCCCGCGGGCCTCGCCGCGCGCGTCCTCGCCAGGCACGCCACCGCCACAGCCGGCGACACCGACGCTCTCGCCGTGCCAGGCTCACTCGGCACGCTCTACGCAGGCGCGCGGGCTCTTGACGACGCCTTCTTCCTCTCCGCCGCGCCGGACCGCGACGCGATCCTCTGCCCGGCGCTCCCCTCCGCCGCGCTATCGCTGCTACTCACCGGGGACGACTCCTTGCTTGTGGCGCCGGCGCCGTCCCCTCCTCCTCCGCCGCCCCCGCCCCCGCCACCGAAGCGGTACTTCCGTTGCGCCGGCGTGTACGGGACGTCGTGCCGCGGGAACCCGACGAGCGTGACGGACGTGGCCGGCCTGGCTTGCCCGGTGTGCCGGCAGCCGATGACCGTGGAGATGCGGTGGAGCCCCGGCGACGCGCACGGCAAGCTCGCAGAGGCGGCGGCGCAGGACGCGGCAGCAGCGGCGGCGAAGGAGGCGGCATTGGCGGCTGGGGGAGGAGTAGGGTACGTGAAGGAGGTGGTGAGCTACCTGGTGATGGACGACCTCACCGTCGAACCCATGTCCACCATCTCGGCCATTATGCTGCTCAAGAAGTTCAAGGTCGCCGACTGCTCCGCGCTGGAGGAGCTCACCGTCGACCTCGGCCACAAGGAGGCCGTACTGCTGCTCAAGGCTGCGCTGGAGTCCACCACGGCGCTCACGGACGTCTTCTGCGGCGGCGTCTCCATTGACAGGCTCGAGTGAGCAAACGAGCCAGAAGCCGATCGAGTAAGGTTAAGGCGACCGTGGAACAGAATTGTATGCACGTTACAAATTTGTGAATCGAGGTCTAGTATGACACATAAAGTACATGCCACGTCTTCAAAAGTACACACGTGCTGAATGATGCACATCTTTACTATTAAATGAGAGTCTGCGGTCGTGATGGTAGGTATGGTACGTCGTCTACCGAACCATCGTCTGCCTCCAACGGATGCTCATCGAACAGCCGCACGCCCTCCATCGTCTGCCCACGATTCCGCCTCTCCTGCCTCCCCCGATAATCTCTCCCCACAAAAACGTCGTCAGCCACCTCGACCTCTCACGCGCCAACATGGTGCGACGCTGGACGCCGCCGCCGTTTCCCGCCCGCACCTTCTCCGCCCGCCTCCCCGCCTTCTCCGACCGCGCCTTCCTTCCCCTCCTACTCTCTCTCCCGTCGCTCCCCTCCGTGCGCCTCTTCCTCTCCCTCCGTCCTTCAACTCCCACCCTTCCGTGCGCTCCTTCAACGCCCTCCTCCACTCCCTCGTCGCCGCGCGCCGCCTCCGCCTCGCCGCCGGCCTCTTCCGTGCCGCGGCCACCAAGCTCTACATCACGCCTGACCTCGTCTCTTGCAACATCCTGCTCAAGGGCCTGGTGGGTGTCGGTGACATGGATGCCGCCCTCAAGGTTCTCGATGAAATGTCCGGGTTAAGGATCATTTCTGATGTCCTTACTTACACGACCGTTCTCTCTGCCTACTGTGCCAAGGAGATCTCAAGGGTGCGCAGAAGCTGTTCGATGATGTAATCGCGAGTGGCTTAGGCCAGATGTTACCATGTACACGGTGCTCATTGATGGATACCGTCGGACCGGCAAGATACAGGATGCAGCTAGGATTATGGATGAGATGGAGGCATATCTGGGATGCAGCCGAATGAGGTTACATATTATGAGTGACTTTTAATTCGCGTTTTGGCTCGATTTTTTCACTATACTTTAGTCATGATCATTTACATTCTGTCTTTAGAAGTGATAAAGTGGAACTTTCTGCATCAAGTTTATAGTAACCTCTGTTCCAGCTAAAATTAATGCAGATACGGTGGTGTGCCAAACTTCTACAGTCGTCCATCACACGTTGCTAATGTACTGCAAGAACACCAAAGGCCCTAGCTACCGTAGGCAAGTATATCATCTTCGTAGATTTGTAGTCTTAGATTTACTGTGATGTATCTTGGTGCTCATTTCCTGACACCTCCTTGTAGGCTGTTGTTGTTTCTGTATAGTAGTATTTTTCTTATTCTTTAAACCACTAGACTGTATGTTACTTTCAACTTGACATCTGTTGTGGAAAAGCTGATATACTTTCCCTATCCAATTAGAGAAGTGATACTGAGTGTATGCCTTCTAACACTTGTTTGTTTGACAGGTTCAATCATTTCTTACAACAGTGAGAGCATTGCCTCAAAAATAATTTCATCACGGTTCATTATGCAACGAATGAGCAGGTAAGATGATGTCTTTTAAGGACTAACCAGTTGTTGGTTATCCTTTCAACTTATTATTAACGTTTGCATCCGTTTTTTGTTCACTGTAGTGTAGGCGCTATGGAACAAGAAGATGGAAATGAGGTTCTTGCTGCAAAAGGCGTTTTCCACCTCGAACAAGCTCCCCAAGTTCTGTTGACGCAACAAGCATTTTCGCTTGTTTATATTCATTGTTGTTACTGCTGAAGAATGCAGGATTATTGTAGGCCACATTCTAATGTACTCATATTATTATTGTGTTCTTGCAGGATCCCGCAAAGTCAAGGTTCTCCTGTCACGGTCAGGAGTGAGCAAGCATATGTTGATCTTCTGGATTCGTCGAGGAAGATTCTTGGTTGCATGCTGTAGCTGCTGGAGGTTCGGCTACCTTCCCTAATTTTTTGCATCAATTCTACATTACAGTAGTCCATATTTTACTTTTCGAGGTTTTGTTACTATATGCTCTCCGAAATATCCTGTAGGCTTTACTTTTCAGTCTTTCTCATTCTGAAAGATGTCTCTAAATGCTCGTTAATCCCAACTTAGTGACAGATAAGCTACCTGACTCGAATGGAAAAAAATGACTGTACATATTAGACAATAGTATCTATCGGGTTTTTTTTAAAGAGAAAGAGTACCATTTTTATGAAGCAACAATTATTATGAATCCAAATTTGAAAACAATAGAGAGGAAGAAAAATAAACCATACCTCAGAAAGCAACATGCCTAAAAGTGTACTGCATTCAAGTAGGCAACGGACTGGCTTGACTATTTTCTTACTGAAGCACTAGAATATGAGAAGTTGAAAAATTAAATGCTCCTTTAATGATCCATCTATCGGGTAATTATTCCAGTAATAACTGAAGAAACATATTACGCTTTAGTCACGTTGCGTACCTGCATGAGTATTAATACTGAACTGCAAGTATTTGGGCCGTCCGAGCTAACTGGTATCGCAGGAATGCAAACTGAACCTGATAATTTTCATTGATTGAGTCAGAGTTACAGTAAAAGGTTTATATAATAAAAGACACCTAACTGACACTTACATGTACACGATGGCAGGATTGGTGCACGAACCAGGACTTGGTCTAAGCACTACACAGTAGAGAACATGGATCACACAAATGCGTATCCTTAGCGGCCACCAACCCATAAGCTAAGCTTGCAAGAAACATCAACCAAAAACTGAGCAACCTTTGACACCTACATTGATGTTAGTTTTTGAAATTCTTCCTCATTTGCAAATTGTGACATGAGCTTTCTCATTACAAAATATTGGGTGAAGTAACATAACATTCTCATGTTTATGTTTTCAGCTTTCTTGTTACGGAATATTGAGTGAATTCAGTCCGTAGACCAAGTGTGCAATATCTGAATTCGTCTTCCTATAACTGTAGGTTCTGAGGGCATCAAGGAGTCAGGGATGATCCTTATTTTCGTATTTAGATGACATATGACAAATTGCAAGATTCACCTCGAACAATCCTTCCTTCTGAATTCCTGATTGATCTATGAAGAACATGGGCTTGCTGGTTCAGGGAAATTAGCTACAAACAAGCAACTTGAGCTTTCTTATATGAGATTATGGCGATGGCACTTCTTCTGAATGAACATCAAATCACTTTGTTGTCAGTGTTCTGTACAAGGTTTATAATCTCAATAATTTATGTCACGGGAATATTTGTACTTTAATCCCTGTTCTAATGTTCATATGTGGTAATATCGCATGTGAGTTTGGAAGCCTAATGTTGGAGTTACAGAACAAGGTTTCTATAAGCAAAGACGCCTATATAATGATGATTTCCTGTAGATTTCGGTTTGACGTTAATGCTAATTACAGTTGATTGTAAATTATGTTTTGCCTCTGCCCTATGTAATGATGTTTGATGTGCATGAGAATACTAAAATTACATGTTTGACAAAATTAGTGTTGAACCAGTATATTACTTATGCCCCGTAGCAACGCACGGGCATTCAACTAGTGTTTATCTAATATTGTACTCCCTCCCTCTATCCAATAAAGGGGCACGCTACGCGTCCTCCGGAGGATCGCGCGCTAGCATCCTCCGCCTCTCCTCCGCCTCCAGGACCGTTTGATTGAGTCAAAACCCAGTTTCACTTCCCATCTCCTGGTTGCACGTGGGTGGACCCCACGTCGCCCGAGCATACGTCCTTCCTCTCTGCCTTTATCTCTCCCTCGATAAAAATCCCCGTTTCATCTCCATGCCGACGGCAGCTTGCAGCGAATGCGTCAGAGGTTGGCAGCACCGGCGTTCCATATGCGCAGCTCCGGCGGCCTAATTTTGTAGCAGCCCGTCGCAGGACCTGGCGCCTGATCCGGCAACACCGCCGTCGATCGGTGGCAGCAGCACCGGACTGCTTTTGTAGCACCGGCACCCGCCGCTGGTAGCATCGGCGGTCGTCACTAGCAGCACTTCGCTTCGGCTCGGTAGCACCACCGTCGACTCGTGGCAGCAGCAGCGGCCTGCTTTTGTAGCGCCGCCTATCATCTTTGGTAGCACCGCCATCCACCGCTGGTAGCATCGGTGGTCGCCTCGCTTCTGGCGCGGCAGCACCGCTGTCTACCGGTGCTAGCAGCACCGCTGGTCATGGTTGGTGGCAATTCATCCTATGGCTAGTAGCACCGCGCCTAAGCGCTGGTAGCATCGACCTACTCCGCTGCCCTTGAAGCCCCACAAGACTTTCTTGGCAGCATCGCCGTCGTGCTGTGGTAGCACCATGTCTCAACGCCGGCAGCATCGCGTCTTAGCGTTGGTAGCATCGACCTCCCCCGCAGGCCTTCCATGGCAGCCTCGGACCATCCATGATTCTGGCTCGCACCCATGGTCGACCACCGCGGTCTCTGCTCCTCGCAGCACTGCAAAAGCCCCCCGTGCTTGCAGCGGCGCCGGCTGCCCGAGTTGTCGTTGCCGCGATTGGGGAAGCCGAGATGCGAGACGGGGGTGTGGCGTGTAACGCCCCACTTTTGGGAAGCCAGAATAACCCAGTTGTTAGATAGCCAAAAATCAGGGGCAACAAAAACTTTTTTTTTAAAATGCTTCACTAATGCTTGTGATTCACTTCCCATTGCTTTGTTTGACTTTGGGCACTTTGTTGGTTGTGTTTGTTAACACCTATTAGTAACCTTGTGAGCACCACCTACTTAAACCCTACCTCTTGGTGATAATGTCATGATCTTGCTTGATCACCAACTCACAAAAACACTTGGGAAATTGGTTTGTAAACACAATTGTTTGAGTGAAACTTATTGGCTTGTTGTGACTTGCTAGAGGTGTGATCATTTTCTATGTTTATCTTGGAATGTATATACTTGTTGTTTGTGGTTGTGAGTGGACCTAAATAATTTGAAACCTACAAATAATAGGACTATATAAAAAGGATCAGATTCAAATCCTATCTTAAGACATCTTCCTAGCTATTAGAAATCTTTCAACTTTGGAGGCTATGCAAATCTTTGACCCTATCTTCTTCCACTTGAAACATCCTGGCAACATTTCTATAATCACTCTTTATTCTTTATGAGATCAACCAAATCTTCTTCTCCCATCCTCATGGCTTGTGTTTCACATCTACTATGGCCAATGTTCTTTCCTTGGCCGATAAACCCCTTTTCTCTCCAAATTATGGTCTCTACTAAAAAGCCTCTTGTTTTCCTTGCTTTTACAAAAGAATCTCAAATACTTTTCAATGGAGTTATTTATTAAAAATCACTTATATGATCCATATTATATCCCCTCTCATCTCAATTCAAAAATATTTGTTTTGGAAGCTTTTTCTTATTTATAATAATTTACTTACCAAAAGACCATAAATGGATTTTTAAATATTTTGTGAATAAAAGTATTTCCAAACTTTTTAGCGAAATTACCCAACATTCCTATGGTCATATGTGACCCTTTTATTCAAAAATATTTGCGTGTGTTATTTTAAATCTTGAAGAAAACTTTGCAAAACCTTCTCTGAAACTATCTTTATTTCTGTTAAAAGATAGCAACTTTGGAGCCTCACCATTCTTTTACTTTCTGCCAATTTAGAAATGCACCTACAGGAATCTCCTCTACTATATCTTTTCTATCAACCTAAGTTTTTGTTTGAGCCTTTCGTGCCTTAAACATCCTTATTTTATGATGGTTTTGTTATCACCAAAATAACAGTTTTCTGGACTTAAAATTTTCACCAAGTCCTCACTCTGAACTTTCTGAATCTGTTATTTTATTCTCTTTTTGTCCTCTTGCAAAACCATCCAAACTTCCTTATTCATAAGTTTATTTGTGACCTCTGTGATCTACATAGATAGTACTCCACCATTGCACATTTCTCCTTAATCCTTTTTGTAATAGGACCTCTTGTCCTTGATGGTTTTGATGCCACCATAACAACAAGTGCTGGAAGCTGTTAAAACGTTCAGTTATAACCAGCATGAACCAGTGCTCAAATCATTTTATTTAAATGATATAAAATATGTTTCTCAAACTATGGAGTATGTACTACGACTCCCTGTCTTTATCTAAAAATTTAGAGCACATTAGGACCATCAATTCTTTTGCAACTTTGGCCACACAATGTCAGTTTTCTAGGACTTAGAAATTTCACCAAGTCTGGATTTCTGAATTTTCTGCATCTTGCTGAAAACTGCAGTTCGGCCAAATTCAAATGGGTTCAAAACGTGGTTCAAAACTCACCCAAAACTCCACCTAACCTGAACCCTTGCTAACCTATCTACCCTTGTGCAGTTTGGGCACTTGTGGTGTGCTAAGAGGGAGTACACGAGCATGCCAGCTCAGTGTCCACCGTGCACACCCGAACTTGGTCTCGCGTGTGTGCTACACCACGGCCATGCCCACCTCGCCACGGTTCTCTGCACCCCTACGTCACCCTATCCCCGAAATCCCGGGCAGGCACGACGACCGTGCTGTCCTAACCAAGCACGTCCACCTCGGGAACCCATGGAGAGGAGCAGCACTCTCTCTCCCTCATCACTCTGTCTAAGAGGCGATCCAGTGGCTGCCCTCGACGCTCTGCACCACCGCCCACCTCCCAGACACCGCCCTGCTCGTCCAATCGTCCTCCAACAGCCTCCCCACGCGCATCCGTGCACCTAGGGCACCCCAGACCGACAACCGCTTGGATAAGAAGCCACAGGCCTTTACCCGTGCTCTCACCTTGTTATTTCCACTCCCACACCTCCACTCTCTCACCCCAAGCGAGACCGCAGGCTCTCTAGCTCCCTGTCGCCGTGGAAGGCGAGATCTCTCAGCTCGGACCCAAGAGCTTGCGAGAAAGCTTGCCATCGATGTCCTCCCTCTCTACTCTCCATTTTTGCTCCATCGTCTTTACCATTTAGATATCTTGCTCTTAGACATCTCCTTTTATGTCTAGGTATACCGGAGCTCCGTGGCCATCATGTGCCCGTCACGGACAACCTCGGCGCCGCCATCGACCTGGAGCATGCCGGGAAGTTCCAAGCCCATCCCCGACCTTCCCGAGACCTCCTCGTACCTCTCCAACCCTCTGTCTCAGCATTCGAGCACCTAGGTGAGCTAGCCACGACCGAGCACCTTCTGCCCGTGCCCTCCGTCTTGTTCTGGTCGTTCCCAGGGAAGGAGATGAGCCAGCTCCATCTTGGGCCAGCCCAGCTCGTTGACTCGGCCCAGCTCCAGATCTGGCCCAGCTTCTGTTTTTTTTAGGAGATCTATTCTTTTCTCTAAATAGCAGTTTCTGGTATGTTAGTTTAATTCAAAATAAAATAGTTAAACCTGCAATTTGTGCAAACCAAAAATCACAGTGGTAAAGAAATGAGTCTACAACCATGTCCAATTTGCAGATATCAAAAATATTAATTTTTGTATCCATGAAAAATGTTTTGTTGTCACTGGTCTGAAACACTGTTTCATCAATAACTTGAGTTTTGTTAATCCAAATTGAGTGAATCCAATTGTTTTGGAATGCTTAGGACAGTAGCTTTCAGTATAAATTAACCCCATGTGTTTGTGATGCTTAGTTTTGAATTGGTATGTGTTTGTAGTTTAGACCAGTAGGGTTTTCTAGCATTTAATTAATTTTCTGTGAACCAAACTTTGGACTAAATCCAATTGCAGTAGCTTCTAATTCATATAGAGAACATGTACCTAGCTTTGCATAAAATTTTGATCAACAGAACAGCCTAGGTGATTTAATCACTACAAGTAGTGTTTTCTGTCTAGAAAAGAAATAAACTAAATTTGAATTACCTCTTTATAAAATGTGCTAGTATTGTTTGTTGTTGTTGTTGTTGTGGTACTGTAGCTCTTGAATTATTGTTACTTTTTTTTTATGTTAGTACTGTTAGTGCTTAAGTAAAACTAAAATGAAGTTAGTTGTAAAGTGCTAATAATGCCTAAGTTTATAAAAAGATGGTTTAGTCATGCTTGTTTGTTTAACCACTTAATTAAGAAATAAAAGTAAACTTCTTTCATTAAAAGTTTGCTTAGTTACTGATTGTATGAAGTGTGTTTGTGTTGCTTGCCTTTCTTGTTAGTTACATGTTGTGTTGATATGATCGTCATGCTATGTGTTGATTGTACCTTTATCTTTGCGACGCTAGAAACTCGCGAGGAGGGATTTCTGACTGAGGAGTATTGTGAGGAGTTCGTTGATTGTCAGCAGCAGGGACAATCCATGGATCAAGGCAGGCCACCTCACCACTCTAATGAAATCCTATTATTTCTACAAGCATGTTTTGTTTTCAAAAATAAAATAATGCATGTTTTAATTCTTTCATGGCCTTCTTGCCACCCAAAAACTATTTTACAAAGTATTGTTTGGCCAAAGCTATCTACTAGAATATAATAGGTGTTATAAAAATTAAGTCTTCACTTGAGAAGCCTTCTACTGAAGGCGCTATCAAGAAAATTATATTTTTCTAGTAGTATATCCTTATGTTCTTACCTCAAAATTCTAGGATGGGAGCCTGGTTTTAATAAAATGCTTTCAGAAGAAAAACCCGAGTGGCTGGGAGCAATCGGAGATGTTTACAAAAACGCGAGTTGCTGGGAGCAATCGGAGATGTTTACAAAAAAAAACCGAGTTGCTGGGAGCAATCGGTGATGTTTACAAAAACCCGAGTTGCTGGGAGCAATCGGAGATGATTACGAAAACCCGAGCTGCTGGGAGCAGTCTGAGGTGGAGATGTTTTTGAAAACAAAGTACTGCCCTAGCGGCCGCCCGAACAATTAACCCGTGCAACCACATTACCTGATATGGGTAGGGCTTAGCCGGAAGCTTGTCCATTTTAGTACGGAGGATCTCATACTCTATAAGGGCGGGGCCCTCGAAGCCGGGTTGTCATCTGCACGAGGCAATACACAAGCGGAGTGACCCGCAGCCGGGCGATTACGTTGGGTCCCCTGCCGTGGCGGTGTGGCGTCCCGAGAGAGACCAGGGGTCTAGTGGAGCACACGGTGCCGGGGGGAATAAACCTATCAGGAGTCCTCTGTACTAGGGTGGATTAGTGGAAAGCTTTGATCATGTTATCCGAAACCCGCATACTGTCGTATGAGGACCGTGGCTGATCACGACGGAATGACTGTTTGGTGTGGTGAAAGTGCACCACCTCTGCAGAGTGTAAAACTATTTGAATAGCCGTGTCCGCGGTCATGGACGGTTGGAAAGGCCACCGATCTAGGCGTATGGGCAATTTTATGTTTTCAAAAGAAAAATGGTTTTCTCGGTGGAAATCAAGGAGGCATCAAGAAGGTACCTGGGAGGTACGGATTTGGGAGAAGATGGTTGGTCTCGGGGAGACAATCAGTCTGATCTCGGGGAAAGGAAAAAGGGGTCTCCCCATCCTAGTGTCTTGAATAATTTTACAAAGTGTTTTTACAAAAATTGTGGAAATAGTACATGCTATTTCTACAAGAGAGAATTCTATCTCTAAATGTTTTGTTTAAAAAGGATATAGAGATGTTGTAATCTCTATGTCTAAAAGCATCGTTTGCGAAAACTAAGCCCTATACCAATATATAGCAGCGATCCCAGCTTTCGAAAATGTTTCATTGCATTACCATGAAAACTTAAGCCTTGGGGTGGTTTTGCGAGTACGTAATTGTACTCATATGGCTATGTCCCTGGATATTCAAACGTCCAGATTACAACGAGGAGATGTACGACGAGGAGGAGGAGTACACCGACGACTACGCCAACTGAGTGTCACCGGTCAACTGCTCTGTGGAAGGCGTCTGGTTGTGACGAGGGCCGACGCTAGCCGCAAGCTTCCGCTATGTCGTAGTTAATTCCGTCCTGTGTGATAATGATTGCAGACTTGGTCATGTGACCACTATTTATTTGTGTAAGACTTGTATGTACGTTTGAATGATGTAACTTTGTATACCAATTTGGTTATGTGATCGCGATGCACTGATCATTGGGATCGTGATCTGTTTACATAACGTGGGCATCTCGGACTGGTAGTCTGAGGGGTCCTCACATGGCGGCTCAGCTCCGGCGAGAGAGGAGCGGCAGGAAGACGACGTGGCGGCGGCGCTCCGGCGAGAGAGGTGGATGGTGAGGGACTGAGGGTAGATGTCTCGGGGGGGGGGGGGGGGGGGCGCAGCGTGCTCGGGAAGATGCAGGCCGGTGGCCAGGTGAACTCACGAAGGTGGAGGCTCGAAGGGGATAGGTCCCCGTGGGGCGGTCTGGGGTCCTCATGGAGGTGGAGGACGCCGGCGGGGAGAGCTCACGCCTCCTCGAAGCGCGAGGGAGCAGAAGTGAAGGCGAATTGATTTGGGAAAAAAGGGTAGGAATAAGTGGACGGTTGCGCAAGGAAGAGGATTAAGAGCGGTGGAGTGGGCCCTACAGAATGCGTGCGCGTGCCAGCATGGCGGAAGATAGAACGAAAGGATCCTCCGGCTGTAGCGAAGCATTTTCCTAATGTAAAACGTTGAACTGCTAAAACATTTTACATTAAAGAACAGAGACAGCATAAGACAACCAGTATATTCGAAAAATACCCTCTGTGTTGCAGTGGTTATGTATAAATAAAGTTACTGCGTATCTGAAAGTTAAACATGCATCATGAGAGTATTATATCTCTCCTTTCAGTATTATAAGATGTTTTAGGTTTTTTGAAATTACATTTATATGGATACATTCTATTGTATTAGTTCAGTATGTGGTCCACATTAAAATATCCAAAGCGTCTTATAATTTAGTAGAGAGGTGGTACAATTTTATGAGTGATGTGATAAGATATACCGATTAGGCAAGTTTTTCCTAAGTAAAACTTATAATACAGTTTAGGAACATTGCATTATTTTTTTGGATAAAATATTTGATTTGGAGGAATGACAATTCCACTATGGACATAGAAATCTTGTTGTTATTATTACCAGACCATCCATGATTGCCTTACTTGGGTTTTGAATATCTTTGTCTTTGCGATAAATCTAAAAACTAAATAATCATCCTTAAGCTCGATTTTGAGAAGAAATTTGATATGGTGCAGTATAGTTGCATTATTAGTATGCTTCAGCATTTGGGTTCTAGAGATACATTCATTTGATGGATGAGTAGCATTCTCTATTCAGCGTCCACTTTTGTTTACTTAATGGGGTGTCAGGAAAAGAGATTGTCTGCAAAAGAGGAGTGAGAGAGAGGGTAATTCACTTTCTCCTATCATATTTGTTTTGCATTTGACCTGCTCCATTGTATGGTGAACATGGCTCAGATGGAGGGGCTTATAAATTTCCCTGGATCATTCATTTTGAGTGCACTATCCCATAATTCAATATTCATATGATACCCCAATTATTATGCCAGCTGATTCTGACCAAGTTATCCAGTTAAAGAAAATTCTTAAAAAGTTCTCTTCCTCATCGGGTGTGAAAATAAATTAGAGTAAATTGTTCATGGTTCCTACCAATGTATCAAATGAGAGATGTGATGAACTTGCTCATATTTTTGGTTGTAAAAAGAGATGCACCGCCATCTACATATCTGCGACTTACTATGGGTACTACCAAGCCAAGAATGGAACATTTTGCAATTGACAAAAGGTTATCTCACATTGCTACCTCTATGTTGTATGATGGAAGACTTGTTGAGGCTAGTCTTCCCCAGGAGGCCCCATATAATCGACAATCGATGTTATCTCAGTTTCCTTTAGGTTCTTCTCCCACTTCTTTCCTTTTGGCAATTTTCTTTGGCTTCCAGGAATTCCTACACATCCATGAGCTTGTATTCTGGGATTTGCAGATGCATGCCATGTTACTGTACCCTCTTCTAAGCAATGTTCATACATCTATTTGATTATCTCAATGGAATAAAATTTCTCAATGAAATCATTAACAACTTTACCACAGTCGTATATGGTAGTGATAGCATGGTAACATGGAAGCCCCACAAGGTGGAAGTACCCACACGGAGCATTTTTTTTCCCAAAGTTCATTGTGTTCCTTCATCTTCCATTCATATGCTTCACCTCAAATCCATCCTTCCCATATGCTTCACCTCAAATCCATCCTTCCCATTCCAAAACAAATCCAAGAGTTATTTTCTTTGGATGTTTACCTTCAGCTTCTTGAAGATATTGAGGGGGCAATTGTCCAGGCCATGTACCACTTTTACTTATATTTTCTTGAACTATGAAAGTTATTTTGTAATTGATATTCTCCATAATAGATATAATTGAATAGAATCTCGGTTGAATGATAGCTTGATTAAAGGCCTCACACAGGTGTTGTCAACAAACTCACAGTTTGATCCAATTTGGAAAAAAAACTCTTCCTAGTGATTAGGCACACTGTTCATGGTAGCTTTGGCACTTTCAGGAGTTTTTTGAGTGCAAGATTGGCCTTGCGGTAGTTGAAATCCTCTCGGTTTGCAGCTTTTGCAACACCCCAACTTTATTCCGCAATTCATGATCTATATGGGTTTTCTGACTTGCACACAGTGTGTTGAGCACACATTAACTAGATGAACAATGAGAATTGTTTTGCTTCGACGAGGGAGGACCGAGGATGGCGACACAACTTTGCATCACACACTAGATGAACACCAAATCTAGCAAAATAAATGAATAACAAGCTTTGGCTGACTCTGGTGCGAGAGGACGGTGGCGTGACTCTGGGGCTCGCAAATAAATTGTAACAAAGTTAGTTAAATTATCTTTTGGCAGACCGAAATAGAAACCATCACCATTAATCATTATCATTCATATCCATTTTTTTTTAGTTGATTATCATTCATATCCATGGAATCGAACAAGGTTCGCATATATGGTTCAAGAAAAAAACAAGGTTCGTATAAAAAGGCTCCTCCGAAACCAAAACGCCTTTCGAACCCCAGCCTCCCCCATCTTATTTCTCCTCCCGAGACATTCCACCCCCAAACCCCCGCACCGCCGCACCCCCTACTCTTTCTCCGGCCGCGGCTCCTCCCTGCCCACGCACCACCGCACCCCCTACCGTCTCCCCGACCGCGCTTCATCCTTGCCCACGCACCACCGACATGGCGGTCGGGAGGCTCATCTGCCGCCTCCGAGTCCTCGCGGTTGCGCGGGGTCGGGACGCCTTGGCGGCCGCGGCGGCACGGGGCCGGGATGCCCGTGCGTGCGCCGGCGCGCGCGCCCGCACCCTCCTCGCGGAAGCCGACGCCGCCGCCAGGTCCGCCCGCGCGTGCGCCGAGACGCGCGCCAGGTCCGCCCGCGCGTGCGCCGAGACGCGCGCCCGGGACGCTCGCGCGTTGCTGCTCCGCGCCAAGTTCGAGACCGGGGCCGCAGCGCTGATCGCTCGCCAACGGCTTCGCCACGCCAGCGACTCGGTGGTTTCTACCTATATGTGGGTTGCGTATGGAGAGTCCGCTCCAAAGGTACGTCTCGCGCCCCCCCCACGTTCTCCTTGTTTTGCATCGGTTAGATTCAGGCGTGCGTGCGCATGAATCGAACCTATCTGTGCCTCTGGCTCGTTCTCCTTGTTCTGCATCGGTTAGATTCAGGGCTGCGTGCGCATGAATCCAACCTATCTGTGCCTGTGGCTTGCGTACTGAATCTAAGAGTTCTACAGTTCAGCACTGCATATTATAAGTTCTACTGCTAACATGCATCCTGATACGTTAATCTGAACTGTAGACACCTTCACCAGCAGAGATAATGCAGAAAATCCTCGCTCTATTGGAACGTGTGAAGAAGGCTGAGGCGTTTGTTGATGATCTGAAGAAAGCACGGAAGCTGTTTGATGCTCTAAGCCCCGTCGAGTCTGCTGTGTTAGTTGGCATGCTGTTAGGAGCTCTGTACCTGGATATTGTATCCAGTGCTCCAGAAACTATCTGTCCATTTCTTGGTATTCGTCCTATCCCGTTTGATGCCTGTCCGGTTCATGAAGGGTTTGGAGCTATCTTATCAGTGCTGGGTAAATGTAGCTATATCATTGTTCGCACAGTTGGAGGGATACTGCTATGCTTGTGCATGGATGTCGGCGATTGTGGTATGTACCCATATATAGTTTATTGGATATTTTAGTCCTCATTGATATCGTGGTTTGTGAGTGGAATTGTTTTTGCAGTGATAGGCTTGATTTCTCTTGGGAGGAGTTCTTTTAAGCAGTACATTCTTGCCAAGGTGGCCAAGTACGTGCTGTATCATCATGCTCCTTTTGTTTCGTTTTAGTTTTTGTAGAAGTCATGGGGTCCCTTTACAGCAAATAGTTCTCAGTATAGTTTTCAAGTATAATAATCATATGAATATCACGATTTAATGTCCTGAAATGCAATGCTGCTTCTTACCATATCCAGTAGCTATTTTTAATGGAAATCGATGTGCATGATGACATTGTTAGTACTGCCGCCATGTGTGAATTTACCTTGTCTGTTTGCAGAGACAGGAGGGTTCTGACCTACTCTAGGCAGAGATCATCGGTGAGTGAAGCTGAAATTGGTTATCATGATGACAATGTAAGTTGGCTTCAAGCAACATGAAACCTGTTCATACATTCCGTCCTGTCCGCAATATCTTATCATGGTTGTTTTTTAATGTTAAGTTAACATGCTGTTCTATGTATACATTACTAACTATATAAAAGTTGTCCCAGATCGCGCGCTCTCCGCGCTCCTTCTACTGTTGCGAGCAACAGTAGTTACTGTTCATTGCTACAGTACTACAGTGGTTCGATCCACACCGTCCGCTCGGCGATCCGACGGACCGCACGAACCCACTGCCGCTAAATTGCAAAGAGACCCCTCGCGGCCGAGAAATCGCCCCACGGTCCACGAATTCCCGAGAGGAAGGACCTACACGCAAAATGCGTAAACCTCGGGGACCCCGTCGTAAAAATGCTCCGCACTCCCTCCCTCCTTCCTTCTCTCTCTCCCGCGATCCCGCGGACGCTGGCGACGCCGACGCGGCGCGCCGCCGCTGCGAGCCTCCGCCGTCGAATCCAAGCAGCCAGGGAGCTCCGCCGCCTTCTCCTCCACCTCCTCACCGGAGCAATCGCGCTCGGACGGCCGCAGTCGCCGCCGCTACGCCGGAGTTCGTCGCCGCCATTTTTCCTGTCCGCCGCCGCGGAAACGGCCGCCGGCGCCGACTCCGGCGACCATATGGCGCGAAGCGCCGCCGGTTCGACGCGCCTCGGCGTCCTCCATCAGATCCGCGCCTCCACGGCCCGAGCCCGTGCGCCGTTGCGCCGCTGCGAGCCGAGCGCCGCCGCCCGCGTCCGCCACCCGCTAACGTCGACGGCTGATGTCAGCGCGGCCCGGCTGACATGTGGGGCCCGCCTGCCAGCCGTTTTTCCGGAATACAGGAAAATACGCAAAAAAAAATGAAAAAGACATATCTTTCTACTCACAACTCAGAAAAATACGAACAAAATACCAAAAAAAACAGAAAAAGAACATCTTTACAACTAACATATTTAGATGCATGTTGACACCACATTTAAAAAAAATAATTACAAAAAAACATCGTAGCTTCCTATATTAATTATAAAGTTTACATAAAATCATCTCCGATATTAGCATTACATCTTTCTATATTAACTATACACCTTCTGTAAAATTACATGTTGAGTTTAAATTTATGTCTGCATTCTTTTTTCCGTAAATATTTATGTTAACTTCATATTTTGGGAAAATGCAATAAGTGAGCATTTATGAAATTTGGTTCAATTTAATTAGGGGAACAACATTTAGTTTGTGTTGTTATGTTTTAGAGTATTTCCTTTTTTTCAGCAAATTGGAATGTTCGAATGAATTTGTATTCCGAACTTTTGATTTTGTAAAATATGTACTATATGGCCTACAGAAAAACTACTGAGAATTGTTCACTATCGGACAAACAGAAAGCAGCAAATTCTAATATAGTTAAAAGTAATAACTACAAGATCTAAAATAAATCAATGCTTTCAACTTTAACAATTTCCGGGATCTAACTAACTTTTAAGCACTAACTCCTCTGAATTTCAGTAATCTAGATAACTTTAACAATTTCCGATACCTAGATAAATTTGTACGATACCGAATTTAAATTCCACTTACTCCACGGGTGGACACATGGCAAAATGGCCACCAAAAAAAAAAATACAAACCTTAATATTTTCACAGTTTAAACAAATTCTTAAGCCTCACCATTTCCACACCATATACCTTTTAAGAGCTACAATACTTTCCAAAAACTACACACTCAAAAAAAAAATGGAAACATAGCAAAATAGCCGCAACAACAAAAAATAAAAAATAAAACCAAGTCTTAGTATTTCCACAATTTGTAAATTTTTAAAAGCCTCACCATTTTCGTAGCACAAACTTTCGAAGAGCTCCAGTAATTTCCAAAAATTGAACAATTTCCAAACGTTCAATTTCCAAACGTGGACATTTCCAAATTCAAATAAAACCATATTAAAGCATCTTAATGCACGTTCTGAATCTAATAGTTCGAAAGAAGAAAAATAAAAACTTCAAAACTAACCACTCGACAAACGTCAACAGCATTTCAATCTTACTAACTTCCCAAATTGAACTACACAACAAAAACGGCTGGACCTTTTTTTACATAATGCGTTAACTATATTAGATTTTGAGCATATCAACATGTATCAAACATTCATGTATATTTTCTCTAAGCAACATAATCATGATTTCCTTTGTTAATTCTTGGCAATATGTTTCATCCGCACCGTAAAGTCCTGATATTTATATTTCATAGACAACAGAGTATTATTAACTACGACATACGAGTACCATTTTAGTTGTCTCCAAATATGTTCCTCAAACCAAAATATGTTTCATCCGCACCGTGAAGTCCTGATATTTATATTTCATAGACAACAGAGTATTATTAACTACGACATACGAGTACCATTTTAGTTGTCTCCAAATATGTTCCTCAAACCAAAATATGTTTCATCCGCACCGTGAAGTCCTGATATTTATATTTCATAGACAACAGAGTATTATTAACTACGACATACGAGTACCATTTTAGTTGTCTCCAAATATGTTCCTCAAACCAAAAAAAAAAATATGAAGGTCCCAATTGTCAGGACTTTAATAACAATTACATGAAAAGGTATGATAGCTGCTAAATCTAAAACTAACTCTTCCCCACGCTCATATTTCCGGCAGGAATTTTAAATGTATTTTCCCATCGATATTCTTCAAGCCAACATCTAGCAAAACAGTAACAACATAAGAACATATTCCAACATACCGATTTACCTAACATTTTCATTAACAAAATATATATATATTACAAGAAAAATTCGCCAAGGGCGTGCCGTGACGGCACGCCAAATTCAACTAGTTATTGGATGAATTGCCAAGTCTGTGTAAGGTTTGGTGTAATATTATTGATGCTTAATCACATTTGTTAGTGTCGCATGTCAAAATAGAAAAGAAAAGAAGTCAATGAGTGTTTCTTGCTGTGATCTTAATTCATTTCTTTGTTGCGTGCATGTTGAAAAATAAGAGAGATTATGTGAAAAATGTCGTCGGACATTTGAGTACTAATACATGCCAGCATTTTATCATGTTGGAACTTGTTCCTTGCTGCTTTCATATCTTTAAAGAACGTGATGAGTGTGACAGGGGTACATACTCGAACTCATTTCATGACTGAAGTTCTGAATTTCTTGCAGACGTTGCAGAGCACAGGTTACTTTCTTGATATGAACACCATCACGAGAACTTCTTACAGGTAAAGCTCTGCTCTGTGATGTGTATGTGCGGTGTTGCGTTCATTGCTCCTAGTCCTTCCCATTGCCGTAAGGTTATGAATTTTTAGTCGTTGCTCCTCTGAGATCTACCGCCGCACTGTTCGATGACTTGCACAATGTTGTACAGCAGAACACCAACTCAAGTACTGGCATTTAAAATATATATATTAATAACTTGTGTTAAGCTTAAAGCAATGTTAATGTGCTAATGCTGAGTAAGTAGCTTATGACTATTGCTCTGTTTGTGTTCTGCAGAATAAGTCAGAGATAGATGGCTCCTACGCTTCAATCGTACATGACATGAAGACGGCCTTATTTCACTACTTTCAGTAACTCAGTTGAATAGAGGTAAGAACACACAGCCTACCTTACATTGGTTTTTCTCTGTCGACTGTGCTTGTAAGAAGCGGGTAACTTCTGTGTGTAGCAATGACATATAACGTTGTTTTTATCCTGAAGGTCCAGTAATTGGGGGGGGGGGGGGGGGGGGGGGGGGGTTACACAAGATGCAGACTGACTCAAGTCCCACGGCGAAGTGATTGTAAATGTTGGATGGCACAAATGTACCGTGCGTTTTGTTTTCGTTTTCTCCAATTAGCCGTGAAGACGCTGTTCGAAAAGAGGGCCAGACACTTGCCTCTTACTCTTGCCCTGTTCTAAGACCACAACGGCGTTCCAGGGTGCCATTAAATGCTCTTTAGTTTAGGCATTTCCATCAATTCAGGTTAGGCCTGCTTCCTTGAAAATAATCTAGGAATGATGTGTGTGAATTCTGACAAGCGCTACAAATTACGTCTATTAATTCTTGGATCTTTGATCCATTGCATAAGCTTGATGCAATGCAATCTCAAAAACAAAAGGCTAATTTGATGCATATTTGCGTCTGGTTGTTTCTGTCCACTGGAGAACGCATTACTTAAGACAACTATGTGCGATGAAGTAAGGCCTACCATGAGATAAGACTGTTATCTCACACAAAGAAGGACTCGGGAGAAGAACTAGTTATCCCAGAGGGGGCGTTCGACTGCAAGGGCCGGAAGGCAAGCTAGGCGAGAACGCGTTCGACGGCGAGCCGAGAGGAGCGCGAGCACAGTTTGCGTGACCGAGAGCTCACCAGGAACATAAAGGACTTGCCGTTGGAGTCGGCGATTCAGCTGGGGAGGATGCTCGGGGACGCGCGGCACCTCGCGGGTGGCTTTGAAGGCTTCAGAAGCACCGCTGGACTGCGCCACGTCGCTCTGCCGCCGCGGCGGCCGGAGTTGGGCAAGGCGAAGCTCAACCGTCGATTGCGGGAGCGACGGCTCAAATGCTTCCGCAGGGAGGTCCGTGGAGGCGAGGCGGAGCTATATGACACGGCGGAAGAGCTCAGTGAGGCCCACGGCGTCGGGGAGGACGACGATGCCGACGGCGGCGTGAACGGAGCGCCGTTTGCGTCCTCCGCGCACAAGGCAGGAGGGGGTTTCGTCTTCTTGGGATAATAGAGGGCGAAATAAGGCGATCGCAACCGGATATTCAAACCGGGTGGTGGGTCTAGATGCACCCATTAGGTAATTGTTTTTTTGTTTTTTTTCAGAATGTCAAAAAAATTCAGAAAAAAAAACGGATGTACGTTACAGTGTGATGTGTTAGCACAAAAATTGGCATGGTGAAAAAACTTTTTTAGCAACTTGTACAAAAAAGACAAAATTCCGACACGTATATGTATATTTCCGTATGTCCGAATTTGTTTTTTTGCACAGGTTGCAAAAAAAGTTTTTTCTTCGCGTAACTTTTTGTGCTGACTTGAAATGTGTTGGACTACATGCAAAAATTTTATTTTGAATTTTTTGATATTTGGAAAAAATGTTTTTTGGGTATCTGCACCCACTACCCAAATCGCCGCTTTCGATCGCAACGCATTATAATGAAGGCAATAAGGAAGAGAACGCCGGCGGAACTGGTCATCGCGGGTCGCGGCGGACGACCGGATTTCGCTCGAAGACCATTACGTCGCTCTCGTTGCACGAATCCAGCGGCAACTTCTTGGTGGCCGGTCCCGATGACGTGGGGCTTGGTCACGACGGTGGTCAAAATAGGTGGGCGGGTACGTGGCGCGCGAGCTCTCCCTGACCGACAACGCGACGCACAAGAGGACCTGCGGGTGGGCTGGGCCGGGCCTGTTGCTGGCCCACGTGGGCTGCGGGATAAAAAGAAAGGGTAGAGAAGGCTGTGAAAAAAAAACTTTTCGTGATGGTTTTTTCGAGTGGCACGTCCCACTTGTATGCAACACGCTGCTCACTAGAGTTACCGCTCCTCTTGGTGCCGTACTTATTTGTTCTTCTTCTAATTTGCTGCTCTTTGGTGCTTTTGGTCTTTCTTTCTAACTATTTATTGTTTTGAGGATATTTGTACCGACTATTGAGTAAGCGACAACAAGCTGGGAAAATAGAAGGGATGCATGAGACAGAATTTCACTTTGTCTCTTTGCTCTTTTTTTCTTTGCAAAGCTCAAGAATTCTGAAAAATAATATTTACTTTGTCTCGACATTTTTTGTTCCCCATATAAGAAGATAAAACACCTCTTCTGAAAAGCCTTGTTTTTAGCACCGAAAATTTGTCTTGTAACACATCCCACAAAAAATATTGGTTTTCTGTGAAACAATTTCTTGTACATATGGAATGTGGAGATGTACGCACACAAATTTCTTGGAATATCTTCTGACGTTTCAAAATATTTAAAAATGTATTTTTAATATAGTGTGCATGAGTCAAAACGTCTTCTATTCTTAGCCGGACAAAATGTCCACGTGCCAGCCATTTAAGAACAGTCATTTCACAAGGAGCTTACTGCAGAATAATTGCAGTTGTAGCAGAGATACGCAGGTATAGTCCAGGTCGTTTCTCGACGCTAAAAACATTATTAAAACATTATTTAGATTTATTGTCGCTCTAACCATAGTTCGTGTCTTCATTTTCATAGAGTCAGCTAGGAAAAGAAATATTCGACACTTGGTCTGTTCATTCCTGAATGTGGTTCACGATACATATCAACGGATAGTATATGCCGTAATCCATGGCAAAAGTAATACACCCTGCAAAAATATGATTGCTGTATGTCAAAATGTGCTACACTAGTAAAATATCCCGTGTATCTACCTTGTGTGAACAAATTTAGACTTTAGACATGACACTAAGGTGCATATTATCAGCTAGAGATGAAAACGGAACGGAACTTTCTCACTTTTTTGCGGAAAACGAAAACAAAATGAAAATACGCTTCGGAAGAAAAACAAAAAAAAACTTGTGCAGAAGTGAAAATGTAAACAGTACAATGTATTCAGGTGGGACGAATATGTTAACGAAGTTTCCGTTATAGAGAAGCATATACTTTCGAAGAGAAAACTCTAGCCGTCTAAGAGAAACCCCTATCCGCGTGTTCCACCTCCTTTATTTGTTTCTCTAACAACGGGACGGATGAGACCTCGGATCTGCGCTAGGTGTTGTACCTAGATCACCAAAGTTAGAGTTTGGTCCCCTGACAGCGATATTATGAGAGCTATGGTCGCGCCATGCAGAACAACAATAAGTTATTCCCATCTCCTCATCCGCCTCGTCAGCGGAAATCTTGCCGATGGTATTGAGGACGACGAGAAATCGGCTGACCAGTACTCACTTGGTGTTGAGCATCTCATTTTTTCTACATGTGTTGGAGGATTGGTTTCATGAGATACGGTTCAATTCAACGGTTAATTGCGATGACGCCGACTCTAGGGCGCTGACCTTAGGACACTTGCAAGAAGACTTTCCGGTGGCCATAAAAAAAAGTAGGGCGACTCTTGTAGGGGAGCGATGACAGCGGCGCGTCGGCCGCATTCTCTAGCGTTAGTGATCATTAGGTTAGGTTTTTTCAAGAATTTTCATTTAATTGTTCTTACGGTTGAGACGCTTCGTACTTTCGGTGAATTTTTATACTCCCTCCGGTCCAGAAAATGTGTCCCTGGAATTGAACCGCGCGGTACAATTTTCACGTACACTCCCGACACATTTTTAGGATTGGAGGTAGTAA
The DNA here is from genome assembly GCA_947311845.1 of Poa pratensis. Taxonomy (NCBI): domain Eukaryota; kingdom Viridiplantae; phylum Streptophyta; class Magnoliopsida; order Poales; family Poaceae; genus Poa; species Poa pratensis. The sequence goes on from CAMZMU010000083.1 coordinate 5,779,537, forward strand.
TAGATTCAGATCCTTCTCAAAAGAATAGTCCAGCTCCTACAACGTTGTCACTGAACGCAAGGAGCTAGCCCTTCTCCTTTTTGAGAGAGAAGGTTTGATTTTTGATTAAAGCGGATATATTGATTCAAGATGATACCTCATACACTTAGCATCTGCAACAAAATAATGTTTGAGCGAGTGTAGTCATATAGAATGCACATAGCCAAAAATAAGAGAAGATGAAACAAAACAAAGACCCCACCGAAACAATTTGTGGTGGCACCTAGACTCCGAAAAAGGTTCTCCAGAATGACGCCTCCAGGAAGTTAATAGTGCACAAACTCCGTCTTCGTTAGGTCTAACCCGCTTAGTCAGATCCTAAGTTTTCACCCTAGAGATGGTCCAATCTCCTCACAAGGCCTTCAACATGGAAACGATTAGGTAGCCGCCAGTGTCATTCACAACACCAAAGGTTAGACATAGGTAATTCACACGAGAAATTGAGACGCGGAGCACTAGGAGCACCGCCAAAAACGAAATCTGTAAGTGTTGTAGCCCTTACTCACCGAAAACACTGTTGCAAAACATCGATCGTCCGACACACATAGTTCTCCTGGTCCGATGCGAGTACTCTCTTGAATCGTCTCCGGCTCTCGACTTAACACGAGCATGCAAGATGGAATCTTCAAAGCCTATCCATTGTTTTTAAACACGACCGCCTTACCCCGTCAACACTTAGATAATCGCAGCAATGAATGTGCCAAAGCGGACCCAAGGACCAAGGTGGAAGGAAGTCGCCACTATTCATAGGAAAATGGATCTTGATGTCGTCATGGACAAAGGTGGCACATCGGGCCGCACACCCTTGACGAAGCCAAAGGGGGCGAACGAGCCCAACACTGGTGCTTTGGAGAGTTGTCGTGCACATGCGCGGTCGTAGCAGTCCATGTGGGATTGCGGTGTCACATGATTGGTGTGTGGAATCTATTGCAGGAGGTGCTCTACGACCATGCCGGGATCCCGCTTCCCGGTCCATTCCATCGATGATCGGTAGGTATGCATATGTCGGCTGCAGTAGAAAAAAACAGTGTCAATAAAAGCGCCTAGAAAACAATTTTATTATCGTCTTCGTCGATGGCGGTATGGTGGAGGGTTGCTCTTTGTATGGCGGCGGGGAGAGGGGGTGCTTCAGAGAGATTTATGGATGCGACTCCTACCGAGAGAGAAGGTTAGCTAGTCTTTTTTAGGCTGCTCACAATGGGGAGTAACATAGAGTAGTAACATACTATTGTTACTACCCTATGTTACCACCTCCACAGTGGTGAGTAACATATATGTGGTGTCATATAAGACCTTATTTATTAAGCTATAGACTTATTTTGTCTTGATAAGTGTGATGTTACAGTAACTAGCTAAGTTACTCCAAACACCTATCTCCTCATTAACTACATGACACATATGCAAAATTGTCTTGAGATGTGTGATGTTACTATCTAAGTTACTCCCATTGTGACTAGTCTTAGGGGAAGGTCAAGTTTTTTATTAGAAGATGGTCAAAGGTTAGCTAGTCAGTAAACATGACGCTACGAGTTGGCCGTGGGCTGAAATTTTCAATTGGCGGCAAGCTGGGTTTCCGGCCCGTTTGTCGAGCTGGAACCCGGTCTGGAACAGATCCTCAGAAGAGGGGTTACTAAAAAAAACAAATCCTGAGAAGAGGGGAGTCAAACTAGAACCGTAGTAGAAATCGGACTCCTACTTCGAGCCCGGCCGGAGAACTCGCCCTAATAAAGAGGAACGCTCACCCAGATCCGCCGCAACGGGAGAACGAGGCGAACCCTCTCTCAAGAACACAGCATATCTCGGTTTCCAGCTGAAGTAGAAGATGGCCATGGCGGCGATTCGATTCGCGGCAAGGAGGCTTACTGGCCAGCAACCGCAGGCGATTTTTCGGTCGGCCATTGCGAATGAACAAGGGGTGCTCAATCGCGGCGCCAATGCTCTACGCCGGTTTACCTCCTCCGAGGCTTCTGCTGCCAAAGGACCAAGAATCAGCATCGAGGTACTACGCCCTATCGGTTTATCATTTCAATTTGGGATGTATAGTACCCATCGGATCCAAAACTGAGTACTCTGCATAACCACACTTCTTTATAGAGAAACCCCCCAGCTCCATTTTACTGAAATGAAGCCCCCCAGCCCCATAACCACAGTATTTTATTTCATTGATTGATGAACTGCCATTATTTCTTCACTATGGAAATTTTTTCGTTTGCATACTTCTGTCATCATAGGGAATTAAGCAAGTGGCTAACCCAAAGTTTCTTGCATTGGCCAGCATCCTTCTGTTTCAGGGGCGGCTTGCGACCAGAGAAAACACTTTTCTAGCCGTCTAATTGCACTCGGCCAGAAGAAACAGGAGCTCTACGATCTGCTCGCTGAGATACAAAGGAATAAACACTTTGCTGATTGTTCATTCTTAACAAGGAGGACAAACAGGCGGCTGGTCCAGCGTCTCACCGATCATATCGACCGGAGACCTGGTAACCCTGAATGGTAAAATCTTAACTGTATCCATACCAATCACCCGTATTCCTGTTATTAGTATATAAACTTTGTCTTTAATTAAAAAAACATGCCTTATGTTTTAGGCTGGAGGGAGTAATTATAAGATATTAAAATTACACGGTAAAAATCAATCGTTATCACAGAGACTAATTTCTTAAATTCATTTTCGAGTATCTTAATCTTTTTGAACAAAGAGTATCTTACAATTATAAATGTGCTATACCTGATGATTTCTGACAGTATAACAAAGCCGTCTAATTGTTATACTTATTGGTGAGAGAACGATTGCCCTATATTATTTGCTTCCTATGAGCATAATAACATCATATTTTAATGTCATCTGTTCTCGTGCAGGCGCCGGTATAATCGAGAGCAAACATTCCATGTTTGCCTGTCTGTTATAACAAGTTTCCTTGCTGTCCTTTATGTGATGGAAAAATGGAGTTCAATTATTGGCCGGGATAAGCAAGTTCACGGAGAAGACAGTACCAGCAATGCCAGTGTCTCCTGTGCAGAACCAAACATTGAAGAATAGTTTGTATCGAAGAGGATGCTGTTTGTGAGCTCAAGCTGCATGTAGCTTTTTTTTTTAAGTTTGAAAACAACACTTTAAAGTTTCAAAACATTCCGAAAGAATATGCATGTAGTTAAAGATGTAATACCACAAGCGTGTAGAATCTCAGTATGAAACACACTGTACTCTAGGCAACACAAAAATGACAAAACTGTTGATTTGGGTACACATTTTCAAATTCACATAATTTGTTAGGATTTGTCTTTTGTATGTAGGCCATAGTTTAAGGTATTTCGCACTGAGATTTTACGCCTCAAGTATACAGCCTTATCTAGAGTTTCTTTTTTTAGAGAATTTCGTGAAATGTTGTTTTCGATATTTTTCAAAAGATCGAGCTAAATGCGTCTCGAGCTCAAAAGTGATTTTCTGTTACATCGGCTGATTCAGTAAGAATAGTATGAACTTTGTTAGTTGGCACCAAGCTGCTGTTGTTTTACTTTTTGATCATGTAAGAATGACAAGATATCTGGATGTTATTTCAGTCTGTTCAAGTAATTTGGTTGTGTGGTGAAGTGGGCAGATGGATGGGTTCTCAACAGTAGAAAAATAGAACAATGTACAGTCGATGTAAAGGAAGACTGAACATACAAATTGTACGAAAAGGTTTAAGGAAACGACCTTCGTGTGAGCACCTCTGAATCTTCAAATGTGGTAGACTTCGGTAGGCCTGTCATCGGATCGATCTTACATTTATACAATTTGAATGACAGTCCTTGTCTCTTATCATTTCCGCTTAGGAGCGATGTCCTGAGCGGTGTTACCGTGTGTTCTACCAGGTTGTCAGCATCCTTACACTCTCATTAGACCCATCCTTGAGTACTTGTCAAAAACGAAGCAGGTTAGTGTTGTGGATTTTTCTGACTGTAGCTTGTAGTTTTTGCCGAACAGGCCGACAGCCTGCCACTGGGTTGTGCCCGTTCTCTGCCCCACTGCTGCCGCAGATTCTTCAGCAATCTCGGCAATGTTCCTGAAACCTTGGTCGTCGCCGGCGAAGTTGGGTGTCGTCGGGAGGAGGTCCGACCTGCTTGATGGTGGGTTTGCGAGCTGCTGCCGGAAATGAGTGTCGTTGATGGGCGGCGGCTGCAACGGGGCTTGTTCCGGCTACTCCTGTAGAACTCGTCAACGAAAGTAAGATAGGAGTTGCGGGAGTGTATCTGCACAATGCATCTTGAGTACAAGTTGTGGTGTTTTTTTTTCTTCTCTTTCGGACTGGAAAATGGGACAGAGAAAAGCAGGGCCTTGCTTCTGGAAGTTATTTTGCCAAGATAGCTTAAGCCATCGTCAGCAATCCAGAGGACGTCGTGAGAATGATGGCGCCGATCGGTGCTTCCACGAGGAGCGGCGCAGCCGCTCCCGGCATGGTGATCGATGCAACGACCGCGAGCTTGTCCGCTACCAGTCGCGAGAGGAGGAGGACGACGACCGCCTAGGTGACCGTGGGCTCCCGGCGTAGCATGACCCGCGCACCGAGCGCCGCTAGCAAGAACCACTCGGGTGATCACCGCGGCGAGCGCGAGCGGCACCGCTCCCTGAGACATCGTAGCTGTTCGCGACACGGTCGAAACCACCAGCCCGACGCGCCGGCAGCCCTCACGGAGCTCTCCGACGCCGAGGTCACGCAGGAGATGGACGTGCTCTTTTCGGCGCGGTGCCGCGCGCCTATGCGCTATGCCATCTTCGGCATTGAAACGCCCCAGGCCGCGCCCTCGCTCGTCTCTCCTTCATCGGCGCCCCTTTCCGCATCGTGTGCAGAGACTGGCTCTCTGCCATCCAAGCCGCGCCGCCGGGATTCACCGCGGGCTCCTCCCGCCTTGCCTCCCTCCGCCGTGCTCTCTCAGCATGTCAGCATGCACGTGAACACCACTGACGGAATCCCCCGTGTTGCCATTTTCTGACACGGTCGCGGCCCCGGACTCTGCCGTGACGCCCGCTGCAGCCTAGTGAGGTGCTCTGACCGACAGCTGCAGGCTCACCCGTCGCTCCTGCTCTGCTTGTGGCCATCGCGGATCCCGTGTCCCGTGGTGTGCCCACGCCACCAGCATCGCCACCTGTACGCAATGTTGTTGCATGCCACCTGTAAGCAAACCACCTGCAGAGCCGATCAACCAGACCACTATCTTTGTTCGTCATCGTGATTTATAGAGGAAATCACGTTCCCAACAAAACCTTCAGACTAATTCATCATTCCCAAATACCAACAAACACAGTCTGAAATTATCGGTTCCGACAGAGTACAAATTTACAACGATACAGTGGTTCTGCATTTGGCTTGCATGGTTCGTGTGTTGCCTTCGGAAAATTGTTGCCCCTTTAACGTTACCGTTGCAGTTTACCGAGACAAACTAGCATGAATTCCAAATCACCAAACAGACTGCTAAAACAGGGTTTCACAACGCATTCTAGTACCTGATTGCATCCAAACAAGGTTTCTGGATGGAGCAATTCTTCGATATTTTGGAGGTGCCGCCGGCGGCATGGTGCTCAGTACTGCCGAACTGTCATGAACTTGTGCCCGCCGCTTGTGCATGCGAGGAGCTTTGCTGGATTTAGACCTCCAGGTCGATCATCCAGGACTGAACTCGACATAGATGAACATGCTTGATCTTGGTGGAGTAGTACAGATTGAACCAGCACCGCCGGTGACGCCATGAATGGCAGGCACGTAGGCCAGATGCGTCAAGAGCTAAGCGATCAGGGCCTGGATGCGTTGCTTCCGGCAAGGCGGGGACACGCTCAAGGGCCGGGAGCGGGGTTGTGTTGCTGCGCACTCCGGCGAGATAAAACATGCAGAGTTCGTGGCAGGCTCAGGTACACGACTCGCCGAGCACCCACATATGTTTAGTACATGTTGTTCTTGTTCTCTGGATTGACCCTAATCTTACCGAAACAGACGCCTAATCTGTGCCCACAGGAATGGACAGAAATCGAATGCCTCGCGTGGGGAGCAAAAGTTGTCTGTGGGCTGACGACATGCTCACCCCGTGTCGCTGTGCAACCTATGAACAGATTTAGTCGTCAGCGTGGTGTGCAGGTGCAGCGCTTGGTTTGGAATCCCGACGGCTTGACGCGAGCGGTGAACGGCGAGTGGCCTCGGCACTACTGCAGGCGGAGCACGCCGGTGTCGGGCGTCACGGAGACTGGCCTCGGCCGGAGGTGTCGCGGCGAGCGGCTGAGATTCTCCCTCTCGCTGTGGGTGTTCCACGCCGGAGAGAAGACGATTCTCCGGTCGACCTCCCCATCAGTGCCTACATCTCGCAAGACTTGTCCCGCATCCAACTCCACATAGTCCACTGCTAGTCAATAGGCTGCGTTGGTAAGGAACTCTCGCACGAATCTAATTTCTCAGTCCATCTTCATTACGTGTGTATTTGTCCAAAGACACTCCACATCACGTAATTTTTCTTGTTTTAATTTTTATTAGCTACACATTCATGGAGCTGCTAATTTGAGTTAAATCAATTTCAATTGCAATGAGATGGACTCGTACTGATCCTCCCCCAACCATGTATTTGCTGCGTTATTGTTTTAACCAGCCCTCAAACCAATAGTGATCTTGTATGCCATGATTTTTGATTGTTCATTCAAGTTATTGCTTGCTATTTCTGTAGCATGAACGATATGTGAATGTGCTGTCAAAGTCGAGCCATGCTCGCCCAGCCTAGATCTTTTTTATGCAGCGACTTTTAGTGTATTCAAAAGTTTTATGCTATGGTTTGTTGGTTCCCCACTTTCCAAAAGATATTGACAAATACCCAACTAGATATTGACAAAACTGATGTCCACATGAGATCAGATTTTAATATTGCAAATTATTTTAACTTTTATGAACCAGCTCATCTAAAATTAACTCTCAAGAACAGGGATCTGATGGTTATCTTTTTTCTACGTACTCTAAATATTTGTAGCCATAGGACCCAAATTAATGTCCATTCGATGGCATTGCGTCTGCATTACCATTTTACTTTTTAGCCTTGCAAGCTGAAGAAATTAAACCTCTACTGACACCAAAGACGGCAGCAGTACTATAGTAATATTGTACTACATGTTTACAAGAGACAGGAGAATCAATCATATTCCCAGAATTGTTATTTTGTAATGCTTCATACTCCTTTTCTGCCAGACTTTTTCCTGTCAACGTAATAGAACAAGAAAAAGAGTAAAAGTTAATTCTTACCGACTCTCTTTTGAAGGAAATGCATGGACATTATAGTATACTAGGGGATTAGGCGCGGACTCCGCCGTGCCGTGGGCTTTTATTTTTTGATCTATTCAACCGTAAAATTTGTTGGAATTCAAAAATTGTCCGCATTTCGAAATTGTTCAAATTTGGAAGCCATATGGAAATTTGAATTTTGAATATTGGTCGGGCATATTTATTTTTATGTGGCTACGTTCGCATATTTGTCGTCTTCATTTGTGGACATATTTGAATTTTTTGGATTGCATTATTCAGGATCATTTCAAATTCATATGGAAATTGAGACTATTTTAAAAAAGTCTTTTGTGGACATGTCTGAAATTTTTGGATTACATTATTTAGGATCATTTCAAATTCATATGGAATTTGAGGCTATTTTGTTTTAAAAAAATCTTTTGTGGACATTTATTTTTATGTCACCACTTTGACATATTTGTCATATTTTTTGTGGACATATTTGAAATTATTGGTTTACATTATTTAGAATTTGAAAACAAAGTTGGTTAAACATGTATGGAGATGTTTCAGGTGTGAAGTTTTTTTTTTCCTGTGAATTTTGATTATTTGTTTGTGTTTTTTCGATTTACGGTTTGAAAGTTATGTGTTTTTTGAATTTTAAGGATTGTCTGTAATTTTGTATCGCTGACAGAGGGCCCCACATGTCAGGGTTTGTTTTTTCGGGGAAAAAAGGGTTCAGAAATGTGTGCCGCTGACGGGTGGGCCCGTGCTGACGTCGGCGTGGCGTCAGCCCTGCTGAAATCGCCAGAGCGCCGCCGGAGCTTCCAAGCTCGCGCCCGCGCGGCGGCGCACGCGCGCGAAGCTGGGACGCCTTGGAGAAGCGAGAGGAGGCCGAGGCGCACCGGATGGGCGGCGCGTCCGACCAAATGGTCGCCGGAGCGGCCTCCGGCAGCCGAAACCGCGGCGGCGCATCCGGAGGACGACGGCGACAAAATCCGGCCGATTCCGGCCACCCCAGGATGCGTCCGTCGGCCAGGAGGTGGAGGTCGCGGCGGCGCACCTCCCTGCGACCTTGGATTCGAGCGGGGATGCGTCCAGCGGTGGCGCTGGCCGGCGGCGGCGAGCTCGCGGTCGTGAGGGAAAGAGAGAAGGAGGAGGGGATGTGCGGTGGCGTTTTTGCAGAAAAGTACGCGAGGATTTTTGTTTTTACGAATAGGTCCTCTGCAACGCAATATTGTGGACTGCGGGTTGAGGCCGCGTTGTGCGAGTGGCTTTTGTGCAAAATTGCGCGGCGACGGCGGAACCGGAGTCCACCGGGTGGTGACCGGGTGACGTGGCGTGCCCTGATTGGTCTAAAATGGGGTATGAACAGTGCCCGGGAGACGTGGCTGCATCGGGGGCGTTCATTCGGACGATCGGACGGCTGGGACAATTAGGGCGACGTGGACGAATGACAGGAGGGGGATTCTTCCCCCTTTTATATATAGTAGAATAAGGAAAAAAAATACTATTAAAACAGAAGTCAAGGAGTGATTCTTATTCATTGTTGCTGTTTTATTATGTAGCTGCTTGGGTGTGCTTCCTTTCTGATTTTGATGGTACGCAACCGGTGAAGGCGCTGGCTGCTCCTTTAGTCCTTTATTATCCCCGGTACTCTTCAGTACGGCCCTGTTTCTACCAATTTGGATGAGTAATTCCTGTTTTTCTCTCCCATTGTGCATCGGTTTGGCTCGCAATTGCTCAGCTTTACTCGTCGTAATGTTGTTGATGTAAATAGGGAAGCTTGAGATAAGTATCTCAATTCAGATTGTCCTGTTTTGCTAGCCTTTTAAGTTATTCGGATATGCTTGTTCCTTTGTATACTGCAGGTTCATGTCTTCTTTGAAACTTGATCATAATGTTCCTTTGTATAATTGATTTCAAGTCAAATTTTAAACTTGCTCTCAATTTTATTGGTAGAGCCTTCTGCACTTTAAAATGATAACCCAGCACATGCAGATATTTTGAAGAATGCTCTCATGTTCAACACATTTGTTCCTAATAAATGCACTCGAAGCTAAATCTGCTTGATTAACCATGATGTTAATCTAATATTTTTAAGAAAAGAAAAAGATACATCTTTCCGTGTGCATCAGCATCAGGTTTTGTAATATTTGTTTGAATACACTGGCATTATAGTAAAAGTGACAACATTTTATTGCTTTTGGTTCCTGTGTTGATGGATGATTAGTTTTTCATGTTTCTTGTCATACTGTAATAGAAGCAGCACTCTCTAGAATGAGAATATGAGTTTTACAGCCTGTGGAACATCAGGCTATTCTAAAGATGGGGTTTCACCTAAAGGCAGTGATATAATAGCAGGATGACATGCTTCCTTCCTGTTTTTCTCTCTTCATTTACTCATTTCGTTGTCAACTCTTTTTTGGATGCTTCTTACAAAGTACTTTCTTCTGTATTAGGTACCAAAAGCAAATTACTTACCATCGTGAAGAGAAATGCAGAGCCTTTTCCTCCACTATGCCCACAAATATTTACATTGGCGATGGCGACAATTAGGAAGAAACAAGGATGCACATTCTAACTCTTTTGCTTATTTAAGTAAAATTGTACAGAATATTGCAGAAACTGTATGAAGCAAGGAACGTACACATCTCATTGTGTATGTGAAACATTGTAAATGTAATTGCCAATGCCCGTAATTTTTATCTTTGGATGTTTTGACGGGAATATTGGGGGAATTACGTAGCATGAGATGTTTCCGCCCAACTGCCAAAAACTATGCGTGTAATTCTTTTGGTAAAAACTTATGTTTGTAATTCTAGTGTGGCATGATTAAAAGATGTCACTGGTGATTATATTGTGTGATTTTACACAACAGGTAATTTTACATCAACGTAAAAAAACTATAACCATACAGTGCAGCGTGGATTGCTCTAATTCTAGTATAAAGAGATCTTTTCATTTCCAAAAGTTAATTTAGTTTCAATTGTGTACTATGAGTTGAACTGATCAGCCTGGATTTTTACGTTGCACTAAATTTGCTTATAGACCCAGCTATTGGCTGTAAGAATAACTAAAAAAAAAAACTATTGGCAGTAAGAAGTTTCAAACAATAGCTTTAGTGCTTTAAAAAAAACGATAGCTTTCGTAATCTCCGTTTCTAACTTGGATTATTACGTTAGCAATTTTGGATTTTCTTTACATTGCATGCAATATCCTTCTTAGCATGAGATTTTCTATTTTTTGAGGGGAATTACGTAGCATGAGATGTTTCTTATATTGTGGGCTGTTGGGCGGCTGTTGGGCCTTTAAAACGACTCACGATGACTGGACGAATCGTGGGTGGTGCTGATCGTGGGTGGTGCGGGAGTTGATTGGGTTGCCGTATCTTGCGCTCGCACCTGACATTTTATTACGTTCAACGAAAAAAATAGATCGCTATTTCCCGGTTAATAGCACGATATAGCTTATTTGGAGAGGCTATGCTATATTTAGTCTAAAGTTGACGCTACGGCGCTATTTACGTTTTATACACGCTAAACCACGCTTAACATGGTAATGTTATAGCAACGCTAACAAAAAGCCTAGAAATAACGTTAGGTGATGATAATGGTGCGCAATCTGGTGGTTCATGATGTCAATGATTCTGATTAAAGTTTAGAACAGTTTGTCTTTTAGTATATTGGTTTTTCATGTTTTTAAGCCTTATATTTTTATTTGTGCCAGAATATGGTTACCTGGTTATTCATGTATTGCTTTGCACAAGTTTTTAGTGCTGAAATTCTTAATATTTGGGCTTTTTCTCGCATTTTTTCATCGCGCTATTTTGTATGTAACTTCGCTATATCATGTTATATCTTATATAGCTTCTAGAGGAGGTCACGCTATTTTTGATAGCACGCTATTTTTTCCTTGATTACGTTGCATGCAATCGAGCGCCGGATTGCTGGTTCGGACGCGGGTGGCGCCAGACGCGGAACGGAGCATGGTTCGGTCAGGGTCCAGGTGCAGAATAACTATTCAACACCCTGGGTGCTAAATAGCGCGACCCTATATATAGATATATATATATACACCCACCCACCCGTATCTTCTGAACCGTAAATGATTTTTACTTTACGAAATTTTGTATTATGTCGTAAGTCATAGAGAACATAAGAAAATATTGACATGGCATAAAAAAATTACGAGGCGTTACAAAAATATGACAAAAATGCACATTTTTATGCCGTTTTTTAATGAGTTTTACGTTATTTTGACATATATTTTACAATTTTATGTCATTTGTTTCTGTTATAGGTAAACATGAACGTAAATATGTATATACATAACATAATTTTTTTTGATGTGATGACATAAACAAATCGTGGGTGCAAAATAACTATTCTGCACCCTGGTTGCTAAATAGGGTTTATATATATATATATATATATATATATATATATATATATATATATATATATATATCGACGCGGATTTTCTACCCGGGGTGGTAGCTGCGCACGCGGTGCTTGCCATTGGATCATGCGCAAAGATTCGTGCATCCAAACGTCAGTCACCGACTCACCGTTACCCTCAGATGTCTTGCCTGTGCGCCTTGGTTGTTGTCGTACCTCAGCTGTTCTGCCTGTGCGCCTTGGCTGTTGCCGTACCCATTGTTTATTTACCTGCGCTCCCTGGAGTGCGGCACGGTTTTGCTTTTCCTTGCGAAAAATTTGACGTGCCCCCGATCTTTATTATTAGATAGTTCCTCTATTTTGCCGTTTTTAGTTGCTAATTTTTTGTATCATGCGGTCATGCCATGTAATTTTGATTGATTCTATTTTCTCTCATGGAGGCAAGGATAGAGTGTACACACTACGATGGGACACGAAAAAGTTCTTTTAATTATCTCGTAAATACCTAGCAGCAGGCTGAAATTTTGGTGTTTTACCACCAATCCAGAAAATTAGAACAAATCACGAAAGAATATCCCATATGTTCTGTAAAATAAACTTGGATGAACATGGGATCTGGATAGGAAAATATTACAAGGATAATTAACAGAAGTTTTCACTCAAACGGTGAAGCAAAAACCATGGGATCTGGATCGGAGCACGTTTGAATGCACATAGATCGGGAACACACCATGAACCAACCTGATTTCTTCAATCGGTGAAGCAGAAACCAGATGGGAAAAAAAATAAGCATATCCTGATCGGAAGAAAAACACGGACGAACTCCTGCGTGCCTCCGCCCTGATGGGATTTGAAATACGAGACAATTAACAGAACTGGATTGGATCTAGAGTTCTGTGATACGTCTCAAACGTATCTATAATTTCTGATATTCCATGTTGATATTATACCAATTGTTACATGTTTTATATACACTTCATAGCATTTTTATGCATTTTCTGGGACTAACCTATTAACAAGATGCCACAGTGTCAGTTCCTGTTTTCTGCTGTTTTTGTATTCCAAAAAATCTAGTCTGGAAATATTCTCGGAATTGGACGAAACTTGGACAAAACCTCCTATTTTTCCAACACGTACACGGAGTCCAAAGGAGAGACGGAGGGGAGCCACGAGCCAGCCACACCATGGAGTGGCGCGGGCCCCCCTGCCGCGTCGTGGGGTGGTGTGGGCCCCACGGGCATCCCAGCCGCCGCCCTTTCGCCTATTTATTCCTCCCGACGCGAAAACCCTAAATACCGAGTCATTATCCACGAAAAGTTTCAGAGACGCCGCCGCCGTCAACCCTAGCTCGGGAGCGTTCAGAAGCTCTTCCCGGCAACCTGCCGGAGAGGAGAATCATCACCGGAGGGTTCTACATCACCATGCCTGTCTCCGGAGTGATGCGTGAGTAGTTCATCCTTGGACTACGGGTCCATAGCAGTAGCTAGATGGTTGTCTCTCCACATCATGTTTAGATCTTGTGAGCTGCCTATCATGATCAAGATCATCTTATTGTAATGCTACATGTTGTGTTTGCTGGGATCCGATGAATATTGAATACTATGTCAAGTTGATTATCAATTTATCTTATATGTTATTTATGATCTTGCATGCTTTCCGTTACTAGTAGATGGTTTGGCCAAGTAGATGCTTGTAACTCCAAGAGTGAGTATTTATGCTAGATAGTGGATTCATGCCTCCGGTAATCTGGGAGAGTGACAATAAATTATAAGATTGTGGATGTGTTGTTGCCACTAGGGATAAAATAACCGATGCTTAGCTTAAGGGTGCGTCGTTAGGTCTAATGCGATTATCTGTTGCTTGCAACTTAATACCAACGGGGAACTCGGATGACAACCTGGCGGTGGATTATTAGTCATAGACGCTGATGGATAACGGTGTATGTATTTTGTCGTAATGCCCACATGAATATCATAGTAATCATCATGTCATATATATGCATTGTCATGCGCTCAATATTTTGTCAATTGCCCAGCTGTAATTTGTTCACCCAGCATATTAGTTATCTTTTATGGAGAGACACCACTAGTGAACTGTGGACCCCGGTCCATTCTTTTACACTGATAATGTCCATTCTTTTACACTGATAATACAACCAACTGCAAACATTGTTCCTTTTCATTCTCTGCAATTTACTACTGTTTTCCACACCATACGTTTAATCCTTTGTTTTCAGCAAGCCGGTGAGATTGACAACCTCACTGTTTCGTTGGGACAAAGTAGTTTGATTGTGTTGGGTGCAGATTCCACGTTGGTGATCGAGTAAACGGCGCCACCAACAACCTTCAGAAGTGATTTCTTGCTCCTACAGGTTCGATTAAACCTTGGTTTCATACAGAGGGAAACTGCTGCTACACTGCTTCATACCTTCCTCTTGGGGTCTCCCAACGAACGTGCGATCCACATCATCAAGCAACTTTTTCTGGCGCCGTTGCCGGGGAGTGGAAGCACTTCGGTTCAGAAATCTCCTTACTTCCCCTTCCACACGCCAGAACTTTTTCTCGCGCCGTTGCGGGAGCAAGAGGATTTCTGCAAGGAGAGTTTCACGCTTCCAATCTCTTTACTTTATTATTGTCTTGCTTAGTTTATTTTTATCTTGTCTTGTTTGCTTTATTTATCAAAAAACACAAAAAATTAGTTTTCTGCATCTAGTTTATTTTGGTTTGTTATTATGTCTAGTTGTTTACTTGATATCAATGGATTCTCTCTTTGAAACAAAATCTTGTTGGCTGATACGTCCATTTTGCATCACTATTTTATATCATAATTTACTGCTATTCATCGATATATTTCATATTTAGAAGTGTTACTTATGTTATTTTACCTATTTTGCATGTTTGATGAATAATGGAGAATTGGACACCGGAGTCAGGATTCTGCTGGAAAAAGCACCGTCGAGATGCACTATTTCTGAAGATCAATAAATCGAAGGAGACATATGGAAGTCCCTATTTTGCCAGATGACGGAGTAGGCCAAAAGGGGAGGCTGAGAAGGGCCAAGGTGGGCCCTCCTCACCTGCTGGCGCGGCGGGCCCACCAGCCGCGCCGCCAGGTGGTTTGGGGGCCCTGGCCCACCTCAGCCGTTCCCCCTTCGTGTACTTGACCCCTCGGAACCCTAACACACGGGGGACGGCCATCGAAATATTCCGCCGCCTCCACGAGGCGGAAAACACCAGAGAGCGAAAAGCTCCCCTGCAGGAAGAAATCTGCCGGGGGAAATTCCCTCCCGGAGGGGGAAATCGTCGCCATCATCACCGTCATCGAGCTGGACTTCATCGGGATCATCATCATCATCATCATCTCCACCGCCAACACCATCATCACCGCCGCTGCACCCCGTCTCCGCTAAACATCTAGGGCTGAATCTTGTCTATTTCATAGGGGAAACTCTCCCGTTGTTGATTACTCTTGTTATTGATGCTATTGGGTGAAACCATTGGATTAAGGTTTATGTTCAGATTGTTTTTCATCATCATATCACCTCTGATCATGTTCCGTATGATGTCTTGTGAGTAGTTCGTTTAGTTCTTGAGGACATGGGAGAAGTCTTGATGTTAGTAGTGAACTATGTTGAGTAATATTTAATGGTTTGATGCTTAAGTTGTGGTGTTATTCTTCTAGTGGTGTCATGTGAACGTCGACTACATGATACTTCACCTTTATGGGCCTAGGGGAATGCATTGTGTATTCGTTTGCCAATTGTGGGGTTGCCGGAGTGACAGAAACCTGAACACCCGTTGGTATATCGATGCATGAGGGATAGCAGGATCTCAAAGTTTAAGGCTGTGGTTAGTTTATCTTAATTACTTTCTTGTATTTGCGGATGCTTGCAAGGGGTATAATCACAAGTATGTATTAGTCCTAGGAAGGGCGGTGCATTAGCATAGGTTCACCACACAACACTTATCAAAACAATGAAGATTAATCAACTATATGAAGCGAAAGCACTTGACAATATTCCCGTGTGTCCTCAAGAACGTTTGGTCATTATAAGTACAACAACCGGCTTGTCCTTTGCTGTAGAAAGGATTGGGCCACTCGCTGCAACTATTATTACTGCATTTTATTTACTTGTACTTTATTTATCTATCATATCAAAAACTCCTAAAAACTTGTCTGAGAGCATTTACAGTGAATCCTTCATCAAAACCGCTTGTCAACACCTTCTGCTCCTCGTTGGGTTCGACACTCTTATTTATCGAAAGTACTACGATTCACCCCTATACTTGTGGGTCATCAAGACTATTTTCTGGCGCCGTTGCCGGGGAGTGTAGCGCTATTGGTAAGTGAAATTGGTAAGGGAAACATTTATTGTACGTGCTGTTTTTATTTTTGCCTGCTGCTATATCTCATTATGGAGGGGTCTTCTCTTGAATTCCTATTTGGGAAAACAACTACCACTGCTAAGGTAGTAGAGGAGGCGCCAGATGAGCAGGTAATACCGTTCAAAATTCCTATGAAAATTGTTGAACGTGTCACAAATAACCGCTATGCAGGAGATGGAACTGTCCATCCTGGAGATCATTTGTTATTTCTGCATGAATTGTGCGAGTTATTTAAGTGTGCATGTATCTCGATGGGAGAAGTTAAGAAGAAATTATTCTCTCTATCACTGTCTGGTAAAGCTGCACATTGGTATAAACTGCTGAAGAATGGGTATTCTCTTGGATGGAAGGAAATTGTACCTCTCTTTTACTCCAAATTCTATCCTCCAAGTGAGATTCATAAGGATCGGAACCTCATATATAACTTCTGGCCATATGATGGAGAGAGTATCGCTCAAGCGTGGGGGAGATTGAAGTCATTAATGCTCAAATGTCCCATTCATGAGCTTCCTGGTAATGTTGTTATTGATAACTTTTATGCAAGACTCTCCTTTCAAGATAAAACTCTATTGGATACCACTTGTGCTGGATAATGAAGAACTACCGTAAAGCTCGTTGAAATTTGGTTTGCATGATTGGTATCTCTAAGGTCTAGATATTTTCTAGTAAAAGGGTTTGGTTAACAAGTAAGACAGTGTAGAGTCTTATAATGCTTGCAATATGTTTTCATATAAGTCTTGCTGTGTCGGTTGATATCCTGTGTTTGCTTCAAATAACCTTGCTAGCCTAAACTCTGTACTGAGAGGGAATGCTTCTCGTGCATCCAAAACCTTGAGCCAAAATCCATGCCATCTGTGTCCACCATAACTAGCTATATGTGGTATTTCCTTGCCATTCCAAGTAAATTTTTCATGTGCTACCTTTAAACTATTCAAAAATTATTACTCCTTTTTGTGTCAATGTTTACCAAGCTCATGAGGACGGGGTGGATGTCTTTATGTCAACTGTCAAACATACTTTACCACCGGACTAGCGGCATATACATCCGCTTATCCATTAATTTTGCAAAAAGAGCTGGCAAATGGGGTGCCCAGTCCCAATTAATTACAACTTTAACCGCTTAATTCTCTTCACATTTTTGCCCTGATTTATCAGTCAAGCAATGACAAACAGTGAAATATCTGCATGTGTAAACAAAAAGAAGAGGGATGATCTGCCTTGCTGGTAGAAATAACGTCCTTCATGGGAGCCGCTCTTAAAAGTCTGGTTGGCAGGGGTCATATTGTACTTTCCATTTTCTGATTCGTTGACAATTAACAAACACCTCCCAAAACTTATTTTTACTCTATTTATGATTTCAAAAACTTAAAAAGCTCTAGCACATGATTTAATCCCTGCTTCCCTCTGCGAAGGGTCTTTCTTTTACTTTTATGTTGAGTCAGTTTTCCTACTTCTTTCTATCTTAGAAGCAAACACTAGTGTCAACTTTGGTGCAACAATTTTTATATGCTTGTATATTGCACTTATTATATTGCTTTGTGTTGACAAATATCCATGAGATATATATGTTGAAAGTTGAAAGCAATTGCTGAAGCTTAAATCTTCCTTTGTGTTGGTTAAATATTTTACTTAGAATCTATTGCTTTATGAGTTAACTCTTATGCAAAACTCTTTGATGCTTGTCTCGAAAGTACTATTCATGAAAAGTTTTTGCTTATATGATTCAGTTGTTTGCTCATTATCTACTTGCTAGCAAACTATAGACCATTGACCTGGATCACTTCATTCATAACATGTGCTTTACAATACTATTTGATCAAGATTATGATTGTAGCATGTCACCTCAGAAATTATTTTGTTTTTATCGTTTTACCTACTCGAGGACGAGTAGAACTAAGCTTGGGGATGCTTGATACGTCTCAAACGTATCTATAATTTCTGATGTTTCATGTTGATATTATACCAATTGTTACATGTTTTATATACACTTCATAGCATTTTTATGCATTTTCTGGGACTAACCTATTAACAAGATGCCACAGTGCCAGTTCCTGTTTTCTGCTGTTTTTGTATTCCAGAAAAGCTAGTCTGGAATTATTCTCGGAATTGGACGAAACTTGGACAGAACCTCCTATTTTTCCAACACGTACACGGAGTCCAAAGGAGAGACGGAGGGGAGCCACGAGCCAGCCACACCATGGGGCGGCGTGGCCCCCTGCCGCGCCGTGGGGTGGTGTGGTCCCCACGGGCGTCTCCAGCCGCCGCCCTTTCGCCTATTTATTCCTCTCGACGCGAAAACCCTAAATACCCGAGCCATTATCCACGAAAAGTTCCAGAGACCCCGCCGCCGTCAACCCTAGCTCGGGAGGGTTCAGAAGCTCTTCCCGGCACCCTGACGGAGAGGGGAATCATCACCGGAGGGCTCTACATCACCATGCCTGCCTCCGGAGTGATGCGTGAGTAGTTCATCCTTGGACTACGGGTCCATAGCAGTAGCTAGATGGTTGTCTCTCCACATCATGTTTAGATCTTGTGAGCTGCCTATCATTATCAAGATCATCTTATTGTAATGCTACATGTTGTGTTTGCTGGGATCCGATGAATATTGAATATTATGTCAAGTTGATTATCAATTTATCTTATATGTTATTTATGATCTTGCATGCTTTCCGTTACTAGTAGATGCTTTGGCCAAGTAGATGATTTTAACTCCAAGAGTGAGTATTTATGCTAGATAGTGGGTTCATGCCTCCGGTAATCTGGGAGAGTGACAATAACTTCTAAGATTGTGGATATGCTGTTGCCACTAGGGATAAAATAACCGATGCTTAGTTTAAGGGTGCGCCGCTAGGTCTAATGTATTTGTTTACTTTACGTACATTGCTTAATGCGATTATCCGTTGCTTGCAACTTAATACCAACGGGGAACTCGGATGACAACCTGGCGGTGGATTATTAGTCATAGACGCTGTTGGATAACGGTCTATGTATTTTGTCGTAATGCCCACATGAATATCATAGTAATCATCATGTCATATATATGCATTGTCATGCGCTCAATATTTTGTCAATTGCCTAGCTGTAATTTGTTCACCCAGCATGTTAGTTATCTTTTATGGAGAGACACCACTAGTGAACTGTGGATCCCGGTCCATTCTTTTACACTGATAATACAACCAACTGCAAACATTGTTCCTTTTCATTCTCTGCAATTTACTACTGTTTTCCACACCATACGTTTAATCCTTTGTTTTCAGCAAGCCGGTGAGATTGACAACCTCACTGTTTCGTTGGGACAAAGTAGTTTGATTGTGTTGGGTGCAGATTCCACGTTGGTGATCGAATAACGGCGCCACCAACACCTTCAGAAGTGATTTCTTGCTCCTACTGGTTCGATTAAACCTTGGTTTCATACTGAGGAAAACTGCTGCTACACTGCTTCATACCTTCCTCTTGGGGTCTCCCAACGAACGTGCGATCCACGTCATCGTTCTGGTCCTTTATTCAAAATGCACATGGGATCTAGATCGGGAACATATACCATGTATAAAAAAACAACATCGACATGATTCCCTCTTAGAAAATACCAGATCGGAAAACAAAGAGGCGAAGCAAATCCAGACAAAAAAACCTCGAAAGGTGAAGCAAATACCAGATCGAAAAAACAAAGACGTCCCCGGCTTCTCCTTCCTGCCTACGCATGATTCTGCTGGACGTCACCAGAGTGCCCGCCGACGCATGCTCCTTCTGTAGGGACGCTGGATTCGGGATTCCAGACGCCATGGCCGCATCGGCTTCCTATTGAATCAACTGCTGCCGACGTGCTACACGGGTGGACCGGGGCAGCGCGAGAGTAGTGGAAAGTGCCGGCGGTCCCGATTGCGGCGGCGGTGGTCGATCCAGCTGTGCCGCTCCCTTTTCTTGCTCGCGCCGGCAGGCGGCGCTGCTCCCCTACTGGCTCTAATTCGGGCCCGCCCTAGAGCCGGCAACCTACCTCGACCGGGTAAATGCGGGCCGTGAAGGTCGGGGCCGGCGTCGCTCGCGCGGTGGAGGCCGGAGCGTCGTGCGGCGGAGGAGGCCCGGGCATCCCTCGCGACGGAGCCCGGCGGTGCACAGATATCGCCGCGGTGGTGGAGGAATCGGTATCAGGGAGAAAGAGTGGTTGGTGTGTGGTTGGGTTTCGTGCGGGGTGGATTTTGGTTCAGGCGGGTCAAAAAAAAGTTGGCTAACGACGTTAACTAGATGTGCGATGGGAAATGGCCTATAGAGCTGATCAATGGTAGGATGCCTATGCGTAGCTACCACCCTAGACATCCCACTATTTCCCATATATATATATATATATATATAGGGCGGGTATAATCAACAACCGGTTGTAGATTAAGAATCTACAACCGGCCGCCCCTATAAGGTAGCGATTCCATTGGAAATAACGGACCGAACCAGTTCCTTTCCCAGGACCGAACCACCTTCTTCCCCACGATATCGCACCACCTTCTCCATCGCGCCGCCCCGCCCGCGGCACCCTTCCCATCCTAATCAGCTTCTTCTCCGGCGGGCGAGCGAGCGAGCGACGGCGGGACGCCGGCGCGAGGGAGCTCGCACCGCGGTGTCCCGTTCGATTCTCTTACCTCCCCGCACCTTTTTCCCCGCGGGGATTGCTCACTGACGCAACCCACCTTCCCCACCGCCGGCAGGCCCCCGCGCCACCGCGCCTTCCCCGCTTCCGGAAGGACCTGGCGCCACCGCCGGCAGGCCCCCGCGTGACCCCGTCTTTCTCGCGCCGGCAGGCCAACCCCGCCACCGGAATCCACCGCGCCAGCCCAGCTTCTGCGTTACCGGGAGAGATGGAGCGATTCCAGTGGGGAATCACGGCGCCGCCGCCGCCTCCCATCTTCCTCTGTTCCAGGTCGCCCGTCGCAGCTCCAGGCTCGCGGCGCCTCCCGTTCCCCACCGCTCCAGGCCAACAGCGGCACTGTACCCTGCTGCGCTGGGCCACAGCCACGGCTCCTAGCCTGGCGGCAATGAACCAAGCCCTGCACCCACACCTGCGCTTTCGCCGTCAAGGGTATGCTCCGGCCGCCACTGACCCGCCCCAGGCCTCCATGGACCAACCTCGACAGAGCTCCTAGCCCGCTGGCTGTCTCGTCTCTCCTCCGTTCTGATAGCCTCCGGCGGCGCTCCAACTGTATGCCGGGAGGCAGCACGAGGATGTGCTCCGGAAATTCCAAACTCCCGCAGGCAGTAACTAGCTGAAACTGAAAAAGAAAGGTAGTACATACGACAGTATAAGGAAGTACAGGTGCTCTTTGCCTCTTTGTTCCAAGCAGATTGCAGCGCCGCTATATGTTCAGTTTGAGGCCTCCTCTTCTTTTTCTCTGCAGGTGCTTACGAGCCGCCCCTCTAAAAACATCAATCGATTTGGGATTGGTTCAAACTGGTCGAAAATTGCAGTTTCGGCGGTCTGGGCCGGTGCTGCGCCGGCAACCGAGGCGTTGCACTGAGGAAGACTGAGCTGAAGATTGCGTGTCACTGCTCTTCCTCTTCTCTCTATCCTTTAGTTAGTTTTCTCGGTCATCAGTTACATTGTGTGCTCTAATTGTTGATAGCGTACCGTATAGATGTAAAAGGAAGTACAGATGCACACATTCAGTTTATGTCCACGGCGATTCTCACCCACCGTCAGTTTTTTTATTTGACTAGTAATACTGTACGTGCACATGCACGTATTGACGTGTAGATGAAATGTATAATTCATATACAGCTCTATCTCAACTCAGCAAATTCATATATACAGTCTTATCTTAACTCAACAATAAATAGTGAGAAAGCAGGGAATACAATCAATTTAACAGCATCAAGAAAATTCCGGTAATTTAGCATCGTCTCCACATACTCCACCTGAGAAGGAAGGCAAGAAGTTCTGAGAAGGTCATAAGGTTGAGACACTTGTATAAACTTTACCTGACATCTTCTATAGGCAATCAATTGTGCTAGTGATAGCATAGAATGATGATATGTTGATGCCATCCACCTTCACAATTATACTCTGTTTTGCAATGCACAAATGATTTGTACCTGTAATTAAATTATTGGCTCAAAGGCTGATTAATTTCATCCTCAAACTATGATTTGTAGTAGGACAGTGACATATTTCTAACTGGACTACCATGGACTGTTCATCAAATTTCCATTAATGTCCTTTCAAGCATATTGTAGTTATTTTCGGGAAAAAAAATATTGTAGTTATTTCTGAGTTTTTTTTGTTCATTTCCATAAGAAAACTCCATATTAGGTTCAGAAATGATGGAGAAGCTATCTCTCTCTGTTTAAAAATTTAACAATGAAATCATGCTTAAATTCTTGCATCAGAACAAGAAATTTCTTAATGGAGGAATATCAAAGCTTGGGTTTTACCATGTTGGCTTACTTAAATTTCTTTAAAAAATACATGTAAAGAGCAAAAAATCTTGTTAGAGATCCAGGTACGTACATGAGGTCATCTAAAGTTAGAGATCCAGATTAATCCATGCAGGTTTTTCTTCTAGCTCTGTCAAGGAATAGCACATTACCTATTTAAAAGTTCCTCTGCATATGTATAAATTAGGCAATACTCCAATAAAAGTACAATCATTGGAGGTCCATAAGCTTACTGCTACAGATGATTGATTGATTCCACTTGATGGATGAGCATATTTATGTCAAGCAGGCCAAGGAAAATTGGCATCCAAAAGAGTAGATGGTCCGTTGATTCCACTTGATTTTGATTATACATTACACATTTATAATCTCGCATTCAACTTGTATTTAGTCTGTCTAGGGTATACCCAAAATAAGATTACGTTTTAATTGACCACATGACTTTCAAAGCCACTGGAAACTTGAAACAATATGTCGATGTCCTATCAAAGTTTGATGATCTTTTGCAGTGCAGTAACCAGGAGACTTCCAATAATAGCTCAGACTATTTTTTTTAGATAAAAACAGCTCAGACTATCTTTGGGAGAAACCAGGAGAGTTCTATTTGGAGTGAAAGTAAAGGTTGAAATCTGTCAAAGGCTGGACCTGACATTGATGAATGAAACTGATCACCTAGGATGAAACTTCTCACTGTAAACATGATCGATCTGTTCATGCAGAATGCACATGCATCATACATGCGTAAAAAAAATGGCCCCTGTTGAAGGACAAACCAGAGGTATGGGAGGACTGCGAGTCTGCGACCTGGTAGTGCGGCCTGCCGAATTCTTCGCGCAGCGAATTTCCAGAAGCGGGCTATCGGAGCGGAGGGCGACGACCTGGTGCAGCAACCGTCAGATCTCGGTGCGGAGGGCGGCAAATGAGCGGCAGCGGGCAACAAGGGTACGAAGCACGACGGCGACTGGGGCGTGTGGAGCGAAGTTACGGAGGTGCGTGAGGGCCGCGGCGGAGGCTGCTTCTCTCGGGCAGGCGGCGGCCAGACGGATGCCCTTTTTCTGGTGGGCGGTTGATGCGTTGATTTTTTTTCTGAACGACGTGGGGCGCGATGGATTGAGTGGAGGCAGCGTTGTTCCGCTCCGTGCTCAGTCCGGATTAGCTGATAGCCCTTGATTAATAGATGTATGGTTAGGATCATTTGGATCACCCCTCTCTCTCCCTTTTTATATTAGTGGTGATTCGGGATTGGTAATCGTCAGGAATGAATTAAATCAGGGTGGAAATGGAATTGGCTCCCACCAAACCAACTAGCTCCACTGCATGCCATGTGTTTGTAATAATTCCCTCAACTGAACAATACGACCTTTGTCAAACCAACTAGCTCCGCTGCTGTTCTTCGATTATATTTCTTGTTTTCAGAAAAGCTAGGGAAATTGCTGCTCGCTTCTTTTTTGTTTCTTGGTTTTCAGCAACAGGTCAGAGTAGCGGAAGTACAAGAATTTGACCAGGGGAAGTACAGGTCACTGGAAAGGAAAGTGCATGGCAGAATCTATGCAAACACATTCTGAGATTAATTCTTCGCGGTACTGTAGAACTGAGCACACACAAGCTGGGCAGTACACGTACTGGGAAGCGCACACAAGTTTAGTTTGATTGACGGTCCAGTGAATGATTTAACAACTCTAGCACGATGGACAATACACACTTGACGTCTGCAGTACTAGTTAATTGTGGTGAGATGGAGTAGATAACTTAGTAGAAAAGCAAATTGTCTAAATTTTGCTGTTATGCCTATGGAAATGAATTTTGTTTCCAATTTAAATTTTCAGAACGCTCAAACGTGTAGAATATAATGCGATGCATCTACTTATTTCCTTTAGTAATTTTTATCATTTCAATTGAAACATATGCTTGGCACCAATGAAGCACTTCGATGCATAGACAAAGAATTAAGAGAGACAAGATACATGAGGACGAATGAAGCAGTACAGTAGCCGCATCTTGGCAGTTTAGGTTAAACCTCTGGCAGTACACTGTACATACTCACGTTACACAATGTAAAGAAAATAATACACATGTCCGGGGAGTGCGCCCATGGCATCGTATTCAGGCAGTACGCATCCAACTATAGATCGTCCAAAATAGGGAGCATACCATATTTCAGAGAATATTTTTCCAAAGTACACGAATTCAAGCAGTTCAGCCTATACAATACATGCAGTACAATCTATACGGTATAGGCAGTGCATCTGTGGTCCATGGCGAGCCCCAAGAAGGCAGTACAGTACAGTAATGGTATCTCGACAGTTCAATTTTAAACCTGTGGCAGAACACATATTCATATTAAGAAAACTCTCACATGTAAACTATAGCGTGGTGAAAAGTGTAGGAAGTAAAAATTAATTTCTAATTCAGGGCGGTACAACTGTTGGCTCGAAGCAGTGCAAGATTTTTACTTGGGAAGTTCATGCACGGGAATGCATTCATGCGAGTGTGTGCACTACAGTTGTTTACTCATGGGAAGTAGTCATTCATCTGTGCATTTTCCATCTCGGGCTTCCCGGAGCCGGTCCAAATGCCACCGATGCGGCAAGATTGTCAATCTGCCTTCCGTATAAAAAATTGTGTTTATACTAAAAGACAAGAGGGAAGTACAGGATAGGCTACAATGGCAGTACAAGTGGAACAAAGGGGAAGTATAGGTCGACGGTTCCTCAGCCTCGATAAAACCGGTATTTTTAATAGATGCGTCTTTTCAGTCTGAGCATTTTGAGTGGTCATATATCTGAACGGACACCATATGAGAAAGTTATCGCTGAATTACTAAACACTAATTACGAAAACTACTTGCTAATGTACTCAACTCATCCATGCCCAGCATCAGATCAAGAGTAGCTGCAATTGTTTGGTCTTTTCTGTCTTGTTTGCCCAGGACGTTTTGTGCCCAGCATCAGATTAGCGGTTGGCGGGCAGCAACAGTTATTCAATTGGAGCATGTTCAGTGGGAGTGCGATGCATTTGCCCCCAAATAAATAAGATGCATAATCAAACTTTCTTGGCTATTTACTTGTGTACTGCGGCGTTGCAACGTTCTGTAAGGTTGTACTTCCGTTTGTTGTATTTGAACATTTTTTCTGTCCAGGCGTAATAAATGTAGGAAGTAATCATTGGTTCAAAAGAAGTCAGGAAAAATGTAATTAACATGAGAAAGTACACACGCCATCAGCTTTAGAAATGTCCACGTCCTATGCATCAAAGCTATATAAAAATATGGGTATATGTACACAAATTTGGTTTAAGGCAGTACACACCTAGATAAACTCAATTCTACAAGATAGCGTTGACGGGCGAGGAAACCTCCGAACCCTAACGTCATCGCTAACGCACCATGGGTTAGACATTTCTCCCATTAATTGGTGAAATATAAAACATGTGAATTAGTTACATTCACATATGGGTGATGCACAAAACCAACAGGAGTCACAAAAAATAATCACAAGTTAGACTCACAAAACAAAGGGCAGTACAGTATTGCCAACGTAGACAGTACAAACTTTAAGCACATGAAGTACATGTATATGATATAATATTATATTAAAAATAATAATAAATCGAACTTCTTGTTATTACCTTCGCGTCGACGAAGACTCAGCCGAGCCCGTTATATTGTTCTAGAAAAACAAACGACGACACAAAACAAGGCAGTACAGGGTTGCAAAAATGGCAGTACAAACGAATCAATAGAGAAGTTCAGGTATGTTTTTAGGAAAATACAAGTATTTTGTTTTGCGAATTTCACATCCCACCGAAAAGTTTAACGAAACACTACACATAAATAACCCGGGAAGTAAAAAACTAACTTTCGAGAAGTACAAGTGTGGTATGAAGAAGGTTTGACCGAACTTTGACCGCAAAAAAAACCCACTTAGAAATCGTTTTTTGAGATTTTCGTTACCGATTCTACCGGTAAATTTAATAGATGTGTATCTTCGGCTGAACATTTAGAGTGGTCATACACCTAAAATGGACAATGTATGAGAAAGTTATCGCTGATTTGCTGAAAACTAATCGTGAAAATACCCCGTCGGCAGTACACACGCATAAACCGAGAAGTTCAAGGATGTTTTTAGGGAAGTCCAGGTATTTTGTTAGAGAATTTCACATACCACCGGAAGGTTTAGTGAAATAGTAAAATATCCCGCCTAGAAGTACACATAAGTAACTTGGGAAGTACATATCTCACTTCCGGGAAGTACAAGTTTGGTATAAACATGTTTTTCTGAATAATACTCGTAATTCCGCTATAAATATATTTTTTATTTTCATTTTCATTTTTTTAGTAGATAGTTCCTGACTTCATCTTTCCAGCGCAACAAGAATCACTCAATTCCGATATCGGATGGGTTAACAAATAATTTATCAAACGGGTAAAATAGGTTTGACCGAGCTTTGACTGCAAAAAAACCCCCACTTAAAAATTGATTTTTGAGATTTTCGTTACCGGTTTTACCGGTAAATTTGATAGATGCACCTTTTCAGTACGAGCATTTTGAGTGGTCATAGAGCTGAAACGAAAATCGTATGAGAAAATTATCGCTGTTTTACTAAACACTAATCATGAAAACTATGTTCGCAGTACACACGAATCAACAGACAAGTTCAGGTATGTGTCGAGGGAAGTTCAAGTACTCTGTTCTTCGGGGCGGAAATATATCATAGTAATCTCGTCGATTTGAGTTTTTTACTCCTCAAATGTCAGTAGCAAATGATTCATATGGTGTAATATGAGTTTAATTATAATAAGTAGTGCATTTCATTACGAAATAAAGTGCTAAATTCGTCAATTAAATCTCGCACCTACCGTGAAACACCGGTGTCATGAGTTAAGTAGCTTTAAAATTACTTTTTAAGTGTAAGGAATTTGAAAAATCGGTCAACATGAAAAAGTTGAATATCGCCGGTATCTTTCCAACGACATATCATTTGCATCATTCCGACAAGCGGTTGAGAAACACTGGACAAAATACTGTCCGCCCGTATAGGACACTTACAGATTAGTGTATTTTTGAAATTACTTTCAGTCGGTGCAGAATTTGTAAAACCGTAAAAGCATAAAAGTTGCGGAATTTCAATGGCTTTCCAACGGCATATCATTTGCATTATTCCGACAATCAGTTGAGAAACGCCGGACAAAATACTGTCCGCCCATATAGGACACGTTCCAGATTAGTGTATTTTAGAAATTACTTTTAATCGGTTTAGAATTTGGAAAAACTGTAAAGCATAAAAGTTGCGGAACTTCAATAGCTTTCCAACGGCATATTATTTGCATCATTCCGATAAGTGGTTGAGAAAATATTTGATAAATACGTTCGTTGTGCTATTTTCAGATTTGAATAGTTTGAAAATTAATCTTAAACCGTAACGAATTTGAAAAATTCGGGAGATGAATAAGATGCGGAATTTCATTAGCTTTTCAACGGTATATTATTTGCTAAATTCGGACAACGGTTAGAAAACTACGTTAAAAATACGGAACTTGTACTTCTCGATCACATGAGCAGTACATGTAGAACAGAAGGGCAGTACAACTTCGGTTGTAGATCCTTATTCTACAACCGGTTGTAGAATAGCTCACACCTATATATATATGTATATGACTCATATAATATACTCTCAGGGGTACATACTCCTACCCATAAATGGCCCCTCTATTTGGATATACCCAACAACTAATTAAAAAACTAACGGCAGAAAAATTTGAAACACACCCAGGCGTGCAACTACCTACATAGGCCTGTGCATGCATGCGATCCTAAAATTAAGGCTTTATCGGCTGATCCAGGCATGCCCCATGCATGGAAGTATTTATCTTCAACTTTAAGAGAACTAGTGATGTATGCACGTATTGGGTATATTTGAGCTTGCATGTATTAATTTTTTGGGTATACAATTTCTATGGAGTAGATATAGTGTAATTTTTGTGACAGGACATATACCATGCATGTATTTTTTGTAGCATACCACACATTTTTTACAAAGTATATACCACATTTTTTGTGATGGAGTATATGAGACATCTCTCGGTGTATACCACATTATTGCCATGGAGTATATACCATATATTTTTATGGAGTATATACTACATTTTCAATGGAGTATATACCTCGGGTATATACGTATACCACATTTTTGCAATGGAGTACGTATATACATATACCACATTTTTCAATGGAGCATATACCACATTTTCAATAGAGTATATACCTCATTTTTTTCATGGAGTATGTACCATTTTTATGGAGTATATACCACATTTATTCAAAAAGAAGTATTGACAACAAAGTATATTACATATTGATACTAGTACATGTCCACTTGGCTCACGCGTCTCCATGCACATGCGTACAGTATACCACTAGAAAATAGAGCTGGAATATATATGCATTTACAGTAGTACTATCTCCAAAGATCTGCCAAGCACGACTGCACCTTGCGATTAGAATACGTAATTAGAGATTGCATGAGCATGTGAATTCAATTCTCGTGAACACGCTCCGGAAGAAATCCATGCACGGTCCACGGTGGTCATCAGTAGAGATGGTCGTGCGTTTAGCGAAGACCTCTTGCGTTCGACGCCGGCCGCAGTGTTGACGTCTGTTGAGCGGCCGGGCGTCAAGCCACCGCCGGCTACACACTGCTAGAGGACGTCGTCGATCAGCCGCCGCCCGTGCGCTGTGTGAGGGCTCCGTCGGCGATGCGCTGCGTGAGGAGCCGTCCGTCGTCATCGTCGAGCCGCCGGTGGCCGTATCTTGCCTGCACTGTCATCGTCGTCGAGCCGCCGCCGGCCGCGTCTCATCTTCGTCGCCGTCGTCGTCGAGCCACCGTGGCCGCGTCTTGCCGTTACCGAGCCGCCGATGGCTTCGTCGTCTCCGTCGCCGTCGTCATCAACCGCCGGCGGTTGTGTCTCATCTCCGTCACCGTGTTGTCCAGCCGCCGCCGGCTGCGTCAGATCATGGTGAAGCTGCATGTGGTACTCTGTGGCCGGAATCATATCATCTGTACGTGCTGAGCCATGTACTGAATTAAAGAAGCGATCTAAAAATGCATCCATACCTCTACGTGATCCACCCTTCATGCATGGTTTGAGAAAGAGTTGGCGCATCCTGGAGAATTGCGTGGACGTCGGCGTCACCGGCGGAGTTGGCCGCGTCTGCTCGGCGGAAGCACGGACGTCGTTGCCGGCAGCCGGGCGTATGCCGAGAATGTATATGGGGACCTAAATAATGGATTCGCTAGTTTGGCTCGATGCCAAGAAAATAGGATCGGCTCAACAGTTTTTTCAAATCCCACGGTACATTATCCACGTACGATTATTTAATTTTAATCAACAAAAGAAAATCTGGTTCGGTAAACCACCCGTAAAAGGTAAGGAGTACCTACTCCTAGGGGTATAGACTCATTTTCCTATATATTCAGAAACCACCCTTAAGAGTGCTCTAAATAACTATTCAAAGCACCTTTCCATAAAGACCTTAACCCGATTCTGGCCCGACCGGCAGCCCACCACCGAACCGGTCAAACCCCATCCACCTTCTTCCCCACGAGAGCTTCTCCTCCCAATCCCCATCCGCCCCGCCTTCATGATGAGGAATGGACCTCTAGGGTGGTCCGATCTTCACGGATTGACGGAGGATGTGGACGAACGCACGCAAGAACACGAGAAACACGAAGAACACCAAGAAGAACGCCCCGAACACAAGAACACGCACAAGATACAAGAACTGTTTCCCTTACCGGTCGGTCCAACCGGCCCAATAGAATCCACACGAAGGTGGGAGATCGGCAAGAAGGGATCTTGGATGGTTGTTTCTCCAACGGTCAACCGAACCGCTCCAATAAAGTCACCCGAAGATGAAAGATTGGCAAGTAGTCAAACTACATGTAGAGGTCTTGAATCCACGAAGGGATCTTCTCCACAAGCGGAGGAACCATCCCCGCAAGGGGAGGAAGGAGACCGTCTTGAGGTGGGAAGCTTAGCTCTACTCCAATCTTAAAACATAGTCTATCTAGATCTGAGATGGGGAACTCCTATTTATAGTGTTGACCAACAAGGGGGGGGGGGGGGGGTAGGTGGGGGAGGTTACATGGGCCTCCAACCCGTGCTGATTCCTGCAGCGGCGGTACTACCGCTTAACCCAGCGGTAGTACCGCTGGTGCGGTTTGACTTCGCTCTTCCCACCTCGGCGGTACCCGCGGCGGTACCGCCAGCGGTACCAGTTGGTACCGGACAAGCGCGTCAGACGACGATTCTGGCGGTACCCGCGGCGGTAGCGGTGGCGGCAGCTCTCGAGCGGTAGTACCGCCTAACCCGGCGGTACTACCGCCGCCT
Organism: Poa pratensis; assembly: GCA_947311845.1. Taxonomy (NCBI): domain Eukaryota; kingdom Viridiplantae; phylum Streptophyta; class Magnoliopsida; order Poales; family Poaceae; genus Poa; species Poa pratensis. The sequence continues at coordinate 5,810,402 of CAMZMU010000083.1, forward strand.
GGGTCTTTTCTCCTCTTCCTTCGTCTCTTCCAAGCTGCCGTCTTGTCGGACTCCATTCCTCGTGCGCCTTGGCCATCTTCCCGTGGAGTCGTACTCGTCATGACTAGCAATACAAAGTGACGATGGTCAAGTAGTATACCATTCCAAAGTGTCATATCGAGGTTCACATAGCGGAAGGAGTTCACCTTTGATGTCCATGGTGACTTGTGGGCTCCATTCCTAGGTTGGGCTACATCATCTCCCGCCCCTTTAAAAAGAGTCGTCCTCGACTCTTGCACTTTATCACCATGCAAAGGAGGTAGATGTGTTGTCGAAGAATTGGGATTCAACATGCCTACAAACACTAAAGACCAAGCAAACCATGTGTGTGCAAGAAAGAGGAGCATATCAACAATGACATGTCCATTCTTTGTCATAGCACCGTTAGCACAACACAATAATATAAAAATGTAGTGCAAGTGTAAGGTCAAAGTGCAAGCAATCCAATGGAACATCTTCAAAATGTAGGCACACCAAAACTCCATGAAAAACACACAATGAAGAATGTCCAAATTATCATCATGGGTGCAAACAAAACACATGAAAGAGCAAGTTTTCAACATATTTGTTGCAACACCAAATTGGTAGAAACCAATAAACTCACGACAAGACATGCACAAAATGTCATTATGGTTGCAAACAAGCCATTGGAAAGAACAATTGTTCATCATATTTGTGGCAACACATAAATCATTCATATGAAAGATCAAGGATACATTCTTGCCAAGGGAAACCAATATCACAAACATGTTTGCAAACAAACCAAAAGCAAGAGAAATTGAACTTGTTTGATGCAAAACATGAGAAAGATTCTAGAGTTGGATTCAATCCACAACTCATGTATGCTCTCAAGAGCTCGTATTGTCAACTCATGCTCAATTGAGGTTGACATTATCATGCGTTTACCGGCACACACAAGACACCATATGAAGAAATTATGTGCACGGTATATGAACACATCATCCATCATGAAGTGTCTCTTCATTTGCACACACCAACCACACAAAAATCAATTGAAAATATGACATATGTGGATGGTCACTATGCAAAGTGAAGGATGGAACAAGGTCCATAAGAGAAAACGAAACATCTCCAAAAAGTGAGAAAGCTATGGGGGCAATCTCATTATCAAGCATTTCAACATTAGTGCAAGCAACACATGTGAAAGAGAAATTGTTCAACATGTTGCAAGCCACAATGGGAGAAAAATAGAAACATTCATAACAAGGCATGCTCATGGCAAAATCATCACAAATAGGTAATTCCACTTGATCAACATTGGTTTCAAACAAAGTATCACAAGGGAATAAGAACGAATCATATGTGACCTCAAAAGAATCATCCATAGCATGCAAGCAATCATAGTTCATCATGTCCACTAGCGGGATCATGGTCACATCAACACCCATACCTTGTAGTCCCGCTCATGTGAAGTAGGTGTTGAAGTAGTAGGGGCTTCCATGTAGCCGACTTGTTCATCTTGAAGTAGACATGGGGTGGCATCATCATCCTCCATGTACATCTTCTCCATTTGAGGCACCGTCAAGTCGAGGAGTGGCGTCTCATCATCCATGGAACCTAGCACACAATGAGAAAACACACTAGAGGAAGGTTAAGTTGTTAGAAATCGAAATGGCCTCACAAGACCTATCAACTACCTCTCTCAACTCAAGTGGTGTATCACTCATTCCCTCAAAGTGAAAGCACTCAAACTCACATATGGTGGAGGCACTCAACTCACTCTCACTCTCACTCAAGTGGGCTAAGTGGCTCTCATGCTCACATGGGATTGGTACCATCTCATAACTCAAGCTCATAGGGATAGGCTCGGTTTCCTCATCTCCATACGCCTCCAAGGTTGAAGGGAAACTCCCATGCTCAACCTCTCAACCACTCGCCTCCAAAGGTCAATGCCATAGTGTAGGCATCATCACTCGACTCCTTTGCGGAAGGGAAAATCCCATGCTCCGCTTCATCACTTGACTCCATTGCCGAAGGGAACATCCCATGCTCGGCATCATCATCACTTGACCCATGGTCATAGGTGATAGCATTCTCCATGCTCGCCTCCTTGGTCGAAGGGAAAATCCCATGCTCGACCGTCTTCTCATCATCTTGGTCACCGTCTTGTTCACCAACTTGCATTCCCACATCATGTGACCTCTTCTATTGCATAGTGGGCACAAGAGATTGGGACATTCTCGTGGATCATGGTCTTGGCCTTGGCAATTGTCACATAGGGTCTTCATCTTGCCATATGGGGGCCAATGTGTGGTGGCACTTGGTGTAGAGTATATCAAGAGAAGTGCTTGAGAAGGGCGCCGTCTTGGTTGTGGCCTCACGTGTGTGACCATGCTTCTTCCGGCGTCGACGTTGGAGTTGCTCGATGAAGATGTCGAAGTTGGCCATGATCTCGTCTGTTATTGGCGCACTTGGAGTGGTAGCACTAGGGGACACCATAGGATGTGCCTTTGTCGCCATCTTGTTTTCGTGTCGACGTTGGCGTTCTTGAGTTGTAGGGTGTCGCCGAAGTCATTCGGATGCTTCTCCTCATGTTGGCGTCGGCGTGCTTGTTGCCTTGGTGACCTTGACTTGGAGCTCCCACTCGAGCTTGGTGATATGTTTCGAAGCTTGGCGAGTGAAGAGATGTCGTCTTGGAGCTTGGACAAGTTGTGGTCGACCTTGGCAACGTTCTTGTGGCGCCTTGATGAGCTAGATGGGCCTTGACTTGTCTTGGCCTTGTCGATGCACTTCTTGGGACGCCGCTTTTGGGTTGATGTAGAGTGTCTAGGCTTGGCACTCTTGGCGTTGTCCTTCTCGTGGCGCCTTCTTGAAATTGAAGGAGAATGTCGAAGCTTGTCGCTCTTGGCGACGGCCTTGTCATGGCTCCTTCTTGAAGTTGATGGCGAATGGCGAAGCTTGGCACTCTTGGAAGTAGATGGAGCTCCATAGGATGAACTCATGGTGGTCTTCTTGTCGGAGCACCGTCTTGAGCTTGAACCATAGAAGTAGGTTGTGCCATGACGCTTGGTGGTGCCGCTCTTGAACATGGTGGTGATGGGGTCCTCTCCTCTTGCATGTTGTCGAAGTCGCCGCACATGCTACAAGAGTAGTAGTCGTAGACGTTCTCCACCATGTCATCGGAGTGGTAGTCGTAGAGTGGCGCTCCACCATGTCGTTGTAGTCGAAGTTGGTACCATGTGATGAGGCATGTGAAGACACTTGCGCCTCATTGTCGTTGGAGCTCATGTAGTCGGAGTCGTGGTAGATTCGCACGTACTTGGAGTCGATACAATTTGATGAAGGTTGCTCGACGTCATGGTACCGCTCCTTGTCGTGGACGCTCGAATAGTCGGAGTCGTAGTCGGAGTAGTTGTAGCGGAAGTCTTGGTGATGATCCATCATGTCATGGGGGTCATTGTCGGTGTAGTCGCGTAGTAGTCCCCCATGTCCTCAAAGTTTGAGGCATCATAGTTGTTGTGGCTCATCGTGTACTCAACTCATCTTGGCCTCCATAGTGCATTCACTCTCCCTAGACATGTCAACTCACAAGACAAGTGTATATATGTGGAGTGGAAAGGAACTAGAACACAACCTCTCACCTTGTAGATAGTATTGGACGTCGTGGACAACCAAGGGAAACGATCACAAAGTAAAATGCTTGTGTTCAAGTATCCAAAGCAAACTCCAAAACACACACGGCTTAAAAGTTGGTAGGAAGGTATGGTAGGTGGAAAGCAAATTGAACCAACCGGAAACCAAGATATTGTCAAAGCAAGTAGAGAACCACGATGATCACAAAGCAAAACAAGTCAATCTCAAAAGATAGAATGTAGTCAAGGAAACACACGCGCGGAGAGATAAATGGGACTTATGCAACCAAGAAGTGAGCTAAAGAACCATATGATCCTAGCGAAGACTATAAGCTCGTGTTGCACAAGTACAAGGAGAGCACTAGCTCGATTGCAATTTATTTGGTGGGCTACAAGATTTGCACAACAATGCACCACCTACTAGATGTTCATCGAGCTTGCGCTTTCCTACAAGATATGGCAAGTGGTGTTTCTTTCTTTTCTTTCTTTTGATTTGGCACTTTTTGCTTTTTTCTCTTTCTCTTTGACTCTTTTCTATTTTGCACACCACTTCTTTTTGATGCCAACAACAAGATATATGATATATGAAACTAGCGCACAACTTTTGCTCGGAAACTACACGGTGCAAATGTGCAAAGCCCAAGCAATCATCAAGAGCTAGCCTCAATAGGACATGGTAATCGCAAAGATATAGTGTGGCTTTCAACGGAATGGCAAGGGGTAAAGGTTGGCGATGTTATACCTTTCGTCGATGTTCTTCACCCTTTGTTGTAGAAGCTTCGTGCTTGCCCACGAATTTTGGTGGTGGTGGATGATGGATCTTCCGCAATGGTGACGAAGGCCTTGATCGTAGCTTCGAAACGAGCCAAAGAACACCAAAAACGGAGTCCGGAATCAAAAGATATGGCCAAAACAATTTTCTGAAATTTCAGTTTTTCTGAGGTACCGCTTAACCCAGCGGTAGTACCGCTCGAGGTACCGCTCGGGGGTCCAGAAAGCCGTTTTCGGCGGTACCGAGGCGGTAGCACTGTAGGGGCGGTAGTACCGCTAGAATAAGGCGGTAGTACCGCTGGTCGCAGAACGCGCCCGAGAACGCGAAAATTCGCGATTTTGGCGGAAATTCTCGCCGAAAAACCTCAAATCGAAGGGGCAAATGATGGAATTAGGCCATGGGAACGCAAAGGAAGTTAGATCAACTCGTATAGCAATAGATCTATGGATCAAAACTTGCAAAAACGCACTCAAATCTCAGATCGATCCAAAAGCAAATTGGGGCTATTTTGGTGGAAATTTTCGAATTTCTCAAAATCAAAGAAAAATTTGGGGGATTTGTGGGGGAAACAAAGTCAAATCCGTGGCAACCATGCTCTGATACCAAATGATGAGGATGGACCTCTAGGGTGGCCCGATCTTCACGGATTAACGGAGGATGTGGACGAACGCACGCAAGAACACGAGGAACACGAAGAACACCAAGAAGAACGCCCCGAACACAAGAACACGCACAAGATACAAGAACCGTTTCCCTTACCGGTCGGTCCAACCGGCCCAATAGAATCCACACGAAGGTGGGAGATCGGCAAGAAGGGATCTTGGATGGTTGTTTCTCCAACGGTCAACCGAACCGCTCCAATAAAGTCACCCGAAGATGAAAGATTGGCAAGTAGTCAAACTACAAGTAGAGGTCTTGAATCCACGAAGGGATCTTCTCCACAAGGGAGGAACCATCCCCGCAAGGGGAGGAAGGAGACCGTCTTGAGGTGGGGAGCCTAGCTCTACTCTAATCTCAAAACATAGTCTATCTAGATCTGAGATGGGGAACTCCTATTTATAGTGTTGACCAACAAGGGGGTAGGTGGGGGAGGTTACATGGGCCTCCAACCCGTGCTGATTCCCGCAGCGGCGGTACTACCGCTTAACCCAGCGGTAGTACCGCTGGTGCGGTTTGACTTCGCTCTTCCCACCTCGGCGGTACCGGCGGCGGTACCGCCAGCGGTACCAGTTGGTACCGGACAAGCGCGTCAGACGACGATTCTGGCGGTAGCGGCGGCGGTAGCGGTGGCAGCAGCTCTCGAGCGGTAGTACCGCCTAACCCGGCGGTACTACCGCCGCCTGGGTCTTTTCTCCTCTTCCTTCGTCTCTTCCAAGCTACCGTCTTGTCGGACTCCATTCCTCGTGCGCCTTGGCCATCTTCCCGTGGAGTCGTACTCGTCATGACTAGCAATACAAAGTGATGGTCAAGTAGTATACCATTCCAAAGTGTCATATCGAGGTTCACATAGCGGAAGGAGTTCACCTTTGATGTCCATGGTGACTTGTGGGCTCCATTCCTAGGTTGGGCTACATCACTTCACCACCCCACCTCCTTCCCCGGCGGCAGCCGGCATCTCCTTCTCCATCGCGCCACGCGATCCCCACCTCCTTCTCCATCGCGCCACGCGACTTCCACCTCCACCCCGATCCGGCAGCCCAACGCCACCCGATGTTGTCCAACGCGGGGCGGACTCGAGGGCCCACGCCCGCCGCCGGCTTCCACCGCCCCTTGCACCTTCGCCGGCTTCCTCCCAGCTAGCCCCATCTCGACCTGCAGCGCTTATGCGTGTGCGCCGTTTGGACAAGCGGTTTAAAAACTACAAAAAAAAAACAGTGCGGGATACAGAATAAAAATTCACGACCGGAAGTTCACTAACTCATACAGAGAAGTTGACATTAACTAACATCTATGTTCCAGTTTTGAATTTATTTCTTCTGCGAAGTTCACATTGACCGTGTTCGGAGTTCACTTTAAAGGTATTGGAGGTTCATCTCAAACGCATCAGAAGTAACCTTTCTATTGAGAGTTCCCTGAACCAGTCGGAAGTTCGCTTTGCATCGTGGGGGGTCCACTTTAAATATGTCGGAAGTTCTCCTCTGCCACATCGGATAATTACCTTTTTCTTGAAAGTTCTGCTTTCAGGAAAATAACTTTGTACCGAACAGAAGTTCACCTCGAATGCGTCGGCAGTTCATATAAAAAATCTTTGTACGTTACATATTTTTTGGGAGTTCGATTTGAACAAATTGGAAGTTAACTATAAACGCGTCGGAAGTTCAGCTTGAATACGCTGCAAGTTTACCTTTATATCGATGAAAAAAATCCAAATCCAGAGATCGGAAAAAATGTTCGCAATTTTTCTCTCGTGATTTTCACAATTAATAGAAGTTCACTCTCAGAAAATTGCGAAGTTCAAAGTATACAATCTCGAAGTCCAGTCCGAATAACAACATGAAAACAGAGAAAATTCTAAAAATACAGCAGTTTGTAAATTTAAAACTGCTCTTAAACCATGCATAATTTTAAAAAATGGTCCATACAGTAGGATGCGCAATTTTCATACCTTTTCAACGGTATATCATTTGCATCGTTTGGACAAACGGTTCAAAAGCTACAACAAAAATAGTGCGGGATACAAAATAAAAATTTCGCGATCGGAAGTTCACTATCGCACACCCGGAAGTTTATCAACGTGTAAAAGGAAGTTCGGATGCTCTGTTTTTCTGGGCGGAAATCCTACGCATAGAAATCGTTGATATGAGTTCAGTTTGTCCAAATCGACCACCGCTACGTGCAATTGGCAATGATACGAGTCTAATTTGATTCTCCCATGCTGACTGTCTAATCAGTATTATAAACGTGCCAATTTTAATTTCATTCACATGTTATCTTGTTTATCCGTTTTTTGTATTTTCAAAATTAATTAAAAATAGTATATAATTAATTTGAAAAACATTTCTATATGAAAAGGTTGCGTCTAGTCAATATCTTTCCAACGTCATATCATTTGTTACATTTTATTTAGCGGTTTGAAATTAATTGACAAAACAGTGTCCGCTAGATCTAAAAGTCTAAAAAACCGAATTGTGTATTTTCAAAACTGCTCTTAAACCGTTTAGAATTTAGGAAAATATCTAGAGATAGCGAAGATTCATATTTTCCATATCTTTCCAACGACGTATCATTTGTATTAATCGGACAAACGGTGTGAAAACGACATCCAAATAACAGCACAAAAACTGAGAAAAACGTGAAAATGCAGTATAGTCTTTTTAAAATTAATCAAAAACCGTGACGAATTTGAAAACCATTTATAGACAAAAAAGATGCGCCTAATCATTATCTTTCCAACGCAATATCATTTGTGTCATTCCGATAAGTGGTTTGAGAATTATGGCCAAAAAACCGTCCGCTTGTTATACATGTTCGGAAAACAAAAAATATGTATTTCAAAATCTGCTCATAAACGGTAAAGAATTTCGAAAAAAGTGACAGAGATAGAAAAGATGCGCAATATTAACAGCTTTCCAACGGTATATCTTTTGCATCAATCGGGCTTGTGGTTCAAAAGTTATGATGGAAAAACCGTCCGCTGAGAAGGAAGTTAACAGTCTCAAACACCGGAAGTTCAGAAAAGGTGATCTGAATAGTTATTCAGAAACTGGTTCTTGAATTAACAGGGGCTCCATGGTGTATGGGCTCCCAGATCACCAGCCGTAGGATTGATTGATCGTGATCGTTAGGCCATGTGACAAATCCGGGTATGTGAGCTGAATAAAACCCGTTAGTACAACTTAAAACCCGTTTATTTTGCATGGTCAACATGTTTGAATTTTTTGAACCGCGGGATCTTTCCAAATAAAACCAATCAGCAATTAAAGACGCCTTCCTTTTTTATCTGTGTGCGTGATTCCTGCTGAAAAATTGTCAGCGTGAGATCCCTTCCAAAAATGAGGTATCTCGGGCCCTCTTATTTATATGCGCATTAATCATTCCACGATCACAGCTTCACCTTGCTAGCTAGGAATCAATCATCACGTCATGAGCTAGCTAGAGGGTGTGCTTGGCCGAGTTTTGCCAGCGTTGATTTCAATCGATTTGTGGCCCGAGGTATGTAGTTCCTTCCTCACGTACATTCTTGGTGATCTTTTTCATGAACATCGTGGCCGCCGCCACCGTCGGCGATGCTGTCATCGTCGTCGTCGTTGTTCCTTCCGCACGTACATTCTTGGTGATCTTTTTCTCAGATTCACGTTTCTTCAATCCCTTTGTTTTTTAAATGTAGGTATCTAAATGCCCAGGCTACACAAGTGTGCTTTCCCCGCGTTCATATTATACAAAGCTGGTGGAAAATTGTCACGGCGTTCGCTTTCCCGTGAGATCGCTGCATCAAGCTGCATTATTTTGGAGGACATGTATATTGAAAACAGCAAACGTGAACTGAAACATGTTTCTGGTCTCAAACGAGATCGTACCCAGAGCCTAGGATACTAGATTTCTGGTCTCCAAGTGCGAAAATGTAAGTGCTCTTCTGCTACTCATCTTTTTCTAATGCATCACATACCTGGTATTATTTTATAATGGTGGAAAAACTATTGCACCCATGCTTGCTCAAGCTATGCAAGAATGTTTGTCATTGTTCTTCCCTGACCGGACTGAAGATGTGACCAAGTGGGATTACAAGGAACCTCTTGTGCCTACACAGTCATTTGAGTATGACACTTTTCTACCAAACGTTTTTTTCATTAAATTTAAATACTTAGCGTTCTTATTGTCTATCTTGGACCTATAATTTTCAAGGGTCAAAAGTGGCGTGTACACTTTAGAGTTGATGAAGAACTGGAACGGGACTGTGTGTACCAGACAGCTCAACTCGGTAAGTCTGTCATACCCTTTCCTACTAGCCTATATACCTGAATACCCACATACTCTTGTTGGTTACTCTCTTTTTCTGGTTGTCTACACAGGATTGCATGGATAATGCCAGAACCGAGATTCTGATGGACATCCTCACATTAAAAGAGAATGTTGCGTCACTCCATTCGTTCGTGCAAGAATTGATGAGCACTGTTCAATATATCTTCCGATATTCCGATAAATCGACTGATTTATCGCTTCTCGGTGTCTGACTGATAAGATAAATTGGCTGATAAATCGGCCGATAGGTCGATAAATCAGCCGATATGCTGAAAAACCGGCCGATTTACCCCTTATCTTGGGTCGACGATAAGTTACCGATAAGCGATATCCCCAACATTGTTGATGAGGCAATACACATTGTGATACATATGAGGTGCCATACCTATGGACATTGGTGGAACTGAGATTGACGTTGGCTACAGTTATCTTCCATATATTAAGAAATGCCTGTGTAATAATTTCAATGTTTTTCTTTTGGAACAATGTCCTCTACTAAGCGAGTGTTATGTAATAAGTACAATAAGTTTTCTTCTTAAAATTTCCATGGTACTGATAATGGCTGTCTCCTGTGCCCACAACCAATACTTAACAACAACTGAGTATGCATCGATACCTACATATACTTAACATACCACAAGCTAATCATAGTTTATAGCTCCGACTTTTTACCAATTCGGGGTATATTACAAATTAAGTATGTGATATCAACATACCCACAACTCTGAGTACCGGATGATTATTTGAACCGAGTTTCATTTTTAAGTGTGTATCATACGACACGAATATGCAATATCCATAAATACATATAAGCTTCTCGGCGGCGCTATCCGTTAGCGCCCCCTTGACCGTGACGAGCTCATATAACACCGAGCCATGCCTCCGACTCGCCTCTGACATTTCGTACTAGGTATTAACATACGAACATACCCAGTTCTCGCGCCTACATACCCGTAATGACTGCCCACTCCGTGTATCAATTGTTATTTTTCTGAAACTGAGTATGCATCGATACCTACATATACTTAGCATACCACAAGCTAATCACAGTTTATAACTCCGACTTTTTACCAATTCAGGGTATATTTTATAAATTAAGTATGTGATATCAACATACCCACAACTCTGAGTACCGGATGTTTATTTGAACCCAAGAACATCAAGGTACAAGAAACAAATTGGGGGTGGAACACGCAAGAAGAGGACATGTTTGTTCTGCAAGGAAAAAGGACATTACAGAACTCGTTGCCCTTCGAATCCAGAGAGTTCAACGAGGCCCAAGATTGGCAAGGTCTGCAAGACGTGCAAACTACCTATCATGTAATTTTCCCTCAAAAAAAAACCTATCATGTAATTCAGTACTATTAAACCGAGAGTTAAGAAATTACTTAAAAAGCAACCCAATTTCTGGGTATCATGTAGTAGAAGATTTTTGGGGTATCCAGTGCGCACGATCCTATAGCCAAACTAGAAATCAATCAATCAAACAATTAATTAGGACAAATTACAATCATCCGGCCATTAATGCTGGACAACTCGTCCACAATTTCTGGGTATGCATTCCAAGATACGTTAGACCGGTGCCAATGCAGGTTTCTTGACACTGTATCATAGGTAATTTGCTGATGTGTCACCCTAATAAAAGAAGAAAGAGAGAGCAGTTGTATGTAACGATAGAATCGACTCTTAGCGAGAGAATCAAGGCTAATTAAATGTGAAACGCATCCCGTGCTGATTGGGCCACAATCTAAACCACACGACAATCATGCCACAAACTGATCGTGTACAACATGTAGTGGATACGACATATGCATACAGCCCATTGGCATGGTCGTCGCTTATACACCCGTTTCTTAGCATGATACAGCAATTAGAACCGATGCATTGGCACCGGCCTTAGTCAAAAATAACAATGTGTGGTCCACCAATTGAGTCAACCGTTTCCACCTACATCACGATTAATCACCTTTCATTAGCTGTCGTCTATTAAATGGTCATCATTTAATACTCCGAAATTCCATCCTCTCTCCCCTCACACATAGGGGTGGATATCGAGGCAGCTCGACTCAACTCGACTCGACTCGTAAATACTCGTTAGTTAAGAAGCCAACTCAACTCAACTCGTTAACTAAACGAGCTCCAGACCCCAACTTGGCTCGACTCAATAAAAACTCGAGCTGGCTCGGTAAACTCATTAAGCTCGGTAATAATCATTAACAATAAAAGCATGTATAGCGTGAGTATTCCATATTACAACATAAACTTAAATATTCAAACATTTCTTAACAAATCATTGTCCATAGCTTAAAAATCAGCAACATGATAGAACATAACTGCTATATATGGCTTACATGGCTCCAGTGGCTATGCTCCCACGTATGTATGGCCTAAGTATTGTGGGCATTACAGATCTGGATTTCGTGTCAACTATTGATTAACGAAAATATGCAATGGACTAGCTCTCAAAGTTATGATCTCAGGCATATTGCGAGCTACACGAGTTTAACGAGTACTCGTAACTCGACTCATTAAACTCGTTCTTTTAATGAGCAAGAAATGTCAGCTTGGCTCAACTCATAAGTGACCGAGTTCGAGCCGTGTTGAGCCGAATTTTTGAGTACTCGTTAAGCTCACGAGTTTCGAGTTTTATTTCCACCCTACTCACGCACATACGGCATAATGTTTCCCTTAATTGCCCATGCTAACGGGTCGACCTGGTAAACCAGACACCATTGCAGAGCCTCTATTCAGATACCTAATCCGACGGTTCTGATGCATGGTGCCCAGGCTCCATGGTGCCCCATTTGAGCTTCCTATATATCAGATGGGGCACCTAGGAGCATGGGCACCAGGATGGAATACGAACAGTTTTAGGTATGTAGACATATACATATACCTTGGGTATGTATAATCTTGGGTATGTACATGTTGGATATATAGGAGCATACCCAAGATATACTTTAGGTATGTATAGTCGTCTACATAACCAAAATGTACTGTATTCTATCCTGATGCCCGGGCACCATGGAGCATCTGTTAATTTACCTATATATAGTGCAGAATAATTATTCTGCTCCCGAGTCGATCGGCCGAGCCGGTCCAGCTTACACAAAACCTGTTGCGACCGAACCGGTGCGCGGTGCCCCACCCGTCCCAACGCTGTTACCATAATTTAGTTTTTCTTTTTACATCGACGGTTTTATCCCCTGCTTTGGGTCGTGGCCTCGTGGGTACAAGCTAGAGTACGTGAGTGCTCTTCCGTATTTTCATAAGGTGGAGGCGAGTGGCGAGCGGTTGCAGTTCGCCATTGCTCCCGGCGGCGAGGTCTGCAGCTGGGGACTGCGCCCGGCGGCGAGCGTCTGCATCTCCGATTGCGGCGCGGTCCGGAGCTGGGGATTACGACGGGCGGCGACGGCTGCAGCTGTGGACTGGCCGGCGGCGAGCGGAGTGTACCGGAGCTGTGGACTACGGCGGGCGTCGAGCGGCTTCAGATCGAATTGCGGCGGGCGGCGAGCGGCTTCAGATCGAATTGCGGCGGTCGGCGAGCGGGTGAGCGCTCTGGATCTTCTCGGCTCGGTCGTCGTTTGCTGGTGAAATCGGCGCCGGCGTGGTCGGTCGGCCTATTGGATAGGCGGCAATGGCAGAGTGGTGAGCGGCCTCACTCTCAGATTCGACGTGTATTGTCGCATCCCCTTGCTAGGTACCTGAATTTTTTTTTCTTGTTTTAATCTGCGTGCACGGATTTTTTTTATGGCCTCCGCAAGATCTGATCATTTGCGTTTCTGATCTGGTCTCAGGGACAAATCAAAAAGATCTCTCTCCAGACGAGACCTACGACAGTACGGCTGCCTTGATTCCTGCTAGCTGCTACCTCTTTTTTTTTTTTTTTTTTTTTTTTTTTTTTTTGCGGGGGTCTACCTTTTTTGTTTCGTCTTCCATAAACAGGTATACCAATCCTGTTGTTCCATCAAATGTTCATTATCAGATTAAACAATAGGAGATTGCATCATCACCTCCAGTCTGCCCTTTTCTGAACATGAATACACGTATCTTTCAAGTCCACTGTCAACATTTGTATCATTTATTTTCGAAGGAATGATGCTCTTTCTGCAATCAGACTGTGGCGCATAGTGTCTTGGATTAATTCTGTAAATGATACTCGTACTTGATTTGAGGTGGCAAAACATGCTGCTGATAATCATGTGACGAAGACGACATAGTAGTACAGAACTACCAATTGGTTTGGACGTTTGGTTAGGTTTAACTTTGGAAAATGGATTCACCCCGTATTGGCTAGTTCTAATTACCCACGATTATTCATGGATTAAAAACAGAAGCCTTTAGCCTTCCCAGTATACAGCAGGATAATGAGCTAATATAGGCCTTGTTTTTGATGAATGACTGGATGCTATTTATTTTCGCTCTCTTACAAATGCCTTGTCATATATACTTTTTGGTCGTGCTTCTCCAAGCATTTTGTAGGGAAGGCCTCTCTAAGCTTTATGTGAGTATCTGCCCCATGTAAAAACCCCAATTATCTATTATGTTACTCTTTCCTGTATAACCAATGAAAGTGACATCTAATTAGAAGGGGTCATTTTTAGTTTTGTCTATAGGTGTGCGTTAGTGAACATTACCTTTTGGTTAGTTTTTTTTTTTTTTTGCCAGGGTGTTTCTTTCAATACCTTAGTGGGTGAATAGAATTCTTGCTTGTGCCTTAGTTTTTCAGAATCCTTGTTTCTGCCTAACACGTAGTAATTCTTCTGGAATCTGAAAACAAATTGAGGGATGGAAGAAGATGTATGCAACGGACTTGGAGACGAAGAGCAAGTATCTATAGACAATGTTGCGTAGACGACAAATTTTTCAGGGTTTTTGTTCATGTTGTAGCTGTCCTTCTGTCGCCTGAGCTGATCTCAAGACTGAATCCAGCGAGCTTTTCTGGTTCAGGTAGTGTTTCAGTTTTAAAATTGGGGTTTCGTGGTCTAGTATTGATTTTCTTGCATCACTTCGATCTTAGAGATCCACGGTTGTTAGTTTCAGAAATACATGTCCTAGATCATATTTTAGCAGTCAAACCATCAGGGGTGAATCTCATCATGTTTGATATTTGCCCAAACCATCAGCAAGTTGTTTAGATCATAGGAAATAGTATTTATTTATTAAATGACTTTGTTTATGGCCACTGAAAAAATTGTAAGGCCACATTTCGAGAATGTGGTTATTTTTCCTCCCTCGTTGTGATTTTTCGGGCACATGAAGCCATACTGACTATTCTTCCATGGTGTGATATTAGGCAGACATCCCATCCCACTACGCCATTTATTATATGCTGCATGATTTATGGGCAGTTCAAGGCATCCTCGTAATTCTTACATCGGGCCAAGATTTGATGCGGGTACTTGTTATGTTACATGCCTTCACGTGCATCATAGTCCATAGATGCAGGATTGCATGCTTCCTTGCTGTTTTTCTCCCTTCGTATACTCATTTTGTTGTCAACCCTTTTTGGATGCTTCTTACAGAGTACTTTTCTGCTGTTTCAGGTATCAAAAGCGAATTACTAACCATCGAGAGGAGAAATGCATAGTCATTTATCCACTAAGCCTGACAACTACTTACATTGGCAATGATGACATTTGGGAAGAAACCAGGATGCCTTCTGCACTCTTGTATAACGAAAGAGGCACAAGCCAACTCTTTTTGCTTATTTAACTAGGATTGTATAGAATATTACAAAATTGTATGAACTTCCGACTATATGTCAATTTTTTTGTAAATCTGATTGCAAATGGCTGTAGTTCGTATCTTTGGATGTTCTTTTTGGGAATATTGGACCAAAAACCATGCATGTAAGGCTGTAACTTTTACCTTATTGGTAAAAAGCCTATGTTCGTATTTCTTACGTGGCATGATTAAGGTATGCCACTGGTTATTACATTGTGTGATTTTACACAAACAGGTTTTTCCGGTAGTTCTTTTTTTTTGAAATGTAAAAAAATAACTCCGTATGGTTATAAATTTTTTTTACGGCAATGTAAAAACTATTTTCATCGTCTAATGTAACACAAGAACTACCGGCAACCAGAAACTAATTTATTTTTTTCAAACGTCAGCTTTTGTAATCTCCGTTTCTAACTTGGATTCCCACGATACCAGTTTTGACTTTTCCTTACGTAGCATGAGGTGTTTCTTACGTTGCGGGCTTTTAAACAACTCACGCGGACTGAGCGGATCGTGGGTGGTGCGGTAGTTAGTCTCGGCTGTTCCGAACTTCCGATCTTACGGCGACGTGGCATATTATTACGTTGCATGCAAGGATCGTGGGTTCACACGCGCCTGGCGCAGCGGACGGAGCACGGTTCGACCCGGGTGCAGAATAACTATTCTATACCTGGGTGTCAAATAGCGCGTCCCCATATATACTAGTAATTGAGCACGTGCACATGCACGTAATAAGAAGTGTGTGTGGATGTAAAATTAGATAAATTACATCAAACTTAATCACTCGACGACCATCGCGCAAGCATGTATATTACATAAAAAATAGCTTTCTCACTAAGTCACTATAACATCTGAAGTTCTTGCCAGAAAAAGATCTTCAAGTTTCCATGGCTCCATGTCAGTAAGGCAAATTTGGTCTCCATCATGTGCGCATTTCAAAGGATCCATGACAGTAAGGCAAATTTGGTCTCCATCAAGTTCTCAACTAATCTCCATTGATTCACGCGCATCAGAAAAAGCTCTACATGAAGAATGCTATGGATATTTCAAAATGTTGTCAAGTGACATTGTGATAAGTCGACGATAAGCGGCGGCATGATCCCATGTCGGCGGCCGTGCAGGCTCCCGTGGCGCCGGCCTCATGATCCTCATAATAAAATAGTAATAACATTATAAAGTTGTCGGTGTATGAGTTCCAGATATCAATTCCATTTGAGAATGCCGTCATATTTCCACATGTGGAGTGATGACACCATGGCCTGCCACTTCCCTTGAATATGTAAAAAAGTAATGGTACAAAACACAAGAACATGTCTCTTTAATATTATATGTGAGGCTCATTGCGCAAAAAACAACGATCAAAATTTACAAGACACTAAGGCACAAAACAGTGGTCTGCTTTGTCTTAAAGATTAAATGGAGATGAATCCGTTTGCATGGAGATGAAAACTCTTAGACATGTTAAATTCCTAAGCATGGTCATTACCTAAAACAATTAAGACTTTGATTTGTTCCGTGCAAGGGGAGCCGCCTCCATCCTGCTGGTTAGGCTATTCCAAATTATACACTGAACACATGGATGGAGAAACAGTCCTGGAAATGGAGCCAAAGACTACTTTGATGCTGCAGCATTGTTCAGTTTCGATCGAGTACTTTATGTATGGTCTAGTAACTGTTTGTCTATCCATCGGTTGATGTAAACTGAAGAATTAGACAAAATAATCCAAAATATTTCAGATCCAATGTTGAGATCAAATAGTTGAAAATGCCTCACCTACCACCATCTTGGTTACTGCAGCCTCGTAGCCTCCACTTGCTTATGTGCCTCTTCCAGAGTCTTTGATGTTCTCTGCCTCCAATATTGGTTGAAAACAAAATTGAAGTAAATAATCCAGAATCCTGCATGGCATAAGTAACATTGGGGCATGCATTAAATCCTTGAATGTATATAGAAAAGAAAGAGAAAACACAGAAAAGGTTTTGAATAAATACGACCTGCAAACATCATGTTTCAAATTGACATTTCCCATAAATTCTCTACATAGAGAGAGCCTGCAAAATAGGAGAAAGCATGCAGTCAGTGTATCCAGTAAAAAAGAAAACGAAAATGTAGAAATTAGCATGAGTCAATTGTATTTTTTCCATTATTTTCAGTTATTAGTCAGAGCAATCATCACCGAACGATCTTCTGCCTGTATAATAACACAAAGCATGTTGTACCCCCAGCAAAAATATAGATACCATTATCATTAATTCTCCCCTTCCAGTCATGCTTTTACCAATTGATGCTAGTAGATTGCTATTCAGCTATACATTAGCGAGCCAACATCAAAGAGTACTTCACTATGAATACGTGAGGAGTGGTTGATTAGTACAGATGTTTGAATCAACAATGGAAAAAAATAGAAGTAGTATATCCTGTGCATCACTGGCCCTTGCCCATCGCCAGATGATTCTTCCATCCGCCTCACCATGCTTTGCCGGCTGCTGGAACCATCCTTCGCCGCAATGTTTATTTAGTTCTCTGCAATTTCCAAATGACAGCATACTTCATATCTCTTTTAAACTGCCATACGTACAGTTCCTCATCCACTCCATGATTCATCACGTACAGTAAAAAGTACTGGACTGTAAAAGAGAATCTAGACTGCAGCGTACACAAATTTTAAAGCTAAAGGAAATCGAAAGTACTCACTGTACAGGTTCATCGAGAGGATGAATCGTGTCCTGGCGTTTCTTAGATCGATCTCCAACATCAGTGCAGCCTCGGAGCATCGGCGACTGCCATGCGCCGCGGCCCCCCCACGGGAGCACCGGCGCCCGCTTCGCGCCGGCGGCGCGTCGGGCGGCGTCGGCGGCGGGCGTGTCAGACCCGGTCGTCGGTCAGGCCATCAGGGTCGTCGGGCAGCGGCGCGCTGGCCGTGCGTCTCTGGCCGGCGGCTGGAGGGGGGGGGGGGGGGGGGGGGTGTAGGCTCGCTGTGCTTCGGGCGGGATCTCCGGTCGGGCGAGCGCGTCAAGCGTCGGGGAAGGAAGTTGGGACGACGAAGCCTCCAGCGGGATGTCAGGCGGCGACCGAGCGCGTGGGAGGTGGGTGGAGTTTTTTTTTCCTTAGATGCGTTATTCCGGCTGCGTTCAGTACTCAGTTCCCGAGCGCGTGGTACGTTGGATTAACCGTTTTGCGGTCAGGATTGATTGGATCACCCCTGTCTCTCTCTTTTTATATTAGTGGAGATATATATATGTGTAACACTCAGCGCGCCCGCCCTTGATCGATCGCACGCGAGGTAAAAAGAATGTTTGCATGCGACGTAAGATTCTGAGGCCGCGCGTGCGCGTAACTAGCAGCCCACCATTGTGAGTCAGCCCACACAGCTGAGCCCACGTAAGTTATTTTCATTTTGCTAACGACCGCTGTAATTTTTGTTTTGTTTTGTTTTGCAAATGATCAATGTAAGAATCTTCTGACCGGTGATGTAAATTTTTTGAGGATAATGTAAAACAGGACAACGTGCACTGATTCATCTTGCGCCAGTTAGGCAACCACGAATCAACGTAAGAACTAATGGTGTTCGGCCGTGATAACGTTGATGTGCTTGTAATAATTTGCTAGCCTGATTACACATCGTTAGGAAATAACACCATAATAAGCCTTTTTTTTACATGTACCATAATAGGAGTAAGGCTTAATGTGCCTGTAAAGTGACCCATGGCCTGACATGACGTAAAATCACATACCTGCTGTGCGTTCTAAATCATGCAACCTGAGTTCTAAGAGAGATTTCGTAAGAAAAGAATAAACACAAAATATGTGTGCCTATAGCCTATAGTAGTTACATGAGAAACCTATGGCATACACAATTCAAATCAGAGATACTCCCTCCAATCCGTTAATATTGTCGCAAGAAATCAAGTTAGCAAGTACACGTGGTAGGTATAGCGTGCAACACTTTATTTGGATCAGAGGGAGTAGCTATGACTCACACATGAGGCATGTTAAACCCTGACAAAACAGAAACTAAATATTTTCGTTGATGCCGACCAAGGTTTTTGAGTCGCGGCTTATGAGTCGCCGCTCATGCCCACGACTCGGCGAATAGTCGCCCTAGTCACGCGATTAGTCGAGAGTCGCCATGGTTTTGGGAAAACGACTCGGCGATTAGTCGGCGACTCAAAAACCATGATGCCGACTTCATATCGAATTGGTCACCAGTCTTCCTTCACACAAGCAGCTACACGAAATGGAATTCATTTGATGTTCAGTTCAACGGAGGGGAAGATACACAACTGGCTGGCAAAATGGCAATGGATAAAATACAATGATAAATGGGGAAGTGATGGTTAGCTTGACATATCTTCTCACTGGGATCTCCAAAGTCCAAACAGGACTTCTAAAAGACTAAAACCACCATAACAAACCCCAAGAAAATTAGAGAAGATCTTATGGCAACATACATGCCAACTGCCAAGGATATGTCAATTGATGATACGTGATGGTCATGAGTGATCATCCCCTTCTGGCTGGCTAAAATGTTGAACATGTCACAGGTCCAATGTTTCAGCATTAGCCTTAACCCCAAAAAATAAGCTTGATCAACACTGCCATAGTTATTCCAGAAGGCAATTGATAAATGGAAGGTATTATTCCGAACAACAATGAAAGGTCAAAAATATTGTGATCGAAAATATAACATTCAATATAAAGTAGAATAAGCTAGAGAGTAGCTTGGCTGGCCACAAATCAAATGAACTACATAGTTTTAATTGGAGTATCTCAGCCAGAAAAAAGAAGGAACTACCTTTACCACATATCTGCATGCATGCAAGAGTAGCATAAATTACAATAAGTCCTGCATAAGCAAGGAACCACCGGTGCAAAGACTAAGGACCACATCATGCACCAGCCAAAAATATTGGATTAATTAGATAGATGTCACTGCAATTTCCAGCTCTCAAGTACAACTGAATTCAGAATTCGATTAATTGATATGCTTATGAATGAGTTGATAAAAAATCTGAAGCGGACAAGCAAATTGAAGCGGCACCTTGTTTCACATGAATAGATCCCTATTCATGTACATATACCTGTTCAGATGTGTTCCTATTCATGTGCAAATACCATGTGAATCTAATTTCGGATTTTGGGGACCAATTTCCTAATAGAAAATAAAATACTTCCTTAGTTTAGAGCACCACCTACTTACATCATAAAATTACAAAATATACTTGTTAATTAGCTTCACATTCATCTCTCTTTATCCTGTAAAATAACTCGATGGTATCCCGTTAACCATTTGCCACTAACACACAACAATATAGAAATCTCTGGACAATTTATTAGTGCAAAATTTGAACATAACAAGCTGACACATATGAATAAAGTAGTCATTCTAGAGCAAGGCCACACGTGGGGAAGGGCACAACATATCCATCTATTAATAAAAGTACCAACAATTATACCTGAAGCAGAGGCACACCCTGCACACCCTCGAGCCATGCATAACTTCTGCCCGCCGCCAATGCCTATGATTGGATATCATAACTTCCGCATATTGATTACCGAGCTGCCGCAAACCTGAATTACGGTAAAAACTATCTGATCAAGAAGATATCATAATTCTAGAGCCACTAATACTTGAAACTCCAGCAATACTGTTAAGTACAAAAGTAAAATATTTCTGGGCACTCGCTCACACAAATTTAGCTTCCATGGCTTTGGAAAAACTGCTGTAAATTTTCAGAAATGGAAGATAAATTGCTCTCGACTATGCTATGATGCCATCACTATCTTCATATTGCTACTGCATACACCTTGTATTCGGAAATTTGCATCACGTTATTATTGACAGATGAAACCAACTCAGCTTAACTTTCTCATCCTACCATCTAAGCCACTTGACATCAGAACTGATTGCTTGACTGAAGCTCAAATAATCTTAAGAAGTTTGTGGAGCTATTCCTGAGCAACTCATGTAGGTTTTTCCATTATATTTATACCAATAGTTGGAAGGGGGGTTATGACAGAGTCTGCAGAATAACAGTCTGCACAAATCTACATAAAAGCAGTATGGTTTTAACCTAAAAAAATGAAAGAAAAAAGTACGGAACAAGCGCGACCAACATTAAAGTCTAAGCCAACCAGGTAATACTGCCCGGAGCAGTGCGGATGTCAGCCACCGCTGAAGCCAAATCGACACGCCGACCACCACAGCGCCCCCGAGGACACTGTCCAATCGCCTAGGCCGTTCACCGCTCATCACGCAGCCGCTCGCTTTTTTACAGCAACAATAATTACGTCGAGTAAAATTTAACAATTACAAACTAAAGATAATGAAAAAAGGACCAATTATTAGAAGGATGCCCTGATGGCTGTTTAGAAAACTGCAAGCAAGTAAACTAATTAAGAAACATCCAACACTTTGTAATAGAAGGCATATCCTAAACACTAAAGTTTCTCCTCTAATGCCCAACCTTTCCCATCACACCTCTCAACTCTCCTTGAGACACTCTCCTTGAGATTTCTTCCAAGTTCCAAGCATCCGTAAACCAAAAATCTTTCGTTGGATATACATCTCAACCTAGAATTGGTCCATGGTCCATCCATCATGCATGGGATTGTCCCATGATTCTCACTAGAACGACCCCATCAATCAGTCTGTACTAACCAATATGTTATATTCAGAGATTTGTTTATCACAAAAAAAGTTAGATCCAGTTTTCGGATAAGATGGTTAATTCACCATCGGTTTACATAAATGAAACACCCACACAATTGGTCTCCTGCTCTCTTCAAGAACTATGAAAGACGCAACTAGAAAAGCAGCTCCTCACCTAACACAAAACAAAAATCTTGAATCGTAGTAGGATACGGCAGCTGCTCTGCTCTGCTCTGCAAAAGCAAAAAAGGGCAGGTGAAGCAAGGCTCTGACGAGCATAATAATCAGCACGAACATACGCGTCCGGATCATCGCAACCATTATCCCTGTGCGTACACACAGAGACCATAATCTTGAGCGAATCGAAGTGATTGGTGGCGCGACAAGAAATTAACACAAGAACAGCAAGCAATTAAGCAAGTAGACAAGGGGTACAGTAGCAGCAGGAGGACGATGAGATTAATTAGTACGTACGTGAGCCGGTCGCCTCCCAGAGGAGGGTCTCCCCTGCTTGTAGTCGGTGCCCTTGAGGACGCGCAGGAGGAGCAGGTTGACGCCGGTGCGGATCAGGTAGACCGACACGAGATGCCGCCTGCGGCCACGGGCCACCACCCGCCGCGCTTCCCGGCCAAGATGTAGATGCCGCAAGCAGACTCCACCCGCCTGCAACACAACGCTCAGCACGTCGCCATTGCCCCCGATTCACCAGCCGACCACGACGCCGCCTCCCGCCACCGTGATTGCCGCCGCTCACTTGCTCGCTCGCCTCCTGCCGCGTTCAAGAACCAACGGAGATTGGAAAAAAGACACAAATTATCAGATCTTGCGGAGGTCACATCATAATATCGTGCACGTAGATTGAAACGAACAAAATCAGTTACTGATGCGAAAATACTCGTCGAATCTGAGTGAGGCCGCTCACCACGCTGCCATTGCCGCCTATCCAGCAGGCCGACCACGCCGCCGCCGATTCCACCCGCCAACGATGACGGAGCCGAGGAGACCCAGAGCGCGCAGAGCAGACCCACCGCTCGCCGCCGGCTGCTCACCCACTCGCCGTAGCTGGGCTCAGTTCTGAACCGTCTCGCCGCCACACGATTGAAAAGCAGGGGAGAAATGAGGTGACGGGCGTTTGGTTAGCTCCTATACTCTTTTTTTTTTTTTTGAAACAGGTTAGCTCCTATACTCCCCACGATCTAATTGTGGAAAGAAACCGTCGGGTAAAGAAAAATGAAATTACGACCCTGGTCGCTTCGAGCCACACGTACGTGGTTACATCGAACCAAATGGGCGGTCCGGCTCGGTGAACCGACCCGGGAGTAGAATTATTATCCTGCACCCAGGGTGCTTAATAGAGCTTCTATAATTATTATCTTATTATATACTTCTGTGTGTACATACTCTCATACTCAATATAGCTCACATATGAGCTCACCTATGTGGTATATTGAACGTGAGAGTGCATACGCATAGGAGTACAGAACCGTTTTCCCATATATATATATATATATTTATTTATTTATTTATAGAAGCTCAGATGGGGCACCTAGGAGCATGGGCATCAGGATGAAATACGAACAGTTTTAGGTATGTAGACATATACATATATCTTGGGTATGTATACCTTAGGTATGTAGGAGGTACATATGATTTGGGTATGCACATTATGGGGTATGCATACCTAATAATGTGCACATACCTAAGTTATTTATATATATACCTGATCTGTACGCGTACAATTGAACACACATACCCAAGATATATATAACATGTAGATACCTCGAATACACATACCCAAGGGTATGTGTACCTCCTATATACCCAACATGTGCATACCCGAGTTATATGTGTCATCTACATACCCAAAATGTACTGTATTCTATCCAGGTGCCCGGGCACCAGGGAGCACCTGTTAATTTACCTTTATATATATATATTATATATATATATATATATATATATACCATCTATTCTACAACCACTTGTAGAATAACTATTCTACAACCCTTTCTGAACTTCGCGCCGTCACGTAAGTTAACTTCGCCCGTCACGGAAGTGAACTTCGCTGAAATTTCGCAAATAAACTTCTGGGCTACACATAATTTTTTCTGAACTTCGCTCGTCAAATAAGTGAACTTCAAAAAAAAAATCTTAACTGAAATTCGTGGCTGAGCATGATTTTTCTAAACTTCGCTCTCACAGTAAGTAGTGAACTTCACAGAAATTTCACAAACAAACTTCTCGGCTGACCATAATATTTTCGAAACTTCACTCGTCACAAAAAGTGAACTTCAGAAAAATTCGCAAATAAACTTCTCGACTGAGCATCATTTTTTCTGAACTTCGCCCGTCACATACCAGCATTTTGTTAACTTCTCACGACCCTTTTCTGAACTTCTCGTGACATGTAAGTTAACTTCGAATTAATTTTGACAAATCAACTTTTTTTTTGGACAATAATGTGAAGCACGTTTTCACACCTTTTCGGACGATCAGAATTTTTCTAAGAGAAAGGTTAACTTCTCACGTGGATGCAGAAACTGAATTGCCAGTGAGGAATAAGCTAAACTGTCTCGGACCAAAGGATTGAACCCCCAAGCGGACAAAAGTAAACTCACTGATATTTTTGCAATTGTACACATGTAGACCCACGACACCACAGTATACCAGCAGAATGAAAAAAAAAATCATCTGAAAATCGACGGGGGAGTTTAGAATTGACGCACGAGAGAGTTCAGTGCGGCCGCTGTGTGGTTCGTTGTCCTGTTGACCTGCAGGTCTAGCTCATGGTGACACTCGCCAACGACGGTGGAAAGCTGCAGAGCTCGGTAATTCGTCGGATGGCAGTGCAGGGATCTGGATCGGCGACAGAGTAGGCTGGCGACCTCGCACTGTCGGCCGGACAGAGTCCGGGCGGAGATCCCAGGCGTCCAGGAGGCGCGCGGGCTGCGGGAAGCACTAGTGTGCCTCGGGCGGCAGCGCGAAATTAGGGGACAGGGGCGGCGGGGCTCTGGCCGGACGTTCCCATGCCGAGCTTGGCTGCAACCGGAGGTGCCGCGCCGGAGAGGGATCGGCCGGCCGCGGCGCGCTTTACAGGAAGGCCCGGCGGCAGCGCAGTCGAGAGGAAGGGACGAAATCGAGCGTGCTAGCGAGTGAGGACGAGCGGCGCTGTGCGGGTGGTGCCCACGGCAGCCTCGGCCGACGACGGGGAAGAAGAAGGCGTGCGGGGGCCCGGGGCGGCGGCGTCTTGTGAATAGGGAGCACGCGCGGGGGAGACGATCGGGTAGGAGGGTTTTTTTAGGAGCGAGTGGGTAGAACCGGCCGGCCAGGTTCGGGTTCAGAAGCTCTTTATTTAGGGAGGTGTTGTAGAATAGTTATTCTACAATCTTTTAAGAGGGGTTGTAGAATAGTCCCGTGAGCTATTCTACAACCGGTTGTAGAATAAGGATCTACAACCAAAGTTGTACTGCCCTTCTGTTCTACATGTACTGCTCATGTGATCGAGAAGTACAAGTTCCGTATATTTGACGTAGTTTTCTAACCGTTTGTCCGAATTTAGCAAATAATATACCGTTGAAAAGCTAATGAAATTCCGCATCTTATTCATCTCCCGAATTTTTCAAATTGGTTACGGTTTAAAATTAATTTTCAAACTATTCAAATCTGAAAATAGCACAGCGAACGTATTTATCAAATATTTTCTCAACCACTTATCGGAATGATGCAAATAATATGCCGTTGGAAAGTTATTGAAATTCCGCAACTTTTGTGCTTTTACAGTTTTTCCAAATTCTAAACCGATTAAAACTAATTTCTAAAATACACTAATCTGGAACGTGTCCTATACGGGCGGACAGTATTTTGTCCGGCGTTTCTCAACCGATTGTCGGAATAATGCAAATGATATGCCGTTGGAAAGCTATTGAAATTCCGCAACTTTTATGCTTTTACGGTTTTTCCAAATTCTGCACTGACTGAAAGTAATTTAAAAAATACACTAATCTGTAAGTGTCCTATACGGGCGGACAGTATTTTGTCCGGTGTTTCTGTAACACCCCAATTTTTCCTAGACTTAAATTGTGGTGTTAAGTTAAAATTTTCAGAAAACAGCAAAAACTTTTGTTTTATTTCAGTCAACTCTTGCTTGGTGATCTTAGTTGTTTTCTTAAGTTGTTGGTATTGCTTGAAAACTCTTAGTAGCACTTTTATAAAAATTCCTCTAATTTGAATATTGGTGATTGTGATCTTCTTGTTTGTTAAAACATAGCTAATCTAGAGTCCTGGATTAAGCATCTCTGGTGTGGTTTTTGAAATGCACCTCGACCATCTTGCTCCTTGAACTTTCTACTTTTAGGTTATGCTTTGTTTGACCCTTTTAAAACTTGTTTGAGCATAAAACCATCTTGGTGTAAAGGGCTACTCAAAACAGTGACCATTTGGTCATTTTGTCTCCAATTTCTTAATTTTCAAAATTCTTTCTTCATGCTTTTAGAATTAGAACTTTTTGCAACACCTCACTTAGTTCACCACACTCTTGTTTTTGGGTTAGCTCTAGTGTTGACCACACTTTGTCTTGTGAGTTTTATTTAGAAAATCAAATTAGTGTTAGATTGTTAATCCTAAAACTTAGCTAAACCTAGCCCTCCCCTCTCCAACGGCTCCCTCTGCTGGAGTCAAAGAAGAAGACCAGCACCCCACCCCTGGACCCACATGTCACTCACCCATCTCCCTCTCCACCACCCCTCTTCTCCACTCATCACTCCCCACCCTCCACCGTGGCCAATGGGAGCTCCTCTCCTCCCCTCCCACTGGCCAGGCCAGGCCACGCCACTCCGACCACCTCCACCCTGGCTACCTCCCACCGCCCACCTCAGCCACTGCCCGTGCTCCATTTCCCCTCCCCTTCTCTCCCCTGTCCGAAAACCCCACCCGAGGAGGAGACAATATCCCCAGCTCCACACCGTGCCCCTCTGCTCCCCTTTTCTCTCCAGCAGCACGCCACGCACCCCACCTTCCCTCCCACGACGCCACGCCGGAGCTGAAGCCCTCTGCCGCTCAGGAAGTGAGGTTCTCACCTCGTTCACCGTCGGCGTCGGGCGGCATTTGCCGGCGCATCTCTCCTTCTCCCTCCGCCATTTTCGGCCGTGGAGTTTCCTCTCGTCGAGGCCTAACCCTTCCCCCTCTTCTTTTTTGCTCAGAGACCGCCGGAGACATCGCCTCCATCCTCGACCCGAAGAACACGCCGCCGCTGTCGCCATGGACTCCGGCCACCCCAGCTAACGCCGTCCACGCCCGAGCCTCTCCCTCGACCTCCTCCTTCATCCCCGGCCCTCCAACGTCGCATGCACGGCCCCTAGGTGAGCTCTCCGGCGAGCTTGCCTTCTCTCTCCCTCTTTGCGCGACCACGGCCGCGTCGCGCTGGAGACGACGCAGGAGAGCCGTCGATCTCCGGATCTACGGCCACGTTTGAATGCGGCGGTCGCTGACCGTTTTCCGCGCCGCGCGCGCGCGGGACGCCGAGTTGGGCCGGCCTGCCTCGCGCACGGCCCAGATCCGCGCCGGCCGCTGCCAGATCCAGCACATGCACGGCCCGCCAACGTTTTTTATTTTCCCGAATTAATCTTTTCAGTTTCTGTTAACTATTTGTGTCTAGTTTAATTCATTTGTGGAATATCTGTGTGTGAAAAATAATTAGGGGTATTTTTGTTAGATGCCTATGTGTTTTCTTAAACATGCAGAAGTGGGTTTGCTCAAAAATATTTAGTATATTTTGCATGGCATTAAATCTTGTGGAAGATGTATTTTCTAGTGTTTTATTTTTAGCAGGAGCTAGGAGTGTACAAATTGAATGAATCCAATTTCTACAGAAAGCTTAAATCAATACTTTTCCATAGGATTTAAACTTGCATGCAGGAGATTCCTAGAACTGGAGTTCTACTCCTTTTGGTTTTGAGACCAGTAGCCTTTGTAGGATTTTTAATTCTTGTTTGGTGATAGCTATTGATGCAAATCCAATTTCTATAGCTTGGTATGACTTCTAGGAGTACTGTGGTAAAAGGGTTCGATTTTAGGAACCTTATTCTAGGGCTTGTGCCTTTTTCTCCAAAACAGCAACTTTGCCTCTATTAAAAGGTCCTATTGCAATTGATTGATTTTAATTGCTTGTGTTTAGGATGGTTTTATATTTATGTCCAGAGGGTGTTTGTGTAATGAAATGCTTGCTGCTTTGCTTAAATACTTTAGATTGTTGTCAACCCGCTACTTAGATTTGACGGTAGCCCATTTTATTTTCCGGTACATTAGATCCGCAAGAGGAGGAGCAGTACGTGGAAACAGAACAGGTCTACGAAGCTGAGCAAGATCAGGGACACTTTGCTGAGCAAGGCAAGCCACCTCACCATACCCTACTGAAATCCTATTATTTCATTAAAGCATGTTTTGTTTTCAAAATAAAATAATGCATGTTTTATTTCTTCTGTGGCACTTTGCCACCCAAAACTATTTTATAAATATTGTTTGGCCAAAGATATCTACTAGTATATAATAGGTTTATAAAAATAGATCTTTACTTGAGAAGCCTTCTACTGAAGGTGCCATCAAGAAAATTATATTTTCTAGTAGTATATCCTTACATCTTTATCTCAAGACTATAGGATGGGAGCCTGGTCTTTGGTAAAATGTTTTCCAGAGGAAAAACCCGAGTCGCTGGGAGCGATCGGCGAGAAAGTATTTTAAAAACCATGTTGCTGGGAGCAAATGGAGGTGTTTATAAAAATCCGAAGTGCTGGGAGCATTCGGAGAGTTTATGAAAACCCGAAGTGCTGGGAGCATTCGGAGAGTTGTGAAAACCCGAGCTGCTGGGAGCAGTCGGAGGTGGAGATGTTTTTGAAAAACAAAGTACAGCCCTAGCGGCCGCCCGAACAATTAACCCGTGCAGCCACATTACCTGACATGGGTAGGGCTTGACCGGAAGCTTGTTTGTATTAATATGGAGCTTCCTCAATTTGCTTAGGGGGTGGCTATGGCCCCTGAACTGGTTGTCGCCTAAGAGAGAGGGACATAAAGAGAGTGGGATTAAGTTCGCCACCAGTTGCACCGATTAGGTCCCCTGTCTTGGCGGTCGGACACCATGGGATGGGTCAAACGGTGCCGGGGGGAAACAACCTAGTTGAAGAGGTATCTCTGTATTAGTATGGACATAGTGAAAAGTCTTGATTAGTGTCCCGACGTTTGACGTATTGTCGTCGGCAATCCGTGGGGTGATCCGCGGCGGTGACCTATTTGATGTGGTGAAAGTGCACCCCTCTGCAGAGTGTAAATCTATTCGAATAGCCGAGTCCTCGGTCATGGACGGTTGGAAAGGCCCCGATCTAGGCGTATGGGCATTTTATGTTTTAAAAAGAAACTGTTTTCGGCAAAGGAGAAAGGAGACATCAAGGAGGTACCTGGGAGGTACGGAATTTGGGAGAAGATGGTTGGTCTCGGGGAGTCAACCAGTCGGAACCCGGAAAAGAGAAAAGGGGCATCCCTATCCTAGTGTCCTTGAAAAGTTTTACAAAATGTTTTACAAAGAAGTGGAGATAGTTCCGGCGATCTCTACAAAAGAGAATTCTATCTCTAAATGTTTCTTTTTAACAAAGATATAGAGATGTCGTATTCTCTATGTCTAAAGGCATCGTTTACGAAAACTAAGACCTATAGTCAAATATAGCAGCTATCCCAGTTTTCGAAAACGTTTATTTGCATTATCATGAAAACTTAAGCCTGGTGGTGGTCTTGCGAGTACGTAATTGTACTCATGGCTGTGTCCCTGGATATACAAACGTCCAGGTTTCTACGAGGAGGCCTATGCCGAGGAGGAGGAGTATGTCGACGACTACGCCGCTTAGCTGTCACCGGTCAACTGCACTTGTGGAGTTGCGTCCGTTGGAGACGAGGGCCGACGCTAGCCACGAGCTTCCGCTGTATCTTAGTTAATTCCGTCCTGCGCGACGATGATTTGCAGACTTGGTCATGTGACCACTTGTGTTGTAAGACTTTTATTCGTACGACTTGAATGATGTAACTCTTGATACCATGTTGGTTATGTGATTGCGATGCACTGATCATTGGGATCGTGATCTATTTTACATAACGTGGGCTTCTCGGACTTCGGTACGAGGGGTCCTTACAGACTTGGTATCAGAGCCATCGTTGACCTTAGGAGACTTTAGCTAGGTTGGGCGTCGACGTCACGCAAAACTGTTTTTCCTTAAAAACTTAGGAGAGGTGTTTAAACTTGCGGAATATACTGCTGTATCCTCTCCCCTCTATTTTAACTACTATAAATAACTTTACTTGCATAAATTGTTTTACTTGTTGCTACTTAAAATTTTGCACACCGATCACTAATTAAACCTTCATTTAAAATTTTGTGTAGATGGCCGACGGGTTTACGACGAGTATCCAGCTGGGGGCGATACCTACCCCGGGAGCGACGCCACTGTTCCAGACCGAGCTGCTTGCGTTGACCAGGCTTTTGGGGCGTCCACTTCCTGAGTTGCGTGGAGGACGCGCTCTGCCGTTAGTCGACGGGGAGATGTCCTGGAGGGTGAGGTGCACCCTTCGAGGCCCTCTTGTGCCACCGTTTGCGGAGGAGCTGACCGTGGAGGCCATCGAGCCCACCCAGACCGCAGCTACTGCGACCGTCCTGCAGCGGGCTCTCGCTCGCTTGGTGCACTTCCACAGCGCCGAGTTAGTCGGCACCCGCTTCGAGTACTTCGAGAGGCGCGACGACCAGGGCCACTCTATGCCCTGCGCCCCCACCCCATCTTTGGGCTGCACGTGGAGGACTTGGGGATCCTCTGGAGCACACTCAGGATCGGCTGATCCACAGCCGTATGGAGAGCGACCTTCGCCGTATGCAGTACGTCGACGCGGAGAACCGCGTTACGGAGGCCGAGCAGGACACCGAGGCTGTGGAGGCCCAGCTCACGGAGTCACTGGACAAGCTGAAGATTGCAGAGGAGAAGCTCAAGGCCACTGAGGAGCGCCTGAGGAGGTCCCGTACCGCGCGCGGGAAGGAGCGGAAGGAGACCCGTCGCTTCGAGGCCCGTTTCAAGACCGCCCGGTACTGGCAGCTCAACCTCACGCGTAGGGTTGATGATCTTGAGGCGACCATTCAGCTACGTGACACCCGGATCGCCGAGCTAGAGGAGGAGCTTGAGGAGTTGCGCAAGGAGAACGACGATCTCCTGCCCGACGACGAGGACCCGATGGAGGATATGGACATGGAGCCGGAGAGCGAGCAGGAGGACGACGACCTTCGCGACGACACCGACGCGGACTCGGAGCTAGTTCTGTCCCAGGAGGAGGACCCCGACGAGCCCCCTTACGACGGCGACGCACTCACTTCACCTGACGTCGCTGCCGCGGACGAGTAGCTACTTCGAGTAGTTCTTTTGAGTTAGGATCACCCTGTCGCGAGCTTGTTATGTTGCGATCGAGTGACCTTGTTGTCATTAGTATGTGGTAGCCTTGATGGTTGTAAGGCGATTGTTGTGTTAGACTTTGTATTTGTGAACTCATGTGAGTCGTATCGAGACCCTATTATCGAGCTAGTTATCCCATTTGTGCCATGTGTTCTTGCTGCATTTGTATGATGTTCCTGTTTGCATGGTTGGCATGTTTTCTTCTACCTCAAATGTTTTATTTATTATTTGTTTGGAGTTTTAATTCTGCCGTTTTCTAAACTTCAGTATGGCGAGAGATCCACCCCCACCACCCGAGCCCACTATGGCCCAGCTGATGCGCCTCTTCATGGAGGACCGTGAGGCCGCTCGTGCCGAGAGGACAGCGAACCTCGCCACACTGCAGCACCTGGCCCAGATTGCCGTCAACCCTAATGGTGGCAATGGCGGCAATGGCAATGAAGAAGGCCGTTCCAAGCTGCGAGACTTCCAGAACACTAATCCCCCGGTGTTCTCTCAGAGGGTGAATCCACTTGACGCGGATGACTGGATCCGCTCGATCGAGAACAATCTAGAGGTCGCCCATGTTGGCGACAATGAGAAGGTGGTCTATGCTACTCACTACCTCTCAGGTGCCGCCCGAGCATGGTGGGAATCAGTTAAGGCACTGCTGCCTCAAGGTGAAGTTGTGACCTGGGAGGCTTTCAAGACCAAGTTTCAGAAGCGGTACGTGCCATCAGGTCAAGTCAGCATCATGCGAGAGAAGTTTCTGCGACTAAAGCAGGGTGGTATGTCAGTGGGTGAGTATCTGGAGGAATTCACCACCTTGGCAAGGTATGCACCTGCCGACGTGGACACGGAGGACAAAAGGAAGGAAAGGTTCCTGAACGGGCTGCATGATGAAATGCAGTGCATCCTGGTGGTGATGCCATTCAACGATCTGGAATCTTTGGCTGACGCCGCCATCATGATGGAGCACAAGCGTAAAGCTCTATGACAACCGCAAGCGCCGCCAGATGATGCAGCAAGGCAGTAGCAGTGGCAGCAACAACAACAACAACAACAACCAGCGCCTGCGCCTCACCCCTTCACCTAGGCCTGCTATCAGCCGCCACGACCTGCGTATCAGCCATCAAGACCTCGTCGTATGCACCCGTCCGAGTTACCCCACTCGCCCACCTGTCCCTCGCCCAGGAGGCGGCTACAATCCTGGTCTCAATTTCACTCGGCCGCCAGCACCAAGACCCACCGGAGGATGCTTTGCCTGTGGACAGCCTGGGCATTTCTCAAGGGACTGCCCCACCAAGCAACCTGTTGATAATCGCCCCAATGCGACCAAGATGAACCAGGGATCAGTCCGACCCCCTGGAGGCAAGGCCCCTTACCCAAGGAAGCCTGGAACCGTGACAAGGGACACCTGAACCACATCAGCGCTGAAGAAGCCCAGGAGGCACCTGATCGTGATGGGTACGTTCCCTGTCAACTCCGTACCTGCTGCAGTTTTGTTTGATTCCGGAGCATCCCATTCGTTTGTTACCGAACCGTTTGTTGAGAAAAGTGGGATGGTCCAACTTTGATGCGCCGACCTATGTTAGTGCAAATTCCGGGAGCCACCACTAAGACTAGCCTTTCGTGCAAAGAGGTGCCCGTAGAAATCCAGGGAGCCCGATTCCATGCTGACCTTGTGGTTTTGGGAAAACAAGGTATAGAAGTGGTTTTGGGAATGGACTGGATGGCAGTAAACCGTGGAGTTATAGATTGCAACACAAAAACTATCTCCCTCACCAGTCCGGAAGGAGTTGAGGTTGTGCACACATCTTCGATGCACTCCTTGTTAGGGCATTGTCACAAGAGTATAGCTAAGCCTGCCTGGAGGAGGTGCCAATAGTTTGTGAGTATCCTGATGTGTTTCCCGAAGAGTTACCCGGTATGCCGCCTGATCGGGATATCGAGTTCATCATTGAGTTAGTCCTGGAACTGGACCCATAGCTCAGAAGCCTTACCGTATGAATCCCCAAGAGTTAGAGGAATTGAAGAAGCAGTTGGATGACATGCTTAGGAAAGGACTGATTCGCCCCAGTGCCTCCCATGGGGATCTCCAGTGATCTTCGTGGATAAAAGAGACGGTACCACTCGCTTATGTGTGGACTACCGGAAACTGAACGACGTGACCATCAAGAACAATACCCCTGCCCAAGATTGAGGATCTGTTTGATCAACTCAATGGAGCTCGAGTCTTTTCTAAGATCGATCTCCGCACCGGTTATCACCAGCTGAAAGTAAGGGAGACGACATCCCGAAGACAGCCTTCACCACTCGTTATGGGTTGTTTGAGTCGACCGTAATGACCTTTGGCCTGACCAATGCCCCGGCCTACTTCATGAATCTCATGAATAAGGTGTTCATGGATTATCTGGACAAATTCGTAGTGGTTTTCATTGATGACATCCTGATTTACTCCAAGTCAGAAGAAGAGCATGAAGAGCACCTG
Organism: Poa pratensis; assembly: GCA_947311845.1. NCBI lineage: Eukaryota > Viridiplantae > Streptophyta > Magnoliopsida > Poales > Poaceae > Poa > Poa pratensis. The sequence continues at coordinate 5,844,082 of CAMZMU010000083.1, forward strand.
AGTTGGTTTTAGGCACCCTTCGTGAACACCAGCTCTATGCCAAGTTTAGCAAATGTCAATTTTGGCTGAAGGAAGTGGCATTCCTTGGGCATGTTATCACGGCCGGAGGATCGCCGTTGACCCCTCTCATATCAAGGCTATAGTTGAGTTCCCGACCCCCACCAACCAGACCGAAGTGAGATCTATCCTCGGAATGGCTGGGTATTACCGCAAGTTTGTCGAGGGATTCTCAAGTATTGCCAAACCCCTCACCCAGTTACTGAAGAAGGACAAGAAGTTTGAGTGGACTGACAAGTGTGAGGAGAGTTTCCAAGAACTGAAGAAGAGATTAACCACCGCACCCATCCTGACTATGCCTGATGTGACCAAGGATTTTGTCGTATATTGCGACGCTTCCAAGCTTGGACTAGGTTGTGTCCTCATGCAAGAGGGCAAGGTAATCTCCTATTCCTCGCGACAACTCCGCAAGCACGAGCAGAATTACCCCACCCATGACCTTGAACTTGCTGCCGTGGTTCACGCACTCAAAGCCTGGCGCCACTTTTGATGGGCAACCGTTGTGACATCTACACTGACCACAAGAGCCTGAAGTATATCTTCACCCAACGGGAGTTGAACATGAGGCAGCGTAGATGGATAGAGCTCATTAAAGATTATGACCTAGACATCCATTACCACCCTGGAAAAGCCAACGTCGTAGCCGATGCCCTTAGTCGACAGCCATGCTCTTTCAACACCATGATCAAGACCCGGCAACCAGCCCTCTGGGAAGAGCTGGACAAGATGGGAATTGAAGTGGTTAGTTATGGAGCGTGGATCAACTCATGTTGCAGCCAACACTTTGGGATCAGATCAAGAAAGCACAGAAGGGTCACAAGAGTATCGAAGGCATCAAGCTTAGAATGGCGAAGGAAGAGGTCCCGGTTCACCATTGACCCGAGGGCATTCTCTGGTATGAAGGCCGCATCTGCGTACCGTCTGATCACGACTTGAAACAATGATTATGAAGAAGCCCACGAGACTTTGTACTCCATCCACCCCGGTGGAACCAAGATGTACCAGGACCTCAAGGAGAAATTTTGGTGGCACGGCATGAAGCGAGAGATTGCATTCTTCGTTCAAACTGTGATATCTGTCAGAGAGTCAAGGCCGAACATCAACGACCCGCCGGATTACTCCAACCTCTAAGATACCCGAATGGAAGTGGGATGAAGGTATGGACTTTATCACGGGTTACCCCGGTCCAATCGAGGACACGATGCCATTTGGGTCATTGTGGACCGACTCACCAAGGTTGCACATTTCCTTCCTGTCCACCTACCGATCTGACCAGTTAGCCGATTTATACATGTCCCGTATCGTCAGTCTCCATGGGATACCCAAGACGATCGTATCCGATAGAGGAACCCAATTCACCTCTCGTTTCTGGACCAAGCTTCATGAAGAGTTAGGAACCAAGCTCTTTTTCAGCACCGCTTATCACCCCCAGACGGGAGGACAGACGAGAGAGTCAATCAAATCCTTGAGGATATGCTTAGAGCCTGTGTGTTAGCTTATGGAGCCAAGTGGGAGGATTGCCTGCCGTTTGCTGAATTCTCCTACAATAATAGTTACCAAGCCAGTTTGAAAATGGCCCCATTCGAAGCTCTGTACGGACGTAAATGCCGTACTCCCCTGAACTGGTCTCAAACAGGGGACAGTCAAGTTTTCGGAGTCGATGCCCTGCGAGAGGCCGAAGAGCAAGTTCAACTAATCCGAGACCGTCTTAAAGCCGCTCAGTCCAGGCAGAAAAGTTACGCCGACTCCAAGAGCGTGACTTATGTTTCAAGACCGGCGACATGGTGTACCTGCGTGTTACTCCACTCAAAGGGATGCAACGTTTTCACGTCCGGGGAAAGCTTGCACCCCGCTACATCGGTCCTTTCAAGGTTCTCTGCCGAAGCGGGGAGGTATCTTACAAATTGGAACTACCCTCTCACCTGTCCGAGTTTCATGACGTATTCCACGTATCCTTACTCCGGAAGTGTCTGCAAATCCCCGGCGCTACTCACTCATATCAGGAGGTGGACCACCACACTATAGACCTCAACCACGACCTCACTTATCGAGAAAGGCCACTCCGGGTGCTTGAGGAAGATATCCGTCTGACTCGTAGACGCAAGATCAGGTTCCTGAAAGTCCAGTGGAGCAACCACTCAGAAGAAGAAGCCACTTGGGAGCGTGAAGATTATCTGGAAAGGGAATTTCCTGGTTTCCTTTCTTCTTCAACTCCGGAATCTCGAGGACGAGATTCTCCTAAGGGGGGAAGGTCTGTAACACCCCAATTTTTCCTAGACTTAAATTGTGGTGTTAAGTTAAATTTTCAGAAAACAGCAAAAACTTTTGTTATATTAGTCAACTCTTGCTTGGTGATCTTAGTTGTTTTCTTAAGTTGTTGGTCTTGCTTGAAAACTCTTAGTAGCACTTTTATAAAAATTCCTCTAATTTGAATACTGGTGATTGTGATCTTCTTGTTTGTTAAAACATAGCTAATCTAGAGCCCTGGATTAAGCATCTTTGGTGTGGTTTTTGAAATGCACCTCGACCATCTTGCTCCTTGAACTTTCTACTTTTAGGTTATGCTTTGTTTGACCCTTTTAAAACTTGTTTGAGCATAAAACCATCTTGGTGTAAAGGGCTACTCAAAACAGTGACCATTTGGTCATTTTGTCTCCAATTTCTTAATTTTCAAAATTCTTTCTTCATGCTTTTAGAATTAGAACTTTTTGCAACACCTCACTTAGTTCACCACACTCTTGTTTTTGGGTTAGCTCTAGTGTTGACCACACTTTGTCTTGTGAGTTTTATTTAGAAAATCAAATTAGTGTTAGATTGTTAATCCTAAAACTTAGCTAAACCTAGCCCTCCCCTCTCCAACGGCTCCCTCTGCTGGAGTCAAAGAAGAAGACCAGCACCCCACCCCTGGACCCGCATGTCACTCACCCATCTCCCTCTCCACCACCCCACTTGTCCACTCATCACTCCCCACCCTCCACCGTGGCCAATGGGAGCTCCTCTCCTCCCCTCCCACTGGCCAGGCCACGCCACTCCGACCACCTCCACCCTGGCTACCTCCCACCGCCCACCTCAGCCACTGCCCGTGCTCCATTTCCCCTCCCCTTCTCTCCCCTGTCCGAAAACCCCACCCGAGGAGGAGACAATATCCCCAGCTCCACACCGTGCCCCTCTGCTCCCCTTTTCTCTCCAGCAGCACGCCCACGCACCCCACCTTCCCTCCCACGACGCCACGCCGGAGCTGAAGCCCTCTGCCGCTCAGGAAGTGAGGTTCTCACCTCGTTCACCGTCGGCGTCGGGCGGCATTTGCCGGCGCATCTCTCCTTCTCCCTCCGCCATTTTCGGCCGTGGAGTTTCCTCTCGTCGAGGCCTAACCTTCCCCCTCTTCTTTTTGCTCAGAGACCGCCGGATACATCGCCTCCATCCTCGACCCGAAGAACACGCCGCCGCCGTCGCCATGGACTCCGGCCACCCCAGCTAACGCCGTCCACGCCCGAGCCTCTCCCTCGACCTCCTCCTTCATCCCGGCCCTCCAACGTCGCATGCACGGCCCCTAGGTGAGCTCTCCAGCGAGCTCGCCTTCTCTCTCCCTCTCTGCGCGACCACGGCCGCGTCGCGCTGGAGACGACGCAGGAGAGCCGTCGATCTCCGGATCGACGGCCACGTTTGAATGCGGCGGTCGCTGACCGTTTTCCGCGCCCGCGCGCGCGCGGGACGCCGAGTTGGGCCGGCCTGCCTCGCGCACGGCCCAGATCCGCGCCGGCCACTGCCAGATCCAGCACATGCACGGCCCGCCAACGTTTTTTATTTTCCCGAATTAATCTTTTTCAGTTTCTGTTAACTATTTGTGTCTAGTTTAATTCATTTGTGGAATATCTGTGTGTGAAAATTAATTAGGGGTATTTTTGTTAGATGCCTATGTGTTTTCTTAAACATGCAAAAGTGGGTTTGCTCAAAAATATTTAGTATATTTTGCATGGCATTAAATCTTGTGGAAGATGTATTTTCTAGTGTTTTATTTTTAGCAGGAGCTAGGAGTGTCCAAATTGAATGAATCCAATTTCTACAGAAAGCTTAAATCAACACTTTTCCATAAGATTTAAACTTGCATGCAGGAGATTCCTAGAACTGGAGTTCTACTCCTTTTGGTTTTGAGACCAGTAGCCTTTGTAGGATTTTTAATTCTTGTTTGGTGATAGCTATTGATGCAAATCCAATTTCTATAGCTTGGTATGACTTCTAGGAGTACTGTGGTAAAAGGGTTTGATTTTAGGAACCTTATTCTAGGGCTTGTGCCTTTTTCTCCAAAACAGCAACTTTGCCTCTATTAAAAAGGTCCTATTGCAATTGATTGATTTTAATTGCTTGTGTTTAGGATGGTTTTATATTTATGTCCAGAGGGTGTTTGTGTAATGAAATGCTTGCTGCTTTGCTTAAATACTTTAGATTGTTGTCAACCCGCTACTTAGATTTGACGGTAGCCCGTTTTATTTTCCGGTACATTAGATCCGCAAGAGGAGGAGCAGTACGTGGAAACAGAACAGGTCTACGAAGCTGAGCAAGATCAGGGACACTTTGCTGAGCAAGGCAAGCCACCTCACCATACCCTACTGAAATCCTATTATTTCATTCAAGCATGTTTTGTTTTCCAAATAAAATAATGCATGTTTTATTTCTTCTGTGGCACTTTGCTACCCAAAACTATTTTATAAAATATTGTTTGGCCAAAGATATCTACTAGTATATAATAGGTTTATAAAAATAGATCTTTACTTGAGAAGCCTTCTACTGAAGGTGCCATCAAGAAAATTATATTTTCTAGTAGTATATCCTTATACCTTTATCTCAAGACTATAGGATGGGAGCCTGGTCTTTGGTAAAATGTTTCCAGAGGAAAAACCCGAGTCGCTGGGAGCGATCGGCGAGAAAGTATTTGATAAAACTCAGGTTGCTGGGAGCAAATGGAGATGTTTATAAAAATCCGAAGTGCTGGGAGCATTCGGAGAGTTTGTGAAAACCCGAAGTGCTGGGAGCATTCGGAGAGTTTGTGAAAACCCGAGCTGCTGGGAGCAGTCGGAGGTGGAGTTGTTTTTGAAAAACAAAGTACAGCCCTAGCGGCCGCCCGAACAATTAACCCATGCAGCCACATTACCTGACATGGGTAGGGCTTGACCGGAAGCTTGTTTGTATTAATATGGAGCTTCCTCAATTTGCTTAGGGGGTGGCTATGGCCCCTGAACTGGTTGTCGCCTAAGAGAGAGGGACATAAAGAGAGTGGGATTAAGTTCGTCACCAGTTGCACCGATTAGGTCCCCTGTCTTAGCGGTCGGACACCATGGGATGGGTCAAACGGTGCCGGGGGGAAACAACCTAGTTGAAGAGGTATCTCTATATTAGTATGGACATAGTGAAAAGTCTTGATTAGTGTCCCGACGTTTGACGTAATTGTCGTCGGGCAATCCGTGGGGTGATCCGCGGCGGTGACCTATTTGATGTGGTGAAAGTGCACCCCTCTGCAGAGCGTAAATCTATTCGAATAGCCGAGTCCTCGGTCATGGACGGTTGGAAAGGCCACCGATCTAGGCGTATGGGCATTTTATGTTTTAAAAAGAAACTGTTTTCGGCAAAGGAGAAAGGAGACATCAAGGAGGTACCTGGGAGGTACGGAATTTGGGAGAAGATGGTTGGTCTCGGGGAGTCAACCAGTCGGAACCCGGAAAAGAGAAAAGGGGCATCCCTATCCTAGTGTCCTTGAAAAGTTTTACAAAATGTTTTACAAAGAAGTGGAGATAGTTCCGGCGATCTCTACAAAAGAGAATTCTATCTCTAAATGTTTCTTTTTAACAAAGATATAGAGATGTCGTATTCTCTATGTCTAAAGGCATCGTTTACGAAAACTAAGACCTATAGTCAAATATAGCAGCTATCCCAGTTTTCGAAAACGCTTTATTTGCATTATCATGAAAACTTAAGCCTGGTGGTGGTCTTGCGAGTACATAATTGTACTCATGGCTGTGTCCCTGGATATACAAACGTCCAGGTTTCTACGAGGAGGCCTATGCCGAGGAGGAGGAGTATGTCGACGACTACGCCGCTTAGCTGTCACCGGTCAACTGCACTTGTGGAGTTGCGTCCGTTGGAGACGAGGGCCGACGCTAGCCATGATGTAACTCGTGATACCACGTTGGTTATGTGATTGCGATGCACTGATCATTGGGATCGTGATCTATTTTACATAACGTGGGCTTCTCGGACTTCGGTACGAGGGGTCCCTACAGTTTCTCAACCGCTTGTCGGAATGATGCAAATGATATGTCGTTGGAAAGATACCGGCGATACGCAACTTTTTCGTGTTGACCGATTTTTCAAATTACTTACACTTAAAAAGTAATTTTAAAACTACTTAACTCATGACACCGGTGTTTCACGGTAGGTGTGAGATTTAATTGACGAATTTAGCACTTTAATTCGTAATGAAATGCACTACTTATTGTAATTAAACTCATATTACACCATATGAATCATTTGCTACTGACATTTGAGGAGTAAAACACTCAAATCGACGAGATTACTATGATATATTTCCGCCCCGAAGAACAGAGTACTTGAACTTCTCTCGACACATACCTGAACTTCTCTGTTGATTCGTATGTACTGCCAACATAGTTTTCATGATTAGTGTTTACTAAAACAGCGATAATTTTCTCATACGATTTTCGTTTCAGCTCTATGACCACTCAAAATGCTCGTACTGGAAAGATGCATCTATTAAATTTACCGGTATAACCGGTAACGAAAATCTCAAAAATCAATTTTTAAGTGGGGTTTTTTTGCAGTCAAAGCTCGGTCAAACCTATTTTACCCGTTTGATAAATTATTTGTTAACCCATCCGATATCGGAATTGAGTGATTCTTGTTGCGCTGGAAAGATGAAGTCAGGGACTATCTACTAAAAAATAAAAATAAAAATAAAAAATATATTTATAGCGGAATTACGAGTATTATTCAGAAAAACATGTTTATACCACACTTGTACTTCCCGGAAGTGAGATATGTACTTCCCACACTTCTAGGCGGGATATTTTACTGTTTCACTAAACCTCCCGGTGGTATGTGAAATTCTCTAACAAAATATCTGGACTTCCCTAAAAACATTCTTGAACTTCTCGGTTTATGCGTGTGTACTGCCGACGGGGTATTTTCACGATTAGTGTTCAGTAAATCAGCGACAACTTTCTCATACAATGTCCATTTTAGGTGTATGACCACTCGAAATGTTCAACCGAAGAATACACATCTATTAAATTTACCGGTAGAACCGGTAATAAAAATCTCAAAAAAGATTTCTAAGTGGGTTTTTTTTGCGGTCAAAGTTCGGTAAAACCTTCTTCATACCACACGTGTACTTCTCGAAAGTTAGTTTTTTACTTCCCGGGTTATTTATGTGTAGTGTTTCGTTAAACTTTCCGGTGGGATGTGAAATTCACAAAACAAAATATTTGTATTTTCCTAAAAACATACCTGAACTTGTCTATTGATTCGTTTGTACTGCCATTTTTGCAACCCTATACTGCCTTGTTTTGTGTCGTCGTTTGTTTTTCTAGAACAATATAACGAGCTCGGCTGAGTCATCGTCGACGCGAAGGTAATAACAAGAAGTTCAATTTATTATTATTATTAATATAATATTATGTCATGTACATGTACTTCATGTGCATAAAGTTTGTACTGTCTACGTTGGCAATACTGTACTACCCTTTGTTTTGTGAGTCTAACTTGTGATTATTTTTTTGTGACTCCTGTTGGTTTTGTGCATCGCCCATATGTGAAGGTAACTAATTCACATGTTTTATATTTCACCAATTAATGGGAGAAATGTCTAACCCATGGTGCGTTAGCGATGGCGTAGCGTTGACGGCGACGGAACCTCCAAACCCTAACGACACCGAGGCTGAGTCCGCCCGTACGCCGCGGAAGCGGCGACGGGCGACGAAGCCGAGCCGTTGGATCAACAAAATCCTGTAATGTGTATTCATTGTGACTTATGGTTGGGGGTGGGGGTGTAGTAATCTCAACTTATATATCTTTACATAGGAGAGATTTAAATCTAATTATTTTGTAGAATTGGATTTATCGAGGCTGAGACGTTGTTATCATCGTGATTAGTATTAGTTTCGATGAGTGTGCTACCTCGATGTTTTTATTTAGAATGACAGATCATTTCATTACTTAACAATCAACAAATAAATGCACTTCCCTTATGGTTGTACTGCTCGAAAAACATGAGTGTACTGCTTTAAAAATGTAACTCGATTCTCAAAGACAAATCAATAAAAATGCAGCTCGTCTACGCGGCAGTGATGGAGCTACGTCACTGCTCAGATGCCATTGAGCAGGCACGAGCCATGGGTGAGCTGCGTCGGCGGCAGCGTCTGTCTACCGTCCGCCATGGACCCAAGGAGGTCGAGCGCCGGCGGTCGGTGGCGGTGGAATAGCGCGATGGTCCTCCACTTGCGACGAAGAAAACGGGCCGGCGCAGGGGCCTGGCACTTGTTTGCTCATGTGTACTGTTTATTTCCGGTACCTGCACTTGTTTGCTCCTCATTACTGTACTGCCTAACAGAGGGATGACTTTGTCCGACAGATGTTGTAGAGCTAGCGAACTTAATTACCAACTGAAAACAATTGTACTGACGTAAATAGGTGGCTGCACTTCCCTTTTATAGCACACCTGTACTGCCCATAGAGAGAAACCCAGATTTTTGCAAAAAAGAGAATGCACACGAGAACACGCAACAACTGGCTCAATGGGCAGCTGTTGTCTAATCAGGAGATGCATCGAGTTGCTGCTGCCCCAAATTAAAAGTAAAAGCTCTTAGTAATATAGAGTTCCTCCTTGCATGTGTTTATGGCGATCCGCATCATAGTGCTACTGAAATGATTTGGGAACATGTTGGTGAGTTTGTTTCCGACAACTTAGGCAAGCCTATGATCTGTTTAGGTGACCTAAACAATATTATGCATGAAAAAGAGTCTTATGGAGCAAATGTGAATTACAAACGTATACGAGCCTTCAATAATTATGTGAAGCAATGTGGCTTGTTTGATCTGGGTTTCTCGGGACCTGCCTACACCTGGACTAATATGAGGTTTTCTACTAGCCCTATTTTTGAACGTCTTGATCGCTGTCTTGCAAATGCTGAATGGTGTAATGTGTTCCCCATGACAAATGTTTTCAATATGCCCATTATTCATAGTTTTAGCGATCATGCTCCTATCTTACTTTCAACTAAGTCTAAATTTAAAAGACCCCGGCTCTCTTTTAAGTTTGAAAATTGGTGGCCCCTTGAGGAAGATTATCAATCTATTGCAAAGAATGATTGGGCTTCTACTGCTGCAAAACCTTTCCATATGCGCACTAACCATCTTGCAGGTACTCTCAGAGTTTGGTGTAAAAATAAAAAGCCACTGCAGCAGCAACTTGATCAGCTACAGAATCAAATAAACGATATCCAGATGCTTCCTGTAGATCAACAGGACCATGCTCTTGAAGCAAACCTAGTAGCCCAATATGAAGGAAACATGACAAAATTAAATGAATTCTACAAGCAAAGAGCAAAAAAGTATTGGGTCACACAAGGTGACAGGAACACATCCTTTTTCCATCAGGCGGTCACAAAGAGGAGGAGAAGAAATAGGATTGTCTCTATTATGGATAGGCAAGGACAAGATCTTTTTGATCCACAAGATATAGCCAATGAATTTATTACTTACTTTCAAAATATCTTTCAGTCGAGTCTCCCTACACATAGTACGCCTGCTGTATTTTCTGTTGCTAACCATGATGTGCAGGATTTCACATATTCCATACCGGACAAAGAGGAGATTTGGAACATTATAAAAGAAATGAAGAAAGATGCCTCTCCGGGTCCGGATGGTTTTAATGTGGGTTTCTATAGGAATGCATGGAGTTGGATAGCTGATGATATAACACATCTGGTGAGGAACTTCTATGAAACAGGTAATATGCCACCAAAGCTTAATGAAACTCATATAGCTCTTATTCCAAAAAAGCTTGCTTGCCACTTGCCCTCTGATTTTAGGCCAATTAGTTTATGTAATGTTGTTTATAAAATTATCTCTAAATCCTTGGCCAACAGATTAAAGCCTCTTTTAGTTGATTACATCCATCCTTCTCAACAGGCTTTCATGGAGGGTAGAAGAATTAGTAATAACATCATTGTTGCTCAAGAAATTGCTCACTCTTTTAGTCTAAAGTCTTTCAAAGGAAAGTGTTTCATGTTGAAAATTGATCTAGCAAAAGCTTTTGATAGACTTGAATGGAATTTTATTGATACCGCTTTAGCTCGTAAAGGTTTGAATGCCCATTTTAGGAATTTGATACATGCTTGCATAGCTACTTCAACTTTCTCAGTTATTATCAATGGGCAGCCTTTTGGTAAGTTTAAGAGCTCGAGAGGCATAAGACAGGGGTGTCCGCTCACCCCCTCTTTTTATCTTAGCTGTTAATGAACTATCCTTGGCTCTACATGAGGCATTACATAATAACAGGCTTTCAGGTATCTCTTTGGGTCCCCAATGCCCTCCTATACACTCCTTATTGTTTGCAGATGACCTTTTAATTTGTGGTGCAGCAACAAAGCAAGAAACGGAAACAATCCTTCAGACCTTAAATCTTTTCTGCTCCCTTTCAGGCCAAGTCCCAAATTGGGCAAAGTCAGGAATTATGTTCAGTGCTCATGTTGATTTGCAGCTTAGGCAAGAAATAAAACATCTATTCCCTGTTCCTGACATTGATGCCTCTTTTATTCATTTAGGTCATCCTCTCATTTTGCCTGCTAAGAATAGATCTGCTGCTTACTCGTTTGTTTATGACAAGTTTAAATCGAAACTTACTACTTATAAGGCAAACCGCATGTCTCACCCTGCTCGTCTTACTCTTATAAAGTCGGTTTTCTCTTCTATCCCTGTTTATTATATGTCAAATATTTTGTTCTCTAAAAAATTTCTTGCTAGTATCACTGCTATCATTAGGAAATTTTGGTGGACAGGGATAAAAGAAGATAACAATTCAAGATATCTTTGCTTAAGGGCTTGGGCAGATATTTGCACTCACAAGAAAAGTGGTGGACTGGGTATTAGAAATCTCCAAGCCTTGAATAAGAGTTTGATTCTGTCAGCAGCATGGAGAATTGCCCAGGACCCAACTAGTAATCTTGCTCTTATTTTAAAGTCAAAATATCATGCAGACACATCAATTTGGAGAGCTAAATCTAGCTGCCCAAAATCAGCTTTTTGGGCGGCCATTTTGAAGGTAAAACCACTTTTAGAATCTGCTTGCTTTACACAAATTGTTGATGGTTCCTCTTCCATTTGGAATTCTCCTTGGTTCCATGGTTGGGAAAATATCCATGATAACTTGATTATTCAACAACCTCCTTATGTGTACCCAGCCATCATCAAAGATCTTTGGAATCAAAATCACAAGTCTTGGAATCAAAACCTTCTAAATTCTTTGTTTCCATCTAATGTGGTCTCTCAAATATTGCAAACTCCTATTATTGATACTATAGGCCAAGACTCTTTGGTATGGAAACTTACTCCTGCAGGTACATTCTCAACGAAAAGTGCATACAAGCATTGTTTCTCCAATTTGCAGCTGCCTCAAAACCAGCAACCAAGGCTGGTCTCCCAGCAAGTCATCTCTCTGCTCAATCAGGTTTGGTCGGAGAAAGGTATGATACCTAGAGTACAAACTTTCGCTTGGAGGCTCTTAAGAAAGGCTTTAGCAACAGGTAAAAGAGCAGGGCGTTTTTCGACTCAAATAAATTCCAATTGCTCTAGATGTGGGGAAGAGGAAGATGAAATGCATTTGTTTTTCCTTTGCCCTTTTGCAAAAGCAGCTTGGTATTGTGAACCCTGGTTTATTAAAGTGGAACTCCTCTATAATGACCACCAACGGTTGCCTGATATGCTACTTTTCCTATTATCTTCTAATCATCCATGCATTTCGGTCAAAACTCTATATACCTTTCTCTGGTGCCTTTGGAAAAGTAGAAGTGATTTTCTCTTCAACAAGATAAAAATGCATCCGAAAAGAATTTTTTCTATGACTTCTGCTTTGTTACAGGACAGTGCACAATACACACAACAACTAAGTCCACAGGTGCAATCAGAGCAAGAGCAGGAGTAGGATCAACGACAACGTCAAACTCAACAGGACTGCAATGCACTTCAGGAAGCGAGATATGTTATTTTTTCTGATGCAGCTTGGTCCCCATCTCCTACTCACGGACCCCAGCAAGCTGGTCTTGGTGTTTTTGTTAAATTGCAGGATCATCATGCGGCAACCATCTACATCTCAGCTCGATCGCCTCCGGTGTCGTCACCAATTGAGGCTGAAGCTTTTGGGCTGCTACTAGCAGTCAAAGTAGCTCACAGCCTGCATCTCCATGATCCCCTCTTCAAATCAGATTCTTCTGTTTTGGTGCAGGCATCCAAGCGTCAAGATGTTTCTTCATTAGGCCCTTGGACGATCAGGCATATCATTTCTTCAATTAGAGCATCTCCCACTTTTGACACAACAAAGATAGCACATATTTCTAGAGCCTACAATTTCAAAGCACATCACCAGGCTCAACTTGCTCTTCGTATGCAAAAAACAAATAATAGACTTTCTGCTAGGTGTGTGTCGACTCAAACTGGCCAGTGTCCAGTCTGCTTGGAAATTACAGAGGAGAGTATGTTGCCTCTCCAGCTGTCCTTTGTAAAATGTACTCAATGACTTATCAATAAAATGGTGGAAGTTTCAAAAAACAAAAAAAAAAAACAAAAAAAAAAGCTCTTAGTGACAGCAGCAAAATAATCGGAGGATATTTGAACTAAACATGCCACACAATTTTAGTTACTTCCACTGCCAACTTTTACAAATGAATCTGAATCAGGAAATTGCTTCAAAGAGTATACTGCTGCTCTGCACGTACTGCTGCATGCACGAACACCCTACTACTGTCCGCACGAACACTCGTAGCGTTGTTATTTCCACGAATTGTTCCGGCTGCTAGACTGCTGTGGTGCCAACGATAGGCAAGAGACACCAGCAGGAGTACACGGACACGTGCGGCAGCATTACTAGGAGAACCGCCGGCGCTATCGGGCAGGGGAGCCGAGGCGGCAGAACCTGGGAGACGGAGCGGGGCTGTGCTGCTTTATATTTTGTAACTGAACTTTTCTTCTGAACCTGTTGTACTGCCGACAGCAAGAAACAAAATACGCCAACGCCCAGAAGGACCCGTACCTCGATTTCGAGCACGTCCATGGCGAGGAGATGCGCGAGGAGACCAGGGTGCTAGCAGGGGAGGGGCTCATCAGCACGGGGAAGCACGCTGGCTCGCGCGGGAGGCCATGGCGACAGGCAGTTGAGGGGCGACCGGCGCAGGGCACACGAGCAGTTTGGAATCGGGGCACCCGGCCGGCCCGCGAGAGCGCTTGTACGGCAGACGCCTGGACGACCAGACCGGAAGAGCGCCGGTGGATGGGAGCCAGTGGGCGGGAGCCTCGCCGGCGGCCGGGTACGGGTAGGAGGGAGACGGGGAGAAGGAGGGGCGCGGCCTCCCGCAGGCGGCGAGCAGGCGAGGTCGCGGCCTCCTACCGGCGGCACTGGTCAGCTCGAGGGGCGGCGCGTGGGACTCAAGGGCAGCGGCGGCCAGTGGGCCGCGCGGGGTAGGTAGGAGGCACTGGACTAGTGGGAGCTTCTTCTCCTCGCGCGCTGGGATTCCTGGGCTCGGCAGAGCAGGGGCCGGCCTGGCGGCGGCGGCCACCGGATGCGGAGAAGCCAGACGGCGTGAGAGCCCACCGACGGCGGCGAATCCGGGGAAGCGCGGTGGCTCGCCGGAGGCGGAGAAACCGGGCGGCGCACGGGGAAGATGCAGGCGGCGGTGGGGCGCGGGGCAGGGCTGCAGGGCGTTGGTGGGCGGCATCGGCGGCCCGACGCGCACCTCTCGCCGGCCGTGGGGCGGCAGCGCGGGACGGTGGCCGACGGCGACGCGGGCTCCTTCGCGCCGGCGTGCCCGCCGTCGCTCACTCGCCCGAGTCGAAGGGAGGAAGGTGGCTATGGTGGGCTTTCTAACAGGCATCGCTCCTCTATAGGGGCGGCCGGTTGTAGATTCCTAATCTACAACCGGTTGTTGAATATACCCGTCCTATATATATAGGGTAGGTATATTCTACAACCGGTTGTATTTTAAGTGGCCCAATAAGTAGACGATGCGCGTTGGATCCATTGGAACAAAATAAAACCTGCGCCCCACCTCAATCCCCATGAGGCCACGACCCAACCCACTCCACCTTCTTCCCCACGCGAGCTAGCCGGCCTTGCGCCGCCGGCCGGTGGCCTGCTGCAGCGCGCAGACTTCTCGCGCCGACGAGCTCCCTTCGCGCCGCCTCACCCAACGCCGCCGCCTGTGCTTATCCCGCGCCGCCAGACCCGACGCCCTCCTTCCTCCCCTAGTGCCGGCGGGTGGCTCTGGCGCAGATCCGATACCTCCACCGATGGCGTGCTGCAGACCACGATGCCTCCCCAACCAGACCACCGGGCACTGCTCCCCGTCGCCGAGGGAATCTACCTCTGCGTCGTCGTGATTTTCCGGCCGCCACTCTCCGCATTTTTGTCCCTGCCTCACCTCGCGCAAGCCAAGGGCCGCCGGCCCAATCCCACCTCGCGTGATTTTCCCCGCCGCCAGCCTGCTCATCTTCTGCTTCCCAGAAATCCTGCAGATCACTTCTGAACCTACTGCAGCGTGAACGTTGACGAGCTGAGCTTCATCCTCACCGGCACATCCTACAAATCCCCCATCTCCCCTGTCCAGAGCCGGCTGATTCGAGCTCTCGAGTCCCGCATGGCTTGCTCGCGCACCGGATTTGGTCCATGCCACATCGGCGGATCGGCCAACTATGCACTGGGCCAACTGCTCGAGCACAACTCGCGGCCTCGCGCACAGCTGAGAAAAAGTGGATTCGGTCAGCGCCAGGGCAGGTCACCACGAGCGAGCTCCATGATTTTTTTAATGCCAGAAAATGCTCGTTTTCATGTCATGAGACGGCCCGGAGGCAAAAGCTGTTTCTTAAAAAAACAATTGTCTCAGTGTCCTGTTTTGAGTTTTTCTCTCTTCGTGTTGTGCACAGCTCATGCTCGATGAAATAGATGGACTGGAAGAAAGGGCTTTAGTTTTTTTCTTGCTTGGATGTTGGTTCTTTTCTTGATTCGTGTTGTTGGATAAAGGCATATCGGGCTCAATTTTCTTACATGATATCTTCATTTTCGAAAATTATTGTGAGGTAGAGAAGTACAAGTGCGCATGCACTGGTAGTGTATGGGAAAAGAAAGGAATAGCCAAGAAATCCAATAGAGATTTGATAATTAAATAGCAGTACAGTGTCTGACAGCAAGCAGTACAACCTTGGCACGATAGAAGTACAGAAATGCAATACAAGCAGTACAAAACATATACGTCACTACAGAAATAATTTAAACAACCTAAAAATTAAAACCAATATTAATCAAAGTAATAAACTACAGATAGAACATGGGAAGTTCATTAATGCAAGAAAGAATAGCCAAGAAGTCCAATAGAGATTTGATAATTAAATAGCAGTACAGTGTCTGACAGCAAGCAGTACGACCTTGGCACGATAGAAGTACAGAAGTGCAATACAAGCAGTACAAAACATATACGTCACTACAGGAATAATTTAAACAACCTAAAATTAAAACCAATATTAATCAAAGTAATAAACTACAGATATAACATGGGAAGTTCATTTATGCAAGAAAGTTCATTTATGCAAGAAGGAATAGCCAAGAAGTCCAATAGAGATTTGATAATTAAATAGCAGTACCGTGTATGACAGAAAGCAGTACAACCTTGGCACGATAGAAGTACAGAAACGCAATACAAGCAGTACAAAACATATACGTCACTACAGGAATAATTTAAGCAACATAAAATTAAAACCAATATTAATCAAAGTAATAAACTACAGATAGAACATGGAAAGTTCATTTATGCTAGAAAATTCATTTATGCAAAAAGGAATAGCCAAGAAGTCCAATAGAGATTTGATAATTAAATAGCAGTACAGTGTCTGACAGCAAGCAGTACAACCTTGGCACGATAGAAGTACAGAAATGCAACACAAGCATTACAAAACATATACGTCACTACAGGAATAATTTAAACAACCTAAAATTAAAACCAATATTAATCAAAGTAATAAACTACAGATAGAACATGGGAAGTTCATTTATGCAAGAAAGTTCATTTATGCAAGAAGGAATAGCCAAGAAGTCCAATAGAGATTTGATAATTAAATAGAAGTACAGTGTATGACAGAAAGCAGTACAACCTTGGCACGGTAGAAGTACAGAAATGCAATACAAGCAGTACAAAACATATAAGTCACTACAGGAATAATTTAAACAGCCTAAAAATTAAAACCAATATTAATCAAAGTAATAAACTACAGATAGAATATTGGAAGTTCATTTATGCAAGAAAGTTCATTTATGCAAGAAGGAATAGCCAAGAAGTCCAATAGAGATTTGATAATTAAATAGTAGTACAGTGTCTGACAGAAAGCAGTACAACCTTGGCACGATTGAAGTACAGAAATGCAATACAAATTTGATCTCACCACCTCCGTGAAATACCAGTATTCTGTTTTTAGAACTTTTAAAATTACTCTTAAACCGTAAAGCATTTGCGAAACCAACGTGAACAAAAAGTTGAGTATAGTCGGTATCTTTCCAATGTCATATCATTTGCATCATTCCGATAAGTAGTTCAAAAACAGCGGACGAAATACCGTCCGCCCGTATATGCCTCATTACAGCATGTAGTATTTTTAAAATTAATTTTAATAGGTTACGAATTTGGAAAAACCGTAAAAACAAAAAAGTTGCGGAATTTCAGCAGCTTTCCAACGGCATATCATTTGCATCATTCCAATAAGCGGTTTAGAAAATATTGACAAAATACGTTTCTGTGATATTTTTCGATTTTGGTATTTTTAAAATTGGTTTAAAACCGTAATGCATTTGAAAAAATGATCTGAAAGGAAAAGATGCGGAATTTGATTAGCTTTTCAACAGCATATCATTTGCAAATTTCCGTTAAACGATTGAGAAATTATTTTGAAAATACGTTCTCTGTGATTTTTTCACAGATTCGAGTTTTTCCAAAATTGTTTTAAAATCGTAACGAATTTGCTAAAACTGTATGACACAAAAAAAATGCAGAATTTCATTAGCTTTTCAACGGTATATAGTTTGCTCAATTTGGATAAATGGTTCAAAAACTACGACAAAAGTACCGAAGAAAACAGCTAGTGAACTTCGCAAATAAGCAGAGAAGTACATAGAAAAGCACGCAGGAAGTATAGAAGTGGTTGTAGGGCACTATTCTACAGCCGGTTGTAGAATAGCTCGTACTGTGTGTGTCCTAGTCCTTGGAGAAAGAAAATAAATGAGGGAACTCCTCCATTACTGTTGGCTCCATCCATTTATCTTTCCATCTCACTGAATTTTATATGACAACTTTGACTGTTGATGTCAGGTTCAGAAATTTATGCCACTAAGATAGACATTCTTTCCACTAGAAGGACCCGGAAAGATTTTTGGATTGGGGTAATTTGTTTTAATTATAGTGAGCTTTCCAAATAAGATGGACCCATGGAATATCAGCTTGATTCATGAATTTGAATAATTAAATTCTTCATCATAAGAGCAATATTTCTGAATCCTTAAACTCTTAACTCCAAGTCCCTCTAAACATTTTGGCATTCGGACCTTTTCCCATTTAACCAAACATTTGCCTTTTTTAATAAATTTGTTTCTCCTTCCACAAGAAATGTTTACATAATTTTCTACATGATCTAGGAAACCAAGGGATAATTTCATTGAACACATGGCAAAGTTAGGCATTGCGGAGATAATTGCCTTCACAACTATTAGCCTCCCATCATAAGAAAGTTCGGTGGCTACACCAGTGAGTCTCATGTCAATATTCTCAAGAATTCCAAGCATGGTTTAGTGGTTCCCATAGGAAGTCCCAGGTAAGCATCTCCAATAGGTGATGTAAAAGCAGCCAAAAAACAGTGTGATGTAAAATGTACATCACCAAAAACGTGATTTTATATCATAGAAAGTGTCCAACTCCAACATGTGATGTATTTTAGAGCATGAGAATCCAAGTAGATGATGCATTTTTTATCAATCCTACTTATTCTTCGTTGATCTTGAAATTGACAGCTCCTCTTCCACGTCGGGTGGAGATGGCGGCCACGACGGGAGGCGGCGGCGTGTATATTTGGGAACGGAAGGCGGGAGTCATCCATATGCCCTTGTCGGTGTCTCGGGACCTCACCGGAGAGGCCGTCGAAGGCGCGAACTCTACTCACTGTTGCATTCAACGGCGACAACACAAATCCCTATGTTTCATGTGTATTTCCAGCGTTATTGTGGTGTGTTTTTTTTTAAAAAAAAATCTCGTGTGTCAATGGCTGATAGAATACTCGGTCCAAACACAAGGAAAGGGGATACGAAAAAAAGAACAATGGCTCGCTTGGATTGCTGTTTCCCGGCCGGGATCCATCGGGAAGAAATACGGACGTAGGTGGGTCCGTATATTTTACAGCTAAAAAGAAGGGTGGAGAAATACTGGGCGGAAAAATCCACCCCCTTTCCAAGCGCGGCCTAAAGAAAATGGGTTATTTAGAAGAAAAAAAAGTTAAAGAAAGGTGATATTCCGATTTGGCCCCCCTCATAAACATCACAAGCCCAACGACCCCCTCGCCTGTAACAACCACTCGCCGGCGGCCGCCTCTCCCCACCTCCGCAGACCGCACCCCACCCCGCTGCGTCTCCTCCCCCCGTGCGCACGCCCCCGCCCCTCTCTCGTCCGCGCCTCCATGGCGTTCGGTAGGCTGCTGGACCGCCTCCGGCTGTTCGCCGTTGCGCGGGGCCGGTGCGCCACGACGGCCACGGCGGCCGCGGCCGCCCATGGACGGAGTGTCCGCGCGTGCGCCGGCGCGCGTGCCCGCGCCCTCGGCGCGGAGGCTGAGGCCGCCGCCAGGTCTGCCCGCGAGTGCGCCGAGACGCGCGCCCGGGCCGCGCGTGCCTTCCTGCTCCGGGCCAAGGCCGAGACGGGGAGCGCGGCGCTCATGGCTCGCCATAGGCTGCGCGGCGCGAGCGACGCCGTTGTCTCTTCCTACCTGCAGGCTGCCTACGGCGAGTCAGCCCCCAAGGTAAGTCCCCATGAATTCGTCATGACATGTGAAATCCCCTCCTCCCTCCTCGTCTGAATTCGTCAGGCCACTTTACATGTTCTTGAGATTAGTTCATCGTCTTGACATGTGAAATCAACGCTAGACGCCATCCCCTTCTGAGATTTTCGACATGTTGCTGGTACTGCTTCACCGGGCTAGGCAGATCGAAGAAACAGCTACTACTCTCAAGAAGTTCAAGGAGCTGTTTGATGACTCCCAGCTCGCCCTTCTCATGGCAATGGTCTTTGGACCTATCCTATTGATGGTCAACAATGTCGTCCCATCCGCTGCCGAGAGTACTTGTCCATTTCTTGCACTGTGTCCCATGCCCTTTGATATCTTTCCAGTCCGAGAGGGGGCTGAGGCAGTGCTTTTACTGTCGGCACAATGTGGATTTGTGATCTTGCTCACTGCTGGTGGCATAATCATCTGTTTATGCCAGGATATAATTGACTCTGGTATGCATTCCCAATGGATTTCTTATATATCTACTAGTCTTTGTCGATGTAGCATGTCTGATTGAGTAGTAAAATATATGCAGTGATTGGCATCAAGGAGCCCAAGAACATGTACAATGTCCACTCCTACAAGTCCACAGGTCAGTGTTTCTTGCCCTAACATTACTTACATGTACAATAATGAATGTGCTGTTCCTTCACCACATGTCTTTGTGTTAACTGTAACAGGTGTTGGTTCAATAGGATGTTGGTAGACTTAAAATCATCAAACCTTGCAGTAGTTTTCAACAAATGTATTAATTTTGCTTTTATTTCGCAGATTTGGTCTGGCTGGGTACCAGTGAAAGCCAGGACACACTCTCTGAAGTCCTGGATGGTGTCACGTCTCCCGTTGACACTGGATCCGTTTCCATGTCCCTGGTACGTCCACTCCCCTAAATTGGATTGTTCAACTGAACAAACAGCTTTTTGTTACTTCTTACTTGGCTGATGCTACGTCAATTTTGAAATGGGACTGACTTTCTCATTATCAGCATAACTGTGGTATTATACTAACTAGGTTACCTTGACATGACACTTGAAATGTGACTGATGTTTCTCAATCATATGACTGTTTTTTCGTGGAATAAAATGGAGCATGGCAATAAATGGTGCTTCACGGGTTGAAGCTCACTAGGTTATCTTGATAAGGCCTTTCTGCTTGGTGATATTATATACGTGAAGGATACATGTCCTCTTGTCTACTTCATTGGTATCAAAACATTTGAGCAGAAGAATTTTGGCAGCAATGAACAGGTTTTTTGTATAATCTTTCTATTGATTGAACATTTGGAGAACTATCATATGTAGGTAACCTGGTTGGACCTGCTCTCACAAGTATATCTTGCATTATTTTCCTTCCCTTGATATCTAATAGGAAATGGTCTAATGAAATGAAATGGAGTATTTGCAGAACATAAGCTGGAGTAACCTTTTATCTGCACACTTCTTTCTCTCTCTATATATATATATGTTTTTACTAGAGTCACTCTCCTGCTGCTTTGAGTTTTACTACAGGCGTACTGTAAGGTTGGTTTGAAGTTCTAGTTACTTAATTTACCTGTTTATATATGGAGGATATTCATTCCTTGCAAGTACATTGCAACTTAGCATTCGTCTTATGCCACATTGCAATTTGAACTCTTCCAGATTTGCTATCCTACGGAGAACTATTTCCCTGCTTTGCTTGCAATGATGATGGCAAGTGGCCCACATATGACTTTGAAACTGTTGAGGTATCTGTCTTTATATAGGCCCTCTATTCGTTCTTTAGCCATTTGTTCTCGATTTGTGATTGTGAACATTCTGCATGCAGACAGAAGATACCTGGGAGCATTTGCTAGAACGTTTCAAGGACTGCAAGCTCCAGCCTGAAGCTCTATATACCAAGGTCATCAAGCAGAGTGATCTACAGAAGATACCTGGGAACATTTGCTGAACGTTTCAAGGACTGCAAGCTCCAGCCTGAAGTTCTATGTTTTGAAGGACGTCAAGTAGACTGTTGTATAGCTTTGCAGAATGCAAACCTCTGTCAGACGATTAGACCTTGTTGTCACCATTTCGGTGTTTCTCATAGATGTTTTTTTTTTCATTGATTGGTCACTCACTCATTGGATTGGATGTAAATTCACGAATTGGTCACTCACTCATCAAATTGGATGTGAATTCTTCTGGAAGTGAAAAGTAGCTGTGGGAGTGTAACGAATATGGAGAACTGGAACTAATCCGTTCATTTTGTTGCGTTCTCCTGGTGTGTCAAAATGCAGCATTACCGGTGATTCAGCATTTGGCATTTGTTTCGTTCTGAATCTTGATCATGCTTCTGTGCTAAGACCTTGCGCCTGTAATTTGAAAGTGCTCTTCGCCCCACTGAGATGTCCACTAATCCTCTGCATCACCCTCCACCGGCGGCAAGGGTGGTGGTGGGTTGTTCGACTGGCACCCGCCGCTCCTCCATTACTATGCTCGCTTAAGTAAAGACTGCTGTTGAGCCAAATGATGCGAGCACAGCAGAGGACATGCAGGAGATCGGGAGAGAGTTTGTGTGACCAAGACCTCACCAGGAACATCAAGGACCTGCCGTTGGAGTCGGGGACGCACGGAAGCGATGGCCTGGACGCCAAAGCAGAGCGACGATGATCGGGGACGCGCCTCGCACCTCCCGGATGGATTTTCAGGCTTCAGAACCAACGCGGGAGTGATGGGAACCAGATAAGTACGACCTGAACGAAGCGGCGTATGAGATCGAGCGGCGGCGGCCTGAGCCGGAGTTGGGCAAGACGAAGATCAACCCGTCGATCACGGGAGCGACAGCTCAAATTATTCGGCAGGGAGGTCCATTGAGGCGAGGCAGAGCTATATGACACTACGGAGGAGCTTAGCAAGGCCCACAGCTACGGAGAGCACGGCGATGCCGACGACGGCGTGAACCTACCGCCGGCCTCTTCCTCCGCGCACATGGCAGGAGAGGAGCTGGGTTTCTTGGTATCATAGAGGGCGAGATGAGGCGATCTCAACGCAATATAGTGGAGGATATAAAGAAGAGCACGGCGGCGAAACTTGTCGCCGCGGCAGACGGCCGGATTTCTCTCGAAGACGGTTACGTCGCTCTCGTTGCACGAATCCCAGCGGCGACTGCTTGCTCGAGTTCGTCATGTAGTGCCGGTCACGATGACATAGGTCTTGGTCACGATGGTGGTCAAAATAGGTGGCGGGTACGTGGCACGCGAGCTCTCCCTGACCGACAACGCGACGCACAGGAGGAGGAAGGGAAGCAAGGAGAGAAAAGTAGGACCTGCGGGTGGGCTGGGCCAGCTGGGCTGCGGGAAAGAAAGAAAGGCTAGAGAAGGCTGGGTCGACTGGATGTTCGCCAAAATTCTTAAAAAAGAAGGGGTGGATGGTCTTCTTTTTTTTTTCCGTTCCCAAAAAACGAGACGTGCATTTGAATTAGTTGGATATTCAAACATCATCCAATACTACTAGTTTCCAAGAGACATTAAAATCAAAATAGATACTTACGGTTTAACTTCCACAAGTTTTGAGGAGCTTCTTGACATATAATGTAAGCTTTCCTTATTGTTTGGGAATTTGAATATGTTTTGAGGTCACTTAAATTATTGGTTGATTATGAGTTTTTTTCAGGCATTTAAATTCGGTTTTATTCAATTCCTTTGATTTTTTTTAACATGGTTCATCCGCTCATTATCGTTGGAAGAAGGAACTGATTGATGTACTTTATTTTTTTAAAAAATTGAACCGTTGAGGGACGAGTAGAATGTGCGGGGCGCACGGTCAAACCTTGGCCGACGACGGAAGGCCACTAGGACAAGAGCCCATCCGCATTGATGGACGTTCTTCCTTCCATCTCCTTTAATTATCATTGAAAGAAGGAACTAAGAGAAAGACACGTTTGCAAATTGCGTTGTTCTTAGCTGGTGAAGTGGTGAACACTTACCGAACTTTTCTTGATGGGTTCTTCGAGTGGCACGTTCCATTGTATGCAACACTCTGCTCACTAGAGTTACCGCTCCTCTAGGTGCTGTACTTATATGTTCTTCTTAGTTGTTTGGCGCTTTTGATCTTTGCTTTTGATCTTTCTGTTAAGTATTTATTTTTTTGAGGATATTTGTATCGACTATTGATTAAGCGACAACAAGCTGAGAAAGTAGAAGGGATGCATGAGATAGGATTTCTCATTTTGTCTCCCCGTTGCATATGACCCCTTTATCAGAAAACACACATTGCAAATGTCAAGAATTCTGAAAATTAATGTTTCACTTTGTCTCGACATTTTTTTTGCCCCAAAGAAAAAGATAAAAAAATCTCTTGTGAAAAGCCTTATTTTTAGCACCGAAATTTGTCTTTTCACACATCCACAAAAAATATTGGTTTTCAGTGAAACAATTTCGTGGACATATGGAATGTGGAGATGTACGCACAATTTTTTCTTGAAATATCTTTCGACGTTTCAAACAATGTTAAAATTGTATTTTAACTATAGTGTGCATATGAGTCAAAACGTCGTCCATTCTTAGCCGGACGAAATGTTCGAGCTGCCAGCCATTTAAGAACAATACATTTCACAATGGGCTGACTGGAGAAGAATTAAAACAGAGATAGGCAGTAGTCCAGGTCGTTTCTCGATGCTAAAACAGAGATTCATTGACGCTCTAACCGTTGTTCGTGACTTCATTTTCATAGAGTTTGTACAAATTTATTGAATACTCCCTCCGTTCCTAAATATAAGATGTTTTACGCTTTCTCCACATTCACATTCATAAAAATGTATCTAGACATATTTTAAGTGTATGCTCACTTATTTTATTATGCATCTACATAACGTGTGCACCTAAAACATACTAGTTGAATTTGGTGCGGCGGCACGCCGCACCCTCGGTGAGAATTCGTGGGTGAAGTTTGAACAGAGGAGAAGTGGTGGTGGGTTGTTGTGAAGTTATACACTACATGAAGAGATAAAGCCAAAAAAAATCTCATCCATAGGATCAATCCAAAAATAAGGACATACGTAAAATTCCCGAATAAACCTACTGCTTTGATGAAGAACCGGTTAGGTATATATACTTTTCTGGCACATCACTTCAGAAGTAATATGATTGATCCCTTTGTAGTAATCTACAGAGCTTTCAGGTGAAAATATCCAAAATATTTTAAACACAATTTGTGTTAAATGAGACGGGCTGATGATCAAATATATGTCGGTAGCACTATGCTCAGCTCAAGCTTATCTCGTGACTTGATCATGCCAACCACATCTTTCTCCTGAGATACTTAATCAGCTGGTTTCGGTATTTCGGCTTGTCCTGCCAACTCGAAAGCAGAGTCGCAGCTTTGTCATCTCGAACATCATAGTGCCATCTCCAAATGGATCATCATGCATTCATGCTGGCATCTCCACTTGCAATTTGCTCATCTCCAAAGCACTCTGTGCATGCACAATTGTGTTAAGATAAGCAGATTAAGATAAACAGACTGGATCAAATGTGAGAGGAGAGCAAAGGTCTGTTGGCTGTGAATGTACCGATAATCTAGCTAAAAAGGCAAATATTTGTGTAAATATTACTACTCCGACTGAAATTCTATTAGACTAAAGCTTTCTCACATTAATTTAGCAGATGCATCTGGTTTGAATGAGGGAACCGACACTAAATCTGATCCAAAATTGTGAGTAAAGAAAATTTTGAATTTACATTATTGGCTTGTAAGCTTCATGTGAGCAGTTTAAGTTCCTCAATGTCGTTGTTTCTCTGAACATGGTATAATTCGACATGCAGTTGTGATATTTGGCTGTAGGAACATATTTTTTTAGATCAACCGGGGGAAGGTATGTATCTTGGCAAACGAAAAGAGCATGTAAATTAAGGGATCAAAGCATGTGAACAGAACATACCTGCACCTACTTTCCTTGAAGCATCAAGCAAATTTTGATAAAATTCTAAATATCTTGTGCAAGGAACATGTAAGTGTCTTCAAATATGCATGAAGCAGGTGGTCGAACTTGTTTTACTTGGTTGATTACGATCAAATGCTATTAGGCTTGCACAAGTAGAGAGATTGATCCCCACTGGGCCTTTTCTTCAAACCTTAAGTATAACTTCCCATGTGCATGTGTTGGTTACATAGCTCATGCCATACTCCCTCCATTCTAATAGTACTGCATATTTTTGTTAAGAGGTCTGAATCACTTTAACCACTCTTCATTTTTTAAGTGAAAATAATAGTTTCATCAGCTTAGAACTGAATGTTCCATGTAAAACTGAATGTTCCATGCAAGTATTTGACTCGGTTGATTCATGAAAATAAATTCATATTAGTAAATTAAAAATGTTTGGAGAAAGTAATTTTACTATAAGCTCGATGAATGCATAAACTAAAAAGGTTGTCGAATTGGTGATTGCTGAAAGATGGATTTCATGGATCTCGAAACTAACAATATATAATTAAAATGTTCATGAGAATTTATCATCAAATCATGACGGTAGAAATATGAATGTAACAAACATTAAAATTCTCATAGAGCAAACACCTTGCAGAACTTTATATTGTAGTCTTGTAGAAGTAGGTCCTTCAGTTCCAGCATTCCATTCACGGGAGATGAACACAGGAACAATTTCAAAATGTATAATAGGGAGAACTGAAAAAGTTAGCAAGTAGCTATATTAGTTCGTTGCTTATTAGAATCCATGGTCAGTAATGAAGACAATCGAGGTATGCAGTACAGGCTAGCTTAGCAACAGAAAATAAAGAACCTCCAACTCTGTCCCATCTAGTTGAACTTGAAAGTAGTTAGCATCTTGAACCATTGTTCCATTTTCAATTACCTGAGAACTGCCCCTTAACCCCTTCTGTCATTAGCATCTTGAACCACTGTACGGATGCAACCAAACAACTTCCTGGACCAAACAAATGATATAGAGATGAATATTACATGTTGTAATGGAGATAATTTTTTCCGAGGAAAACTGCAATGGTCTAGCATCCTTAATTCATAGAGAATACTAATTGTGTAGGTTATCTATCTTATAATCCATTATAACATCTTGACTAAAAAAGATGGTAGTCACTTCAAACTATTCTCATCTTAATTGAAGCAGCGTACACATACTTAATTTGTATTTATTCCATTGCATCTTTTCTTTTTTGCTTCCAGAACTATTAATATATATAGGTGAGCTAGGTTATTCATACACGCGTGGCGTCCAGACATCCAGAGTCCATACAACCTGATGATTTTTTTTTTTAAAAAAATAGATCATTTTAGAAATATATAATCAGTATTTATACAGGCAGGATACTTATTTGATTTCAACAATTTATTCTTCACAAAAGGCAATCATCTATCAGAAGAAATTTGGAAGGACAACCTTTGAAAACAATATGGCGAAATCAGTAGCAATATGCATCGAACAACAAACTGCCCTCTAACTAAATATTACACCACAAGTAGCAAAAGCTATTGAATTGAGTTTCTTACGCTAATATGCATCTGGTCAAATCACTTGAGAAAATATGCCCCCAAGATTAATCTTACAGTACAACCAAGCCTGAAACAAAATAGAAGCTAAAACAACAATTTTTAGGAACTCGTATCTCTGAAACACCTAGCTGCAGTTTTGAGATCCAAAAAGGAAAAAGTTTATTTAAATGGGAAGAGTATAACATGATAAATTGTGATACTAATTCTAGCAAACTCGTAGCAGTTGCAGTTGAACATGCTACCTTTAGCATCGGAGATCATAACTTTTCAATGTGAGTGGGTTTCTCCTTTCAGCACAGACATTGCGGTGTACACTTATGCTTTCCTATGATTTAGAGGCACACGGACTAATGGATTATTTAAGTAGGATTGTAAGAATCAGTGCTAAACATACATAGGAGCAAACATCTTCTGCAATAGAAAATCTTCATGATTTCACTAACTGGATGGATGTTTAGTACTAATTCCTGCAGTCTGGCATCACTGCTGGGTCGAGAACAAAGATTGAGTAAGGGCAGCGACAATAAGCTCCCAGGGCGCCATGGGGCAGGCATATTGAATCAAAACATTGATCGGATGGTAAAGGGAAGGTCTATTGTACACAACAAATTAAATCCGGGAAGGTCTGTATAAAAAAATATCCGGACCACCACGTTCCTACACTACAATTTTAGATTGAATCAAAATATGGACAATATGAGAAAGAAGATATCACGTTGCTTACCCCTAGCTAAAGCAGATTCCAGCCAATACTTGGTAGAAGAGCAGCAGCAGCAAGATTTGTAGCACTCGGGCTAGCTTTGGTACACACAAGCATTGTGCTGTGCAACCAAGGGAACAGCTAGCAGCGTTGAGGTGTGATGCATTATTGAGACGCAAACCAGCAACTCATCCAGGCAAGTTGGAACGCAGATGTCTGTAACGGCGTGCTTAATCGGCTGGAATTCAGTCAAAAAAGAAAGAGAACTAAATGCAGCAGTTATAGTTACTACTGGCAGTCAATTTCGCAGTAGCAGAGCAGTGCAGAGGTAGTGGAAGAGATGCAGATTGGGAAGATCTGTAGTGTACCCGAGGGTGTAGATTCGCAGGTAGACGATGGAGTCGAGGCCGGCGTGGTGAATGAGGTCTGTCTGGTTCGTCCGGAGCGCGCCGGGGACTTGAAGTAGGTGCAGAGGTTGAGATTGATGGCCCTGCGCGCGCCTCGGTGGGCGTCGTGGGTGCGCTGCTGCTTGGCGATGTAGAGCTTGGGGATGCGGAGGAAGGCGAAGAGGAGCAGGAACACGAAGGCGCCCACGATGTTGATGAAGGCCGACACCCCGAGGTTCTGCAGCGTCGCCATGGACGCCGGCATGCAGGAGCGGGCGAGGAGGTCCTTGGTTGAATACGCGGCCCCGCGGTCGCGAGCTCGGCCATGGGCGCACGGCCGCCTCGAGCGCCGGCTAGGTCGAGGAGTCGGCGGCGAATCGAACGGCGGCGCGTTCGGCCGGCGGTCGTCTGCAGCGTGAGGAAGAGTTAGGGCGAGAAACGAAAGAGGAGAAGATCCAGGAGAACCACAACCTCAGTAGGAGCGCGGAGATGAACTTGGTGATGCAAGGCGAGGCCAGTCGGCGGCGAATCGAACGGCGGCGCCTTCGGCCAGAGGCGAAGAAGACGACGTCGACTTGGCCGTGTACGTCGTCCCAGCTCGGGCTACTCGCGGAAGAGGAGGAGGGAAGCGCCTCGAAGCCAGCGGCGGCCTCGATCTGGCCCGGGGCGGCCGGAGACGGCGGCGAGGCAGATGGCGGCGGCAGCGACCTCGGCACCGCGCGGGAGAGAGAGAAGAGGGAGGGGAGATTGTGGGGTATTTTTGCAGGGAAGTCCCTCGGTTTTCTTGAAACTGCAAATAGGTCCCTCGCGGGCACTGTTCTTTATTGTTCATCACTGTAGCTACTGTAGTTGTACAGTGCGTCGAGCGCTCTCCGCTCGCGAAAGGGTTCGTCTTTGATATAGTTAGAGATTATATTTAAGAATGGATGGAGTACATAGCTAGGGACATAAATATTGTAAACTTGGTCTGTTCATTCTGAATGTGGTTCACGATACATCAACCGATAGTATATGCGAGAAGCCAGTGGCTCAGTGGTAGCGTTCGGCAGTGGCCAGCTACCCATCGCGAGTTCGATCCCTGGGATTGACTCGCGGTGTCTCACGGGGTTTTTTAGCAGCCAGGCACTGGCTGAGAGGCTTAAAAAAAAAACCGATAGTATATGCCGTAATCCATGGTCTGTTTCCGGCCCGTTTGTCGAGCTGGAAACCGGTCTGGAAGAGAAGAGGGGTTAAAAAAAAAAACAAATCCTGAGAAGTCGGGAGTCAAACTCGAACCGCAGTAGAAATCGGAGTCCTACTTCGAGCCCGGTCGGAGAACTCGTCGGTGAGAGTAGCCCTAATAAAGACGAACGCACGCCCAGATCCGCCGCAACCACAGAACGAGGCGAACCAACACAGCACATCTCGGTTTCCAGCTGAAATAGAAGATGGCCATGGCGGCGATTCGATTCGCGGCGAGGAGGCTTACTGGCCAGCAACCGCAGGCGATTTTTCGGTCGGCCATTGCGAATGAACAAGGGCTGCTCAACCGCGGCGCCAATGCTCTACGCCGGTTTACCTCCTCCGAGGCTTCTGCTGCCAAAGGACCAAGAATCAGCACCGAGGTACTACGCCCTATCGGCTCAGCTTTACATTTCGATTTCAATTTGGAATGTATAGTAACCCATCGGATGGAAAACTCAGTTCTCTGCATAACCACAGTTCTTTTTAGAGAAACCCCCCACCCCCAGCTCCATTTTATTTCATTGATTGATGAAACTGCCATTATCTCTTTACTATGGACTTTTTTCGTTTGCATACTTCTATCATCATAAGGAATTATTAAACAAGCTTTCAGGGGGCTGCACATTCATTCATAGATCTGCAAGTTGCTAACCCAAAGTTTCTTGCATTGGCCAGCATCCTTCTGTTTCAGGGGCGGCTTGCGACGAGAGAAAACACTTTTCTAGCCGTCTAATTGCACTCGGCCAGAAGAAACAGGAGCTCTACGATCTGCTCGCTGAGATACAAAGGAATAAACACTTTGCTGATTGTTCATTCTTAACAAGGAGGACAAACAGGCGGCTGGTCCAGCGTCTCACCGCTCATATCGATCCCAGACCTAGTAATCATGAATGGTAAAATCTTAACTCTATTCATACCAATCACCCCGTATTCATGTTATCACCTCTAGCTACATACTTCATAAGTACTATATAACTTTTGTCTTTAATAAAACAAGCATGTCTTATGTTTTAGGCTAGAGGGAATTAATATAAGACATTAAAATTACACCATAAAAATCGTTATACATGGATTAATTTCTTAAATTCATTTTCGAGTATCTTATTTTTTTGAACAAAGAGTATCCTATAGTTATAAATGTGCTATACCTGATGGTATCTGACAGTATAACAAAGCCATCTAATTGTTATACTTGGTAGTGAGAGAACGTTTGACCTATATTCTTTGCTTCTTATGAGCATAATAATATTCTATTAATCCCGTCTGTTCTCGTGCAGGCGCCGGTATGATCTAGAGCACACATTCCATCTTTGCCTGTCTACTATAACAAGTTTCCTTGCTGTCCTTTATGTGATGGAAAAATGGAGTTCAATTATTAACCCGAATAAGCAAGTTCAGGGAGAAGACAGTACCAGCAATGCCAGTGTCTCCTGTGCAGAACCAAACATTGAAGAATAGTTTGTATCGAAGAGGATGCTGTTTGTGAGCTCGAGCTGCATGTAGTTTTTTTTTAAGTTTGAAAACAACACTTTAAAGTTTCAAAACATTCTGAAAGAATATGCATGTAGTTAAAGATGTCATACTACAAGCGTGTAGAATCTCAGTATGAAACACACTGTACTCTAGGCAACACAAAAATGACAAAACTGTTGATTTGGGTACACATTTTCAAATCCACATAATTTGTTAGGATTTGTCTTTTGTATGTAGGCCATAGTTTAAGGTATTTCGCATTGAGATTTTACGCCTCAAGTATACAGCCTTATCTAGAGTTTCTTTTTTAAAAAAATTCGTGAAATGTTGTTTTCTATATTTTTCAAAAGATTGAGCTAAATGCGTCTCGAGCTCAGAAGTGATTTTCTGCTACATCGGCTGATTCAGTAAGAATAGTATGAACTTTACTAGTTGGCACCAAGCTACTGTTGTTTTAGTTTTTGATCATGTACGGATGACAAGATATCTGGATGTTATTTTGGTCTGTTCAAGAAGTTCAAGTAATTTAGTTGTCTGGTGAAGAGGGCAGATGGATGGGTTCTCAACAGTAGAAAATAGAACAATGTACACTTGTACAGTCGATGTAGCGGAAAACTGAACATAGAAATTGTACGAAAAGGTTTAAAAAGGAAATGACCTTCGTGTGAGCGTCTTCAAATCTTCAAATGTGTAGATTTGGGGAGGCCTGTCATCGGATCGATCTTACGTTTATACAATTTCATACGAGAGTGTGAGTCATTTCAAACAAGTTTTTTCAATGGGAATCAGTATGTTAGGATCTTGAGACTTGGCTCGATCTCAACTCTTTCTTCCATCCGAAAGAGAAACCACTTGCTTGTTCAAGGCAATCCATCCCTTGAGCATCTGGGAGCATGGCTTAGGAAAACGACCTCTGAGCCCTGTTGTGTTGGCTGTTTGGTTGCCCAGTTAGGCCTAACAGTACTTATGTAGTCTCACCTTTTCATATGGGTGAAATTATTTCGCACCAGCACACTTGGAGTGACAGACCCAGAAGATGCATGACGGTCCTTGTTTCAATCATTTCCGTGTGATGTCCTGAGACCTGAGCAGTGTTACCGTATGTTCTACCATGTTGTCAGCATCTTTGTACATTCACATTGGACGCACCTTGAGTACTTGTAAAAAACGGAGCAGATTAGTGTTGTGGACTTTCTGAATGTAGCTTGTAGTTCTTGCTGAACAGGCCGACAGCCTGCCACCGGGTTGTGGCCGATCTCTGTACCAAGAATATCGGCAATGTTCCTGAAACCTTGGTTGTCGCCGGCGAAGTTGGGTGTCGTCGCGAGGAGGTCCGACCTTGGTGGTGGGTTTGCGAGCTGCGGCCGGTATGAGTGTCGTTGATAGGAGTTATTTTACCAAGATAGCTCAAAGCCATAATAATCCGCTGGGTCGCGACAGTGACGAGCGCTCGCATCGGCAGCAATGCAGAGGACGTCGTGAGAATGATGGCGCCGATCGGCACGTCCACGCGGCCGTCGCAGCCGCTCCCGGCATGGTGATCGATGCAACGACCGCGAGCTTGGCCGCTACCAGTGGCGAGAGGAGGAGGACGACGACCGCCAAGGTGACCGTGGCACACGCTCCCGGCGTAGCATGACCCGCGTACCGAGCGCCGCCAGCAAGAACCGCTCAGGTGATCACCGCGGCGAGCGCGAGCGGCACCGCTCCCTGAGACATCGTAGCTGTTCGCGACACGGTCGAAACCACCAGCCCGACGCGCCGGCAGCCCTCACGGAGCTCTCCGACGCCGAGGTCACGCAGGAGATGGACGTGCTCTTTTCGGCGCGGTGCCGCGCGCCTATGCGCTATGCCATCTTCGGCATCGAAACGCCCCAGGCCGCGCCCTCGCTCGTCTCTCCTTCATCGGCGCCCCCTTTCCGCATCGTGTGCAGAGACTGGCTCTCTGCCTCCAAGCCGCGCCGCCGGGATTCACCACGGGCTCCTCCCACCTTGCCTCCCCCCGCGGTGCTCTCTCAGCATCACAGCATGCACGTCGACACCACTGACGGAATCCCCCGTGTTGCCATTTTCTGACACGGTCGGGGCCCCGGACTCTGCCGTGACGCCCGGTGCAGCCTAGTGAGGTGCTCTGACCGACAGCTGCAGGCTCACCCGTCGCTCCGGCTCTGCTTGTGGCGATCGCGGATCCCGTGTCCCCTGGTGTGCCCACGCCACCAGCATCGCCGCCGCCTGAACGCAATGTTGTTGCATGCCACCTGTACGCAAACCACCTGCAGAGCTGATCAACCAGTCACTAGCTTTGTTCGTCATCGTGACTTATAGAGGAAATCACGTTCCCAGCAAAACCTTCAGACTAATTCATCATTCCCCAATCCCAACAAGCAGTCTGAAATTATCGGTTCCCACAGGATACAAATTTACAATGATACAGTGGTTCTGCATTTGGCTTGCATGTTTACCGAGACAAACTACCATGAATTCTAAATCACCAAACTGACTGCTAAGCTGGGTTTCACAACGCATTCTAGTAGCTGATTGCATCCAAACAAGGTTTCTGGAAGGAGCAATTCTTCGATACTTGGGAGTCGCCCCTCACTCTTTTTCTTACAGACGGTGTTCAGTACTGCTGAACTGTCAGGGCCGCCCGCCCCTTGTGCCTGCGAGGAGCTTCGCTGGATTTAGGCCTCTAGGTCGATTCATCCAGGACTGAACCTGACATACATCATGAACTTGCTTGATCTTACTGTAACAGATGCCTAATCTGTGCCGACAGGAATGGACAGAAATCGAACACCCAGTGTCGCTGTGCAACCTATGATCGACTTTTGAAATGCTCTGATCCTGTTGTCATGTCCTGATACCAAGCCTGCTCATGCAGGTTCGAACAACGCTGCGTGCACACTCATCGCACCATGCCGTCACCCACCTCCGGCAGACCGCCCAGACATGGCTGCCGGTGCCGAGAACGCAGCTAGTGACCTACGTGCTCGCCCAGCTGGAAGTGTGTGTGAAGTTATCACCTCGCCAAGGACGACGACATGGTGTCAGCATAGGCAACCGCTAGTGCCTCCACTATCTCCGCCCAATGTACGTCTGCTCTGTTCGGCACCCAGCGCCTTCGCGTCTCCTTTTACTTCGTTACCGGGGCGCACCTGGACGCTCTCTCTGCGTGCAACGTCTCTACACCGGCAGTCCGGCGAGCAACTAGGCAAGGACTATGATTTCTACGGCGACCTCGAGGCGCGGCAGGAGATGGTGCCGAACCTGGAAGTGGCCCAAGGCTTCACGGTGCCGGCGGTCAGGTTGTACTGGACGCGCTGATGGTGCTGTCGCCTGTCGGTCATCGTCGCCTACCGAGCTGCTCATCGACGTCGACGACGCCACAGAGCAACTCCGTTCTGATTGCACCTAGCGTGGAGCATGCTGGTGCTACCGCTCCTGCTCTGAACAACCATCGACGTGGGCGCGCTCCCGGGTCTGCCACCAGGCACCAGTCACCATCGTCTGCGGCGTGCTCAACGTCTCCTTCGCCAAGATGCTGCAGCGGTATGGCACCAGTCACCGTCTGCGACGTGCTCAACGTGACAACGTCCCGTTCGCCAGATGCTACAGCCATGCAACGCAGGACGAGCGGCAGCGTGCCACGGCGTCCTAGAGCGTGCGAGTTTTGTGTTCCCTGGTTTTCGTCTAGCCGGACCTAGGGCGTCGTTCTTGCATTTTCTTGTGTTTTCTACCTCGATCGAGGCAATGGTTTGCTTTGTAGATCGCGGCTGCCGACGTCTTGTGATTTGCATCGGCGACTTTCTGGGGACAAGGCTTTTTGATTCCCGGGTGCGGACCCGGGTGAACGGTCAGATCATCAAAAAATGTTTCTGAAATTCAGAAAATCTGAAGCTTTTTGACAACACAGATGTTTGCGTCTTCTACATGCTTGTAAAGTTTCGTGAAGAAGACATAAGTTATGTCCTAGATAGAAAAAACAGAGGTCTCTCAAAACCAAGTTTAGAAGCACCAGATTTGTTAGTTTAACACGCAGCCCCGTGCTTGGCTTTTTTTCAATGAAACTTTAACATGCCCTCGTGGAACATAGACATAAACTTGTGCGATTTTTTCCAGACTTCTTTTTACAATTATAACACCATTTTTTCAACCAGGTGCAACTTTGAATTTTCGGACTTTCTGGACTCGCGTAGTGATTCGGAGGTCTAGATGTGGCACCGAGGTTGGCAGCCGATGCAGGACGCTGGATTGTTATTTTTAATTTATATAATGGTGTTTTTATTAAGATTTGTTCTACTCATTATATGACCCTCGGTTTTTCTTTTTTTTTAAAGCAGAACGCTTTATATAACGAAACATTTCAGGCTAAACCGCTGCTAGGAGGCGTTAAACGTGAACCGAGCTCTATTTCGAAAACCAAGACTTCCGTGAAGATAAAATGTGATGAGCGTCAAAGAACATGTACTCGCATTTGGGTTCGAGCGGTGTGAGAATGCACTTGTGTAGAAGAAGCCGTTGTGGTCCTCGAGTTAGACGTCATCTCAATCCCGATTTTGGATTAACCCTTATCCTCTGGTTTACTCAAAGGCAAAGCGGACAAAAGTCATAGACCGTTTTGCCCGTGAACTTTCCGTAGTTGGTCTACACCGTATAATTTGTCCTAAATAGTTTTTTGGCAAAGTTTTAGTAACTAATCGTCGTTCAACAAAATTTCGACCGATCCCTCACACAAACGTCATTCTAACATGAGTTTTTGACAACGAAACTTAACAGAAAATGGCTAAGTGATTTGAAATAAGTCATACATGTTGGCGCTTTTACACTCTTAAAGTCTATGACATTCTCTTCCTTAGAGGCGTTGCCTTGGAGCCTTTGGTCCCTTTCAGCTGGTTTTCGTGGTTGCGGTTTGTAGGCAGTGACGACGTGGCTTTCAGAGTGGTGGCTCTCGTGCCGGTGCCGGTGACCGCGCTTGATTCCTCTTCTTCTTTGATGGCTATGTTTTCTGTTGCAATTTGAGCTTTATATAGGGTGAACATTCCATGTTATGACGGTTCAGGCGACCCCTCCACTCCTCCAGCCTTTCTCAACTCCCATGACCGAGCGCTCGACTGTCGCCTCCCTCCTTCCTCTCCCCCTTCCAGGGCTCCTTCCTCTCCCTCGCATTCTCTGCCACGAGATGTATCGTCATCTCCCGCTCCTCTCGCCCCACGTCTGAGCGCCGCCGTCCTCTGCCTGGCATGTCCGAAGCTCCTCTGCGGTGGTCCGCGGACCTGTGCTGGTATCCTGGTGTCAGGTCGTGAGGTTCGTCGTGCACGGCCGCGAGCTGGATGGGCTCGAGCAGCGTTGCCGTGTAAGGAAAACAAAATCACTTTCGTGGGCTAAAATGCAATGATCAGTACTGGGCGATAGATATTTACTGGGCCGGCCCACACCCAAGGATCGATCGTGGGAAAAAAGCACACGACATCGATCGATCCTAGGAAACAGCACAGCACGTATGACATACCGACGCCGCCCGGTTTTTCTGGCGACGTACAAAAACCGGATCGGTTTTTTTAGCGAGGGAGAGGATCGGTCGATGCGAGGACGTACGCTTACCATGTCGCTAAGCAATACTCCGTATTATATACTCCATATGCCGCTAGCTCGAGGTGTTCCGTCACGCCGGTCTTGACGTTGTACCCGACGGCGCGAGCGATGGAGGATAAGTAGAGGTCCTCTGCCAGGTAGAAGCTGAGCTGCAGGGTGCTAGTCCAGTGGATAAAACGTTGGTCTCATGTGAGTGAGAGCTCAAAGGACTAGTATGGGAAACTACTTTACTGCAAAAAAAACACAGTTTAATTTCTCATTTTCTTACATTATCGTCATGTTCATGCCTGAAAAACGTTCTTACATCTGATAACAATACCAGGATGATCAAGGGGATCCGAAGGTTGTACCAACTTTGGGTGCTCTCTCACAAAAACAAGATCTCTGTTGTCAAAAGTTCATCCCAGTTGTGGAAGTCATTCTAGGTCTTATCATTCTCGGTTTGTCGAAACAGACAGGCAATCGCAAGTTTACATTCTGCACACTGAATCCCAAGATGATCAAGGGGATCCGAAGGTTGTACCAACTTTGAGTGCTGGATTTCTATTATTAAGCAGGGCTGGCAGTGAACCAGACATGGTAGAATGCTAAAAAAAAAACTATAACAAGTCTTCCAGAAAACAGATATTAACATAGTAGAGAACCAAGGGCACAGAGCTGATTTTTAGGTTTTCTTGGTTCAACGCCAGAGGGCATCAAGACCTTCTGCCACATCATTCAGTTCAAACATCGGACAATCGAAAGTACCATCTGTTGGATATTTTTGATCTAGGCTAATACTAGGTCAACAATTACGGCTGCTACAGTAGCATTGCTACAGTAGGTCGGTTTCATGATGTGCCTTGATTGGGGGCAGCAAAATATCAACCAATAGGTGGGTCCCCCCATGGTGCTGTGCAAATATAAAGTGGGGAGATGTCCCTATGGGAATAAGGAAGAAGAAAAAACACGTCTAAGCTCTCCACAACCTGCCCAATCCAGCCAAGCACAGCAGCCATGGGAAGAACTCTCCTACACCTTCCCCTAGTTCCAGAACTACTGTGAAGGTGAAGAAGTGAAAAAGATTTCATCCCACGAAGCACTGGACTTCATATTTAAAAGCATCAAGATAAGTTTTCCTAATTCTATCTTAGTTGTGACTCAAATCTTGAGCTAGATGATTCCTGAGGTATTACAACATTGGTATCAGAGCACCTAGGTTCAAGTTTGAGCCCTCTTATGCTCAAGTTCATGTTTGATTTATTAAGTTTATGTTAAGTGTCAATGCTCCCAGATCAAGTCCATCATGTTTAGCCCTAAATTTTCTTAAGGAATAAATCCTGAAGTATTAAATTAAGGTTCTGGGGTTTTAAATTGATGAAGTTTAAAGGGGAATTGATGTTTTCAGCAAGCTTTTAAGCAAAATCCCCAAATTTTTCAAACCCTAGAACTGAATTTTCATGTTTTCCCCCTGTAATTAAGCTTATGTTTTCGGTTTATGTTACAAATTGATGGGGAAAGAAGTTAATGATGCATGAATTTTAATGATTTCCCCAAATTTGAGACCCTAATTTAAGCAATCATGTGATTTCCTCCTGTTTTAAGTATGTGGTTTCGGTTCAAAGCACTCTAAAGTGGGGATTGAATGTTTAGATGAAAAATCCCAATAAAATCCCCAAGTACCGAAACCCTAGTTATGAAATTCCCCAATCCGAAACCCTAACGTGATAAAAAATTCCCAAATCAAGAGGAACCCTAACCCTAATGATGTGAGATTAAAGGCAGCAGATGATTACCTTATGTCCTCGTCGTCGTTGCTGGCCACGGCGGCGTAGGAGCCACCTCTGCTGCACCGGCCGGTGGCTGCTGCTCTCTTCGCGCGCTTGTCGCCGTTGGAGACCAGCTGCTGCGCCGGATTTTGGCGAAGGCAGCCGTCACCACCGCGGGGACGCCCGCTCGTGCACGGCCGCCTCGTGAAGGGTGCCATCCAGCGCCGCTCGACGGAGGTGCGCGCAGGTCAAAGCCGCACGCAGCCCCGGCGAGAGGGCCTGGAGGACGCCGACTCCCTCTCTCATGGTCGAGCAGTGCTCGCCGCCGCTGCCTCTCTCTCTGGTCGCTCGTCGCCGTCGGGAGAAGAGAAGAGGAAATGAGGGAGGAAAGGTTATGAGTCTAGGGTTTCACGGGGGCGGCGTTGTCGCGCTGGTGTTGACCAGGCGCACGCGTTCCCGGCCGTCAGATCGGCATCGACGGCTCGCGGTGCTTCTGGTGAAGCAATGGGCTTGGGCCCAGGTTGGGTCAGGGGGAGCTGGGCTGGGCTAAGTTTTGGCCCAGCTAAGTGAGTTTTGTTAGCCCGAAGAAAAAAAAAAAATTAATGATGATAATAACCTTATGTTTTTGGGCTTATTTTTTTCCTGTTATGGCAGAATTAATTCAGGGAAATAATAAATATTTCCTGATAATGATTAAATTTTATGCAATAATTAAGTTTGAGGGCTAAAATTAAAATTAAAAAAAAAGGGCTTTAATGTTAATGTTTATGTTTGAAATATTATGTTTTTATGTGCCATATTAAGTTACTTCTAATGCATTTTATTATGCTTAGTAAATTACTTTATGGTATTAGATCTATTATGATGATTATTGTTTTTTCCTATGTCATAATTGTTTTATGTCTTAATTATGTTCATGTGTCATGTTAAATTATTGTGATATCTTTTCTTTATGATTAGTAAAGTTTAAGTGGTCCAATAAAATTAGGTCTGGGAATTTTATGTTGTTATGATGACCAATTATGTGAATAAAGCCCAGAAATAATTAGTTTTTTATTGCTTAGAATAATATATCATTTAAAGAAAAGGGCCGTTATGATAATAATGTTCTCCAAAATTTATTGCTACCATTATGCTATAAAGTTTCGCTGCAAAAGAAATTGGTTGATCCTCAAAATAAAGCATGGCTTATGTCCGTCATTCTGGCCAAAGCTGATTGGCGGGCAGTTTGACCATGAAATTTTTATTGGTCCGGTTCGCTTCTGGCCAAAGCTGATGTGAACCGGGTTGATGAATGAAGTTTATGCATGTGAGGATTTAATTATGTGTGGCTTATGCTCGTCATTCTAACCAAAGTTGATTGACGGGTATGTTGACCACAAAATAAGAAGTTATGAAAACGATGCTTGTTGAAGCATTTTAATGTCTCTCATTGCCAAAATAATTAATGGCATGGGTAATTAAATGGTAGCAATTATGTTTTACGGAAGGAGGAGCTTGAGATCATTCTAGTTGGGCTCTCCTTTATAATCCTCCTAAAATACCTAAAGAAGGTATTGCAATTTATGATGATAAGGAAAACTAAGTGGGAGGATTCAAGATTAAGTGGCCCTTGATCTGAGCAATATATTTAAGTTTTGGGCATAAGAATATCTAAAGTTGTCTTTTCATGGTCATATCTCACTGAACCATGGTATGTCAAGTATAATTGCCCATCAATAAAGCTTACGTCCTTAAGCCATGCATGTTATATGAAGTTGTTTCTATCGAATGTCTCTAATTAAAAGTGTGTTTTGTATTTATCGTTCTGGCCAAAGCTGGTCGATAAGTATCTAATCACAATATTTTGCCGGTCTTGTCCATTTCTGGCCAAAGCTGACGTGGGCTAGATCGGTGAAAGAAGTTTAAGAGACTATAAAGTGTGACATGTATTTGTTATTCTGGCCAAAGCTGATTAATAAATACTTGCTCACAAAAGTTTGTTGTTCTGGTCCATTTCTGGCCAAAGCTGATGTGGATCAGATTGACAAAATAAATTTATGATCTGAAAAAGGTTTCATGCATAAAGCTTATGGACATAATGCAATATGGCACGTGAATTAAGATAAAAGACATCAATTGTCTTAAATACGCTTCTGCTATTAAGTACCTCTGTTTTATTCCCAGATCAATCAACTAATGAAAGTTTTCAACATTTATGATCATTAAGTCATCCCTAATTAAGTCATCTCCAATTAAGATGGAAATTTTGGTTGGAGATTTAATGATTATTTTGGGATAGGTTGTGGCACGTGAATTCATTCTGACCAAAGTTGATTGGATACATGTGTCATTTCCTAAAGATTAATGTTTACATGAGGAATTATGTTCTACATTACTATAAAATATTTGTGATCATGAATTCTATCCCTATTGCTAATTCTTTTCGATTCAGCCATAATGTTTTCGGCTGACTTAAAACTTCTTATGCGAAATGAGTTAATCTTATGTACATATTATTGTTTCATGAGGTCATAAGTAGTGAAGCATATACAAAATAATGAGCTCTCATTAAAGAAATTTTGATTATCAAAGTATTAATGAGAATCCAATAATTTTTTGTCTATTAATGTTTATTGGGAGCAAAACCCAGTAAGAATCTGGGGGAGTGTACCAGTAAGGATCTAGGAAAATAATTTCCTAGTTCTTTCATAATAAAGTTTTCTGGCATGTAATGGAGAAGTAATTTGAAGAAGCTTCTCAAAATCCTATAAGATTATGTTGATCATGAAAAATTCTCATGATTTAATTATGGAGCTTTTGAGTTCGCCTTATTATGTCATCTACAATAAAGCACAAAAGTGGACTATGATTAAGCTCAAAGGATTTTATATCCACAAGAAAGTGTGTAAATATTTTGAATAAAGATGCTATATGCATAATATTATTATGGCCTCATAAATAAAGAAGTTTTAAAGAGAAGTTTTAAAGATGGACGGGAGGCTAATGTTTAAAGCTACTGGAA
The DNA here is from genome assembly GCA_947311845.1 of Poa pratensis. Lineage (NCBI taxonomy): Eukaryota > Viridiplantae > Streptophyta > Magnoliopsida > Poales > Poaceae > Poa > Poa pratensis. Next base: position 5,885,098 of record CAMZMU010000083.1, read on the forward strand.
GATTTCCATTAGCCTAAATTAAGTTCTTCATCCTCCATTCCAATAATGTGATTCGTGCTACAAATTTTATTGACTTCTCTACTAAAGATGGAATATTTATTATGAAAGTTCGTCGAAATGTTGAGCTATGGCTCAGTTCACATTTCGAGGGGGAGCATTGAACTTCTCCAAGACTCCATCTCCTAAGGGCATCATTATGACTAAGAATTATTAGATTGCCTTTCAATACTAAATGGTTGTGCCATGTCACTCTCTACAATAGTTCTCCTAAATTATTTAAGGAGGATAATAAAATTATGATATTCTGAAATGAAGTATGATGTTGAAATTTAAGAGAGAGCAGTCAAATATTGCATGGCAATTAAGAACTCCATCATGGATATCATGAATACAGCCATCACAAACTCCCAGTCATATTATTATATCAACAAGTCTTTTGACAAGACCCGTTGCTTAAACTTTAGAGAGACCAATTGGAAAATAAATGGTCCATAACTTTTGTTTGCATAATTGCTTATTTCCAACTTTATTTCAACTCTTTAAAATAGTGCTCTCGAAACAATATTTTCTACCCCATTTGAAATTTATAAAATACAAAGAGTAATACTCAATGTAAATACAAATATTAAACCCTTTTTTTAAAAGCTTCCCATTTTTCTTTTCATCTTCTCAAAGAAACATCCACATAAATTGAAACAAATCTGTAAATATTTGTAACAATCATACATGCCATTTCAAATATTAAAGCAAATTTTCCAAAACATTTCAAAAGTACCAATTAACAATAATGCGTAATTGCTTACGTGCCACTTCATATCGATTTCTAAAATAGTGTTTCCCAAAGTACATTTTCTCACCAAATTTGAAATTTATAAAATAGAAAGAGTACTACTTAATTTATACAAAAAAAAAACCCACGAATAGAAAAATTGCAAAATAGCTGTCCTAAACTTATTTCCCATAAAGGTATAATTAAAAAGAAACCAACTCCTAAAATAAAACAAACTTCAAAACATTTAAAATACCTTATTGATATTGTTTTACTGTCACAAAACCCCTACTTTAAAATCATATATTCCAACAAAACAAATATTCCGCTAAAATACAAAGATATAAAGCCATTCCAACTTGCTAAACATTTAACCAAACGCTAAAATATGTGAAGAGACAAAAAAAATAAATAATACTAACCAATTCAGAGTATTTCGACGTAAAAAAATACACAGATTTAAAATTGAATCATACTATTATATGTAAGAAAATTATAGTAAAAGGGAACCATATTTGATCACTTCAATTTAGCTAACATATTTTCGAGGTAATATACCTTAAATCTCTCTAACTATGTGACTATATTTAAACAAAATGCGCGACCAAAATACAAATTTTGAATATTCCAAAATTTCAAATGCCTTTCAAGTCTGATGATTCAATAGCTGTAAAAAGAATCCAAAACTTAAAAACCTCTCAATTCGAGCAATTCCCAAAAACTCAGCAGTTCTTCGAACGTCGACTTTCTTTCTATTTCAACAGTTTTCAACTTTCCACAATTTAAAATGTCGGCAGTTCCAAATTCAAAATTTGCTACACATTTCCAAATAACTTGCTTATGGAAAATCTTCGGAATCATGTTTACTATACAATCCAAAATAATGCAGAAAATATACTCTCTTTACCGATCTTTTGACCTAACTCCAAGAACGGAACAAATTTTACCCACAAGATTTCTTTGCATTTCGACAAATTTCAAATCTACACACTTCGAACATGTGAACATTTTTCGAAATTCAATTCTACCGCTACGGCACGGCAAACAAATTTTAATAATTCGAAATTCCAACTGTCTTCCAAATCTAACCATTTTACAAACATTCCATTAAGGAAAACTTATCTTAATGCTTGAGATGTAGTCCAGGGCTTCGAGGGATGAAGCCCTTGCTCTTCTTCACCTTCACTGTAGCTGCTAGAGCTTGAGGAAGGTGCAGGAGGGATCCTTCCCATGGCTGGCTGTGCTGTGCTGGATTGGGCAGATTGGCGGGCATTTTGACCATAATATTTTTGTTGGTCTGGTTCGCTTCTGGCCAAAGCTGATGCGAGCCAGATTGATGAAAAGGTATTTTTATGTGAGGATGTAATTAAGTGTGGTTATTTTGACCACAATTTTTTTATTGATTCTTACCCATCTCTGGCTAAAGCTGTTTTGGGTTCGATCAGTAAATAAAGTTCATAATGTTGATGCTTATTGAAGCATTTTAATGTCTCTCACTGCCAAAATAATTAATGGCATGGAGTAACTAAATGGTAGCAATTATGTTTTATGAAAGGAGGAGCTTGATCACTCTAGTTGGGCTCTCCTTTATAATCCTCCTAAAATACCTAAAGAAGGTATTGCAATTCATGATGATAAGGAAAACTAAGTGGGAGGATTCAAAATTAAGTGGCCCTTGATCTGAGCAATATATTTAAGTTTTGGGCATAAGAATATCTAAAGTTGACTTTTCATGGTCATATCTTACTAAACCATGGTATGTCAAGTATAATTGCCCATCAATAAAGTTTTCGTCCTTAAGCCATGCATGTTATATGAAGTTGTTTCTATCGAATGTCTCTAATTAAAATAAAGTGTGGTTTGTGTTTGTCATTCTGGCCAAAGCTGATTGATGAACACATGATCACAAAATTTATTTGTTCTGGTCCACGGACTAGTTCAATAAAGAAGTGTATAGAGACATGATTTAATTAAGTGTGACTAATATTTATCGTTCTGGCCAAAGCTGATCGATAAGTATCTAATCACAATATTTTGCCGGTCTTGTCCAATTCTGGCCAAAGCTGATGTGGGCTAGATTGGTGAAAGAAGTTTAAGAGACTATAAAGTGTGACATGTATTTGTTATTCTGGCCAAAGCTGATTAATAAATACTTGCTCACAAAAGTTTGTTGTTCTGGTCCATTTCTGGCCAAAGCTGTTGTGGATCAGATCGACAAAATAAATTTATGATCTGAGAAAGATTTCATGCATAAGGCTTATGGACATAATGCTATATGCTACAAATTTTTAAGTACCTTCGGGGAATTAAGGTAAAAGACGTAAATTGTCTTAAATACGCTTCTGCTATTAAGTGCCTCTAATTTATTCCCAGATCAAATCAACTAATGAAGTTTTCAACATTTATGATCATTAAGTCATCCCTAATTAAGTCATCTCCAATTAAGATGGAAATTTTGGTTGGAGATTTAATGATTATTTTGGGATAGGTTGTGGCACGTGAATTCATTCTGACCAAAGTTGATTGGATACATGTGTCATTTCCTAAAGATTAATGTTTACATGAGGAATTATATTCTATGAGGAATTATGTTCTATGAGAAATTAAATTTTACATGATCACTATAAAACATTTGTGATCATGAATTTTATCCCTATTGCTAATTCTTTTCGATTCAGCCATAATGTTTTCGGCTGATTTAATGCTTCTCATGAGAAATGAGCTTATGTTTCATGAGGTCATAAGTAATGAAGTATATATAAAAATAATGAGCTCTCATTGAAGAAATTTTGATTATTAGAGTTTTGATGAGAATCTAATGGTTTTCTTGTCTATTAACGTTTATTGGGAGCAAAACCCAGTAAGAATCTGGGGGAGTGTGCCAGTAAGGATCTAGGAAAATAATTTCCTAGTTCTTTCATAATAAAGTTTTCTGGCATTAATGGAGAAGTAATTTGAAGAAGCTTCTCAAAATTTTATAAGATTATATTGATCATGAAAAATTCTCATGATTTAATTATGAAGCTTTTGAGTTCACTTATTATGTCATCAACAATAAAGCACAAAAGTGGACTATGATTAAGCTCAAAGGATTTTATATCCATAAGAAAGTGTGTAAACATTTTGGATAAAGATGCTATATGCATAATATTATTATGGCCTCATAAATAAGGAAGTTTTTAAAGAGAAATCCTAAAGAAGGACTGGAGGCTAATGTTTAAAGCTACTGGAAGATATCCATTAGCATAAATTAAGTTCTTCATCCTCCATTCCAATAATGTGATTCGTGCTACAAATTTTGTTGACTTCTCTACTAAAGGTGGAATATTTATTATGGAAGTTCGTCGAAATGTTAAGCTATGGCTCAGTCCACATTTCGAGGGGGAGCATTGAACTTCTCCAAGACTCCATCAACTTAGGAAGAACTATTTTATTAGGTATGTTTAGATTCCATCAATAAGGCATTTAAGTTTGATATTAAGTTGTTTTTATTAAGCAAGTCTAAGTTTGAGCTAAGTACCACTTTTTAGTCAGATTTATTAAAGACTCCATCTCCTAAGGGCATCATTATGACTAAGAATTATTAGATTGCCTTTCAATACTAAATGGTTGTGCCATGTTTCTTAAGTAAGATACAAGTTTTTGGTTCTGCTCTCTACAATAAGTATCCTAAATTATTTAAGGATAATAAAATTATGATGTTGAAATTTAAGAGAGAGCGGTCAAATATTGCATGCAATTAAGAACTCCATCATGGATACCATGAGGAGAGCCGTCTACTAACTCCCAGATTGTCAAGATGACCATTTTTTCCCCAATTGGTCTCTCTAAAGTTTAAGCAACGGGTCTTGTCAAAAGACTTGTTGATATAATTATATGACTGGGAGTTTGTAAGAAAAATGGCATATGATCACTGAATTTAAATTTTGGAGATGGAAACCATCCTTTATGAAATAAAGAATTAATGATGATGATCAATTGTCCTTGAGACAACAAGCATCTGACGGTGGTACAAAGATCAAGTAGGAATAAGTTCAATAAGAATTTTTTGATGAATTAATCTTATGTTAATTATGAGGAATAGGGATATTGAATAAAACCCGGATTTTCCCCTCGGGATTGATAAGTTCATCTTGGTGATATACTTTAAATTTATTAAGACTCACTAATACTGGTCCATTAAAGGGAGTATTAAATTCACCCTAAAGTTTATGCTTACTCCCTCAAGGGCATTAAGTTTTTTCTTCATGTTGTCACTAATGCTTAAGTTATTATGTGCCCTAAAGATTTTGTGTCCGGGATATTTTGGCAGACATAAGTCCGGGTTTGGACCACCCGGAAAATACTTTAAGAAAAGCTTTGCCTTGTTGGTATAAGCACTAAAGTAATTGTGTGATAATATATCACACTAAGGGATTACATGCTCACATTCAAGAAATATTATGACCATCAAGTTTGGATTTTAAGGTATTCTGCAAGGAGTGAAAATCATTTTAAGTTCTATCCACAAAAGTTTCACTCTTGCAGGGGAGCCATATTGTGGAATGGTTTCACCCAAATTCTTAAAGCATCGATAAGATGAAAATTAAATTGTGGCATGTTTTCGATCCCGATGTTTTAAGATATGGATTTGTGTCCCTTGATCCATATAAATTCAAGAATAAGGAATTTTATTAAGAAATTTATCCCGGGACATATTATATAAGAGTGCAGTCAATTCAAGTAGCATGTCAAGAGGTTCCTGCCAGACCCAAGACATTGTGAAAGAATGATTCCAGAGTCAATTATATTCAAGGCCTTGATGAATTAAGTTTTTGGTGTTCAACAAATAAGTATTAGATTTACGACATAAGGGTTGAACACATATAAAGTAAATTTTGGGTGCTTGTATATAAGTATTACATAAAGATATTAAGTTCTAAGCACCATATTTAAGAGGCTTGCCTTCTAACGTTGCCGGCATTAAGTTTATGTGGCAGCCTATTATTAAGGGACTAATTAAGACTCTGAAAACATATTGTTCTCGTTTCAAGTGCGCGCATAATTATGAGTATACATATTCATAAGAGAACAAATTGCACTCTTGGGACCATTGCAACACCATCTCCCCACAAATCTAAAGAGGGTTCATTTCTTTGCTGGAATGATATACTGTAGTCAATTAGTTCAGCGGTACTTAATTGACCGTTGTAATTTATTGTCTCTGTATTAGTTTCAACAAAGAGATGAGCTCATAAATTTTTCACTTAAGTTTAAGTTTATGGAGCTCATAAATTAAAGAAGTTCTATTTTGAGATGGGGTGGTATATTGTAGTAACTGGGTTTCTGTGGTACTAAGTAATTGACCGCAGTAATCCTTTTATCTCGTATGCCATTTCATTGATAAGTGGACTTATAAAGTTTAGCCTTACGATCAAGGGGAGAATGTTGGATATTTTTGATCTAGGCTAATACTAGGTCAACAATTACGGCTGCTACAGTAGCATTGCTACAGTAGGTCGGTTTCATGATGTGCCTTGATTGGGGGCAGCAAAATATCAACCAATAGGTGGGTCCCCCCATAGTGCTGTGCAAATATAAAGTGGGGAGATGTCCCTATGGGAATAAGGAAGAAGAGAAAACACGTCTAAGCTCTCCACAACCTGCCCAATCCAGCCAAGCACAGCAGCCATGGGAAGAACTCTCCTACACCTTCCCCTAGTTCCAGAACTACTGTGAAGGTGAAGAAGTGCAAAGATTTCATCCCACGAAGCACTGGACTTCATATTTAAAAGCATCAAGATAAGTTTTCCTAATTCTATCTTAGTTGTGACTCAAATCTTGAGCTAGATGATTCCTGAGGTATTACAACATTGGTGGTGTTCAGTTTGGTAGTGCTTCTGTTGCTGCACCGTCTGGAGATTCTTTTGTTGCGGTCCCGTCGCCGCCTTCCAATTTATCAGCTGCGGACTTGGATTTGCCTGCTTATTCTGTTGATGTCACACCAGCGGTTGAGGACGATGCGCGCAGGAGGGAAATTCGGCTGGGCAAGCGTCCGGTTGGCATTATTGATCCTGATCGTGCTTCTCCCACTCACACTGCCCTTGCTGGTTTGTACTAATTTTTGTTGCTCTGTTGTTTCCCTCTCTCACTGTTCGTTTATTTCTTTCAGTTCTCCGAAATTCTATTGCTATGTTAGTTGGCATGTCGTACGATATGTTCTGCTTACAGTCGTCATGGGTGTATATGCTTACTTACATTGATTTCTGTTAGTCTGCAAATGCAATTTGCAATTCTTAGTTCAAAGTTAGCTGTCTTCCTTCTTGGTTTAGTTGCGCTGCCTCTTATTAGGCTGTACATATTGCAAGTTAAGATTCTGTGCATCAGATATAATTCTTAAGGTCACTACATCATGTTATCGCATGAAATGTTGCTTGAACAGCAGTCTCATATATATTTACTTTATGTGCAATTTATAAAACAGCATAGATGCTTCTCCCTGCCTTAATTCTTTCTTTTTCCCTTCAGCTTTAGTCTTGACCTCTACTTTCTATCGGGTACTGCATTATTTCTTGCTTGCTTGAGTTAAATTCAACATAAAGCATATGAATGACAGTGTAGTCAAGAATTTCTGCAGATTCAGGACCCTCATATTCTTATAAACTGTGGTGAGTAATGTGTGGTCAGTTTATAACCATTGATTTCATCTAGACCTATAGACAAACAAACAGAGATTCTGTTTCTTATGTGACGATGATGAGGGAGGGACGACCACACTTACGATTATGTTGGACTTGAAGCTTCCAAATTATGGTCATACATTGCGGTTTAGTGCCTGAATATATCCTGTGATGGTTAATGCAGTTAGGAAGAGACATACTGAAGACTCACAGGTTACGGCTGAGTATAAGTAGATTAGATTTTAGTATAGCTTTCCCCGAGTTCTCTTCCTTACCATTTAATCTCATTTGCTTCTAACGTATGATCACATGCTGGAGTTCAGCAATATCTCCTGATGGCTGTTACAGGTAGGAGGAGATGTACTGAAAGTCGGTTATGCATGGGCAGTAGTAGATTAGGTTTTAGCTTCATGTGCAAATTATAGATCAACATATATGCTTCTCTCTGCCTTAGTTCTTTCTTTTTCCTTCGATTTAGTATTGAACTCTGCTTCTGATACTTAGTATGTGCTTCTTTGTTTTTCCACAATCAACTCCTGTAATGGAAAGTATCTGCAAGATTTTATCCTCATATTCCAGCAAAAAGGCATGTGCTACGTTGAGGTGTGCCTTAAAAGGTGATTGTTCAGTGTTAAGTGCAAAGTGCTATTTGCAGACAGCCACAATAAAATTCCATGCTGGTGTACCAGGCTGGAGTACAAAATGCTTGCTGAGGTGCTGGGCAATGTATATACAAATTAAGTTCTTCATCCTCCATTCCAATAATGTGATTCGTGCTACAAATTTTATTGACTTCTCTACTAAAGATGGAATATTTATTATGAAAGTTCGTCGAAATGTTGAGCTATGGCTCAGTTCACATTTCGAGGGGAGCATTGAACTTCTCCAAGACTCCATCTCCTAAGGGCATCATTATGACTAAGAATTATTAGATTGCCTTTCAATACTAAATGGTTGTGCCATGTCACTCTCTACAATAGTTCTCCTAAATTATTTAAGGAGGATAATAAAATTATGATATTCTGAAATGAAGTATGATGTTGAAATTTAAGAGAGAGCAGTCAAATATTGCATGGCAATTAAGAACTCCATCATGGATATCATGAATACAGCCATTTCTAACTCCCAGTTTAACAAAAGTTATGGACCATTTATTTTCCAATTGGTCTCTCTAAAGTTTAAGCAACGGGTCTTGTCAAAAGACTTGTTGATATAATAATATGACTGGGAGTTTGTGAGAAAAGTGGCATATGATCACCGAATTTAAAATTTTGGAGATGGAAACCATCCTTTATGAAATAAAGAATTAATGATGATGATCAATTGTCCTTGAGACAACAAGCATCTGACGGTGGTACAAAGCTCAAGTAGGAATACGTTCAATAAGAATTTTTGATGAATTAATCTTAAGGAATAGGGATATTGAATAAAACCCGGGATTTTCCCCTCGGGATTGATAAGTTCATCTTGGTGATATATTTTAAAGTTATTAAGACTCACTAAGATTGGTCCATTAAAGGGAGTATTAAATTCACCCTAAAGTTTATGCTTACTCCCTCAAGGGCATTAAGTTTTTCCTCATGTTGTCTCTAATGCTTAAGTTATTATGTGCCCTAAAGATTTTGTGTCCGGGATATCTTGGCAGACATAAGTCCGGGTTTGGACCTCCCGGAAAACAACTTTAAGAAAAGCTTTGCCTTGTTGGCATAAGCACTAAAGTAATTGTGTGATAATATATCACACTAAGGGATTACATGCTCACATTCAAGAAATATTATGACCATCAAGTTGTGGATTTTAAGGTATTCTGCAAGGAGTGAAAATCATTTTAAGTTCTATCCACAAAAGTTTCACTCTTGCAGGGGGAGCCATATTGTGGAATGGTTTCACCCAAATTCTTAAAGCATCGATAAGATGAAAATTAAATTGTGGCATGTTTTCGATCCCGATGTTTTAAGATATGGATTTGTGTCCCTTGATCCATATAAATTCAAGAATAAGGAATTTTATTAAGAAATTTATCCCGGGACATATTATATAAGAGTGCAGTCAATTCAATTAGCATGTCAAGAGGTTCCTGCCAGACCCAAGACATTGTGAAAGAATGATTCCAGAGTCAATTATATTCAAGGCCTTGATGAATTAAGTTTTTGGTGTTCAACAAATAAGTATTAGATTTACGACATAAGGGTTGAACACATATAAAGTAAATTTTGGGTGCTTGTATGTAAGTATTACATAAAGATATTAAGTTCTAAGCACCATATTTAAGAGGCTTGCCTTCTAACGTTGCCGGCATTAAGTTTATGTGGCAGCCTATTATTAAGGGACTAATTATGACTCTGAAAACATATTGTTCTCGTTTCAAGTGCGCGCATAATTATGAGTATACATATTCATAAGAGAACAAATTGCACTCTTGGGACCATTGCAACACCATCTCCCCACAAATCTAAAGAGGGTTCATTTCTTTGCTGGAATGATGTACTGTAGTCAATTAGTTCAGCGGTACTTAATTGACCGTTGTAATTTATTGTCTCTGTATTAGTTTCAACAAAGAGATGAGCTCATAAAATTTTCACTTAAAGTTTAAGTTTATGGAGCTCATAAGTTAAAGAAGTATCATTTTGAGATGGAGTGGTATATTGTAGTAACTGGGTTTCTGTGGTACTAAATAATCGACCGCAGTAATCCTTTTATCTCGTATGTCATTTCATTGATAAGTGGGCTTATAAAGTTTAGCCTTACGATCAAGGGGGAGAATGTTGGATATTTTTGATCTAGGCTAATACTAGGTCAACAATTACGGCTGCTACAGTAGCATTGCTACAGTAGGTCGGTTTCATGATGTGCCTTGATTGGGGGCAGCAAAATATCAACCAATAGGTGGGTCCCCCCATGGTGCTGTGCAAATATAAAGTGGGGAGATGTCCCTATGGGAATAAGGAAGAAGAAAAAAACACGTCTAAGCTCTCCACAACCTGCCCAATCCAGCCAAGCACAGCAGCCATGGGAAGAACTCTCCTACACCTTCCCCTAGTTCCAGAACTACTGTGAAGGTGAAGAAGTGAAAAAGATTTCATCCCACGAAGCACTGGACTTCATATTTAAAAGCATCAAGATAAGTTTTCCTAATTCTATCTTAGTTGTGACTCAAATCTTGAGCTAGATGATTCCTGAGGTATTACAACACCATCGTCTACACAACAAGCAAGGTAAAACAAAACATAAAGACTATATTCATGCCACAGCGGCAGTACCCAAATTATCCCTGAGAATACAACCGACAACGAAACAAAACCTGCTGTGAGTTGGTCCCATCAACAGATATCGAAGAGGTAACTCTACTTCTGCATATAATGCGGCAGCTTTCGCCTGAGAGGTAAGGGTCTACTGCCTCAGTTGGATCGGGTTTAAACACTTCTCTCCGGAGATCAACGTTAACATGCTAGATTGGTAGTTACGATGTCAACCAACTTTGCCGAGTAGACTACACAATGGGTTCAATTCGCGGAACTTGAATGGAATCCATCAGTGCTCGTGCAAGACCTGCTGCAAGTTTCTCCCGTCGCTAAGTAATTAAAAATAAGATAATAGCAATTGACAGTGCATGTGTAGGAGTCGCAAAAATCCCTTGGCAAACGAAGATTGTCCGGTCACTGGCCAGCACCAAAAACGAAATTTGGGAGCATCCAAAGGCCCTCGAGTTTACTGCAATGGACACTGAATTGTGGCGGATAATTTGGAGAACCGAACTGGATCCAGTCGACTTTGTTGTGCACTGACTGACCAATTTCAACTGCAGTCCAAGGTTCATCGGAATCTTCAAGTTGCCTTGCGACGTAAATGCAGTTGTTTCTTCCTCCCCATCTTTCAGGTCTCGAGCAAGAGAATGTGGGGTTCCTCCTATCTAAGCTGATGAAGAGAGCATGATTTTCCAATTTCTCCATCTCCACCAATCGTCCTGGTCCAACTGAAAGGTCGAAGCGGAAGACATGAAAGGTGCCAGACAGGTCAGACAGTCCTCCCGATTGGCTAAAATTCAACTTGAGTCCAACAACGAGAAGTCACCACAGACCACCAACCACGGGCGTACCACACAACTCATATCCATGCCCCACTCAGCCGGTACCCTCTGCGTGCTGAGCTGGGGTCCAAAGTGTAGGATGAAGAGGCTCCCAACAATGTCTACGGCAAACATGTCACCTTTGAAAAACACGATCTGTTCAAGGCGTTCACCATCAAGACCAAGATGATGCTCTGACCAAGAGTTATCTGTTCCAATCTTCCACTCGTACATGCAGGGGCGGAGCCAGGATTGGAACATAGGGGGGCGAAGCGATGACGGTCGAAGCAGACTATCGTATATAAAGATATCAAGTCGAAAATAAAATGGTATATTAGTTTATGTTTGGAAAAAACATTAGATTAATATAAGTTATCTCAAACATTAACATAGATAATCAAGCAAAACCGAAAAAAGTACAGCTTGTGATTTCAGATATTGCTCTACTACATTGTTGGATCTGGATTTTTTAGACCAGATTCTAGATCTAAATAACTGCCGTGAAAAGCAACCTATCATTTCATTTTCTTTGTTTCTAACTTAACAGGGTATAGGAAAACTGACAGAGGGCAGAGTATACAAGGGAACAAGACGTACTAAACATGGGCATCAGGCAGATGGGCTTTTGCTATGTTGGGCTTCACTGTGTACGTAGTACTAGATGGTCGGATTGCAGCTATATTTGGGCTTAATCAAGTACTGAATACTAACTATCAAGGGCCATTAGCTGCTATACTTAGCGTATATACTACTGGTAGGTGACATAATATGTTGGGGGGGACGAACCATTGGGGGGGGTCGGACCCCTGCTAGCCCCCCCCCCCCCCCCCCCCCCCCCCCTGTCTCCGCCCCTGCGTACATGGTTATTTTCGAGAACAGAAGTAGGTGCAAGTTGGCTGAATTGTGTGGAGCCATGACAATGCAACAGTAAATAGCAAAACGGTTTTCATACTGGAGTACGGGAGGCTTCACCTCAGTGCCAGTGTACACATTGACCAGAAGGCTGTGGCCCTGATGAAAGAAGATAAGATACCCATATGAGGAGCCCATATAGAGCATCTGATTTGGAGTATTTTGGAGCACTGAACAGCGAAGGGTTAGGTCTTTCTTGGCAGGATCGGTAATTTCCCATTTGCAGTCAGATAAAGGCATGTACTCAGCACCACTGCTATCGAACTGCCGAAGAGCAAAACAAACATCTGGTTTGAGGTGGAGTGGTGGGAAGCTGAACGTATATGCAGATGCGAAGGAAGAGACCGCAACACGCCAAGAGCGGCAGGTGCCAACGAAACCAACAAAGTCATGGAATGAGCCAAAGAGAGCAATGATTTCGTGAAGCAAGCTGTCCAGGAGATCTGCCCAAACGTGAGGTCCAGACGAGGGCAAGGAGCTAGAGCCAGAGGTATGACAGATTATGTTAGAGGACCTCTCCACAACAGCAACTTCTCTGCCAGACAGAAAATTCAAGAGTACTAGATCAGAGCAAAGATCTGCAATATAATAGAGAGCAAATCATAACTAGTATACTGTTAGAAATACAGTAGGCTTTAAGCCTTTAGAGTACAAGAATGCACACTAGGACATCTATCTCACTGAACTGTAATTACCCGTAGAACAAGATGTATATCAACATAGGGGAAGCATCAATGTAAAGAAGCTACAACCAGAAGAACCAGCAACATCTAGGTTTTTTCCACAATACCATAAAGTAAACCTTTTACTCTTCTTGGTGTGGCAGCCCTACATACAGCTTTATGTTACCAAATCATGATGAAGGCATTATTTGTAGGGTAACGAAATAGTATTACATGAAGCAAATATCTAACATTGATATGCTCTCCTCTTCATCTAGACAACTTGTTTGTAATCATTCTGCATAAGGGACTGTGGAGTTATCAAGAAACTAAACAAACAAACAATCAAGCACATTACTTTGGCGCTAAAGTTCACTTGGGTCGCTAGTCGCTAAACAGAAGGGAAGCGAGGATGTTCATGGCAGAACCATGAGCATGAGAACGAAAGCCGGCATGAGAAAGACCGAACTTGCATGAGGTTACTGGTTGACATAATGAGAAAGCTCTTTCTTGACTCTACTTTGACTCCAAGTCTCCAACCCAACCAGACTAGGATGGCAACAATCCGGTCCCCTGTTTATGTGCGCAAATTAAATGGGAACAATTTGGCCACTATTAATATTTCCAGCTTCCCAAATTTCCGTAGTAGAATCACCATTCATCAGATTATCATCATCATTTCGTTTGACTTCATCACTGAGCCAAGTGAGCATAGCTCAACGCAGCACCATTAGAGATTTTTTTTTCCGGGGGCAGCACCATGACAATAATAATCTAAGAGAAACAAAATTGCTGATTGATGTATCGTAGGTGGTTGATTCCAGTTTTCTTCCACCGTATCCACCCAATAAACCCTAGTAAAAAGGAGGGGAGCAAGGTTGGGGTCTTAGCTAGGCCTAGGGTGAGCGTGCTGAGAGTGTCGGTGCTAGCGACGAGGAATCGGCGCCCTGCACTCTTCGGCGAAGGCGGCGGCGCTGGCGACCTCCGGCCATGGGCGCACCGCGCACCACGCTGCGTCGCGGGGAGGCATCAGCGAAGAGGAGGCGGCGGCCCTCGTCGACAATTTTCAAGGGCTTGGAATCTTGGACTCTTTTTTTAGGGACGCTTGAGAGCCCAACACCGGCTCGGTATGAGATGGCCTTCTATTGACTTCACGGCCTATATGTCTTTAGGGTAGTGGTACAATATGCCTTTGCTTATTTCCTCCTCTATAAAATTTGGTCATTTTTCTGTGAAGAAAAGGACTATCCTTGAACGAAGAGAGAATTAGACATAAGTAACTGGGGAAAATCGACGCACACTGCCTTCTACACATGTGGCGGTGCACCGCGAGCGAAGCTCAATGCTACCTCTAGATCTCGAAACCATGTCGGTGATAGGAACAAGTTGTTTATGTGAAAATTAGGAAGTCATCGGTCAGAGGCATTAAGATGCCGACACGAGTGATCTAAGAAAAATATCTTCATCTCAGAGAGAAGAAAGTGACAAAGAAGGACGGACAACTACCCTAGATCCGGCTAGACATATTGGGGAACTTGGCCTCACTAGCTATGTGAAGAAAGCCAAAGTCAACCGAACCGTGTCGGTCAATGAAGAAACCATCAGGCATTCATGCCGAGAAAAATTGGGCAGTGGCTATCGCATAAAAAATATAGATAAAATCAGATCCACCAATCCATAAGAGCAGCGATCAGACGATTCCCGTCCTTCTCAACGCTATCCACGAGACCAACTTGCATCCACGAGACCAACTTGCATATCTAGTACTGTATTCTCATAAGCCAACCTTCACGGTATCCCCGATGGAGGTCCTCGGCTAGGTAGAAACTGAGCTGCAGGGTCCTGATGATTCTCGGTTTCATATTCTCCTCTTACAGGTGCTAGTCCAGTGGATAAAACATTGGGCTCATGTGAGCGAGAGCTCAAAACACTAGTATCACTGCGGGAAACTGTTTTAGCACCGCTTTCACATCTAGTAAAAATACCAAGATAATCAAGGGGATACAAAGGTTGTAGTACCTTTGACTCTTCGCTCCCAAAAACAAGACCTGTAGAAGTTCATACAAGCAGTACTGGAAATCATTCTGGGTTTCATCATTCCCGGTTGACCAAGACAGTCAGTCAATCGCAAGTGTCATTCTGAACATTAAATTTCCTTGGCGGCATTTCCAAGGTTGAAACAACACATGTAGGAAGTTGGCCAGCACATACTGCCGAAACAAGTAGTAACAAACGATACTAGTAACCTTCAGAGCACACTTGCGAAACGTTGAAAAGTTACTGGCAGGTGCTTGATTGCTATTATCAAATAGGGCTGGCGATGAGCCAGCAGGCATAGTAGAATGCTAAAAAAGTATAACAACACTTCCGGAACACAGAAAACAGATACTAGAACAGTAGAGAACCCCCAAAGGGCACAGAGCAGATTTTCGGGTTTTCTTGGTTCAGCGCCAAGGGCATCAAGACCTTATGCCACATCCTTCAGTTCGGCATCAGACAATCAAAAGTACCATCATCTACGCAAGGTAAACCAAAACATCATGACTATGTTCATGCCACGGCGACAATACCGACAATATCCCTGAGCATACCACTGACTACGATGGAAAACCTGCTGTGAGTTGGTCCCCGACAGATATCCAAGTGGTAACTCTACTTCTACATATAATGCGGCAACATTCACCTGAGAGGTAAGGTTCTACTGCCTCAGTTGGATCAGGTTTCAACACGTCTCTCCACAGATCATCATTAACATGCTAGATTGGTGGTTGAGATGTCAGCCAACTTCCCGAGTAGACTGCACAATGGGTCCAATTCGTTGTACTTGAATGCAGCCCATCAGTGCAACCTGCTGCGAGTTGCCCACTTCCCTAAATAAAACTAAGATAATAGCAATTGACAGCGCTTGTGCGAGACTAGCAAAAATCACATGGCAAGCGAAGATTGTGTCGGTCACAGCTAGCACCACCACAAACTAAATTTGGGAGCATCCAGAGGCCCTCGAGTTTACAGCAATGAACTCTGAGTTCTGGCGGGCAATTTGAATCACCGAATTGGATCCACTTGATTTTGTCGGGCACTGACTGACCAATTTCGACTGCAGTCCAAGGTTCATCAGAATCTTCAAGTTGCCTCGCAACGTAAATGCAGCTACTCTTTCCTCCCCACCTTTCAGGTCTCGAGCAAGAAAATGTGGGGTTCCGCCTATCTAGGCTGATGAAGAGAGCATGATTTTCCAACTTCTCCATCTCCACCAATCGTGCTGGTCTAACTGAAACGTCGAAGCGGAAGACATGAAAGGTGCCAGACAGGTCAAACTGTTCTTCCGATTGGCCAAAACTCAACTCGAGGCCAACAACGAGAAGCATGTCACCACAGACCATCAACCTCGGGCGTACCATAGAACTTATAACCACAACCCGTACAATCGGTGTGCTGAGCTGAGGTCCAAACCGTATGAGGAAGACACTCGCAAAATTTCCTACCGAAAACATGTCACCTTTGAAGAACACAATCTGCTCGAGGAATTCACCATCAAGATCAAGAGGATGTTCTGACCAAGAGTTTGTTCCAAACTGCCACCGGTACATGGTTCTTTTGGAGAAAAGAAGTAGGTGCAAGTTGGCTGAATTGTGTGGACCCATGACGATGCCACAGTAAATATCAATGCGGTTTCCGTAGGGTAGTATGGGAGGCTTCACCTCAGTGCCAGTGTACACATTGACAAGAAGGCTGTGACCCTGATGAAAGAGATAAGATACCCACATGAGGAGCCCATATAGAGCGTCTGGTTTGGAGTATTTTGTGGCACTGAACAGCGAAGGTTTAGGTCACTCTTGGCAGGATCACTAATTCTCCATTTGCAATCAGATAAAAGCATGTACTCAGCATAGTTATGATGCTGCCGAGCAGCGAAACAAACATCTGGCTTGAGGTGGAGAGGTGGGAAGCTGAACGTATATGCAGATGTGAAGGAAGAGACTGCATCGCGCCAAGAGCGACAGGTGCCAGCAAAAGCAAGGAAGTCATGGAATGAGCCAAACAGAGCAATGATTTTGTGAAGCAAGCTGTCCAGGAGATCTGCCCAAACGTGAGGTCCAGACGAGGGCGAGGAGCTAGAGCCAGAGGTGTGGCAAATTCTTTTAGAGGACCTCTCCACAACAGCAACTTCTCTGCCAGACAGAAAATTCAAGAAAAATGGGTCAGAACAAAGATCTGTAATATAATAGAGAGTAAAGCATAACTAGTTAACTGTTAGAAATGCCGGAGGATGTTAAGGCTTAAACTGAACAGGAAAGCAAACTAGGACATCTAGCTATTTTGGGGAAATGTAATTACTGGTTGACATAATGAGGGGCTCTCTTTCTTGATTCTACAGTCTAAGCCCATCCAGTCCCCCTGTTTATGTGCACAATTCTAGGCTTTAAGTTGCAACATGAAACCACCATGTTTTGTTTTACAGGAGAACCCACACATCATCCAGCGACCACACCTGGCAGTGCCAAAAATCTCACCAGACTACTCAAACTTCTACGGAGAACACATAACTTCAAAATATAATTTCAGTAATTACCCTCCCTCCTTCGACTCAGTTTTCATCCACATCATTTTCACTCAATAAACCCTAGTGAAGAGGAGGGGAACAGAGCTTATGTTACAGGGGGCTTAGGGCTAGGGTGACCGTGCTGACCTGGGGCTGAGACTGATGGCTGCCAGCGGCGACGACTGGGCGGCCTGCTGCGGCCGCGCTCTTCGGCGTTGGCGACCTCCGGCCATGGGCGCACCACGCTGCGCCGCGCGGAGGCGTGAACGGCCTGCAGCGGCGGCGCTCGTCAGCGCAGAGGAAGCCTTGAACATTTTTTTTTTTTGAGGGTTCCTTGAACATTTTTCTCTGAGCGAAAACGGAAGCCTTGAACTAGACCGTTCAACACCGGGCCGGCGGGCCCGATAAGAGATGGCCTTCGATTGATAACACGGCCCAAAAGGTAGTAGGTTGCCTCCATGTCTCTGCTTATTCCTCCCCTAACCCTAAATAGCCACATGCCATACGTAGACAAAACAATATCAACAATAAAGTTTGATCAATTTATTCAAGAGAATTCATATAAGAAACTTTGTCGATTAAAAAACATAAATGATCAGTGAACTCTCTTATGCAGGGTGGAATCGGGATTTGAAAATATAGGGAGCCAAGAGAAAAGAGTGTCATGCCTCCACCTCTGAACACACCAGCCGATCCACTCAGTGGACCGTCTCTAGGAGAGAAAGAGAAACCGCTAGCACAATCGTTGAAAGAGTTAGGAAGCCAATGTTGTACGTTATCGCTGAACTAGTAAACAATTATGATCTCTCATCTCCCTTACCTCCCGTCCCCAATTCTCCTTTGTATGTGCGATTATCGCCAATTATGTGTTATTTGTGTGATCCATCTACCTCCACTAGATCAGGTCATTATAAGTGACCACACAAAAAATGCAATATTGTATTAAGTGTAGAAGGTATTAATATCAATTGACTGTAGCAACATACAATTTGCAGTTCAATATAGAGATATTTTTTGGGTTGATTGGGCTGTATCTATAAGAGTAGGGAGTCCATTGAACTAATGAGTTATCTCATTGATGCTGACTTTTACATGCACTCACATCACTCCTAATATAAACGAGGCAATGTGTAATTTGTAGTCAATCCAAGAAAATAACAAGTGATTTGTAGGAATCTAGCTGATTTACCCTTGAAACTTCAGTTCATGTGTGATCATGCGACCCATGATAGTGAAGCGGACGGGAAATCTGGTACTTTAACTCTAAGTAGGATCGACAGGCGGCAACGACCAGTGATCAACTAGACGAATCAAGAAATCCTTCAAGTGGTGGTTGATGGCAATGCGATAATGACCTAGCATGCGGGTCAGCGATCAGTACAAACCCTGTTCGTGAAAAATCTTAACCGTCAAGAAAGTAAAAGCTTCCATGCCTCACAGCTCCACCGTGCATCCATCGAGACCAACTTCATTCTTTTCTTTGTGGGCTTGGGCAATTTTCTAGTCACCAACTGGACGATACTTTGATTACACGTAAGTAATCATGGTGGTGCTAAATACTACTATCTCTGTTTCAAAATGTAACACGTTTTGGTAGACAAACAAAAATTCTTACATTTTGGAAAAGAGATAACACTGCATGTTAAGGTTGGTCCTTGTTGCAACTTGATGGGGGTAGCCGATAGGGGGGTTCGCATGCTAACCCTCTTTGTATCCGCCCCTGATTTGGCGTAGCTAGCTATCTATAGAGAGCCTAATTAGTTGTCGATTGCCCTGCAAGACTTCATCCTAAGATAGCTATATGCTGGAAAAATGCTAATGTATGCCGTCCCACCTAACATTTACTCCATCACTAAACATGGATTTGAATGTCACTATATAAATGTAGATGCCATGCCGATGACTGGAAAGCTTCTTCATCGAGTTTTGTTCCATCCACATGTGATTTCTTCGTTATGTGATACATTGCATCATAATCTTTTCCCATATGGACAAATTTACTAAAAAAATCATACATTTACTAAGACCCTACCCCAAACCCCTACTCCAACTACAATAGCAACCCTACGAGGCTACGACAACATCAATCCCCATGATCCTCCACCACCGTCCACCTCTAAATAGCACAGTAAATCTCTCAAAATATGGTCAATCAGTTTCCTAATCTTTTGATCACAAAAGCGTGATTATATTTTATTTTTATTTTTGCGAAATAGGTGTGATTAGGTTCTGTACAGGTTGCGAAGGAAAGAACTCCGACGAGGCCGTGCTGGGTCCCAGTGTCAGCCAGAACGGAGAGGCCCTAACCTTATTGATCGTGCACGAAGAGAAGCCGATCGAGCGCCAGGAAAAACACGCGGTAAACCGCTTCTTTTCTTGCTCTCGCACCAAGCCCTAATCGCCGGATCCCCCATGGATCCACCACTCCTCGAACCAAGCTTCACGCGCCTCCAACCACCACCACCCTATCCACCTTTCGGCGGCAGCCTCACACCAACCATCGGTCGTCGCTCTTCTGCCTTCGTCCACGTTCCCGGCGATGTGTCCAGGGCCGGCCACCACGCTCCGCGAGTGACCGTCCCGGAGTTCTACTCCAACTACACGCCCCAGCATCCGCCGCCAGGGACCAGGGCTGTCCACTTCCTGCCGCGCCGGACCGTCCCGGATTTCTACACGCCCCAGCCTCCGCCTCCAGGGACTCAGCAGCCTACACCGCCAGGGTATGAACACGCCGCCGCTGTTTATGATTGTTGTAACGCATCAAAACGAAATCTATTTTTTCCACATCTGCCATATAGGAAAGGCAACGAGGCAGATTTGAATGGGCAGAGGTCCTCCAAATCCATGCCCATCCATTACCCTATTCACGTGACTGTAGTTGTCAAAATAATGTAGAAACGATAATGAAACATTGCAAATAACGTCCCAATAAACACAAAATTAATTGTCTCAACTCTCACAGAATACAGTTAGATGATTTCTATGCCTTTGGATTTTGGAGGTGTGATTATAATTATTTACATATTCTGAGCTATTTTGTCCCAGCCATTGACATAGATGAACTGCCCTTGTGACTCATCATCTCTGTTTACTCTGTTTCAGGTGTGAGGAGAAGGCGCAACATGTCCCTGGCCCATCGGCAGCGTACAAGGTTCCACACCAGCCTCGTAGCATGCCAACGTCTCGGGAATTAATCTGCCGCTTACCCGCCCTCTCCGAACCAATATCTGCCACCATGGCTTCGCCCACCGGATTTTCAGTATCCCGGGGACCTGCTTGGGTGCCCACTTACTCCATCATTGGGGGCACCTTTTCTGCACCGGCCAAAGTTTGATTGGGGGATCGATTTCTACATCAAGGTGTTGTAGGATCTTGCATTTGAACTAACCAAGGTGGTGTGCTACAAGTCATTCTGTGAGGGTGATGTCCATATGTGGTACCACCACATCAATTTCACTGCAAAGGCTAAAGGAGCGATTGATTGCAAGTTCTTCTTCGCTGAAGTCATTTTCATGAAAGGAGAATTGCTCGTCAGCTGTTTGTGCATGATTGAACCTACCGATGAGGGTAAATCTTTTAACTCACTTGCTATGAATTAGATAGTTTTGTACAAATGTTTCTCGTTCTAGCATAGAGATTCTATGTTCTATTAGGGTGTGTTTGGTTAGAGAAACCAATTGGAAGGTAGTGTCGGGCTGGTTCCATTCTTGTGTTTGCTTGGGTCCAACTAGTTGGAATGGGATGATTCCATTTCTGTGTTTGGTTGAAGAGATGAACTGAGTAGAACTAGATTCAGCTCACCTCTTCCATATATGGTGAGCTTACCTCTCACATATGCATTTGTAGTATATTGTTTTATTCATTTATTTAGCATACATTAATCAAATTTCAGCAGCATTTGTTTGTATTGTTTACAAAAAAGCTCCCCTATGCAGCCCTACACGACCATCACTTCATTGCAGAACAAACCGGAACCTTGTACCCGGTAGCAAGCACACTTGCTTGAGAATGCATCTAATCATAGGCTATAATCAACCAATAGTAAATGAACTCTCTATATCCAGATGTTTACATCAACCAATAAAATAGCCACTCCCAGCAAGATCATTTGTTAAAATTATGGAGGCAAACAATCAAAGTTATCATTGCTATATGGGTATCCAATCAAAACTGGATCACGTATAATACATTGTTTAGGAAAGGCAATTTGGCATATCTGACGATACTCTCCCCCTGTCGCCGTGCCACCTGCTGCTAAAGAATGTATTGTGGTTGGTTTTGGTTACTGTTGATGAATATATTTCATGTGCTGGTCTTATTTAGGCTTTTGGGACCTGCTTCCTCAGATTTGCGACGGACTGTAAAATAGCTATAAACAGAGGATTAATTTGCAACTAAATCTGGCAGGAACAATAAGCACATATTTTCATTTCGTATAAACAATGCAGATAGACAAAAAGAGTAAACACTAATACAGGGCATATGTCAATGGTTATTCAAAATGTAATATGTGAGAAAATACCTACATAGTACGAGTTTACAGTGAAAGATATATGTATGAGAACTTAATATCTTAACCATATCCTCCTTGTGCACAGACCACACGCCAAACACCAAACACAAATAACATGTGCAAAAGAAAATGCACTGCATCATCTTAAGCCTAGTAGCATTCAAAAGAGGGAAACTAATGCTCACAGTGTTTCTAAAAAACCAGTCAGTTATTCTTTCTGATGTAGTATATGCACTGTTCAATGTAATCTATCACTGAAGTTGGTAAGTACACATACCCAAGAGACATAATTGAACTTTTTATCTAGCATTCATCATTAGTTATGCAACTTTTTATCATAAATGTATGCATTTGTAATATATTGTTTTTTCTTCATTTTTAGCATATATTAATCAAATTTCAGCAAAAACTTGTTTGTGTTGTTTACCAAAAAGCGGCAACATATATCCATTCACAATCATAATAAACGTATGATGTCACTTAACATTATCTGATTTTCCGTTCCATCCAAAAAACCATGCTTGCCCACCATATCTGACCCTATCAAACACGTGGCACATTTTCTGATCGTCCGTTTCTGATTTCGCATTGATTTGTTTGCTATTTAATATTTTGCGCAATGGCCTAACCTTTTGGTTTGACATATTTCGATGTATATAGAACCTTGGTTTGGCATGTTTCGATGTATATAGAACCACATTAGGCTCGGGCTTAAGTTTGTAGGGATTAATTAACTATGGCCATTAGCACAACTACGCACTATTCTATTACCCACCTAGATCTCCTCTCTATCTCTGGTCCGTCGTGGGCATCTGAGCGTGAAGCCGCTGCTCTTCTCCACTTGGGGGTCCTCAACCAAATACACATTTGCATTACTGTACATACATTACATATCCTGATCAACCTTTTTCTTGTACCTGATCTGTTATTTGGCAGTTACTAACAAATTTCTCTTTCTTGTCTCTTCTGTGAAGGGAACTGCTTTAGTTGTATAAATAATGGAAATGATCTGAGGCATCCTAAAGATGTTCGATATGCTGGTGGTCATGTGATGCGCACATTCAGTTCATTTGGTGGACATAAGATGACACAGGAAGCCTGTGTGGATGATGTATGTATCTCCACTACTTATAAACACGAGAACTGTTGTTCGGCTAAAGCCACACCAAAACATGCACCAAATACTGTCTCAACCCCACCAAACAGTCCCACAAAACAGAAATCCGGGTGCACTTACCAATTTCCAACGACGGACTCAAACTTCACCCTGATACTTCACCCCACGGAAATCACCCGACGGAAAACTGGGAAAAACAAAACCCGCGATCGTGCCTCCATTCACGCAGAAACCGTCGCCGCCTGGGATCGCCGCCTGGGACGTCGCCTGCGATCGCCGACGAATAGCTGCCCGTCGCCGCCTGCGATCCCCGCCGCCTGGGATCGCCGCCTGGGACGTCGCCTGCGATCGCCGACGAATAGCTGCCCGTCGACGCCTAGGATCGCCGCCTCGGATCGCCGCCTCGGACGTCGCCTCGGACGTCGCCTGCGATCGCCGACGAAGATCGCAGGGCCTGGGATCGCCTGCTCTCCGCCGACGAAGATCTCGCCGCGTGCGATCGCCGACGATGATCGGCGGATAGCACCAAGGCGGGAACCATCTCCAAGAGTGCTGGACAGCACCGTCGCCGCCCTGCCGCAAATGGCCGGACGCAGCTTCACCGGCAACGCACGAGGTACCCCAGGTACCCCAGCCCTACAGGTAAGATAATCACAATCAGATAAGTCACATTATTTAACTTCGACAAAAAACAGCTGAGATATACAAACGAGTATTGAAATTGAGACACGATGTTTTGATTGGTTTCTCATGTAAGAAGTACAGCACACCAATTTTGCAAGGACAAGAGGATACATTCTTCATGCCCATAATATTCCTGTATATGACAAAACTGACATGGACGGAAAACTACATGACTAGATAATCAGCCTTTTAGTTTCAAATTCATTCACATCTTATTATTATATATTTACATGCTGCTGACATGAATATTGACAGGAAGTCCACCACATGACATCTCCCAATGGCACGGGTGCGCGCACACCATTTCAGGATATATGTAACACCCACTCCTTAGGTAAATAAAACTGAAACCATACCCACTGTTTTTATTGCATATTTTGTAGGCTATTGCACAGCTGCTAAAATACTTAATGTATCTACATACAGACCCTACATATTCACAGCAATGCGGCGGCACCTCCTCTCCCAACGGCGCGAGTGCTCACACTCCAGTACATGACAGTTCTAACACACGCTCCTTGGGTAACTACTGTCAGAAAAAACATTCAGAAAGTGCTTAAATGCACGAATATGAACAATTCTATTACTCATGTCCCAACTTTCTGATTGTTTCTATACAGACCCTAAAGAGTTGAAGAGGCAAAGGGACAGAGAATATTATGCACGAAATAGAGATGATATTATGAAAAGGCGTCGTGAGGCCAAGGAAAACCAGCTGGCCATGTCCTGGAAAATGATACCCAAGGAGCGGTATCCATAGCAATTGGTAATGATGATCAGCTAATTACATACATTGCTACTCCATCCTATTAACCGTATTCCTTTCATACAGACCCTAAAGAAAGGAGGAGGCAAAGGGACAGGGAGCGCTATGCACAAAATAGGGTTGGGATACTAAGCCAACAACGCCAATACCGTGACCAAAAAAGGGCAGCGACTGCCCTCCAGAACATCACTAACACTGTGACACACACACCAGCTACGGTGCAATCGGGTGTCACCCAACTACAACAAGTATCTACTGCAGGTGGTGCTGCACAATGGAGTAATATATTGCATGTTCAAACCTTGCAGGAAAATTAAAGTAATATGACTAATTAGTCCCAAAGACCCATCTTTTCATAACAATGGTGCTTGACTCACTTGGCTCAAGAAGACACCGCAAAGACCTCACTGCCATGGTTAGTAATTAGTCCCAAAGACCCATCTTTTCATAACGAGATTTAGTGTTTTACTTCGCATCTCATGCTAATATTTTGTTATTTCTTCGTCCGACAGCTCGAAGGACTGGAAAATATATTCAGATATGCAATGCAGCGCCTGGAACTAAAATATGACAAGTGGAAGGATCTACAAGTCTCAACATGGAAATGGGAAGAGTGTATAAAGAGCGCACTGCAGACTGATGGGTACACCTGCTACTCAACAGTGAAAAATATGATGTTTTTTCTATGTCCCCACTTAATCATGCTCACCCATGCTCCTATCTCTACATAAAGAATTGCAAGCACCAATGAAATACAAAATTGGATATCCTGATAGGAATTTAGATTTATCTATTAGGGGTCATGCTGATGGCTGATTATTACATCCTACGAAGTTGAGCGAAACATGAATTCTATTTCAGCAAAAAGCTACTGTCTTCACTACCACAAAATTGAACTACACTACACTTAACCATTATTTTCAGAAAAAAGTAATAGGACCAAAGACGTTAGTAAACTTGGCCTTTACTCAGATAGTAACACCACTACTACAGCATATAACCTTCAGATTTCAATAAGTATGGCAACAATACACTGCAAATTAAAAGATGAAAGAGTGCTAAGAAGTTAACTGAACCTGGCATAAGAAGTTGATAATCCACTGAAAATCTGCAACATATCCCCAAGCATAATTGACCAAATTAACTTGATAGTTTGTTTATCTTCAGCTGTCTCATGGACCTAAAGTAAGAACAAAATTCAGCAACGATATCATAAATTTGATCCATACCATGATTATTTGTTATGCAAACTAACAAATGGATAAGAGCAAATAACTTAACTAAACCATTCAGAAATCCTCGCCTACCGCGTGGAGGACCTGCATATGACAAATCGAGTTATCACTCATTTGTTCAACTACATGCCTGAAGTTGTCAGCGCCGTTAGTACACACACTCACGATTGATTTCCCCCAAAAATCAAATTTGTGTTTGCATCTGAGGAAGATCGAGGCTGACCTGGACTGGAAGCCGGAGAAGAGCATGCCGAGCTCGAGTGCCTCATCGGGCTCTTCGGAGACCAAACTCGATGAGGGGTGCGGAGTAGGGGAGTACGTCGGCAGTGGAGGCGAAGGGGAGGGGCGACCTGGCGGCCGGGCGCACGCGATGGGGGAAGGGAGCGCAGACAAATGAGAGGAGAGGAACGTGAGGAGCGCGAGGAGCGCGCAGGCGACGAGGCGGTCGGCGTCCACGGGCCCCGTCCGCTCGAGCGGGGAGAGCGCGGCGGCCGCGGCCGCCGCCGCGAAGTAGGCCACGGGCGTGGCGGGGACGCCCTGCACCATGGCGACGGCGGTGACGCAGAGGTGCTTGTCGCACTCCCTCTGCAAGCGGCCTAGGCGGGCGAGGATGGCCGCCAGGCGCCGCGAGGTCGCGCTCGCCAGAGAGCAGGGAGAGAGAGGAGATCGGGTCGTCGGCGATTGGATGTGTGCGAGGTCGTCGGCGATTGGAGAGACAGCAGGGAGAGAGAGAGCAGGGTGAGTGAGGCCTGTGGCGTGCGGGGCTGTCCGAATTTTTCTTTTTCGTTTTCTTTTTCCTATCAGATGTGTGCGTGTCCTGCCTGATTTGTTTGATTCGGGTGTTTGAAAAATAAGTACTCCCTCCGTTCTAAATTAGTTGTCTTTCATTTGTACAAAAGTGGATGTATCTAGACATGTTACAAATATAGATACATCCACTTTTGTACAAATGAAAGACAACTAATTTAGAACGGAGGGAGTATTTTGCTATAATTATGTAATGCTTCTGAATATTTTTTAAGGGAGTATAAAGATTTCTTGCATAGTTTTTATCGTATATTAGTATATTAAAATTTGTATCATAACTCTTTGTAATCATGAAGGTCATCATGTGGTCTTTGGATGGTAAATTTTATGGAGTACTTTACTGGAGATATTTTGTCCGACACTCCTACACAGGTATATTTTTTGCTTTTTGTCATGATATATTTGTGTGTTGTATCATTATCTCAAAATTAACTATGGTTGCTACTTTATTTTAGGTTGATATAACAAATTTTAGGGAAAAGTTGGCGGTCATTTTATTTGACTCATAATTGAACAATGATGATGTAAGAAACCAACCTATCAAAAGAAACCAACCTATCAAAGATGACGAACCCAACACGGACCCGATGATTGTGTAATTACGGATAGACCACCTAAGAAGTTGAAAAAATCAAACTCATCACTATCTGTCAATCCAGCAAGTCCCGACTTGATGGAATCATCAGAATACCAGGCTCTATCAGAATCAACGGTTCTGTCACCCTTTGTCAAAGCAACAAATGATGATTTAATAGATGACTTGTGCTTATTCATCAACATGGTTGATGATGTCCCTTCATTGGAGTAAGTAACCTTTTTTCCATGTCGGTTCATTTCGTTGTTATATACATGTATCATTGTGGTCACGAAATTCTCTCTTCCTCAGGACCGAATGGGTTAGGAGCTCTAAGTCGTATCCTATTAGTATAAATCTAAGACAGATCAAGAAAATATTGAATAGTGAGGAATATATGGACCAGAGTGGGCCATCTTATATTCAGAACAATGTATTGGCTGGATAGCTTGCATCATGCTTCATGATGTCCTCGAGACTCGTGTCTTTTCCCTTCATTGTCTGGGTCTTAACAGCTTCAAGGGCTCGTAGGTAAGAGGGAAAAGAATAAGATGGGTGACAGAACCTAGCTTGGGAGGGGTATCCAAGAATAAAACATGACAATAACCCAAAAGGCTTTTAAGCAAGAATCCAGAAGCACAGATAGTTTCTTTGAAACTACATAGGATTTTAGCATGACTGCACAAAAAAAAGTGCCAAAGGCAAAAATATGCAGACATTACTCAAGCAAAAACTTTTTAAGTCTAAACGATATAAACTATATACCTATCAGGGTATTTCCAATCTTATCCTACATTGTTTGGTCATCACTTGTCTTGGTGTCGATCTTTGACATTGAAGAACGCAGCGTGTGATTGATTACTCTTGAATCCTTGAGTTCTTGAGACGGCTTCTCTTGGATAGGGTATGGTATACTAAAGAGGTAGTTTAGGGAAGAAGCAGTTAAACACAATGTTGAACAAGAGAAGACATGGAATAGAAATAGTCGAGAATTAGACTACGAGGATTTATGAAAATAGCTTTTATTTCTTCAAAACAGTCTCTAAGGATATCCATTTCTAACTAAGGCCACGTGACTAGGTCGACGTCGGCTCTGATACCACTTCTGTGAGGACCGGAATTACACTTCCAGACCCCCTGTGTAATCATGTCAATCCCAAGATCAATGTTGACAACACAGCGAAATGATACCATTGCAGAACGTTCAAAAAGTAGTATTACATAGTTTGAATAGCAATAGCGAAATGTCTTGTGACATTTATTACAATCAGAAAGCTCAGCGGAAATATAAATGCGAAGTGACTCCATCTAGCCACAGGCAGTCGATGTAGTCCACGAGGCCTCAGTCTTAAGCGTCATCGTCGTCGTCGTAGTCTTCTCATTCTTCGTTGTGCTCTGAATAATCAACAAAGCAATGCGATGAGTACATAATAATGTACTCAGCGTGCCCCCTCATGCAAGACCTATAATAGCTACATGTGGCTTCAAAGAAGGGTATATGGTTCTTTTGCATTAAAGCTAATTTTGTTTGCAATATCATAGTAGTTTTGGTAAAAACTATTTTAGATGAAAACAGGTTTTGTATTCAGTGTAATGTTTCTCATCATCGTGAGTGTCCTCGACACCTCACGTTCTCCATAGGATCTCAGAATAGAGGTAGAGGGAATAGCAAAACAGGGTTCCTGTATGTCAAGAAAGATTCATGTGTCGTCCATGACCGTGGACACGGCTATTCGAATAGTTTTACACTCTGCAGAGGTGGTACACTTTCACCACACGTCACAAACTCACCTAGTTGCAACCAGCCGTCGCTAGCATAGCAATAGAGAATTCGTGACAAGGTCTTTTAGCTAGATCCCCCAAAGATGTGACATGCCCACCGGGTATGGCGCCGGAACTGAGAGTACGTCCCCAAACCGGTCCCCCCATCTGTGCCGAAGGTTCTCCCGTAGGCAGACACCCCATCTGCGGTACGGCGACATCGACACCAAAGGCTGACTAACTTACTTGACCCAGCCAGAGCCCATTAGCATGGTTGTACGGTGGTCACAATCTTCAAATCCGAGACTTATTAGGCCCTTATGCGGCACGACGACGGATTGCCCCCTTCAGCTTGTGAAAGGCAGCCAATCGCTCCTTCACAGTTGATCCAGCAGTCGCCCGCGCCAATGTTTAGATGGTAAGTTTCACCCAGAGTAGAAGGTAGAGTGAGGATAGCAACAACGGCTTATCAGCCAAGCTCAACGAGCTCATCAAGTTCAGAAAGATGTTTGTGACCCAAGGTCAACCAATTCCTCCAAAGAGGCAAGATAAAGATATCCACTCGATATTAAGCATGGCTAAGCATTTCTACTCTACATGATTACTATATATCTACTCAGGGTATCAAGATATAAGGCGACAAGCGGATCAGGCTGGTGTGTCAATCGACACGCCAGTAAATTGAAAATAGCATGCATAATTTTAAAACATAAATAATGCCCCTTTTAAAAACAAGGATAAAAACATGAGAGGGGGGGCATGCCTTCGTTGACGAATCTTCTTCTTATTATTCTTCTTCAGTAAGCTGATTATAACCACGTTCTTCAATAAGTTGATTATATCCTCCAACCACGTCACTCCCTACTCGTCGTAACGATAGCAAATGGCAACCAAATAAATACCAAGCAATAATTACCAAATCCAAATGAAATACAAATGAGAATGCATGGAGTAGTAGTGGGAGAAGAATATAGAACCACTTGATAGAATGTGAAAGTGAGTTGTGACAACTCAGATATGAATCAAATGGCATGGATAGGATGCTAGGATAGAATTATCAAGATAAAGAGCTAGGATTAGATATGTGGATAGATTATCATACTAGAATGTTGTCATAAAGAGATACATGAGATCTTACTATACTGTCTACAAACCCAACATAGGGGCTATAAACATAGTTGGTCGTACCCGTGTAACCCGATAAACTCAATAACATATAAACAATAGAAAAACTAGATACTTAGCAAACATGTAAACAAGACATAACAACAACCATATCATACTAGTTTGCAATAATCAAACCAACACCTGTCATACTAGTAATATAAACAGTAGCTAGGACTATTTAGCATGCTAACATAAGCATATAAGCAAAACAAGAGCTAAGGTAAACATCATCATATATAAAACGACAACAATTGCAAGCGAATTTGATACAGCTGAAACACACATTACACTTGCGAACCATATAGCTCCACCACTAAACACATGAGAGTAACATAAACAATAAACAACTACAAACCATGCTATAATTCAGCGATAATAAGCTAAGAACTAAACAAGCGTAACAACATGTAAAACATATGAATCATGCCATAGCAAGATATCAAACTAACATGCCATCAACAATAAACATATATAGATACATTTAATAACAAGAATACCATCACAAGCATATATGAACAAAGCATATTATATACTAAGCAAAGGTCATAACATATATAACACTATATGAGACTAATCACGAATGATATACAAGTCTTCTACATTTGGGAGATACAACAGCATAATAACCAAATAACAATTAAGCTTAACATTACTAGCATGAGATGGCAAAGCATACAAGTATACACTACAAGATCACACGCATGCTCACAAGCATATACACAACGATACGATATTATCATGCACAACTAAGTGCATACAAACTACCATAAGCACGAGATGATATACTACAACAAGTAACACACAACTAGCAAGGTAACATACATGTATGCAACACTATATACTTACTAGAACCAACAACCACTCAAAGGTAATATTATCTAGTCAACAACTAAAAGTATGCTTGCATACATAGAGACAAAGCAGTGTATAACATGCAATGCTAATATGAAAATAATCTAAACATTCATAAACATAACACAAAGAACTAAGCAGTCGCAATGTGACATGAAGTTAGATCATATATAGCTACACATACATGCAAGGCCTTAACATACATCCTAGCAGAAAGATATGCTACTAGAACTGATATAACAAAGCTTCATATAACAAATGATACATAAGAAAAAAGATAGCTAAGCATGGATGAGAAACTAGGCGAAACACACGTGCAATAACACGATGAGCTAATTATATCATGAATCTAACAACTAAGTCTATGCATGAGCTATTAAGCAAAGAATAGGAAACAAAGAATGACATCATAGTATACCGTACTAACTTGGTTCACAATACTAAACAAGTAATAAACTATTACGAAACAAAACTCATAGATAAACAATGCATTTAACCAGTCAAACTACTAGTAACAATTCATATATGAATAAAATATTAAGCATGGATCAACATCACAATATATGACTATACTAGCTAGTCGAAACCAATATACTAAATAGTTAAACCAACACAAGCAAATCAGTTTATAATAAAAACCTATTATTTGAACACAAGCAACTATCTAAACAAGTCACAAAATAATACATAGAAATTACATAGAACTCCTACACATGTGATTTAACTAGGACAAACAAATCACACAGAGAATCAAGCATATAAATCAATATCATATATTAAAGCCTAACTTTAATTCTACCCAATGTATTTACAATACAAATCCACCAAATGGTTCCTAAAGTCATCTAGATACTTTCACATGATTAGATCGAAGTGTACAGATGTACAGAGAAAGATTTGCATAGCAATGTCGCTATTTAATGAATTGGCATCAATGGTGTTTTCTCTCCGATGGTCGGATTGAAGATCCGTTTTCTCATATGGACTCCTGTAGATAAGTTGGATAAAGTGACACCGAAGGATCTCACGAAATTGTGCCCAAAAAGGGAGATGGCATAACGATGTCTCCATCGGATAATATGGCTAGAGTTGGCACGGCCAAAGACATATATGGGCTGTGAAATGTTGTCTAGGAGGTAGGTCTAGATAAAATGGGACAAATAGTAAAGAGAACTGAACTGGTTCTCACCATGCGTGACGAGTTCATCCGATGAAGTAGATGAGCAAGGCAGATGTGGTCGCTGAATTCATCCGCTGCAATCAACGAATCTGGCGTCTCGTTGCCTGGATTAGTTCATCTCCTCCTTGTGACCCTGGTGGTGCAGTAGTTCGGCTTGCGGTTGCCGAAGACGCCGGGAACGTGGATGGTGTTTGTGGACGGTCTCGCGGAGCTCCACCAGATCAGACCATGTGGGCGAGCTGGGCTTGTTTTGGTGGAGAGATGGAGCAACTGGGTTCTAGGCCGTGGCGTCGTGGTTCCGTGATGCAGATTGAGAAGGACAGGAAATTGATGGTCCGAATAAAGAGTATATGAGGCAACGGCAGCGGCAGTTTATGGTGCTGCCGTTTCAGTTGACTGGTGGGTCCATGCTGGAGAAGGAAGAGGAAGCAGCACGAGCCATTTCGCTGGAATGGGCGTGAGAAGCCTGGCTGGTGGCCGTGAGCGATCAGGATCCGTCGCTTGGCTGGGCTGTGGCTGGTGCGAGGAAGCAGAGCGAGGCTTTGTTTAGTGGGCGTTTCGGACGTTCTTGGAGGCATTAAGACTGGAAAAACGAATGCCTGATTAAAGACAATTTGATGCGGCCCAGTTTCTGATCGAGCTGGCCGTTTCTGTTGCCCGCAGGAAGCCATGAAGAGGAAGAGAAGCAGCGCGAAGCTCGTCTGAGTTGGGACTCTGTCCGTTCGTGAGGCGTGAGAGAAAGGGGGCGCTGGGCTGGTCTGGTTCGGTGATTGGCAAGAAAATAAAAAAGGCAAGGTAAGAGAAACTAGAAGCAAGACACGAGAAAGGATCGATCGATGCGTGCTGTACAACTTATATATGTACACAAGCTAGCCAAAAGCATTGGTTGCACGTGCATATGCATGGATGAGATTTTGGATAGAAATAAAATAAGGAAGTAATTCGAGGAAATATGATTGGATGTGAAGTTCGAAAAATACCGAATGAATTTGTGAAAACGAAATCAAATTCAGAGGAGGATATTTTAATATGCGAAGCCAATAAATACGATCCAACTTGAAGGAAAAATAAATAAAAGATTTATTCAAGTTGATCCTAAATTATTTTTAAAGCTTCATATTTATGAAAAGTCGAGTTAAGTTTTAATACATTAAACGAAATTTTCTAGTCCTCATTTTTAGATAAAAGTTTTTGAAAACTCTGAAAATCGGTCTGTTACAATTCTACCCCCCTTAAAAGAATCTCGTCCCCGAGATTTGGCTCACTATAGAATGGGTTCTTGATTGTTCTTAAGCTTGCCATTGCTGGGGTTGCTCAGTTGAGTCTTTACAAAAATTGATCTTCTATTGCTTCTGATATTGTCTCTACCCCCTTAAATGAACTCCGTTGGGATTTTTCATACAACACATCTACTTCAGTATAATCCTTAAGTGATGTATGATTTTTATGGTTAATTTTCATCGATGTTGAGGACTTCTTTTATGGGCCATTGTCTGCAAAACGACATAGGCTGCCAGAACTGAACAAAACTTATCTCCAATCCAGGCACCACATTCATCCACTTTTGGGTCTTGAGATCTCTGATATGTATTCACGGTTGAACTAAATCAAGATTGGTGTTGACTTCTTTCTCGGATAAGTATTGGCAACTATCCATTATCACCATAGGAATAGCATCCATCTCTTGTAGTAATGGAAATAGCCTTCTCGAATTCTGAGCCAGAATTGTTTAGGATGTGTAACAAGGCACCTTGTTTGGTCTTTGTTGCTTCCACACGTTGAGGCAAAATTGATTGAATGCCTCCCTTCACCACATCACTGCCAAATCCTCAACGTAATGTTGATGGGGTCACTATTTTGTTGGGATTTGTTTGCTAGAATTTACTTGATGAAATCTTCGTGTGTCTCCAAGTCGCAGGTGAATGAAGTTGCTCCTTTGTGTAAGACTTCCTCATGTGGGCTAGTGTGTCTTCTTGCATCGCTCCGGTCGCACGTTGCACAACAGAGTATGAGAAAACAATGGCAGAGTAGTGTTCTTATCCTTTGCACCTGAGTGGGCCATCTTATATCAGAACAATGTATTGGCTGGATAGCTTGCATCATGCTTCATGATGTCCTCGAGACTCGTGTCTTTTCCCTTCATTGTCTGGGTCTTAACAGCTTCAAGGGCTCGTAGGTAAGAGGGAAAAGAATAAGGGTGACAGAACCTAGCTTGGGAGGGGTATCCAAGATAAAACATGACAATAACCCAAAAGGCTTTTAAGCAAGAATCCAGAAGCACAGATAGTTTCTTGAAACTACATAGGATTTTAGCATGACTGCACAAAAAAAAGTGCCAAAGGCAAAAATATGCAGACATTACTCAAGCAAAAACTTTTTAAGTCTAAACGATATAAACTATATACCTATCAGGGTATTTCCAATCTTATCCTACATTGTTTGGTCATCACTTGTCTTGGTGTCGATCTTTGACATTGAAGAACACAGCGTGTGATTGATTACTCTTGAATCCTTGAGTTCTTGAGACGGCTTCTCTTGGATAGGGTATGGTATACTAAAGAGGTAGTTTAGGGAAGAAGCATTAAACACAATGTTGAACAAGAGAAGACATGGAATAGAAATAGTCGAGAATTAGACTACGAGGATTTATGAAAATAGCTTTTATTTCTTCAAAACAGTCCTAAGGATATCCATTTCTAACTAAGGCCACGTGACTAGGTCGACGTCGGCTCTGATACCACTTCTGTGAGGACCGGAATTACACTTCCAGACCCCCTGTGTAATCATGTCAATCCCAAGATCAATGTTGACAACACAGCGAAATGATACCATTGCAGAACGTTCAAAAAGTAGTATTACTAGTTTGAATAGCAATAGCGAAATGTCTTGTGACATTTTATTACAATCAGAAGCTCAGCGGAAATATAAATGCGAAGTGACTCCATCTAGCCACAGGCAGTCGATGTAGTCCACGAGGCCTCAGTCTTAAGCGTCATCGTCGTCGTCGTAGTCTTCTCATTCTTCGTTGTGCTCTGAATAATCAACAAAGCAATGCGATGAGTACATAATAATGTACCAGCGTGCCCCTCATGCAAGACCATAATAGCTACATGTGGCTTCAAAGGAAGGGTATATGGTTCTTTTGCATTAAAGCTAATTTTGTTTGCAATATCATAGTAGTTTTGGTAAAAACTATTTTAGATGAAAACATTTTGTATTCATGTAATGTTTCTCATCATCGTGAGTGTCCTCGACACCTCACGTTCTCCATAGGATCTCAGAATAGAGGTAGAGGGAAATAGCAAAACAGGGTCCTGTATGTCAAGAAAGATTCTGTGTCGCCATACCGTGGACACGGCTATTCGAATAGTTTTACACTCTGCAGAGGTGGTACACTTCACCACACGTTCACAACTCACCTATTGCAACCAGCCTCGCTAGCATAGCAATAGAGAATTCGTGACAAGGTCTTTTAGCTAATCCCCCAAAGAGGTGACATCCCACCGGATGGCGCCGGAACTGAGAGTAACGTCCCCAAACCGGTCCCCCCATCTGGCCGAAGGTTCTTCTCCGTTAGGCAGACACCCCATCATGCGTACGGCGACATCGACTCACAAAGGCTGACTAACTTACTTGACCCAGCCAAGCCCATTTTACATGTGGTTGTACGTGGGTCACAATCTTCAAATCCGAGACTTATTAGGCCCTTATTCGGCACGGACGACGGATTGCCCCCCTTCCTGTGAAAGGCAGCCATCGCTCCTTCATCAGTTGATCCAGCAGTCGCCGCGCCAATGTTAGATGGTAAGTTTCACCCAGAGTAGAAGGTAGAGTAGAGGAAGCAAACAACGCTTATCAGCCAAGCTCAACGAGCACATCAAGTCACTTCAGAAAGATGTTTTTGTGACCCAAGGGTCCCACCAATTCCTCCAAAGAGGAGATAAAGATATCCTACTCGATATTAAGCAATGCTAAGCATTTCTACTCTACAGGATACTATATAATTTCTACTCAAGGGTATCAAGTATATAGGCGACAAGCGGAATCAGGCTGGTGTGTCAATCGACACGCCAGTAATTGAAAATTACATGCATAATTTAATACAAAAATAATGCCCCTTTTAAAAACATAGGATAAAAACATGAGAGGGGGGGCATGCCTTCGTTGACGAATCTTCTCTTATTATTCTTCTTCAGTAAGCTGATTATAACCACGTCTTCAATAAGTTGATTATATCCGTCCAACCACGTCAATCCCACATCGTCGTAACGATAGCAAATGGCAACCAAATAAATACCAGAGCAATAATTACCAAATCCAAATGAAATACAAATGAGAATGCATGGAGTAGTAGTGGAGAAGAATATAGACCCACTTGATAGAATGTGAAAGTGAGTTGTGACAACTCAGATA
Source organism: Poa pratensis (assembly GCA_947311845.1). Classification (NCBI taxonomy): domain Eukaryota; kingdom Viridiplantae; phylum Streptophyta; class Magnoliopsida; order Poales; family Poaceae; genus Poa; species Poa pratensis. The sequence goes on from CAMZMU010000083.1 coordinate 5,921,778, forward strand.
TGAATCAAATGGCATGGATAGGATCTAGGATAGATTTATCAAGATAAAGAGCTAGGATTAGAAATGTGGATAGATATCATACTAGAATGTTGTCATAAAGAGATACATGTAGATCTTACTATACTGTCTACAAACCCAACATAGGGGCATAACATAGTTTCGTTACCCGTGTAACCCGATAAACTCAATAACATATAAACAATAAAAAACTAAATACTTACAAAAATGTAAACAAGACATATCAACAAACCATATCATACTAGTTTGACTAACAAACCAACACCTGTCATACAGTAATATAAACAGTAGCTAGGACTATTTAGCATGCTAACATAAGCATATAACAAAACAAGAGCTAAGGTAAACATCATCATATATAAAACGACAACAATTGCAAGCGAAATTTATACAGCTGAAACACACATTACACTTGCGAACCATATAGCTCCACCACTAAACACATAGAGTAACAAAACAATAAACAACTACAACCATGCTATAATTCAGCGATAATAAGCTAAGAACTAAACAAGGCGTAACAACATGTAAAACATATGAATCATGCCATAGCAAGATATCAAACTAACATAGCCATCAGACATAAACATAATAGATACATTTAATAACAAAGAATACCATCACAAGCATATATGAACAAAGCATATTATATACTAAGCAAAGGTCCTTAACATATATAACACTATATGAGACTAATCACGAATGATATACAAGTCTTCTACATTTGGGAGATACAACACATAATAACCAAATAACAATAAGCTTAACATTACTACATAGATGGCAAAGCATACAAGTATACACTACAAGATCACACGCATGCTCACAAGCATATACACAACGATACATATTATCATGCACAACTAAAGTGGCATACAAACTACCATAAGCACGAGATGATATAACTACAACAAGTAACACACAACTAGCAAGGTAACATACATGTATGCAACACTATAACTTCTAGAACCAACAACCACTCAAAGGTAATATTATCTAGTCAACAAACTAAAAGTATGCTTGCATACATAGAGACAAAGCAGTGTATAACATGCAATGCTAATATGAAAATAATCTAACATCATAAACATAACACAAAGAACTAAGCAGTCGCAATGTGACATGAAGTTAGATCATATAGCTACACATACATGCAAGCCTTAACATACATCCTAGCAGAAAGATATGCTACTAGAACTGATAAACTAAGCTTCATATAACAAATGATCATAAGAAACAAAGATAGCTAAGCATGGATGAGAAACTAGGCGAAACACACGTGCCAAACACGATGAGCTAATTATAACATGAATCTAACAACTAAGTCTATGCATGAGCATTAAGCAAAGAATAGGAACAAAGATGACATCATAGTATCCGTATAACTTGGGCACATATACAAACAAGTAATAAACTATTACGAAACAAAACTCATAGATAACATGCATTTAACCATCAAACACTAGTAACAATTCATATAATAAAAATAAGCATGGTCAACATCACAATATATGACTATATACTAGCTAGTCGAAACCAATATACTAATAGTTAAAACCAACACAAGCAAATCAGTTTATAATAATAAACCTATTATTTGAACACAAGCAACTATCTAAACAATCACAAAATAATACATAGAAATTACATAGAACTCCTACACATGTGATTTAACTAGGACAAACAAATCACTCATAGAATCAAGCATATAAATCAATATCATATTTAAAGCCTAAACTTTAATTCTACCCAATGTATTTACCAATACAAATCCACCAAATGGTTCCTAAAAGTCATCTAGATACTTTCACATATTAGATCGAAGTGTACAGATGTACAGAGAAAGATTTCATAGCAATGTCGCTATTAATGAATTGGCATCAATGGTTTTTCTCTCCGATGGTCGGATTGAAGATCCGTTTTCTCATATGGACTCCTGTAGATAAGTTGGATAAAGTGACACCGAAGGATCTCACGAAATTGTGCCCAAAAAGGGAGATGGCATAACGATGTCTCCAATCGGATAATATGGCTAGAGTTGGCACGGCCAAAGACATTATATGGCTGTGAAATTATTGTCTAGGCGAGGTCGAATAAATGGGACAAATAGTAAAAGAACTGAACTGGTTTCACACCATGCGTGACGAGTTCATCCGAAAGTAGATGAGCAAGGCAGATGTGGTTCGCTGAATTCATCCGCTGCAATCAACGATCTGGCGTCTCGTTGCTGGATTAGTTCATCTCCTCCTGAGACCTGGTGGTGCAGTAGTTCGGCTTGCGGTTGCGAAGACGCCGGGAACGTGGATGGTGTTTGTGGACGGTCTCGGCGGAGCTCCACCAGATCAGACCATGTGGGCGAGCTGGGCTTGTTTGGTGGCGAAGAGGAGCAACTGGGTTCTAGGCCGTGGCGTCGTGGTTTCCGTGATGCATATTGAAGGCAGGAAATTGATGGTCCGAATAAAGAGTATATGCAACGGCAGCGGCAGTTTATGGTGCTGCCGTTTCAGTTGACTGTTGGGTCCATGGGAGAAGGAAGAGGAAGCAGCACGAGCCATTTTCGCTGGAATGGGCGTGAGAAGCCTGGCTGGTGGGCCTGAGCGATCAGGATCCGTCGCTTGGTGCTCTGGGCTGTGCTGGTGCGAGGAAGCAGAGCGAGGCTTTGTTTAGTGGGCTTTTCGTGGACGTTTTCTTGTGAGGTCAGAGAGACGAGGAAACGAATGCTGATTAAAGACAATTTGATGCGGCCAGTTTCTGATCGGAGCTGCCGTTTTTCTGTTGCCCGCGGAGAAGCCATGAAGAGGAAGAGAGAGCGCCGAATCGAGCTCTGAGTTGGGACTCGTCCCGTTCGTGAGGCGTGAGAGAAAGGGGCGCTGGGCTGGTCTGTTCGGTGATTGGCAAGAAAATAAAAGAAAGGCAAGTAAGAGAAACTAAGCAAACACGAGAAAGGATCGATCGATGCGTGCTGTACAACTTATAATGTACACAAGCTAGCCAAAAGCATTGGTTGCACGTGCATATGCAGGATGAATTTTTGAATAGAAATAAAATAAGGAAGTAATTCTCGAGGGAAATAATGATTGGATGTGAAGTTCGAAAAATACCGAATGAATTTGTGAAAACGAAATCAAATTCAGAGGGATATTTTAATGCCGAAGCCAATAAATAACGATCCAACTTGAAGGAAAATAAATAAAAGATTTATTCAAGTTGATCCTAAATTATTTTTAAAGCTTCATATTTATGAAAAGTCGAGTTTAAGTTTTAATACATTAAACGAATTTTCTAGTCCTCATTTTTAGATAAAAGTTTTGAAAAACTCTGAAAATCGGTCTGTTACACAAAAGAAGAGATTTATGTATGTTTTAGACCCACTTCCAGACCGACTTGGGGGATTCACATATTCAAAAATAATGGATATTGCCAAGAAGATTAATCTTGCCCTTCAATTGGCAAACCCCAATGGAATGATGACGTCTCCAAATGGGACGCAAAGTCCCTATTGTTCCGACAAATTTGGACGCGTAAGGACTTTTTTTCAAAGTACAACCTTACTTCAGTGCTTCAGTTTTAACATGACAATTCATATGTATGCAGTGCTTTGTCTGGTTATCTTGTTTTCATCTTAATGCACTCATGGTACGATGAAGCGTCATCTTTACAAATACACAAGGTGAATATTTGAAACCATGCTTATTTGCTACAATTGAAACATTTTATATAACAAATGTTTTATAATGCATATGTAGGATGGTGATGAGTTGAGAAAGCGTTTCTGGTCTATATTCTGAAGTATCAGACAACGAAGCCATCAACAATATCCGATCTTGAAAGAGAAAAGCTTGACCGTAAAAAAGATGGGACTTTTGAATTATGTAAATACTATATAATTGTTACTTGGAACTTGTTTTAAACCATCTATTCGAACGCTTTGCACTTACGATTTATGCAAACAATACTATTGTGCTTATTCTTTCTGAATTTGAAGTGATGCAATATGTTGCTCACACATTATTATAGATTGAGTCATGACATATATTGCCAAACAAAAAACTCACTAAACTGTACATCGGATTTATATATTGCCGAGACGTGCGTGCACGTGCATGTTTACTTCCTAGCAAGAGTGCCTGTTTTGAGATTTTGTGTCCGCATTTCGTTGCTAATGAATGTGTTTTTGCAGTGGGAAGCCAGGAGTCTAGGTTCAGGAAATCATTAGAGGTAATGGCGTATCTTCGTATAGTACCTTTACACAATACTGTTGGTTACTCGGCTGATGGTTACTTATATGTTGTCAGGGCGGGCCACCACCTATCTTCCCAGGGAAATGTCGCTAATTATACATTGGAACCCAGTATGGAAGGAGGGCGCTGAGGATGGAGCGGCGAAGTGGGTGCTGGAGCAAGACTGCTAATGCTGAGGGCACTGGAGCAGATGCTACTGCCAAGGAGTGCGCTGGAGAGCATTGTTCTTATAACCTTACACTGGAGCAGGATGCTAATGCCAATGGTGCTGCAGCAGAATGCTAATGCTAAGGAGGCACTGACAGTTGCAGATGTGTTGAAATCTCTTAGGTGTGATGAGATCAGTACTGTTTTAAATTGATGTTTGGCTTAGAATTATCATGTTGTCACCATCAATATGTATGGCTGTTTTGGCCGGGAATTAATATGCACTACAGTAATACATGCTCACATCGTCATCATAGAATTATGATTGTTGTTCACGGTCCTGCAATTTTCTTCCGATTTGTACAACTGACAATACATAGAATCATACATCTATAACATAGAGATAACACATCCATTAGAAAAAAACATGACATAGCATGACGATCCCGTCGTGGGCGACCCGCAGCACGCGACAGCACTGCTAAACCATACATCTCGCTGATAATCCTATGGCATCAGGTCTGTACATCTTTGAATTTTGACCAACTCCTAAAAAAACTGGGAATATCCGTGTCATGATCAAGTGTTCCTCCTTTCCAAAGCTCCCGACTGCATCTTCTGCATGCCTGATCTGTAGATACCAACCAGGTGTAAGATAACAACATAGTGCAATATAACAGCGAGAAACCATGACACAAGTACATCTTACCTGGGAGCATTTCACCATGACATCAGCGCAAGTAACTGCTGATTTTGGTTAGTTTTTGGACGTGTTTTGTACTCCTCTTTCCTCGCTGCATAAATAGGCCAAGATTCAAGAACTGAATGTTTCTTAGCCCACAATTACTTTGTCTACGGAACGTGTAGAATGAGCATTTCAATTTTATAGTCGATGATTAATATTCATAATGATATTTCAATACCAAGTACATTGCACATACTTTTCGCAAAAAAATACATTGCATATAAAAATTCAAACTAATATTGAACCAAAATATAAGTCTAAACCGAAAGGCACATTGGACCACGAAACAAATCATTAAAAATCTTACCTACAATTCTACTATAATCATCAAGTTTTCATCTATACAGATGTTTTTCTATAACATGCATATATACTCATATACAAAAAATATTAAGATATTTTCAGACCATAGGATTTATATACCTCCATCAAGAATTTGTATAAATTTTATGTAATTACAAAATAATTATGAAGGAATAGTGTTACGATATATCTTATATAGTGAAATACAAGTGTACTTTAATCAACATACATTAAATTGTATAACAAACACAAATATAATTAACTAATATATAGAAAGTTGCTATGTGTTTAACTATGTCAAATATCTAACAAAAATTATACTCGCTAAAATCGTACCAACTTAAAAAAAGTTCAAATATAAAATTTAGTATAAAACTATATTAATTGAGTGAGAAAACTAAATGACCAGATTAGTGATGAGTTGGCGAAGAATCCACCAAGTGGCTGAGCGCTCCTGGGGCACCTCCTCGTCGTACGTGGCCTCCTATCGCCGCCAACTCACAATTTTGTGCGTCAAGTCTTCCAAGTATCACTGTCTGTATCTCTGCCCCGAATCTTCTGTTGCCGTGTGTATAGGATGGCCCCTGGGAGACACTAGTAAAAGGCCTACCGCTGGCGGCGAGCGCCCGCCACGATCACTACGCCAGTGTAATATATAGCCGCCACGGTAAGGGTTGTTACCGCTGGCGGTCTCCCATCGCACCCGCCAACGGTTATGCCACAGCGCTGGCGTATGCGTCCGCCAGCGGTAATCCACCACGCCTGCCAGCAGTACTAGTCGCTGGTTAGGGGTTTGGTGCTCTGTCCGCCAGCGGTAAGCCTGTTTGTCCGCCAGCGTAGTATTTCGTGGAATTATTTTTTTACAGAAAATACTATTCCAGCATGTATAACTAGTATAAATACAGTATATTCAGGTATACACGCGAACAAAACAACAGGAATATAGACAATTCCACACACAAATGACCAAATTGTGATACACAAATACATTAGTTCATTATCACATGCATTACAAACCATAGTAGTATATCAAAGTTGTCATACACAAATACATCACTAAAAGATAGAGAATCGCAATGTTTAAGAGAAGGCGCGATGAGTTGGTTCGATCATCCAGTTTTGCTCTCTTTCAGTGGCTTCAAGTCTTTATCTTTCCGCCTCCTCCTTAGATATCTCCCACTTCTTCATCTGATACACAAAAGGCAAATAGAAATGTTAGCTAGGCAACTAAATTGTTCACATGTCAGAAATAAACAAAGTGTTCTCCCCCTCATCGTCGGCATCCACTCGGCGTCGATTGACTTCCGAACCATCTTCAAATAATTATCCTCTATCGGCTCCTTGCCTCACTCCGAGAAGTCCCGGCCTCCATATTGTCAGCCATCTTCGCACACAAAAAAAGTCGTAGTTAGTAAAACAACTATAAGAAAAATAATTCACTTGGTGGTGATGAAAATTTGCATATACCCATAGACCATTTGAGATTTCCAAAATTTTAGTTACTCCATATGTCCATAATTTTAGCAAGTCATGCCAAAATTCACGAAAAAATTCGGCATGACCTTTGCTAAAATTATGGCATATGGAGCACCTGAATTGCCGAATGGAAATTAATCAACATTCCGGCAATCTCAAGGTCTCTAGGACCTGCAAACGTTTCAAAGCCATGATGACGTGAAACACACGTTCGTTGGAGACCCCAAGAGGAAGGTATGATGTAGTCAGCAGCAAGTTTTCCCTCAGAAAGAAACCAAGGTTATCGAACCAGTAGGAGCAGCAACTCTTCAGAAGGTTGTCAACGGCGCCAGAAAAATAGTGTTGATGTCTGGACTGTTGACGTGGAATCTGCACACAACACAATCAAACTACTTTGCCCCAACGAAACAGTGAGGTTGTCAATCTCACTGGCTTGCTGAAAACAAAGGATTAAACGTATGGTGTGGAAAATGAGTATTAAATTGCAGAGAATGAAAAAGGAACAGTTTGCAGTTTGTGGTTGTTTAATCAGTGTAAAAGAATGGACCGGGGTCCACAGTTCACTAGTGGTGTCTCTCCATAAAAGATAACTAACATGTTGGGTGAACAAATTACAGCTGGGCAATTGACGAATAGTGAGCGCATGACAATGCATATACATGACATGTTGACTACTATGATATTTAATTGGGCATTACGACATAATACATAGATCGTTATCCAACAGCATCTATGACTAATAATCCACCGCCGGGTTGTCATCCGAGTCCCCTTGGTATTAAGTTGCAAGCAACGGATAATTGCATTAAGTAAAGTGCGTAATGTAAACAAACACATATGCCGTGGACATAGCATCGTTAGGTTATCCCTAGTGGCAACAGCACATCCACAACCTTAGAACTTTCTGTCACTGTCCCAGGTTAAACGGAGACATGAACCCACTATCTAGCATAAATACTCTCTCTTGGAGTTACAAGCATCTACTTGGCCAAAGCATCTACGAGTAACGGAAAGCATGCAAGATCTTAAATAACATATAAGATAGATTGATAATCAACTTGACATAATATTCAATATTCATCGGATCCCAGCAAACACAACATGTAGCATTACAATAATATCTTGATCATGTAGGGCAGCTCACAAGATCTAAACATGATGGCACAAAGTGGAGAGACAACCATCTAGCTACTGCTATGGACCCGTAGTCCAAGGATGAACTACTCACGCATCACTCCGGAGGCAGGCATGGCGATGTAGAAGCCTCCGGTGACGATTCCCCTCTCCGGCAGGGTGCCGGGAAGAGGTTCTGAACCCTCCCGAGCTAGGGTTGACGACGGCGGCGTCTCTGGAACTTTTCGTGGATATTTGCTCAGGTACTTAGGGTTTTCGCGTCGGGGGGAATAAGTAGGCGAAAGGGCGGCGGCTGCAGACCCGAGGGGCCCACACCACCCCAGGGCGCGGCAGAGGGGGGCCCGCGCCCTGGCGTGTGGGGCCCGTGGCTCCTCTCCTGCTCTTCGCTCCGTCAGGTGTTCTGGAAAATAGGGACCCCGTGTAGTTTCGTCCAATTCCGAGAATATTTCCAGACTAGCTTTTCTGGAATAAAAAAACAGCAGAAAACAGGAACTGGCACTTCGGCATCTTGTTAATAGGTTAGTCCCAAAAAATGTATAAAAGTGATATAAAGTAGATGCAAAACATGTAGCAATTGGTATAAAACAAGCATGGAACATCAAAAATTATAGATACGTTTGAGACGTATCAGCATCCCCAAGCTTAGTTCCTACTCGTCCTCGAGTAGGTAAACGATAAAAACAGATAATTTTTGAGGTGACATGCTACTATCATAATCTTGATCATATAATATTGCAAGGCACATGTAAATGAATGAAGTGATCCAAGTCAATGGTCTATAATTTGCTATCAAATAGATAATGAGTAAACAATGAATCACACAAGCTAAACGTTTTCATGAATAGTACTTTCGAGACAAGCATCAAACAGTTTTGCATAAGTGTTAACTCATAAAGCAATAGTTTCTAATAAAAGGTATTTAATCAACACAAAGGAAGAATTTAGTTTCAGCATTTGCTTCAACTTTCAACATATTTATCTCATGGATATTGTCAACACAAAGTAGTATAACAAGTCCAATACATTGCATATAACGCATGTTGTAACAAAGTTGACACTAGTGTTTGCTTGTGGAAGACAGAAAGAATAGGAAAACTGACTCAACATAAAAGTAAAAGAAAGGCCCTTCGCAGAGGGAAGCAGGGATTAAATCATGTGCTAGAGCTTTTAGGTTTTTGAAAGCATATAGAGATTGCATAAAATATTTGATACTCCTCCCAACCTTGCTAACACAAGCCATGGCTAACCGAATCCTCGGGTGCCTTCCATCAATCACATACCATGGAGGAGTATCTATTTTTGAGAGGTGTTTGTTAATTGTCAACGAATGGTAGCGGGTGAGAACAGTATTCTACCTGTCGAACGGACTTTTAAGAGCGGCTCCCATGAAGGACGTTATTTCTACCAGCAAGGCAGATCATCCCTCTTTCTCTTTGGTTTACACACATTCAGGTATTTCACTGTTTGTCATTGCTTACTGATGAATCAGGGCAAAAGTGTGAAGAGAATTAATTGGTTAAAGTTGTAATTAATTGGGACTGGGCACCCCGTTGCCAGCTCTTTTTGCAAGTTATTGGATAAGCGGATGTATATGCCACTAGTCCAGGTGTAAAAGTCCACTCGACAAATAGAATAAAGAATAACCACACTAATTCCTCATGAGCTAGTAAACATTGACACAAAAAGGGAATAATAACATTTTGAATAATTTAAAGGTAGCACATGAAAAATTTACTTGGAGTGGCAAGGAAATACCACATATAGGTAGTTATGGTGGACACAAATGGCATGGATTTTGGCTCAAGGATTTGGATGCACGAGAAGCATTCCCTCTCAGTACAGAGTTTAGGCTAGCAAGGTTATGTAAGCAAACAAGAATATCAACCCGTACACCAAGTTTTATATGACAAACATATTGCAAACGTTATAAGACTTCATACCGTCTTCCTTGTTAACCAAACCCTGTTATTAGAAAATATCTAGACCTTAGAGACCACTGATGCAAACCAAATTTTCAACAAGCTTTACGGTAGTTCTTCACTAATAGGCTTAACTCATGTGATGCACAATTTAATCATGATCTACTTGTTAACTCAAAACAATTGACAAGCATCAAGTTATCCATTTTAGTGATCTACAAGATTAAGCAAGTTTTTCCTTATACCAATTACCACATGCAACATTTTCTGAACCAACCAAACACCAATCAATTTATTTCATCAACTCTCCAAACAAATATAAGTGAAGCAAGAGAGTACTTTCTACAAAAGAAAGCTAATAGCTCTGACAAGAGATACATGAAAACAAGAGCTAAAAGCTGAACAGCGCTAGATATGAATACTCAACAAATATAAGTGAAGAATAGGAGTATTCTCATGAAAAAGCGGAGCGTGTCTCTCTCCCAATCAAGAATGCTAGGGTCCAGTCAAGCTTTATTGAAAATAAAATGCAATACTGAAAATAAAAAGCACACAGACGCTCCAAGAAAAGCACATATGATGTGAAAGAATTAAAATATAGTTTCACTAGAGATGACCTGATAATTTTGACGATGAAGAAGGGGATGCCTTGGGCATCCCCAAGCTTAGACGCTTGAGTCTTCTTGAAATATGCTGGGGAGATCCATGGGAGCCTCCCCAAGCTTAAGCTCTTCACTCTTCTTGATCCTATTATATCATCCTTCTCTCTTGACCCTTGAAAACTTCCGTCACACCAAACTCAAAGTAGATCTCATTAGAGGGTTAGTGCATAATCAAAAATTCACATGTTCTGTAAAGACGCAATATGATTTGTTACTTTAAACATTAGCTACAGCCACTGATGTTATGTGAAGCTCTTCCACCCAAAAAAGAATTTCACTCAACACTAGTAAAAGAGAGAATGCGAAAAATAAAAAGGCATAATCTGTCTAAAACAGAACAGTCCGCAAAGACGAATTTTTTCGAGGCACTTACGACGCTCAGATCGAGAAACTCTGAACTAATGAAAGTTTCAGACATTCATAAAGATTACGCACAAAAATTTCAGATTTTTTAACAATCTGGTGATTTTAGGAATTTCGTACAGTGAACAGCAAAAATCTGTTTCTGCGCAGCAATCAAAATTAAGCATCATCTTATCATTAGAGGCTACTCTTGGCACAACAATGCGAGAAAATAAAGATACAAAGGAGTTGCTACAGAAGTAAACAAACTCCTTGACTAATACTGAAAATAAAAGATAATGGGTTGCCTCCCAAAAGCGCTTTCTTTAATGCCTTTTAGCTAGCATAGTGATTTTTATGATGCTCACATAAAGATGAGAGTTGAAACATAAAAGAGAGCATCAAGAGCATATATAAAACATGTTTAAATCTAACACTCTTCCTATGCATAGGCTTGTAAGAAAACAAGTCAATAAGCACAAAGTGACTAGCATAGGAAGGCAAAACAAGTGCAACTTCAAAACTTTCAACGGACCATTAGGTCTTAAAGCAAAAATCATATAGAAGCAACACAAGAGAAAGCTCAAAACTTTCATCAAAGAGAGGAAATTTAATAACATGAAGATTTCTATAACCATATTTTCCTCTCTCAAAATAATTTTCAGTAGCATCATGAACAAACTCAACATATAACTATCACATAAAGCATTTTTCATGATCTAACACGCATAATTTTTATTAAGCTCAAAATAGTGGGGTTATCAAACCCACTTTTGACAATAATAGTATAATAAATATCATTAGGCAATATAGGACCATCATCAAGAGCATTATCATATATAACATTAGGGAGCACATTTTTACTTTCTGCAATTTCCTCTTTTACTGAGTCAAGGAGGTTGTTTACTTCAAATTTATCAAAAGATATTTCAATAGAATCATCACATTCGACAATATAGCATTCTTCCTTCTTCAAAGCTAGGGGACTAAAAATAACATTTTTATCAAAACCAGCTTCCCCAAGCTTAGAGCTTTCCATGGCATTAGCAATAATGGTGTTCAAAGAATGTATGCTAATAACATTGCTACTATCATGATTGTTATGCAAATAAAGTTCCATAGGCTTTTTAATTTCTCTTCAAACACTTCATGTCCCAACTCAAGATAAATTTCATAAAGCTCTCTCATGTTGTTTTCAGCCATAGGACTAGTTTCAAGGAAAGTAACCATTGATAGCAAGTAAAGAGCTAGACATAATAACTAACAGAAACAAACTGAAAATAAACTAAATGCAAGTAACTAATTTTTTTGTGTTTTTGATAATTGAAAGCAAACAAGATAAAATAAAATAAACTAAGCAAGACAAAAACAAAGTAAAGAGATTGGAAGCGTGAAACTCCCCTTGCAGAAGACTGCTGTCTCCCCGGCAACGGCGCCAGAAAAATAGGCTCGAAGGGAGATAGGAGTCTGCTGAAAAGTGCTTCCACTCCCCGGCAACGGCGCCAGAAAAATAGCTTGATGACGTGAAACACACGTTCGTTGGGAGACCCCAAGAGGAAGGTATGATGTAGTCAGCAGCAAGTTTTCCCTCAGAAAGAAACCAAGGTTATCGAACCAGTAGGAGCAGCAACTCTTCAGAAGGTTGTCAACGGCGCCAGAAAAATAGTGTTGTTGATGGGAGTCTGGACTGTTGACGTGGAATCTGCACACAACACAATACAAACTCTTTGCCCCAACGAAACAGTGAGGTTGTCAATCTCACTGGCTTGCTGAAAACAAAGGATTAAACGTATGGTGTGGAAAATGAGTATTAAATTGCAGAGAATGAAAAAGGAACAGTTTGCAGTTTGTGGTTGTTTAATCAGTGTAAAAGAATGGACCGGGGTCCACAGTTCACTAGTGGTGTCTCTCCATAAAAGATAACTAACATGTTGGGTGAACAAATTACAGCTGGGCAATTGACGAATAGTGAGCGCATGACAATGCATATACATGACATGTTGACTACTATGATATTTAATTGGGCATTACGACATAATACATAGATCGTTATCCAACAGCATCTATGACTAATAATCCACCGCCGGGTTGTCATCCGAGTCCCCATTGGTATTAAGTTGCAAGCAACGGATAATTGCATTAAGTAAAGTGCGTAATGTAAACAAACACATATGTCCGTGGACATAGCATCGTTAGGTTATCCCTAGTGGCAACAGCACATCCACAACCTTAGAACTTTCTGTCACTGTCCCAGGTTAAACGGAGACATGAACCCACTATCTAGCATAAATACTCTCTCTTGGAGTTACAAGCATCTACTTGGCCAAAGCATCTACGAGTAACGGAAAGCATGCAAGATCTTAAATAACATATAAGATAGATTGATAATCAACTTGACATAATATTCAATATTCATCGGATCCCAGCAAACACAACATGTAGCATTACAATAATATGATCTTGATCATGTAGGGCAGCTCACAAGATCTAAACATGATGGCACAAAGTGGAGAGACAACCATCTAGCTACTGCTATGGACCCGTAGTCCAAGGATGAACTACTCACGCATCACTCCGGAGGCAGGCATGGCGATGTAGAAGCCTCCGGTGACGATTCCCCTCTCCGGCAGGGTGCCGGGAAGAGGTTCTGAACCCTCCCGAGCTAGGGTTGACGACGGCGGCGTCTCTGGAACTTTTCGTGGATATTTGCTCAGGTACTTAGGGTTTTCGCGTCGGGGGGAATAAGTAGGCGAAAGGGCGGCGGCTGGAGAGGCCCGGGGGCCCACACCACCCCAGGGCGCGGCAGAGGGGGCCCCGCCCTGGCCACGTGTGGGGCCCACGTGGCCTCTCCGTCCCTCTCTTGGTCCGTCAGATGAGTTCTGGTAAAATAGGGACCCCGTGTAGTTTCGTCCAATTCCGAGAATATTTCCAGACTAGCTTTTCTGGAATACAAAAACAGCAGAAAACAGGAACTGGCACTTCGGCATCTTGTTAATAGGTTAGTCCCAAAAAATGTATAAAAGTGATATAAAGTAGATGCAAAACATGTAGCAATTGGTATAAAACAAGCATGGAACATCAAAAATTATAGATACGTTTAAGACGTATCAAGCCACAAGGCCGCAATCGCAGCCACCACCACAAGCAGAATAAATTCACATTTCATACATAGTCGCAGCCACCACCACCAAATTCACATCGACACACATATATCATCTTCAAGACAGTTAAAAAATAACAACTTCGGAGACTTACAAATTATCTAATCTTGATCCTATTTACAATGTACCTTCATGATTACTTGCACTACGTTATTACATGATAAAGCACAAAAATATTTTTTTAAAAACTTCTAACATCTAATTCAAGTCAGTTTAAAGGCATGTTTAAACAGTGACATACTTAACACTTAGCGAAATTTCTGAAAATTTTTCAACTAATTTTTTTTTCATGTACTACAAAGTTCCTACAGCACTAACAACAACTAGCAGCACTAACAACAACTACCAACTAATAGCAACTAGCGGGCGAGCATGCATGCATCTAACAGCAACTACAAAGTTCATCTCAATTTGTTGTTGCATTTCGACAAACACCTTCGTGCAGCCCGTTGGAGGGAGGGAGAAGGGGGACGGGCAACACCTCGGGAAGGGAAGGGAGGGGACGTCGACAGTGGTGTGGAGCTGCTCGGGCACGGACGGGCGCGCAGACGGGCCGCCGGCGTGGGAGGTGGACACGCCGGCGGCGGCAGACGTCGCGGATCCGAGCGCGACCGGAGAGAAGAGTCGGGCAGGAGGGAGAGGCAAAGGGGCCGAGCGCGGCGTGGTCCGCCGACACGGCAACGGCGCAGCGTGGGTGGAGCGGTGGGCGCGGTGGCGACGGCGAGCGGAGGGGAAGGGCGTGGGGAATTTTGGAGAGGAGGGCGCGCGAGCAGAGGAAGCTGGGGCAACGCGCGTGGGAATTTTGGATAGATTAAGAGTGGGCGACTACGGGCCCACATTAAGTGCCCTAGCATACCGCTGGCAAACGGCCTTCTCCGCCGCCAGTGGTAAGGTCCTTTCTTTTATTTTCTTTTTCTATTTTTTCCTTATCTTTTCAAAAACTTTTTTGCACTTCAAAAACAATTCAAACACATGTGTGTATTTCAAAATAATTTCACAAATTATTTTATAAATATCAGTTTTCTTTTTTAAGTGGCAAAAATGACTATTTTTGTGAACCAAAGTACAAAGAATATGTTGCAAAATGGCACCCATTTAAATATCACAAGGAGCAGTCCAAAATTAATGGATAATCCCCAAGTATTAGCAATTTTCTTCATTTCTATCTAATTTCTCCTAGTTAAATGATTTTATATGCTGATTTTTCAAAATTAATCCAAATTGAACTACAAGTGTTTATAGTTTCGTCTCAATTTTTAAAAATCATTATAATTAAGGTACACAACCAGTGGTTATATCATAGAAACATCAATAGTTTTAGAGAATTTGGACTCTTTCGATGAATATATATATAGTCGTGGTGACCGCGGTCGTTTCGACATTTTTTCGTAAAAAAACAAATAGAGTGAAAAAACACTCAAAAAGACATACCTCTTGCATGAAGTCCTTTTATGTGTACTTAGTTGCTATGTAAAATGATAAACTTGATTTTTCACAGCACTTTCAGAAACATTCTTCACAAAAAGCACTATCATGTATAAACATCTAGCTATAAGGCCAGGTCAATTAAACCAAATGACCAAGTTATGTCAATTTCCACGCATAGTTTGTGATAAAGTGCTCATATTCGACACATAGGTGTGTCTTGGCATAGAAGCAATGGTTCCGAAGGGAATTTACAGATTATTTTTATAAATACCATTTTCCTAGTTATGAATTTACATGCCAAGTTACCCCTGGCGGACGGTACGTGCCCGCCAGCGGTATTCTACTTAACGTTGGCGGACGTGTATGGTGCCCGCCAGCATAATTTGCTAGTTTTTGGCCCATCCGAAAACAGCCATACATATATTGATGGTGACAAAAAACATGATAATTCTAAGGCAAAGCATCAATTTAAAAACAGTACTGATCATAGTTCCATCTTGACATACAGATGTGCAAAAGCAAAAACAAAAGGGTAATCGGACGAGCACATTGTACCTAATCTTGAAAGATAGAAACTAGCAAAATATCCAGATTTGCAACAGTCAAATATCATATGATCCGTAGATTCCCAGAAGTTCCAGCCGGGCCTGTTCAGATCTCATAATCCACTAACGCACGACTCGTAGTGCCAGTTACAGTTACTGATAGTACTGGGAGAGGCACCAGGATCCCCCGTCGGATGTTGGTATCCTTAACGACCGTTGTTGAGTACATTATTGACTCGAGAAAGCATTCCCTTAAATCCTAGAACCTCACGTAGGGTAAAGCCAAAGGCATCCATGTAATCTCACTAGTAGGAATGTGCTTATAGCCACCAGCCTACCGCTGGCGGACGACATTTGCGTCCGCCAGCGGTAACATTTGCGTCCGCCAGCGTTACTACCGCTGGCGGGCGTTTTTCATACCCGCCACTGGTTCTACACGTACCGCTGGCGGACGTCACACGTGCACGCCAGTGGTAGTAGCAGGCAGGTGCGAGGAGGCGGTGCAAGTTACCCCTGGCGACGGCATCAGTGCCCGCCAGCGGTATTCTGCTAAACGCTGGCGGACGGTGTACGGTCCCGCCAGCGGTAGTTGCCTCGAAAATTACTGCTGGCGGGCACCGTACACCGTCCGCCAGCGTTAAGCAGAATACCTCTGGCGGGCACTGATGCCGTCCCAGGGGTAACTTGCACCGCCTCCTCGCACCTGCCTGCTACTACCACTGGCGTGCACCGTGTGACGTCCGCCAGCGGTACGAGTAAACCAGTGGCGGGTACGGAAAACCGCCCGCCAGCGGTAGTAACGCTGGCGGACGCAAATGTCGTCCGCCAGCGTAGGCTGGTGGCTATAAGCACATTCCTACTAGTGAGATTACATGGATGCCTTTGGCTTTACCCTACGTGAGGTTCTAGGATTTAAGGGGCAACTGCTTTCTCGAGTCAATAACGTACTCAACAACGTCGTTAGGATACCAACATCCACGGATCCTGGTGCCTCCTCCCAGTACTATCAGTAACTGTAACTGCACTACGAGTCGTGCGTAGTGGATTATGAGATCTGAATAGGCACCGGCTGGAACTTCTAATCTACGGATCATATGATATTTGACTGTTGCAAATCTGGATATTTTGCTAGTTTCTATCTTCAAGATTAGTACAATGTGCTTGTCCGATTACCCTTTTGTTTTTGCTTTTGCACATCTGTATGTCAAGATGGAACTATGATCAGTACTGTTTTTAAATTGATGCTTTGCCTTAGAATTATCATGTTTTTTGTCACCATCAATATATGTATGGCTGTTTGGGCTACAGTAATACGTGCACAAAATGGTCATGATAGCATTACTTGGCTGGTGTTCATGATGCATACAACTCATCTGATTGAAAAGAGACATAAATTGAATTCATCTTTGGGAATTTTCTTCCTACTTGTTACAACTGCGAATTCATACAATCATACATCTCTAACATTGAGATAACACATCCATTAGAAAAACATTACATGAGCATGACGGTCCCGTGGGCGACCCGCAGCACGGGCTACAGCGCTGCTAACTGACAACTCGCTGATAAAGCCTATGGCATCTCTGTACATCTCTGAAAATTTGACCAACTTCGAAGAAAAACTGGGAATAGCCGTGTCATGATCAAGTGTTCCTCCTCTTCCAAAGCTCCCACCTGCATCTCTGCATGCCTGATCTGTAGATACCAACCAGGTGTATGATAAACAACATAGTGCAATACAACAGCGAGAAACCATGACACACGTACATCTTACCTGGGACGACATCATGCGCATGTATACTGTGATTTGGTTAGCTTTTGGACGTGTTTTGTACTCCTCTTTCCTCGCTGCATAAATAGGCGAAGATTCAGAGAAGTGAACATGTTCTTAACCCCACAATCACTTTTCTAGCAAGAATAAAAGAAGCACAATCAGTCTACCTGATAAAAAAAGAACATAATGACACCAACTTCATATAAAATGATAACCCATCACACACCTATTTAGATAAGCAAACACCATTCTGAACAAAATGATGACACTATAAAAGGAAATTCGGAAAACAAAAGATGTAAAGCCAAAGAGGACTTATGTGATACTATTTTACTATCTGACAAAAATACATTTTCAATCACCATTCATCTTAGAAACTATCCATCTTTGTTATTGGATGGTAATATGGCATTATAAGTAGTGATATTGAAACTTCCGCATGAATAACAATAGTTTTCAAGTTGGATACAAAGTTCTGTACCTTAAAGCTTATACTCTAGTTTCAAAAGTAAACCGATGGTATTGTAATAAGTATTGCAGCAAACTTCAGACAGCACAATGTACTTTGGATAACAATTTAACCTCTGATCGTAAACAAAGGACAAAGGTGGTGATACTTAGATAAGGAAGAACACTTTGTAAAATGCTTGACTTCTTGCAATTCAAAATGGAGCAGTTTCAAGAACCATTAATACTTGATCAAGAAATTGGCTTTTATCAGTACATTCTCTGTACCTAACAACTGCACGCAATCGTCAAGTTCTATTGGTTCAGATAGCGCATATGTCCAGCGTCAGAAATGAGGTGCTTATTCTGGCCATTAAAACAAGTTAATGGGAACTACAGAGAATGTACTACCAACATTGTTAATGACTTTGTTGCTATTTATTTGTGAATAGTACTAGCAACATTTATTTGTGAGGTGACTGAGTTTATCGCCAAGAACACACTTTACCTCTCCTCGAACAGATTATATCTGAACTGAGTTTCAATTGGTAGAGTAAGCTCCAGATTTCTCTTTCGATTCATAGACTAAAAAGCAGGTAATCGGTCCCACTCGACCATTGTCATAAATTCATGACGTGTCTTTCAACAGAAGACATCTGGGAGTTAAAAGATCTCTCTGAAGGTGGATCATCACTGTGGGATATCAGTACAGATTCTGAACCAGCTCAAATCCTTCTGGACTTCTTCAGGTATCCTTTCAGCTACTTTAGAAACTGTCAATATAAAAAGGACGTATCCTAACCAAATGACCAATGAAATGTCGAGAGATAGTCCCCTGATCTTACAACCAATAGTGCCCTGTACCACTGATTCAAGCAATCATGAGTATTACTACTCCTGAGAGATTCTAACTTTGTAATCTCAATATATGAACCCCTTCTTTCAGTAGAATATCTTTTTAGTGCCTTGAAAGTTACATCATTGGTGTGCTTGATGCCAACATCTTCTGAATATTTTGACAGCCTCCTCCATCTTTCCACCAGACACGTACATTTGGAGGTAGAATTATAACTCAATGCTTGAGTTAGAAGCCCTAAAGCTTGCATTTCCTTAGAAATCCTGTGAGCTTCATCAAGCGAGCAACTTTCTTGTACAAGCACATCATCATTGCATAAAATTCATTTGCACTTTCCCTAACCTTGAGGTTCTCAAAAATCTCATGTGCTTCGTTCACCATACAATGATCACTGTAGAGGCCGATCATGCAGTTGGATCATAAAGGTTGGTGCCAGTATCTAATGATTTCAGAAGCTTGTATGTTTCTTGGGCCTCTGCAAGATACCCTGCTTTCGTAGAGTTTGATCAAAGAATTATAGATTGAAGCACTCCCAGATAGACCGGCTTTGGTCACTAAACCAAAATATGCTGCAGCTTGCTGGACATTTCCAACTTCAGCATATGTATCAATTAAGGTAGAGTAAACATATGCATCCGCATAGACCCCTGAAGTGACCATTTCTCTGAATAGGCTTTCAACCATGTGCAAATTGTTATCCTTAGCAAAGCTAGTAATTACCACAGATACGGAACACAATCAATCGGCATTTTTTAGCTGCCTGCACTTTCTGAATAGTAGAGCTTTCTCTGGCAGTTTAGCAGTTGACAGAGTTGAATGAGAGAACTGTATGTCAAGAAATCAGGTAGTTACGCCGTACCTCCTCCATGCCAACAGCTATCTCACAGGCCTCATCAAGCTTCTCTGCGAACCCATATGCCTTGATCATAACAGCACACGGAGACACTAAGCCTTTTCCTCTCCACCAACATATGAAAGCCTTCTCTGCGAGGTTTATGTACCCTTTTCCCCAAATGCGTCAAGATATTGCGGAGAAACACTCAAGTCCCATCTGATTACGGAACCTCTCAAACCAACGCCACGACTGCTCGAGCATCCCAGCATTTACATACATCCTCGTCACAGCTGACTGTGTGTATTCATCGATCACCAGGCCACTCTCGTCCATCTCCTTAATAAGGGCCTCCGCTTTGGCGAACATTCCCCTGGTAGAGTACCCATACAAGAGAGTCCGGCAGCTCACGACATCCGGCACCAAATTCTCGGCCTTCATCTTACAAAAGTAGTGCTCCGCAACATCGATTTCATTGCTCTCCCTGTAGAGCCAGATGAGTATGTTGTAAGTCCTAGTGTCAGGGCCAGGACCTCCTCCATCATCCTCACCAAAGAAGCCACCTGCTCCATCCTCCGGTGCTTGCCCCAGACATGAATCAGCGTGTAACGTGACGACGCTCGCGCGACGCCTTCGTTCAGCATCCGGTGAACATGTCCGACACCTTCTCGAGCTGCCCGGCCTTCCCGGTATCGATCAAGTGTTGTAAGTGTACAAGCCGTAGCAACCTTCTGAAGAAGATTCAACGACCAGCTTGTGAAGAAGACCTCGGCCTTGTCGTACTCGCCGGCCATCTTATGCGCGTGGATACGGTGCTCATGGTGACCTCGTCGGCGGCAGCCCGCGCTTGCACATGTCGGCGAGCCACAGTAGCGCCGCCCCTCCCCCGCCCCTGCAGTAGACGCCGATGAGCGTGCCGTAGGTGGCGTTTTCCGGCGCCACGCCGCGGCGCGCATCTGGCGCCACAGGCCGGCGACGAGGTCCCACCGCCTCGCCCGCCCCACCGCGCAGAGCACCACGTTGTAGTGGATCACGTTGAGCTCGTCGTCGTTGTGGAGGCGGAACCAGCGGAAATCTGCATCGCCCGGCGCCAGTCCCGCTGCTCCTTGAGGAGGATGGTCCGCTCCCGCCGCTCAGCGTGTCCCCTCCACGGCCGTACGCCTCTCCCACGTCCCGGACGCGGTCCACGCGTCCAGCATCGCCGGGATCGACCCGCCGTAGCCGCCCGCTTGCCCGTGCCCCTGTCCTTGTCCTTCCTCCCTTGGAGGGGTTGTCCTGGCGCGGTGGCGGCCGTGCGCGGGATGGACCACCCGCGACGCGGGGTGGGTCTCCACGGCGGCGGCTCTTCTCGCCGGCGCCGAGACCGCGTTGGGCTGGAACTGAGGCATTTGTCCCCTGCGGCCGCGCCGGGCACCGAGGCCGGAGATTGGGCGGCGGGTACGGCGGCGGCGCGTGGAGCGCGGTGGAGGAAGCGGTCGCACGGCTCAGCATCGCGCGTGCCAGGAGCGGATGCGGAGCTTATACGCCCTGCAAAAGTACCTGGAGTGAGCGCTGTCCGGCATTTCGGTCAGGAATTCGTGGAGGCCATTGGGGTTTACCCAATCGCCGGAGGAAAACGGAAGGACTCATACCTCGATTACCTCGAGGCAGGGGACGGCGGTGGCGGCGGCGCGCGTGAGAGGCGCCGGCAGCAGCTGCCGCCGGAGAACGGCGCGGCGGTTGAAGACTAGAGCGGCGCTGGGTCAGCAGGAGGGAAAGAGATGGTGGGGGTTTGGGTGTGGATGTGGATGGACGGAGAGGGCGAAGAAACTGCTCTTTCACGGTTAACCGTTACCCCGCCGACTTCATTTTTCCATCTGGAAATTTGGCCAGTTCTTTGGAAGCTGCTTCTAATACAATTTTATGAAAAAAGAAACAACATCAGTTTACCAATGTTTCTAGAGGTAGATATAGACATGGTTGAGAACCTTGATGTTTCGAAATTTTGCCCCAGCTTTATGGACCTTCCTATCCTATCAAATCATCGCATACGATGGTTTTTTATTTTTGCCGCGGAACAAATTTCCGGTGGGATGACGGGATTGTTCACAATGGAACTTTGGTTGGAAGATACAGCTGATGCAACACACATTGCATTGTATTCAATTGCTCATGTTTTATGTACTCCCTCTGTCCATAAAAGTATGTCTACATACATGAATGTTTGAACAAAGTTGTGACATCTTTTTATGGACGGAGGGAGTACAAAAGATTCTTTACATCAGCGAACTAGCTAGCTGAGTAAAGTTGGTTCAAAAGAACAACACGTCTCCACACTGCAGTTGCGGTTTCAGTATTAAAATTCAGGACATTATACGAATTCTTTCACCAGCAAGCAAGCAACCGTGTCCAGCAAAAAAGGAAACTGACAAAGTACAGTACATGAAAATGGCATACTCCAAAGGATGCAGGAGAATTGACTATATTTTATCTGGAAAGAAACAACAACAACAACAAATAAACAAGAGAGTAAATGTGAGTAGTCTTCACTTCTCCTTCATATTTATTCAGTAGTACACTCCAGCATCATGCGTCAGTTGACTGAAATTCATGGAAATGGAGGATTCTCGTCCGTATCAGCAGACTTCACGTCATCTGCCGAGCCGTCCAATTTGCTGGGGTTTGTGTTGCTACTCTGAGTACCAGATGATATTTGTTCTTCCAGTTTGGACGGGGTTTCAGCCTGAGATAGACTAGTGATACCTCCTTATTGCTCGATTGGAGATCTCTTTCTTCAGGCTGCTCAGCATCAGAGGCCGGTGCCTTTGTTTCACCACCTTGGGTTTTGCCCTCAGTCTGTATTTGCTTCTTGGATTCATCAGAAGTTCTCAAACTCCTCTCAGATTTCTTGTCTGCCAGCTGGACGGTACCTGGTTAACAGTGAACAATGGTTAATATATATTTTGTAAAAATTGTCTGATCTAAAATGATCCAAAGAAGGTGCATATATTACATACAAGGACTGATTATCTATGGATTAAATCTATGTTTAGCAGCGGTTGCTTCACGTGGTGCGGTACCTTGCAGAGCAGCTGGAGCCGGTGCTGGGATAGTCTTAGATGTCATGGGCTCTTGATCAGTGGAGGGTGCTCTTGGTGACTCCTTTTCCAAGAAAACAGCAGGTACATTCAGAGTTCCTGCAGGAGGCTGTCCCCGTGAATCACGTAAAGAACTTGTGGCTGGCCCATCATCACTTGTACGACGAGCATCACCAGTGATTGGTGCTGAATCAGGCCTAATAATTTTGGGCTGGAAAGATCCATTGTCTTGTGCCTCAGTTTCTTCCATTTTCTTTTCGTTGTCCTGTATTGACTGAAAGACAGCTTGGTCAGCCTGTTGTTGGGTTTCTGGATTGTTGAGCTGCTTGCATGCTTTCCTTGAGTGGTGATGGTTGTATATCTCCAGATGTTGTTAACATGTTAGGGCTTGTAATTCCACTGGCTCCTATGCTGTCATCTTTAGATGATCTAGTGCTAGACTGGTCAATTTGTTGCTGCTGCTGCTTTGATTTTTCTTCAGGTGATGTTCTTTCGAGGTTTTTTGAGAAAATGATGACACTGACTCTTCAGATAGACCAACTGGCTGGCTGGCTGTGAGACTGACATTTGACTGTATTGGCCTGATCACCTTTGATCATAGTGGTTTTCTCATCGCTTGATAAATCCAAAGGAGATTCATATGGTGGCTGAACTGGATCTGCTCCTATGATTTGAGGACAATGATTGCATAACCGTTAGTTGTGTAAGTGCAGACTTTGATCCAATGTTATGTATGAAGGCACAAAACAGTATTTTTGTTCTGCAAGGAAAGCAGAAATAACGTCGTGTATGGTGTATGCATGGATTGCTATAGGTTCAATGAGTAGGGATCATTCCCTACGAGTGTCAACCAACAAGTTTCTACATTGTCCATAGTGTTGTTCAGCATGATACCGGAAGAGTTTTTGCTGCAACTTAGTGGGCTAAAATAAACTTTGTATGCTGAATAAGTTTAGGGAATTACTATTTCACCTTTCATAGGAAGAGGTGATTTCTCTGACTTGGTGAGATAAGCATCCGGGCTAAATTCTTGCATCTTCTCTGAAGGGCGTGTAGAATCTGAACTTGTGGGCTCTCTCAGGCCTGCTTGTGATACATTATTCTGATCAGCAACATCTTTCCTTGATACAACAGAGGGAGACGGCTGCGAAGTAGTTAAATCTTGATCTGCAGTAAAGGAGTGATCAGTGTTAACAGTGAAAGAATGATTACTTTCTATTCTGCAAAAAAATGCCTGATCTAAACCGGTCCAGTAAAAGGTTCATACAATACAAAAGAGACAGATTATCTAGTGGAGTAATTTATGGTAGCAGTGGCTGTTTCACGTGGTATGGTACCTTGCGGAGCTTCTGGAGCTGGTGCTGGGCTAGTCTTAGGTGTCATGAGTTCTTGATCAGTTGGTGTTGGTGACTCGATTTTTTCCAAGAAAAGAGCAGCTACATTCTGAGTTCCTGTAGGAGGTTGTGCCTCTGAATTACGGAAAGAATTTGTGGTTGGACCATCAACACTTGTACGATGGGCATCACCACTGATGGGTGCTGAATCAGGCGCAATGTCTGATTTTTCTGCTTGGCTAGATGAAAGTGGCATTTTTTCCTCAACAGCACCACGCACATCGGGGGTTGGTCCTTCACGCTGTTCATAAGCACTTCCAGCGAGAACTTGGTGTTGTTCTCATTAGGTGGTTTTGCTAATTCACTGGCTTGAAGATCAGATGGAGTTATTTCTTTGTCTGTAGACGGAATTACTCCTCTTTGACCAATTATTGTCCGTGCCTCGCTGGTTTGATCGGATGGAGGGACAACACCCTTTTCTTTTGTTGGCTCAACAGAGAAAGGTCGTTGTGCAGAACGAGCCAAATCTTGAGCTGAAATGCAATAAACACCCTTATTACTGGCAGAATAGTTAATTCAAAAGCAATTTGTTGCGCCTGATCAAGTATAGGTTGCTAAAGTTACTACTTGTCCACACTCAGAGGAAAGATCTTGATTACCTGGCAAAGGAAAGTTTTGTCCATCAGGAGCTATTTCATTGGATGTTGTACCAATTAGGGTATCTGCTCCTGGTGCTGGTGCTGGGACAACTTAGGTGATGTGACCTCTTGATTAACAGAGGACTCAGGTACATCCTCGTTGGATTCATGGTAAAGTGGCGGTGACCTAGCTAGTGCAGGTAGCTGCGCCCCTTGACCACGCAAAAATCTTGTAGTCGACTGTTGGCCACTGCTAGGATTAACATCGACACTCTTTGGTAGAGAATCCTGCTTTGGATCTGAACTTTGTGCTTGACTAGAAGGTGGAGTTGTGTTCTTGTCGAGAGAGGCTCCATGCACATCAGGAGGTGATCCCTCACGTGGCTCATAAGCACGTTGATCATCAGAAACCTGTTCTTCCCTTGAAACTGGTTCCTTGTTGTGAGCATCATCAAGCACATGTTCTGAAATGCCTGGTGCATGCCTAATGTCTTTCTGGCCAGTAACTGGTTGATACACTTTGCTTTCTTCAGCTTCAGCTTCAGCACCAGTAGACTTTTTTTATCGACTCAACAACCGGAAGTGGTTCTGCAAAACAGAAAGGAGAAATGAATATTGTTGAAGTTCAAGAAAGAAAGAAAGAAAGGGCCATAATTGTGGTGAAACTGTTAGTTTTGAGGAAATTTCTTGTTCAATGGTAGGAGTGCTGGAAGGTACACTCTTTCTCCGGACAAAGAGAGGACATTTTTTCACAGGTCCATGCAGTAGGGCTGCATGTGAATATATTAAAGAAGAAACTAACAAGAGGATCCTTGCCTGGTGGAGCTATACTTTGATCAGCAGGGTTTACTTCACCAGTTGCTTTCAGAGGCCCAACTTCACCAAAGGCATCTGCAGACATACTTTTAGCCTTATTGGAGTCATATAGAGCCTCAGGGCAGAGATGCTTGAAATGCTGGTGGTGTCTGCTTCTCGTGCTCATTTGTAAGCCCCGCGACTGGCTCATCACCACTGGTAGGAATAACATCATCAGGGATGGTGCAGAATTAGAAACAGCCTCTAAACTGTGTTCTTGGCTGACCAGAGGTGGTGGTTTGTTTTGATCAGCAACAGCCCGATGTGCATCAGGATTTGGACCTTCATCTGATTCAGGATGTCCAGCATGATAATCTTGTTTACGGCTCAAAAGAAGTGGTCTAGTCAACTCACTGGATCGATGATTGCCGGGACCAACTTCCAAAACTTCCCCGAAGATTCACTTGTGCCAGGTGCAGGCATTATGGTTTGATCAGATGGATCAACATCTCCCTCTTCTTTCCTTGATCCAGTAGAGGAACGCAGCTGTGTGCGATGATCTGAATCTTTATCTGAAATGCAAGAAAGAAAATTAGTATTGGCTTTTTTGAAAACTATCAAGTTCCTAATTAGTTCTCCAGTTGGACAGATGAATTAAGAGCAATAAATATTAAATAGAAGGCACATTCTGTTGGACAGATGAAGACCAATAAATAATTACCTGATATTTCAGGTTTCCCTTCATCAGGGGATAACCCACTTGTCACGATACCATATTGGGAATTTGGTATCGAGCCTGTTGCATCTGCCATGGGTTCTTCGACAAAGGCACCATTCAGATCAGGAGTTGGTCCATCATGTGGTTTAGAAATGTGTTCAAAATGAGGAACTTCTTGTTGCATTGGAATTGACCCAGTGATGCGTTGATCCTTGGGAGTGATTTCCTGAAGCCTCTGTGGAACATATTGTGAACCTGAAGATGGGTCTTTCATCTTATTTTGTGCAAGCGCTTTGTCTTGTTGACTAAAGATTGTTGGTGACGTCTTGGCTTCATTAGGTGCAGTAACTGTAGACTGTTCTTTTGTTGGTTCACTCAAGGAAGACTTTTGTGTAGGATGAGCAGAATCTTGATCTGAAATTCCAAAAAAGGAAGAAAAAATGTCAGAGCAGTCAATTTTTATGAATCTTATCTCGTGTCAAATCAGTTACAGACTTCCTAGAAGGTGCACTGTTTTCCACAGTAAAGAAAACATAATTACCTTTCAAGGGTAGCTTCTGTCCGGCGGGAGGTACTTCCCCTGGTGCACTACCAAGATGAGTGTCAGGAGTTAATGCTGAACCCGTAGCTTCTTGATCTATGGAAGATGGTTTTAGTGACTTGGGTTTGCCTAAGGTGTCAGAGGTTAGATCTTGGTTGGATTTAGACTCACGTGGACCCACAAGAGGTGGTAGCGCTTGAGCTTCTGCAGGTTGTTTTGATAATTGATTGGCTAAAATTCGTGTGGGAGGCTCATCACTGCGGTTTTGTGTGGAATCGGGTTTGGGGTCTGAGCTTTTTGCTTGGCTAGATGGCAGTTTCGTGTTCTTTTTATCTATGTCAAGAGAATCACGGGTTGGGCCTTCAGATACTACAAAAGAAGGGTTAGCGCGAGAGACCTGTCCTTGGCTTGGAAGTGACTCAACAATGTGATGATCATCAGGAGCAACTTCCTGAAGTTGCCCTGCAGCATGATGGGTATCTGAGGATGGAGATTTTGATGTTCCTGGTGTAAGCGCTACATCTTGTTGACCAATACTTGTTTTTTGTGGAAACTTGGTTTGATCATCTGCGGCAGAGAGAAGTGGTTGTGCAGAACGAGTTGAACTTCTAATCTCTTCATTCCTTGGCTCAACAAAGGATGACACTTGGGCATCTTGATCTGAAACGCAAAGTAGCAGCATGAGTAGTAGCAGAATATTATTTGAGGGTAATTTTGGTATCTTCAGGAAGTTCTTTGATGTGTATAGTCATATGTAGGATGGTGCACTTTACAGGCACATTAAAATAACTAATTACCCGATGAGGCGAGTTTCTGTTCAACGAGGGGTACTTCATCAGGTCTACCACTTCGAGCATCAGAAGGTATATCTTCAGCAGGCACAAAATCTGAGGTTGGAGACTCTCTCATGTCCTGTGTGTGCTGTTGGCCAATGTTTGTTGGCAGTCTCTGTTGAGCTGCAGCAACAATAGTTTCTCCTCTCCTAGTCTCAGCTGGGGAAGGTTGTTGCATAGAATAAACTGAATCTTGATCTAAAATGTGAGAACCAATGTCAGTGATAGCAGGATAGGTAGCTCTAAGTATGATATAAGCTGTACTGTTTTGAACATGCAAGAGAATTTAATTACCTGATGGGGCCAATTTCTTTTCAGCGGAAAATACTTCATTACGTGGATCGTCAAAATTTGTTGCTTGAGCTACTGTAGGTGATTCTGCACCCTGATCAGGCGAGATTCCTGATTCATCACCACCGGTGGGACGAACTGGTAAATCAGGCCTATATTCCAAAACCCGTGCTTGCCGAGATGGATATTTAGTTATGTCCTTGTCATCTGCAGCACCATGAGCATCATGAGATGGTCCTTCATGTGGTTCAGAATATGATCCTTGTTTTTCACTCGAGACAAATGGCGCTGTTAACTCATCAGGGCGATAACTATCAGGAATGGCTTCCTGGAATTTTGCTGAAGTGATTTGGGTATTTGAAGCTGGAGAGTCACGTGTGCCTGGTGCAGGCGTCATGTCTCTATCACTAGGAATTGTTTGTGGCACACGGGCGACCTGTTCATAACTTGGAAGCTGCTCTGTCATTGGTTTAGATGGTCTTGCTTGTTGAAGAAAAACTGTCTGTGGTTTCTTAGTTTGATCAGCTGCAGAAACGCTAGTATCTTCTTTTCTTGATTCACCAGAGGACAGGGGTCGTGCAGCACGAGCTGGTTTTTTATCTGAAATTAATGAAGCAAACAATTAGCTTTGATGGCTTTTTTGATGTTCCGAATCCTCCCTTGGTCAGTCAGAAGATTCATATTTAAGTCAATAGTTGAGAGTAATTTACGCACCTAATGGAGCTTTATGTTCAGCAAGTTGGGCCTCCAAAGCTGAAGCTGGTCCAGCTGCAGGTGTGATGCCTTCAGTTGAGGATGGCTTGGCAAATTTGGTTTTGTCCAAGGCATCACTAGGTACACTTTGGGTCGATAGAGAGTCACGTGGAGCATCAAAAGGTGTTTGTGCTTGAGTTGATTCAGGCGGTCTTGCCCCTTGATCACGTGAAAATCTCTCGACAAGCTCATCACCACTGGTGGGTCGAGCATTTACAGGGGCTGCTGTTGAACTGGGCAAAGTGTCTGCATCTTGTGCTTCACTAGCATGCCATGTTGTATTGTCGTCACCAGTAGCATCATGAGTTGACAAACTGGCATCACGATCATCTTCATCGATCATGGCTGAATCGTGTTTAGCTTTCAAATCTCTTTGGGCATCAGATGCATTAAGAAACTCGTTATCACCGGTGTCACGAGCATCAGGAGTTGCTTTTCTTGTAGGCACTGAAGTAGGACGATCATGCAGAGTTTGTTCTTGCATTTGTACTGGCTCTCCATCTCTTTTGGCCATGTCAGGTCCTGATGATGGTGGAGCATGCTGAACATCAGGTGTTTGTGCTCCTGCTGGTGCAGATGGTTCCCTTCTTTGTTCTCTTTTGACCATCTCATTGGCACCCCGAGCACCAGGTATTGTTTTTTGACTCATTGGTGTTGGCTTTTGATCAATGGTAGACACACCCAGCAGATCATCACCAGAATTAGCAGTTATACCTTGTGCTGGCGAAGATGTGAGCCGCCATTGATCAATGTTGGATGATTTACTGGACATATCTCTACCAGGAGTTAGTTCAGTGGCATGTTGGACTTGGGAAATTGGTTCTCGGCCCGATAGGAGTGGTGCCCCTTTTGGATCGTCAACAGTGTCTCTTTTAAATGGCTCTTGGTCAGCATGAACTTTTGCTCTGGGTGGAGTTGGAGGAGTTGATTTCTCTTCAGAAGTAGATGGAACCACAGGAGCTTGTTGACGCTTTGGTGTAGAGCCATCTGCTCTCACACCAGTTGTGAGGACCTGAGGTTGCTCACGGCTGTCTGGTGCAACCAAATGGTCCTCCTGATAAACAGAAGGTGTTCTCTCAACCTTGATAGGGCTCCGAGAATCTGCAGGTTGTGCTTTGGATGATGCGGATCGACTTTCCTTGGGCATCTTCCTGAGCTGCTCGGATGAAAATACTTTTTCACTTATGATGGCCTGATCTTCATCTCCAGCTTCTGCCCGTGATGGTGATGAGCCCAAACCTTTCAGATGGGCAGATGATGATTTTGCCTCCTGATCTTGAAGATTTGACCGGATATGTGCTGAAGCATCCTTCCCTTGATCAGCAGTTGGTGTTCTAGATGATCTATCAGTGTGTTGAGCATCTTGAGCACTCAAAGGCTGTGGTGTGGGTGATGCAGAGGCAAGGTCTTTTGTTTCTTGAAAGGTGCCTACAGATTTCTTGCTGGCGCCTTTGACACCTTGAGAATGTTTTATCTCATCAACGAGCATCTCCGTTGCTCCCTTACTAGCACCACGGGGATCTTCAGCTGCTGCCTGCTTTAATGGAGAACTACCTTTCAGATTATCCAAAGATTGCTCTCTTGACGCAGAATGGGGAATCTTTCTTTCTCCATATGTGTGTTCGCCATCTCTAGACACCATTTTCTTTGGCACGGAAAGAGGTTCTCTACCTTCTCTATCTTTATCCCGAGCATCCTCTTCCACTTCTACTTGCTCTGACAGAGGACGAGCAGTTCGCGGTGTGTAAGTAGGTCTTGCTCTGACAGGTGATGCAGAATCAGCAACCTTTGTTTCTTCAGTGATGTCTTTAGTATCTTCAGCTCCAATTTGCCTAGGCCCAAGAACAGTGTCTACAGCTGGCCTAGTGCCATCTTCAACAAAAGGACGAGTCTTGTGGAATGCTGAAATTTTGCTAAGAGCATCTTCAGTCTCTTGTCTTGGAGTAACAACTGGTTGCCGAGCTCTCAACGGTTGCTCCCTAGATGACACTGAATCAGCAGGCTTTGACTCTTGAAATGCGCCACTAGCATCTCCAGCAGTTCTCCGCCTAGGTGCTGAAGCGGTGCCTCTAGGTCGCGTGGTGGTGTCTTCATCATTTGGAGCATTTCTTTCAGATGGTGGAGTCCCACGGGGCCCATCATCAATTGCTACTTTCTCCGTTGGAGTAGTTGCAGCTTGCCAAGTATCTGAAGATTGTTCTCTAGGCAACCCAGAATCACTGGCCTTCGCTTCTTCGTAGGTGTCTTGAGTATCTTGATCCACTATTTGCCTTGGCTTAAAAGCACCAGCTGGGTGTTTGGCGGTTTCCACATTGGAGTCTCTCTTTTTGAATGGTGTAGTTGCATGAGGAGCTTCTGTTGCTTCTTGCTTCCAAGATGGAGCATAATCTCCCTTAGAATCCAAAGGCT
Organism: Poa pratensis; assembly: GCA_947311845.1. Lineage (NCBI taxonomy): Eukaryota > Viridiplantae > Streptophyta > Magnoliopsida > Poales > Poaceae > Poa > Poa pratensis. The sequence goes on from CAMZMU010000083.1 coordinate 5,953,197, forward strand.
GCACTCGTGATGATGCAGAGTCAGGACTTTTTGTTTCTTCAAAGGTAACTTTTGATTTCTTGGTGGTGCCTTTGGCATCAGGGTATCTCTTTTGGAATGATGCACTTGCATCAGGGACTTCTTGCTTTTGGAAGGAAGCAGCAGCTCGAGCATCTGAAGGTTGCTCTATTGATGATGCGGAATCAGCAACCTTTGACTCTCTGAAGACATCCCTAGCATCTTGAGCTGTTGCATGTGATGGCTTAGAAGCAGCGGCTCTAGGTTGCTTGCTGGTTTCTTCAGCTCTTGGATATCTTTTGGGGGATGGTCGGCTCACACTAAGAGCATCTTCAGCTGCTTGCTTTGATGGAGTAGTTGCAACTCGCCGAGCATCTTGAGGTTGTTCTCTAAACAATACGGATTTACGGGCTTCTGCTTCTTCAGAGGTGTCTTCAGCATCTTGGCCCACAATTTTACTTGGCTTAAAGGCAGTGTCTCTAGAATGTTTGGTGGTATCTTCAGCATCAGCATATCTTCTTTCTAATGGTGAAGTTGGATCACGTCGGTCTTTAATTCCAGCATCAGCATCAGGATATCTCTTTTGGGATGGTGATGTTCTGCTGCGAACATCATCTGCTTCATGCCTTGGGAGAGGAGTAGGAGCTCGCCAACTATCTGAAGGCCGTTCTCTGGTAGACCGGGAATCACCAGCCTGAGTTTCTTCGAAGTTGTCCTGAATTTCTTGAGCTGCCATTCGCCTTGGCCTAGAAGCAGAAGGTTTAGATTTTTCGGTGGTATCTTCACCACCAGAATATCTTTTCTTCCATGGTGAAGCAGTAGTCTGAGGATCTTCATCCAGTCTTTGTTTTTGCGGAGGAGCATCAGCTTGTCGGTGATCAAATGTTTGTGCTTCGAAGGATGCAGAATCAGACATCTTTGTTCCTTCGAAGGCATCTTGAGGTATCATCCGCTTTGGATCAGCAGTGTCTCTATCTCGTTTCCTATAATATGGATCATCTGCAGATCCTGTTTGCAATGGTACAATTTCACCATAACCATCTTCAGCCAAATATTTCTTCGGTGGACGAGCATCAGCCAGACGAGAATCCAGTAGATGTGCTTTGGATGATGAAGATTCCACAGTCTCTTCTTCAGTATTGCCTTGAGCATCACGAGGTACTGTTGACCTAGATGCAGGACTTTCCCTAGCTTGCTTGATGAACTCTTGAGCAACTGGGTATGGTGCGGTTACACGTCGAGTGCCTTCAGATGCTGCTTGCTTGGGTGGAGGAGCAGCATCCTGTGGAGCATTGATAGGTTGTACTCTAGATGATGAAGAGTGGTAAGTTTCTATTACTTCAGAGGTATCATATGCATCTTGAGCCCTACTTTGTCTTGGTGCAGATGCAGTTTCTCTTGCTTCCTGGGCGATATCATGATCATCATATGCTGTTTGGAATGGTATAGCTTCAGTGTCTTCATCTTTTACACGCTTTGAAGGAGAAGCATCATTTCTGTGGTTAGCGGAGATAATCTTTGTTTCCTCGGCATACTTTCGTGCATAAGGGGGCGGTACAGCATCTCTATGATCAGATGATGATTTGTAATCAGTTTCTCCCTTTAGATTACTCAAACCAGCTGCAGTACCATGCCACTGCTCAGTCTGCAGTTTCTGATGAGCTTCAGTTGAACCATGCTTCCCAGGAGAAGTATATGTAACTCTCTGATCAGTTGATCCACCGAAAATAGTTTCAGCAGGTCTCTGTGGAGTATGATCAGTATATTGGTTGTCACGAATATCGGCACCTGTTCTTGAGGGATTCTCAACAGTGGTGGGAGAGGTGGCTGGGGTAAAGGAGTTGCTTGTACTTTGAACAGGAATATGAGGATATCCAGGAAGTCTAGGAGTACTTGGGACGGGGGCTGGTGGAGTTTCTCGATGTGTAGTAAAAACGGTAGTGTGTTTGCTTTGGACAGCTGAAGATTTATGAGTGGTAGGAGTAGATAGTAGTGTCTCATCCGGGGAAGTTTCAGTAGGAAGAGGCTTCTGGGAAGGCGTGGGAGATGTTGAGATGATACCGACAGGAGAAGGAACCAATATTGTCTGAGATTTTGTGCTGGTTTGCTTCCGAGAGTCTAGACGCATGGGGTGTCTGGTGGTTGGAGGATGCTCTCTCCGCCACTGTCGTTGCTGCTGCTTCTCAAATTCCTCCTGTTTGCGCTGCTGCTCCACCACCTGTATATCCTTCAGCACATTCTGCCAAGACTTCCGGGTGGAAATAGCATTCCACCACCTCTGCACATTCTTCCTCGAGTCATATAGGTAGGCAAACTTGTCAGATTCTGTGATGTAGTGGGAGTTTGGCAGGTGTACTAAGTCGGCAAGAGTGAACTTGTTCCCAGCAAGGAATTCAGTGTCACCCAGCCTTTGCTCGTAAACTTCCAGAACTTCTTCTAGCTTTATCTTCTGCAAGTCTATATCATCATCTTCTTCAGTAATGGGAAAGGCCAAGTGGCAGAACAGGGATCTGCTCGGAGGGTTGAAAGCATGCTCTTCATGGTGGAGCCATTGCTCGATGGAAGCCCTCTCAAGGGAATCCTTCCCAAGGAGGAATGGTTCTCCACGATGTTCATAAGTTTCTGCTACATAGCGGCAGATTTCTCTTGAATCTGGAATTAAAGACAAACATAAGTTTTGAGTAAAGCCTAAATGAATTATCACTTTTAAGGCTTGCATTCAGTAGCAGAACAAACACACCAGGAGAGTCGAATATAAGAAAAATGTAGGATAAAGTGTGAACACCAAGAGCAGTTGAAAAATATCTATTTGAATATTGTTGATAAATTATCTGTTCATTGGTGATCAATTCTACTTTATGTGGCACCTACTAGTAGAATCACACTGGATGCTCAATTTTGTTATTTAACGCATTGAATCTATAACAGCGACAATATTCATCCTACAGCTTTTATTTATGAATTACGGGATGGTTTTTCCTTACAATTAACACATGATAAATACGATAACCTAGGATTTTATCTTCCCTCAGCAATGTGACTATAAAATTTGACACTGAATACTATTATGTTTTTAGCAGATCTATACAAAGTTCTGCCAGACTATCTGGGTTCACTTGATCCTAATACAGATTCCTAGTAACAGCCCCGTAAAGAGCATATGTCTTTGTAGCAGGCTAACTAGCAAGATTATCTAACTGCGGAAAAGACGATAAGCATCCAGAAATGTAGGGCTATACAGGAATGGTAATTGAACTCAGTAAATCTGAAACCTTACCTTCTAGGAATGTAAGTCCATCATAAAACGGAACTGGAACATGGCTTGATGCCTGCAGAGTGCACGTGAAGAAAATGTAACAATTGTTTCGAACTGCCTATGGTAATGAAGAGTAAATTCCGCGCTCAGTTCAGAATTAGAGACACCACGTACCTGAAGTCTGAGCAGGCCCTTGTAAGAGGATGTGTGGTGAGTCTTAAAGTCGATATCCTTCTCATACAGGCATGCAAGCACCCTTGACACATCTGGTAAGATCATAGATTTCTCATGATACACCTTCACGATTGGTGCTCCAGTACCAAGCCCTGCCATGGTGGCCAGAGCCTAGGGTCAGCAATGCTGGGACGATGTGTCGCAGATGTATTAACTCACTCATTGCCCAACAGGACAGGTTCCATGACTCTCTGATCAAGCAAAGAGAAGATGCAAAGTGGGAAAGTAGAAAAAGGGAAACGGTTAAGTAGGAGAAACAGATCAAAATGAGTAAATATAAGGAGGGGCAAGAAGGAAACAAAGGAAAAAGGGAAGGCTAAAAGCAAAGCAATGGATCTATCTCCCAATGTTTTTCTAACATCCAATTCAATCGACATCAGATATCAGTAACTTTTTAACATTAAAATTAGAAGATTAGTTCTTCACAAATCTAACAAGCTGCAGACCTTCTATATGTTTTTCATGCTTCTTAAACACTGGTCCTCAGTGCAGAGAAATGCAGCCAGGCACTGCAAACAAGCCATCCTGCCACCAGAAGTTATTGTTTGTATAAGCAAGCAAATTCTCAGTTTTACGATTATATAACGATAACCACTTTGTTCTGCACGACTGCCAGAGTTAATATGAACACTGTTATGATCGTCTGCTTGACAAGGTTACATCACTTATAACAAGCCACAGGCCATATATAGGTCAGTAAATTTTAAAGTTCATACAGATCCTGCACATTTCATTCCTTGAGTACGAGGAGAAAAAGGTGATCGCAGGCAGAGTGAGAGCTAAGCGCTCTCGGCTGCAGCACCACTTTATTCATCCGTAGGTCCTTTCATCAGAGGAAAGCAGAAAAGTAAGCTAGCGATGCAAGTTTAGCATCAGAAGCATCACCCCTCTACAGGGAAACATCACCAAAGAATCCTCTGTTCTGGCCTCGATGCAGGAACAAACAAATCTTGGCACCATGAAACAGCCAGCTTCAGCTCATCTTTGTTCAGAGAGAGCTGGTCGTGCACGTGCCTTGCCATTTCGAAATGCACTCACCGGGATAATATTATGCCGAAAGACAGATAAAACTGTGAAAAACTAACAACCATGATAGGCATTCAAGCTGGGAGCAGCATGTGGAAAAGAGATAGATAATCACAGTTGAAAGAATCACAGCACACCTAAGCTACAGGCTTATTATGTCATGTGCAAGTTACAACCTGTTAGAAGAATCAGATTAAATAATGTACAGTTTTTTGCAACCACTCTCTCTCCTCCTATGTTACACCATGTGACGACAGAGCCTAGAAGTCGTAGGCAGAAAAAAAAACTATTTGCGGCAGCCGACGTGCAACACCGCAGCTGAAAACTCGTCCCTTCAGAAGGGACCAAATGGGGAGCGTAACCATGTACATTTTGCACCACTTCAGTGTCCTCGCCCCTTCAGAGCCGAAAACAATCCCCCCAGGGTTTTCTCCTTGTGTTTCCCCTCGTGCTCATCTCCAACCTGCACCGTAGCTTTGGTAAGAAAGTAAACCTTGATGCACTGAAGTAAAGCCGGTACCAAGTGTCAGAGTCACAAACCTCCACTGCGATTTTCTGAAGAGTTTCTAATATTTCTGAGAAATCTGGCCTTTCAGCGGGGTCCTGCTGCCAACACTTCTGGAGGAGCTCCGAGAGCTTTGCATTAGCTGTTTTTGGTATTGTAGGCCTCAATCCCTGAGAAGGAAGCTTGCCATGTTAATGATATTCGTAATGTAATTATATTTTACTTTTGTCTTCCCGTTACGAGGTACAAATGTTTATCAACAGTCAGAGAGTTCATAAATACAAGCACAAGACGAGATGGGTATTATTCTTTCACTATAATGTCTTTGATCAGGCAAAGTGCTAAACAAAGCACTGGCAAGAGAACCCTAATATCATTCTGCAGATTTTGCTAGTGCTAGTTATCCATGTGCATTAGTGAAAACATATACGAGGATCATTGTCATGGTACTGTGTGGTTGGCATGAAAGTTGAGTAAGAGTGTCATCTCTGAACATAACAAGAACAAACAGGACTATGATCATGGAAAAATGACGAGCAATTTTTACCTTCTGAACCACACCTACAGCTGCTTGTAATGGTGTCAGGTACTCATACGGAATCTGCCAGCAATAGATGGATAAACCAATAAACAACTCTATTCAAAACAATGCAATTAACATAACGAATTACACTGGCAGAAGAGTAATGCAAGTACCTTCCCAGTGAGCAGTTCCCACATCAAAATTCCAAAGCTAAATACATCTGCCTTGTGGTCATAGGGCTTGTGTTCTATAACCTACAAAAGATAAATTCTGTAAGGTGATAGACCAATTGCAGGTATTATTACCCAGATGCCCTCTATTTCAGGAATTCATTGCCGCTACAAGGTTGCAATCCCATTTGGAATTACACTGTACATCACTATTAAGATAGAGAGGAAGATAATAAATGAATTGTGTCAAAAATATAGGAGGAAACTATCTGAGGAGCTAGTCCTGATTCCCGACTACTGCGATCCGCATAAGATCTCAAAGTTTGGTAAAACATTGTTGGCAAAGTTAAATACAGGTTTAAAACTGAAACTCCCTCTTTAGTTTAAAGAATAATATAAAAACACAATGAGTTTCCATCTTCTATAAATATATGGAACAACACTAAATTTGTTCACATTCAAGCAGCTCATAGAAATGAACTCGGATCAGTGCTTCTGTCTCATTTGTCGAGGTGATTCAGAATATTTGGTCTGAACTTTCCAGCCAAATGGTGGATTAGATACTAAAACTGAAGTTGCAAATGCCATTACTTCTTCATTATGGTTAATCAGGAAAATGAGGAATGATCTACATTTTGGTAAATGGCATGTAGTGGTTTACTGGTGTTTTTGCTGCGCTCAGCTTCTCAAGATGGACGACGCCGTGCGCAATCCTGGAACTCAAGCTGAATCAACTAGAGGTTCATAGGCATTTGGTGCACTAGAGATCATGTCTCAGAGCATCCCTGAATCGCATAGTACTGAATAAAAGAAAGCTTACGTGCTTGGAGAAGAAGAGCAAACATGAGAAAAATGCGAATGCTGCTATGCTGCCACTCATTACTCACGGATGGGTGAAGATCTAAGGAAGACTATACCTATCAGCCTTGTGTAGGTCTGATAGTGTTTTATTTTGGTTTCACAAGTTGCTATCATTGGGGGGGATATGGCGGTGGCATATTCCCAGGACTGAGGTTGCTGGTGCACAAAATTGCGTTGAATCACAGCTTCACAACTGTTGAACCTTGTGGTTCCTTATTTTCAAGAAAAAGTTAGTGCCGTGGTGTTTCCTACACTGTTAATCTGAAAAAATGAACTTATAGCTTGGGTATTAGGGCCAGCAACTTCTGAGTTCTGATGGACATATCTACTATTTAAAGCTTATATTCAGAATTAGCATTACACAGTAACCGAGTTGGTAATAGTGGTAGCATGTACTCCCTCCATTCTAAATTAGATGACTTTCATTTGTCTACATGCGGATGTATCTCATATCTAGACAAATAGAAGTCATCTAATTTGGAACGGAGGGAGTAGTAGTTAATAACAGAGAAATCACCTCTGGGGCCATCCACCGGTATGTCCCGGTTTCTGCAGTCATTACTCCAGACTGAACTTTAACACGTGCAACGCCAAAATCAGCAACCTTAACCATCTGTAGAAGGAAACAATAAGTTAGAAATTTATCCAATTCTTCTGAGAAAATCCATTAAATGAATCAAAATGGACTCTCAATAAGGATAGAACATTCAAGACTCCCAGTGGCCATGCACTTAGCACTGACAAACAAGATTTTCTAGGTACAACAAAAATCCAGATAAAATGCACAACTTAACCTCTGTTATTTTTTCGTATAGAACATCTAAAGAAGTGAAGTCATATCAAGGATTTCATCATGAATAATTGTTTGGGCTAAGATTTACTGAGAATTGTTTCCAAGGATGCATGCATCATGAATAACTGAATGTAGACGACACTTACCCCATTTTCATCCATAAGAAGATTGGCAGTTTTCAGATCCCGATGAATAATATTATTCTGGTGTAAGTAGTTCATGCCTTTTGACACATCAATCGCAACTCCAACTAAGGCAGGGAGCTTGAAGGCACCTTTATGTTTATGGAGGTAATCATACACACTCCCACCGGACATAAATTCTGGATGAGTGAAGATAGGTTCAGTAATTATTACTGTTACTACCATACAAGAAAATGGAACCTTGACAAGAGCCTTTTGGTCAATCATACCTGTGACTATGCATAGCTTTGGGGGTTTGGTGCATGCACCAATAAATTGAACAACATTCTTGTGACGAACCTTCCTAAAATCCAAAATATACTTCATAAGCTTACAGATAAACGGAACAGAACAGAAAAGCACCATGAGGATGATGCTTTTAACATGCACTCCCTCCGTTCCAATATACAAGACGTTTTAGCTCTTCAACATGTTGCCTAGGTGCATACTAAAATGAGTGTACATACACACTAAAATATGTCTACATACATCTACATGCATGTGCATGTGGACAAATGCTAAAACATCTTATATTTAGGAACGGAGGGAGTAGATATAATTGCATAACTTGCAGTGGGAGGCATCAGTTAATAAGCAAGCAAAGGACTGACAGAATAAGATGTTGACAGGTAAAAGGCAGCAAGAAACCTTTGTCATCTTAGCATCCTAGGAGTAAATAATTTTAGCAGGGAAAATGTGAAGACAGGAGCATCTGAGAGATTGAGACTAACATTTTTAAGAATGTTATTCATTGTATAACAGAAGAAAGTGAACCATGGCGTAGCCCGGATGGCAAGCACAGGTTGATGCGTGCATGCCCGCCTGGGCCAAGCCTCCGTGCTCACAATACCAGGTTGTACACACAATTTCTTCTGTAAAAACAGCACTGAGGGTTTCTTCCCCTTAAACCACTCGTTTTTTTATAACAGAAGAAATGAGACTAAGTGAGATGATGTAAATACAAAGAAAGGAAAACACACGTTTATGTTCAAAAGACTTGGTATACTGAAATAGCTTGCAAGAATGCCATTATCACAAAAAGCAACGGTTCCTGTAGTACGGAAAACAGAGCATATGATGTAACTGACCGCATGATATAAACCTCCTGGGCAAATTCACGCTGCATGTCCACATTTACCCTCTCAGGTTTGAGCACTTTAATAGCGACATCTTGACTACAATATGTACCCCGGTAACTGGAAAGAGAAACAGATTAGTTTACATGACTACACCAAAGCTCAAAATGGATTTGTCATCATAGCTAGGAACAAACACTCACAGATCACCATATGATCCAGATGCTACTTTATTCCCACAATTGAGTAGTTTTACATCAATTTCCCACTCACTGGCACCATCTGTAGGTATTGCAACATGATCGGCTGTTGAGTTCTCCACGATATGCATATTTTCAACTGGCGAAGACCATGAATGAGATGTAGACCATCCTTGCGTCTGTCCAAGTCATCCAAAGCAAAACATGAGCACCAAGAAAACAAGGAGGTGATAATTCGGGACTAACGAAATTGCAATAAAGTGTGTGTCTGGTTCACCTCGTCCATCTTGCTGATTTCTTTCTTTACTTCTTCTGTTAGATCATCTGTTTCCTAAATAAATAAACAGATAACTATATGTTAAACAGCGGGTAGAATATAAAATTATAGGTATGAAGACAGATTGAGATAAGGAACTACCTCAGACTGCCAACCAACAACAACAAATACATCGAGTGAGTAGCCATCGTTTGTCGAAAATGCATGTGCTTCTTGAATGTTGAGACCAATTTCACCAAGCAGACATGTCAGCTGGGGGTATCAGAAAACATGATGTCACTAAGAAAATAGATAAAAAGAATGATCACATAGCTGGTATTTATACAAGTCACCATGAAGTTAAAAAATCTATATATATCCCTACAAAACACAAATGTACGTAAGTGCATGTTTACCTCGCTGAGAAGCTTTGGTTTGTCAATGGTGGAGAAGGTTATTTCATGCATGGGTCTGTAAGGCAATCAAATACAAGCAACTTATTATCTGCAGCAGAGAAAATGGCACACACAGAAGGAGGAAATGCAATAATTAGAATTTTGCATATGCCCTATACTGTGCTAACTAACAAGTTCAATAATGATTTAACAAGAATATATTGTATAAGAATAAAACAGAGGGCAAAGGAAATTAGCAGCAAAGTCTTACCTGTAGAAAGATCGAACATTATCTGAGGTGCTATCATGATCTTGGCCTTGAGACTTACTTGCTTCAAGAGCAAGGGCCTCAAGGTTTGTAGACGAACCAAAGGCAGGAGGAGGGTGGATGCTGGACACAAATAGTATATATATTAAGATAAGAATAAAGGAAAACTGAAACAGTAGTAGATATATATACTATTTTGCAATACATGGCAACAGGGAAAGATACTGCTCATTTCCAATTAGTAAAAAAAAATCAGTAACAGGTGGAAAGGAGCAGGTACCTTTGTTGCCTGTTCAACAGCCTTGAAGCAACTTCCCCTGCAGTGTTTGAATCAGCATCAGTCTGATTCCCATCAAGAACTGGAGATACCTAATGAATCAAGACTCTCAAATAAGGATAATGAAAACCAATAGTAGGTATTTACATATGATTGCAGCAACTTCTAAAGTTAATAAAATAAATGCACAACTTGAAGAAAAAACGCACTGTCAGCTAATGGGAGAAATTAATCTATGACTAAGCTCCTAAGTGGTTAAAACCAATCAAAATGTGCTACTCTCAGAGGGGTTCTTGTAGTCTCATTTTAAAAAGGCTCTAGGTTCCCGTATACTAGTTCGATCTCATTTTTATAATATACCAGACTTTAACAGACCAATTCTCCATCTGTCAAGTAAATACCGATAATACTCAACAGTGGAGACATTTAGACCATTCAAAACCCTGCGTGGCATATCTCAGATCTCAAATACGGTGGTGGTGGGACACCCATAAGGCTTCTTACTGTTCTATTAGAAGTAAGAAGAAGTAGTTGGTGCTCCTGACAGCATAAACAACTGTTCCGTCAGCAAGCTGTTCGATCCAGAAGTGGCAATACTAACTACAAAGTGCCAACGAGCCAATCCTTCATCGGATACCAGTTCAGTCTAGAGTTACAAAATGTTCCCGTTTTTCCTCGTTGACTAGGCTTCAGTGCTGATGATGGGATAGAGACGATTATAGATAGGAAGTGACAATTGCAGAAACTGGAGCACCAAGGGGCCAACCAGATATGATAATCGGCACACAAGTCAAACCATGTATATATAATATAACCGAGCGCAAGCAAATTTCGAGTCGTCCACAGCGATTGCATCAGTGGCTTTTCCGAATCGCATCCCCTAAACCGTCAGATTATGTGGCGACAGTACACCGTAGTAAGTAGCAGCAGCTCACCTGCACGGCCCGCACAGAGAAGGCCGGCCGCTGCGCCGGATCCTTGGCCAGCCCCAGGAGCCGCTTGTGCGTGAGCACGTCCTCCGCCCTCTCAACGTTCACATCCATCGCGTAACTGCAATCAAACCCGAATCGAAAAATCAGTCTAGAGATCGATGCACCAGCACCGCCGCATTCGCGCGGCGGCGCCGTCGCGTCGAGAGGGCCCGCGCGCGGACAGGACTGGGAAAGGTACCGTGCGGGGAGTCGGTTGAAGTGGCTCCATAGCTCGTCCTCGAACCCGGGGGACTGCGCATCAGGGACCCCGGCGTCTTGGAGGCGCCTGAGCACCTGCGTGTAGACCTCGAGCTTGTGGCGCTGCTGTTGCTGCTGCTTCCGCGACGCCCCCGACGCGGCCGGCGGCGACGACGACCCCGCCGCCCCGCCGCCCGCCGCGTGGCTGCCGCAGCTCTCCGCCGCCTCCTCCACCGCCATCAATCAGCCCACGCCCACGCAGACCCTGCTAGGTCTCGCCCGATCTCGCGGAATTGGGAAAGCGGCGGAGGGAACGGCAATCGTGCGCCGGATTATCTGAGGAGAGGGGAAATGGAAAGGGAGCCGGCAGTGGTTTTATATACGGCTTTTTATCTTTGGACAAAAAACAATTCAGGTCAATTTTAGGTTGTCGGGTTGCGAAATAAACCGGGCCTGTGCCGGGTGTGGCCAAATCGCACTTGGGCTCGCCCCGTGCGGTGCACTGTAGGATCGGGTTGCCCCAATATAGTAAGGCGAATTATTGTCCTGATATTGTAATCGTAGCTAGGCGAAGCTGAATTGTGGAATGCGAAGATTAATAGCCGTTAATTTCGGTTTTATGTTTTAAAAATGGACGAGGCTACGTAGTGCGCGCGCTCGTTTTTGCGCTACGCGGTGCTCCCCCTGTCGGAAAGCGACCCTTACCCGAAATAGAAATAGCGCTCGCGTGGACCATTTCCCCTACAGCGCTAGCGTGGACCATTTCCCCTTCCCCTGGTAGTTTCACCCCCAGTTTTTTGTCCTCACGTGATAAAATCCCAGATCCCAAATCCCCAAAACCATACACTTCTTCCCCAACTTCCACCCCTGGTTTGTTACATTTTCGAGAGAAAAAATCTAGGAATAGCAAAAAAACCCACACATCCACATGTAGTTATTGGTTGCAGAACTGACGAAGAACTCCTCTCACCAGGTCCATGCCCACCTATTGTGTAACTTCCGATGCAAATAGGCCCTAACTTACATGTCACTGTTGTTACATTCTAAGATATTGTAGATGGAGAAAAAATGATGTATAAAGCGTGTTAACGACAATATCCATGTGACTATTAAAACATGGATCTTGCTTGAGCCAAAGATCTATGAAGTCTGTTACATGTAAAACCTGGAACTTCCATCTGCACTTTTGATAGTTTGGAAAAACAGGGATTTGCAATAGATTTGCAAAAGCAAAAAATATGTAACTAAGTTTGATATACTAACAAGAACTGTGCATGTACCAGCAAGCAACAATTGGATTTTTAATCCAGGGAGAATGAAGAATGAGCAAAATAGAAACAATGGCACAGTGTAACTAGTAGGACTAAACAAGACACACAAGCAGCATCGACGCAGCCAGCACATCCCGGCAAAAAGTTGCACTTAGATGTTGAACTATTTTAGAAAGAAATCCTGTGGGTTTTTAGATGACGACTAGTTGAAATTGGCGCGGCGACACGCCGCACCCGTGTGGTAAAATTCAAATTTGAAAGTGTCGACATTTAAGAATTGTGTAGATTTGAGAATTGTTGGAATGCAAAGAGAGTTTACATTCGGGAATTGTTTAGATTTCGAAAATTATTCAAATTGGAAAGTCATTTAGATTTGAATTCTTTTCACGTTAGTAAAATGGTTAGATTTGAAAGGCACCTAAAATCTTAAAATATTCAAATTTGTATGCCGTGTTATTGTGGTGAAATTGAAATTTGGAAAATGTCCACATTTTAGGAGTGCGTAGATTTAGAAATTATTGAAATGCAAAGAAAGCTTGTGGTTAAAAATGGTGCAGATTTCGAAATTTGTTCAAATTGGGAAGTTTTTCAGATTCGATTTCTTTTTACATTTGTAAAATGATCAGATTTGGACGACATTTAAAAGTCTAAAATATGCAAATTTGAAATTTGATCATATGCAGTAAATAGTCAGCATTTATTTTTGTGATCATTTTGATATATTTTTCTTATTTTGTTGGTGGATATAGTTAAAATTACTGATTGTGCAGCATTTAGTAGTTTTTGAAAATTGTTTAAATACCCTAAAACAAAGTGTTTTAAATTTTGTAAAGCATGCTCTATTTTAGATTTTGTTTTTTTATTCAATTATACTTATTTTGAAAATAAGTTTGAAACAGCCATGTCTCAATATTTACATTTGTGGTTTTCTTATTTTGATATTTTAAAGCCCATGATATAAATGGGTAGTTGTATTTAAATGATTTACCAAACTCTATTTAAATGAGATGTTTTGTACCCAAAAAAAAATTTGTTGGGTTTGTCATACTGAATGATATTACTGATATTATTTTTCTGGATTTTATTTGAGTTCAGAAAAAATTATGAAATCCATGTTTTATAAAATAACATGAAGGTGTCAAATGAGTCTTTATGTATTATTTAAATTTTTTAAGATTTGAAATAATTTGGAAAAGGTCCCAAAGTAGTTGAAATGACTATTTTGTTTTTTACAAATTTTTGGAAACTGGTCTTAATTGATTTGGAGCTATGCCGTGTTATTGTGGTGAAATTGAAATTTGGAAAATGTCCACATTTTAGGAGTGCGTAGATTTGGAAATTATTGAAATGCAAAGAAAGCTTGTGGTTAAAAATGGTGTAGATTTCGAAATTTGTTCAAATTGGGAAGTTTTTCAGATTCGATTTCTTTTTACATTTGTAAAATGATCAGATTTGAAGGACATTTAAAAGTTTAAAATATGCAAATTTGAAATTTGATCATATGCAGTAAATAGTCAGCATTTATTTTTGTGATCATTTTGATATATTTTTCATATTTTGTTGGTGGATATAGTTAAAATTACTGATTTTGCAGCATTTAGTAGTTTTAGAAAATTGTTTAAATACCCTAAAACAAAGTGTTATAAATTTTGTAAAGCATGCTCTATTTTAGATTTTGAAAATAAGTTTGAAACAGCCATGTCTCAATATTTACATTTGTGGTTTTCTTATTTTGGTATTTTAAAGCCCATGATATAAATGGGTAGTTGTATTTAAATGATTTACCAAACTCTATTTAAATGAGATGTTTTGTACCCAAAAAAAAATTTATTGGGTTTGTCATACTGAATGATATTACTGATATTATTTTTCTGAATTTTATTTGAGTTTAGAAAAAAATTATGAAATCCATGTTTTATAAAATAACGTGAAGGTGTCAAATGAGTCTTTATGTATTATTTAAATTTTTTAAGATTTGAAACAATTTGGAAAAGGTCCCAAAGTAGTTGAAATGACTATTTTGTTTTTTACAAATTTTTAGAAACTGGTCTGAATTGATTTGGAGCTGTATTTCAAAAGTTACAAAAGTTTTGAAAAACAGAAAAACAAAACAGAAAGAAAAAAAAGGGCCGAGCCAGCCGCACAGTAAGCAGCCCAGCCCAGGCCCACTGTGACGTCGCCGTGACGTCACCAATGCCCGGGCTCTGCCGCGGCGGCGTCGACCTCGCCGGCGTCGATCCAGCGCGAGCTGGGACTCGCGGCGGGGTGGCTGCAGGTGGCGGCGCCGCCTCTTCTGGGTCGCCGGAGCGTCGCCGGCGGCGTGCGGATGCGGCGGCGAACGCCGAGCGCGGCGTGGACGATTCTGGCGCGAGCGCGGCGTCCCGCCAGGCGATCTTCGGCGAGGAGGGAGAGGACGCGACGACGCACCTCGCCGTGGGCGTCGATCTGAGCGGGGAGGAGCGGAGCGGCATGGCGGCGCGTCGGCGGCGGCGACGACCTCCGGCGTAGCGCGGGAGGGAGAGGGGGAGGGGGGATTCGTGGATGGTTTTTCAGCGAGGTCCCTGCTTATTCCTGGAATCGCAAATAGGTCCCTCGCGGCGGAAAGCGTGGGGTTGCGGTGTAATTTCTCGAGTTGCGAGTTTGTTTTGCAAAATTGGTGCGCCAAAATTCGTGCGCGGTCGTTGGATCAGCAGCGGACGGACTGGATCGCGGTGGGCGGGCACTGTTCAACACTGTAGATAGCTGCAGTGTTAGCTACAGTGCCTGAATCGCTGTGGGAGCTAAAAATCCGGTGTCTTTCATATAGTTAGTAATGTATCATCTCACCAATGCTTTAGTCCTTATAGCTCGTCTTGACTGTTTGTTCCTTGAAGATATGTACTGAAGAAATCTGCATGTAAGAAAATACAAGGAACATAAGAATTTGCTTCTGCATATTTGACACAAACGCTGAACATGTAATTGAAAAAGAAAGAGAACATGTAATGTTGTTATTTCCTAGAACTTTTGTACAGATGAAAAAAATGCTAGCTGTTCCAATAACATGACTGAAAACAAAAATTCTATGTTGTATGTTCTGCAGATATTGAAGCTAAAATTCTGTAAAAAGTACATCTATAAAGCACTTGATAAACCTACTGTATAACCTTATGGACACTTGGCAGTATAAGAATACATCATGTGTGTAGGAAAACACTGCAACCATATGAATAGGATGTATTTATTGTCCAAAGTTTACATCCCATGATTAACAATAAATCCTCAATGTAAAATTTTGATTAAAAAATTCAGGTGTAAAAAAAATACATCCAATGTATAGGAAAAACACTTGAAAATACACATGATTTAATGGGTTTGTTAGATACATAAAGCACATGAAAATACTATACAACCTTATAGAAACTTTGGCGTCTAAAAATACATTCTATGTGTAGGAAAAACACTGCAACCGTATGAACATGATGTATTTATTGTCCAAAGTTTACATCCTACAATTATACATTATATGGCAAAATCTCAACTATATAATATGATAAAAAATCACATGTAAAAACATACACCATGTGAGTCGAATATTAAATACAATACTAATGATTTTATAGGTTTGATATATCCATAAGCATACACATCCATGGTTTGTTACATAGTATGAGTACACAAAAATAGTACACCCATAGCACATTTTAAGAATGAAAAATATATCCATTTGAGATGTAAATACATTCATTAGCATGGTTTCTTCCCAAAAAATCGACACAAACTACATACTACTTGAACAAAAAATTCAGAGAAGCCTACTGTGTATCTCCACATAATAATCTGCATCATACTAGTGTGGTTGGGATCACCGGTATGCAATATTGAGCCAAAACTACAATGGTACTAAATCAAACGTACCATCTATTCTAATTTCTAAAACAATGAAACTGAACTTATGGAAGATGAATTGGGAATTAGAACATATGTTACATATAGAATTGGGGACACAAATCCTAAGTTACATCTACTATAGGGGGAAATAAAGCATAAGTTTCATCCTATTGCATAAGTGACATCAAGAAAATACGATCGTCGAATGAAGCAGCACCTGGAAGGATGCAGCCCGACGGCACAATAGCGCCCCCACCATGCAGTCATGCACTGCCAGCACGCGAATGATGCAGGCCCTCCTCCTTCCACTCGGCCAGCTTCTTCAAGATCATCTCGTCGCCGTTGTCGTAGGATGAGAAGGATCTGGTCACTCAACCACCAGATCCTCCACTGTGTCTGCCGTTGGCGCCAGCAGCATCAGCGGACCCCCTCCCCGTCGATGCTACCGCCGCATCTGCTACGACACCACCGCCATTGACGCCGCCTTTTCCTCGGGAGCACGGGCGTCGTGCGATTCCCCCCACCAACATCACTGCCACCATTTCCGTCGTCCTTCAACTCGGGAGCGCGGGGGCCGCCCGATTCCTCCTCACCCAAACCACCACCAACTCCATGGCCTCTGCCCTTTCGCCTCGGAAGCCGCCGGTGATACGTCTCAAACATATCTATAATTTTTGATGTTCCATGCTGTTATTATGCCAATTGCTACATGTTTTACATACACTTCATACCATTATTATGCATTTTCTGGGACTAACCTATTAACAAGATGCCACAGTGCCAGTTCCTGTTTTCTGCTGTTTTTCCATTTTAGAAAAGCTAATCGGGAAATATTCTTGGAATTGGACGAAAATCAACGTACATCGCTATTTCACCAGAAGACTCCATGGGCCAGAAGGACAAGTCCGGGGGAGGCACGAGGCCTCCACGCCAGGCCTCGGTGCGGCCTGGAGGGGGTGGCGCCGAGGGGTCACCTCGTTGACTCGAGAACCTTCCGACGCCGCCCTTTCGCCTATTTATTGCCTCCGCGGAGAAAACCCTAAGGGAGTCGACAATTTTCCCGAATACATCCCAGAGCTCCGCCGCCACCAAACTTCGTTTCGGGGGTCAGAAGGTCCTGTTCCGGCACCCTGCCGTGATGGGGATTGACCCCGGATCCATCTCCATCGACCACGCCGCCTCCACTTCGACTCCATGAGGGTTTGTCAGTAGTTCCCCCATGGACTACGGGTTCTAGCTGTAGCTAGTTGGTACTCTCTCTCCCATGTATTTCAATACAATGATCTCATGAGCTGCCTTACATGATTGAGATTCATCAGGTGTAATAGGTGTTGTGTTTGTTGGGATCCGATGAATTGTGGAATTATGATTAGTTTGTTCATCATGTTATCATACTTATGTTTTATTTAAGATCTTGCATGCTCTCCGGTACTTGTGGTTACCCTGATCAAGTAGTTGCTTGTATCTCCAAGAGGGAGTATTTATGCTCGATAGTGGGCTCATGCCTCCAGTAATCTGGGCTCGAGATGACAGAAACGACTAAGGTTGTGGATGTGCTGTTGCCACTAGGGATAAAACAATGATGCATTGTCTACGTGTCATTTGCATTGTTTACATTACACACTTTACTTCATGCAATAATCTGTTGTTTGCAACTCAATACCGGAAGGGGTGCGGATGCTAACCGGAAGGTGGATTATTTAGGCATAGATGCGTTGGATAGCAAGTCTATGTACTTTGTTGTAATGCTCAATTAAATACTACAGTGAACTTTATCTTATCATAATATGCATTGTCATGTCCACACAATTTTATCAATTGCCCAACTGTAATTTGTTCACCCAACACATGCTTTGTTTGGAGAGTTACCTCTAGTGTAGATAGCTAGAACCCCGGTCCATATTAATCATCATTGCTCTCCTGTCAACATGCCACCAAATATTTTCTGGCGCCATTACCTCCGTTGTTACTGTTGCTGCTATTACTTTACTGCTACTATTGCTATCAAGTTACTGCTGCTTTCACATCACCCCTGTTACTAGTGCTTTTCCAGGTGTGGCTGAACTGACAACTCAGCTGCTAAGGATTATAAGTATTCTTTGGCTCCCCTTGTGTCGAATCAATAAATTTGGGTTTTACTTCCCTCGAAGACTGTTGCGATCCCCTATACTTGTGGGTCATCAGCCGGCGCCGTTCGATTCATCCCCCTCCAGCCGCCATCCACCACAGAAACGTGCTCACGAGATCCGCACCACCACCGCCTCCCGTTCCTCTCCGCCGACCTTAAATCCTCTCGATGGGTGACGCGATTCATCTCTCGAGCTGGAGGTCCGTGGGACGGTGGGGTGGGGATAGGGACGAGGTGGACGAGAGGATAGCAATAAGCCACGCCCTTAATCACGTTTCACGCTTTGCCCAAATCGATCGACACGTGCGCGTGGTCCCACTTCGTAGCCGCCTGCGCCGCACGATCCTCATCGAACGCGCCACACATGCGCGCACGCTGTAGGAAGCAAGTAGTGCGCAGGCACGATTTAGATTTTGCGTTTAAAAATGGATGGATGTCGGCGACCTGGACGAATATGCTCCATACGAACGTGCTGCAGTGCGTTAGAGTATCTCCAACAGATGCGCTACGGTTCCGCGCGCAAAAAATTGTTTGCAGCGTCGAAATAGCGATTTCGCGCGCCGATTCAGAGTTTTGGTTTACCAGAAGCGCTTTAATTTTGCGCGGCGCTGTCGCACTTCACCAGACGCACCAAACTCCAGCGCGCGCGAACAGCACAAACAACATTTGCACTCAAAATATAGAACCAAGAAGATCAAACACACACAAAATAAATCAACAATAAATAGTTTAATTATTATTACAACACAAACAAATAGTTTTTCTTCAATACAACAAGTAGTTCATCGGAGGAACAGCGCACAAAATTCATCTATAAAAAGTTGGGGAGGCAATAAAACAAACACCTTGTGGATGGCGAGATAGAAACGCTGGCGGGCGCTGTTCGTCGGAGGAACCCGCACTTGGGCTATCAATCGTCGGAGGAACAGCACGCTGGAGGGCGGCGAAGAGTAGGGGCGGCAGCGGCGGCGCCAAATTCACCGCCGGGAGATGGGGCGAAGCGCTGGCGGCGTCGGCAACAGCGGGCCCAAATTCACCGGCGAGAGCGCTGGCGGCAGCGGCGGCGCCCTATGGACAAGCGTGGAAAGCGCGGACGGCCGGTATTGGAGCGCCCCGACCGCCGGAGGAGATGAGGGAGAGGTGCGGGTGGCGGCGCGGGCGTGGGGAGCTTTCAGATCTAGCGGTTGGTTGATTCGCGCGCAAGTTTTCTGTGTCCCGCGCGCTGGGGCGAACGCACCAAATACGCAGCTTTAATTTCCGTCCCGCTTCTGCCAGCGCGCTGGACGCTTTTTACCGCGCGCGGATTGATAGCGCGACTGCTGGAGCGGCCATTTCGGCAGCGCGCGCGCTAAAGTGACGGTTTCTTCCGCGTGCGGCGTATTTACAGCGACTGTTGGAGATGCTCTTAGGATGAGTTTTGCAAAACATCTAGTGATGAAGTTTGATTGTGAGTCGGTTTGCTAGCTTCGGCGTGAGGCAACCAGATGCTTAAGCGTTTTATTCTCTTTGATGGGCGTTGTTTAGCGGGATTTGTGTCATTCAATGCCTCTTAACTAAATCATGCTTCCTACGTGATCACAAGAGGAATAAAACGTGGGGTGAATTGACATGTCACAAGGATCAGGACCACTACATGGGTGAAAATTAAAACTCGAAACTCACGAGGTAAATGGTAGCTCATGACTCGGTGTCTCACGAGCCGAGCTGAGTTCTGATCTAAACTCATTTGTAAACCAAACAACTCGTGAGTAGCTCATTTAACGCATTCTAAGTGTTTGAATATGCGACATATGAAAAAACTAATAATTTTCCTGATAATTTAGTCATTTTATAATTTCACATCTCTAATCAAAAGGTAGATCAATGCTGGAAGATAGAACCTCTACACCATTATCATTATCAATGCAAAAAATATTAACGGTTTCGCACTAATGTATGAAAAATTCTACACTTTGTATTTGAGCGAGTAAAAACGAGATACTCTACTCGCGAGTTTACCGAGTCGAGCCGAGTTTCATTTCTATACTCGTTTAAATGAGCCGAGCTGGCTCAGCTTGGCTCGAATTGCATGCATGCCACCGCTCACGTGAAAAAAAAATCACAAATCTGTCATGTCCTTTTTACTTTAGATGAATGTTATTGCACTAGAAAGAACCTTCGCCTATGACAAGAACCTCTTAAGGAGCTTCATTCCTCTCGTCTCGGATGCCGAGCCAATTCCTCTAGTTGGATATCTCAGAGGATATCCACTCTGTCTCTTGCCTAGGCACCACTACTCAACATCTTTGAATTCAACAACATCTGGAACCTGGTTACATAGGTCCATCTGGCACGGGGTACACCGTGACATGGTCTCTTGGATTGGATGTGGTGGTAGCAGGAATTTCATCCAAATTCCATTTGGTCGAAAATTTGGAAAGGCACACACCATGCCCAAATGCAAGTTCTTCCTCTTGCTATTGCTCCATGGAAGGATTCTTGGAGCCGACATGTTGGCGCTAAGAGGGTGCCCTCATGATCCTATCTGCCAGCTACGTCCGCGTGTTCCTGAAACTGGAACCCAACTCCGAAAACATTATCCCTTCACCTTGACCATTTTGAACCAGGTGGTGCGCTGGTCCAATGACCCATTGTTGGCGATGACAACTCCTACATCTATCCTGGTCGCAAAGAACGAAGACTTCAATGGAGCAATTGTGCGTTTATGTTATGTGGAAACGTGGCCGCCTAGGTAGTTTTTTAGGGGTAAGGGTTTCAGCAGGCTTCCCCTTCACCAGAAATGCAAAGTGTGTAAGAAATGTTTCTTCATCTAATCGAGAAGGAAGTGCTCTTGCCTGTTGGTCCAAAAAGAACAAACCCTTAAAAAATGGCGAAATAAGGGAAAAACCATTATAGTGGATGTCTTGTAACAACCCGTATTCCTATAATGTTTTTTGATCAGCCCTTAAACACCTGACGGGTCCTAAATATAGGCTCCCAAATCAAGTGCACACAGGCTCCCAACGCTCCTCGAGTTGTGCATCCCTCCTTCCGCTGACCGAGTGCAACTCCGCCAAACTCAGCACCAAGCTTGGATGCCGACCGCGAGGAACTTGATGCGCATCTCCGTCGCTTCGACATTTTATCGTCGTGCCCACCGAATCCGCTACTGGCACAAGCAAGATCTAGAGTCTGACGGACCAAGTTCGGAGAAAGACAAAGGAGCGGACAGACGGCCAGGGGCGAAGCCAGGCTCGAGTCGCAGAGACAATAACTAGGCTTTATCGTAGCATTGTAGATGTCGTAGCGCTGAAACTGGCCCGAGGCACGCCGTGATCCTGCCTCCACTCCAGTAGACGACACAAGTGTTGGGTGCGAGGCGGAGGACGGCGTAGTCGGTGGCGAAGAAATGAGTGGATGGATAGGGATGGTCAGCACACCTTTGAGCCATGGTGTGCCACATCATGAGGGAGAGATCACTTGCGAAGTAGAAGTTGGAAGAGATTAATCTAGCATCAACTTGAGATGATGATTGAAACAAATATAGGTGCATACAAGTTGCAACCAAAATGTCCTGCATGCCCTAGTTAAGCAACTAATTACTCGCTTCTGCCACTGACGTCACAACTCGGATGGTGCATACATGTGTGGGGAAATGCCGAGAAAAATTTATGAGCTCATGGGTGAACTGGTTTAACGTAATCAATAGGTTCGGCATTCTTTTGAATAAAAATGGTAAAAATTCCCAGAATTTTACTACTAGTACGGCTGGTCTCATTTTGATCATTTCATTTTTTTTCGATAAAGGAGCCTTATTATTTAAAGAGTTTTAATCATTATGCCCATCTCTGCATAAATAGAATGCACACAGCCGATTTTGATTATTTCATCTAGGTTTAAAATCATATTCTGTCCGATGGTGGGCGGCGGCGAGCCGAGCCGACGGATCGAGCGGAAACTCGTAAAGAAAGGCAGGAGCGAATATGAGGCGTGGGAATATGCTGGCGCGGCAGCTGGTAGCCGTGCGTGGTGCGTGTACTTTCTCTTTGCTTGCGCGTGGATAAGACGGATTGGTCAGCACCTGCTCAGTACTCAAGCCCCGGCCCCACCCACAAGGCCATAATCCACTCTGTCCACTGCATCAAATTAAAGCCTAATCGCCCAGCTAATTATAATCAGTGGACCACGTTACCCTGTGTTATTCTAAAGTACTGCCATGCATGTACTCGGGCTCTTTCTTCTCTTACCCTCTTGTGTCGGTTTCGAGGATATGCTTTGGTCTCGAGAACGATTTGAGGATATGCTCCGATCGATTGAGCGAAATGATTTCCAAGAAGATTTGCAGTGACGCAACCAGATAATTAACAGGCTAGCTACACAAAGTAATTAACAAGTGTAGAACAATTTCCATATCTTAACCGGTTTTGTTAGCCGGCCGGTTCTCGCGTCGGACGTGCTGCTCCACGAATACAAAATATCGACGTACGTACGGTAAGTATATCGGAGAGAGACGGAGCATATCCCGATCGGCCCAAGTCAGCGGGTGAGAGACGACCTCCTTCGACGGAGAGCTCCCACCCATTGGACGAAGAAGGAAAGGATGAAAGGAGTTGACGACAGAAACCAAGGTCTAAGCCGAGTGTGGTGTTTTGTAGCCCGGGCTACATGTAGCCATTTATTTTAAATATTCAAAATATAAATATGAAAATTATCAAAAATCTGAAGAAAAAAAATGTACATACAGCCATGGATACAAGTGTGTAAAATCTTAAGCCGAAATACACTGTATTATAGGAACACAAAAAAGATAAAATTGTAGATCTAAAGTATGAACTATGCCCTCCAAATTTTGTCAGAATTTGTCTTTTTTACGTAGCCCGAATACTGGACAATTTGGATTGAAAATTTGCACAGTTATAGGATATGTTATTGGCTACATCCGGATTTAATTTTAGATTTTTTTTTTGAAACTTCAAAATATTGTTTTAAAAAGTTTAAAATATAGCTCTACATGAAGCGCTACAAATGCCTTTTTCGAGTCTTTTTTTTTTGAAAGATCCGATCACAAATAACAGGCGGCCCAAAACATATTACAAACAGATCCCGAAAGTAAAGAAAATTACAAGGAGGACCCGGAAATATGCAGAGAGCCCCCTAAGCCGCCGTGACGAAACACGATCAGATCCAGAATCCGCGCGCCCGAACCCTAGGCCTCGCCGTACCTCCTGCCGCCGGGGAGCGAGCACCTCCACGCCTTGTAGAAGACCGCAAGAGCCGTCCGCCGCACGCGACGGAACCGAAGCCGATGAACACGCACGGCCACAGCGCCAGCTCCCCCGCACCACCTTGCAACCCGCTGACTCGGCGCCGCCCGGGCCAACCTCCAGCAGCACCACACAACTTCCCGACGACCACTCCCCTCGCCACCACGGCCGGCCGGAGCAGCAACGTCGAGGAAGACCACCTCCAGAACCACCACCAAAAACCGAGCACCAACCTCCAGCAACTTCTCCCCACACCACCACGGCAGGCCAGAGAAACAAAGGTACTAAAGCCGTACAAGTACGATACAATGCACCGTCGATGTGTGATTAAAAACCAGTGGAACCACCTCACCCGACCGATCGATCGGCAATCGGCAGCCGCTCCTGCTCGGCCGTGCAGCCTCAGCCACGCAACGGCCGATGGTTCAGTTTGCAAGGGGAGAGAGCACCTGTTACTGTTACTGTCGGTAAAGCAGTCCGCCGCTGCTGCTTGCTATGCTCCTAGCTCACGTGAGGCCGCGCGCCATGATCGATCTCGTGTCCACCCGGCTAAGCTAGTAAGTACTAGCTAGTAATCCTTAATCAGTGGACATTTTTCTTCTTCTTCTTTTGCAATGCTAATCAGTGGACATCGCTACCATGCATGTTTTCTCAGACTCTTTCTTCTCCCATCCTCTCCTCTTGTGACGAGCTAATTAGAGGATATGCTACGGCCTGAAAACATTTTCAGGACATGCTCTGAGCGAAAAGACATTCAAGATGTAATTAACCACGAGCGCTGCCGCATGCGGATATATACATGGATGTATTTCTATTCGAAATATTATGTCACCGAGTTTAGCCAGCTAGCTGGTTCGCGGCGCACGTGTTGCTCCACGAATAAAGAAGATCGACTACTACGCGTGCCAACGGTATTCACATCCGTAGCATATCCCAGTCTGCAAAAGTCAGCGGGTAGACTCGAGAGCTCCCATTGGAGGAGGACGAAATGAAGGAAGAAAGAAGTTGATGCACACGTAGCTCGGCGCATGCTCACCCAACTGAAAAAACTAACAGCTTGTCATTCGCCAAGATTCCCGGTTCACGGCGCACGCTCGGCGATCATTAGCCGCTCCTGCTCACTCCGACCTCCCGGACAGCCTCAGCCACGCAACGGCAACGGGGCATTGCGTCCCAGTTCAGGAGGAGAGAGCACCTGCTACTGTTACTGTCAGCATAATTTGCAACTTGCCGATCGCGGCATCTCTAGTGTGACGGCCGGGCAGGGACCGGTCGCTTTGGAGGATACTGCTGCTGCGCGGCGCGGCGGCGTTGAGGGAGTCCGGAAAAGGTCCGGGAAGAAAGAGGCCTCCGACGCGGTGACAACTCGGCGCCATGGAGAAAATTAGTGAACCACACACTCCCGCCAACCAAACAGCAATTTTTTCCTCTTTCCTGCGTGGGTCCCATCGTGATGCCTGGGACCGACGTGCGTGTCAACATGTATATGCGCGGGCAATGTTCCATTCCTGCTGAAAGTAGGTAGATACCTGACGGGTACGTGCGTGAGATCGACGGTTGCAGGACCGGAACTGTATCAGAAATGGATACCTGACGGGTACGTGCGTGAGATCTCATGCCGATCGCTTTGCATTTTCAGAGGATGCTACCGCTCCGAGGCGGGGGTTGGAATCATATGACGCGGCGACAACTCGACGCCATGGAAAAGAAGCGGAGATTATATTCTTGAATCCTCATCCGTGCCTTCTTCTTTTCCGATCGCGTGAGAATCATGCGTGCGTGGAAACATCACTCTTCGGTCTTCGTGGATTCTTTAGAAGATGCATATATAATTAGGAAAAACGGAACGTTGACCTAAGTCGATCTCTTCTTATGCCTAAGTAGATGATGCTAGCTATCCAATCTAATCTAATTGATTTGACTAACATGCATGCATTTACACAAATATCAAGGTGGAAACATTTGGACGGCTCGATATATATAAGAAAATTTGACAAAATTTAAGATTCCTTCCGTAGCCCTAGTACAAGATCACTTCAATTGCTCGTAGTCGTAGAACTAACCAAATAACCACGGCGAGGGAAAGAGTTCCATCCCATGCATGAACGCACTGTTAGACGGATATATAGCACCTCTACGTCGTTTTCAAAGGTCACGGTCTCAGAGAGATTAGGACTCTCGCTCCAGAGTCCAGAACTGGCTCCTCGGACATGCCAGGGGCCGCAACTACGTTTCCTGAATCCTGATCCTGACTGAATGCACGCATCATCGTGGGCCGACAAGCCCTTATCCTCCCCATCTGCCGCGCGTGCTCGTAATAAGTAAACGCCACGTGCTCTTTGCCGTTTCTCGCGGTCCGGTGGTGACTGGTGACCACACCGGCCAAACGGCCGGCCGGGGAAGTCGCCCACGCCGGAGATCATCGTTCTGATCTGATCCGTGACGGAATCCCTTGGCGCGTTGTAATTTGCTCGCGGCACGCATACATAAGTAGTACGTGCCGTTTAGTTTTCCGACTTATTGCTGATGCAAGTGGGTTCAGACTTGGGATCAGGGCACGAAAGGAAAGAAGGGTTAACGTAGACGCAGAGAAGATTAAGGAAATGTCTCGATCAGGTCCAGTAACTGATGAAAACAAACCGCTGCTTGCCTGTTTACAATACAATGCAATGTAAAGAAGATTCAGTATGGTTTTGTTTGGTCCAGTGTCTTTCGAATGGCAGAGTCTCACGTACACCTGAGATAACAAGCTCGAGACTGTTCCATTGGTTCTAGGCTTTTCAAGCCTAGTAGCCTACCACGCACGGCAGGGTACGCTGCGTACGCAGGAGACGTTGCCGATCACCAACTGCCGGAGTATTTCTGATTAGTATATCAATCTTCCAAGTCCATGGTCTCTTGATTAGATTATGACTAGCGCTAAGTCATGCATGCACGTGCTTTCTCCGCAAGAAGAAAAGCAAAATAATTCAGAGTGACCGCTTCCCATCGTTCCGTTCCAGATCCCACCCACCGATATATGCACTAAAAAACCCTACTTTTTTACGATTACGAGGTTTATTCGAAGAAGAAATTGCATCCTGTAACCACAACATTTCTCCCTTTTTTTTCTACCCCAGGCTTTGCAACATTTAGAAATCGGGAAATTGCAACAGGAGCACGTGCTATTAGAGAACAATTATCAGATTTGGATTTGCGAATTATTATATGCAATCTTATTTCTATCTATTCTTTAAATAACTATACTAAAAACTAATAAAACTTTTTTTTTTGCATGATTCAAATGATCCAATGAAAAATATTTCTCAACAATTCCTCTTTTACTAAATCAAGAGTAGACATGCAAAATTTATGTTTGTTGCTGAAGGGAAAACCGTTCCAGCTGTTCCTGAATAGCTTCCTTCAAAAGGATTTCCGCTTGCTCGGTAAATGTCTTGCTAGAAGATATAATTTCTTGGAATTGAGGTTTAGTATCTTTTAGGTGTTTACGTAACTCATCCAGAAATTTATTTACCTGTTCAATCTCTAACGAATCAAGATATCCTCATGTTTTTTTCCGCGCTGTTTTTGTTTTTTGAGGGAAACACGGCTGGCCTGGCGATGCTGGAAATGCCTGCGAGAGTGTTCGTGCTTTACTGCTTTCACGGCAAATCATCTATTCCTACTTTGGGTCCAAATCAAGGAAATGTAGCCCATTGACGCGTTCCATTTGGGTCATGGGCTTATGGCCTTTTCTCGATGGTCGTATTCCACTACATTTTTTATTTACTCTTGACAATTCTTATCGACAGGAAATTTCCGTTTCAGCAGGGGGCAGGGGCAGCAACTGTATACTGTACAGTTTGTCCACCAACAGGTACAGGCATACACTGATCCTCTCAGATGCTCATACGATATTTCCAAAGGTTAAGCTGTACGTTAGCCAAAGTCAGTGGTAAATAACAAAACCTGATGTCGTCCCATAATTTCCATCCGAGGAGTATTTTTCTAAGGCTAATGTGCTTCTATATAGTTTTCCAAATACAAAATGAACCCATTGATCAGCTGGCCTTCAATTTCTAGTCAGCGCTTCCAGTTGGAAAAATCGGATTGGGGTGTCGTACAAGAATCGGACAAGGAACGTCGGGTGCAAAGCAATTTCAGAATAAATAAGCAGCACGACAGTGCTTGGGCAAGAACTGGCGGGAACATGTGGTTCCTTGGAAGTGAACGTTCCCATGATTTCGGCATGGTGCATTCAACGTGGAACCATGGCTGTGTGCAGTACTACAGCTAGCCTAACTACAACTGATCAAACTAAGATTTATCGCAAAGAACACGTTAAGTACATTTGTTTTTGGAGATTATGACAATTACGCTACTGCTGATAAACAATAACGCTCGTGACTCGTGAAGGGCCGGAAAAGGCAATTCAATGAACATGGACACTTCTGTTGAATATATAAGCAATTTAGCAATTGATTTAATCCGTGAAAACAGTAAACAATTTATGACAAGAATAATCAGAATTAAACTAATCATGCGATCTACTAAAACAGTAGATAAACAGAACAAATCTATAGCATATACTACTAGCAGAAATTGTAGTAGTAAATCGAATAGGAAGATCAGAAGATCATACAATGTGGCAGCACGGCAGCGGAAGCAGAAGCGGAAGCGTCACCCATGTCGTCGATGAAGAGGCTACCGATGTCGGGGAAGAAGTCGTCGTTGGGGAAGAACTCGAAGCCAGTAGTCGCGCGAGTGCGCTCCCCAAAAACCTGATCGCCCCTCTCCCGTACAGGATCACAAGAGGCGGGGTTCCGGAGGCCTACTGTCCCTTCAACCGGTGCACGCCGGAAGACGGGATGGAGAAGACTTGGAATACGACGGCGCAAGGTTCTGGAATTAGGACGGCGAGCGACCATGTGTTGCGTGTGTTCTGGCGGCTAGGGTTTTCCTCTGCTTATATAGCGCGGGTTGGGTAGGACGTGGGCGCAGCCCACGATCGAGTCGGTAACGTCTCCACGATCCAAAAGAATCGGAAACGGCAAAACAATTAACGCGTCCGTTAATTATTAATCAATGACTCAATAAATTTTCCTGAACTGCAAAAATATAACTTGGCTCGACGAGTTCCCGCAACCCGAGACGAGACGAGACGAGCGAGCGGCGGCGGAGGAGGAGTGCGCGAGAGAGAGCCTTCTGTTCTCATAAGCACACCAAGTAGCACAACACTCCACCTTATAAAGTGGTGCAACTCTCCCCCAACTAGCAATGTGGGACTAAACTTGAGTCCTCAAACCAGACATATAAATGGACCATGAGATTTTTAAAATTTAATTGGACCATGTGCAAAATCTGGGATTTAATTGGGCCATGGACAAAAACTGGGCAAAAACCCATAAAATTCCAACAGCTTCCATGGTCCCGGCCAGGTTCATCTGATTTGACAGGAGGCCATACCTGTTTCGCTCATATGATCTGTTGGAAACGACGCAGTCGACCGTAATGAGTTCGCCTTTGTAAAATTCAGACGATTGAATCACATGGAAGAATTAATGCATGGGTTGAGTTTGTGTTCGATGTGCTGTCATACGCTTTAGGATACATCTAGCTATTTTTTTGGACGAACATCAGGAGTTTGTGTTCTAGGTAGGTGTCGCCTACCTAGAAATAGTCAGGCACTAGGCTGCACATTCTGCAATCCAAAGATGAACTGCAACTATATCTCTCTTCATTTCTTGCTCTCCTGGACCAAAGTTTGCATAGCTCGACGCATTGATTAGTCACCACATGCACATGGGCTTGAATTTCATCGAACGCTTTTCTGTTTCTAGCTAGCCAAATGCCCCATAAAGCAGAAGTCACAACCATGTCCCAAGCTACAAGCTTTTGGCTTGTTATTATCAGGACCCATCTTGCTAATTTCAGCATGCTAGCTTCATAGCCAGTACTACCTCTCCGCTACATAACTTTTATAATGATTTTAGTTCAAAACAGAGGGGTAGAAAATATGATTTCAACAGTACATACTCCCTCCGTTACAAATTAAGCGTCGCTGTTTTTTATATATCAAAGCAAACCAAGCGATATTTAAAGAAAGAAACCTATTG
Source organism: Poa pratensis (assembly GCA_947311845.1). Taxonomy (NCBI): domain Eukaryota; kingdom Viridiplantae; phylum Streptophyta; class Magnoliopsida; order Poales; family Poaceae; genus Poa; species Poa pratensis. The sequence continues at coordinate 5,982,992 of CAMZMU010000083.1, forward strand.
CCATGCAGATTACTCTACTAAGGATCGATTTTTTTTTGGTAAATGGGATTAGCATAAGGAAAACAATGTGGTAGCTTACATGGTCTCTGGGCCAGCAAAGTACTCGTAAGTACTCCTTCCGTTTTTAATATAAGATGTTTTATCATTTGTCTACATTCACATATATCTAGATATATGTAGACATATTTTATTGTGTATGTGTACTCATATTAGTATGCATGTAGACAACATGTTGGATAGCTAAAACTTCTTATATTTATGCATGGAGGGAGTAGATCGTAAGATCAACCTTAGACTGGCCAAGGCGGCAACACACCATACACGCACCCAAAGTCCAAATAGCCAATTGGGTTGTTGTAGAGCAATGCAGTTAGTTTAGAATTTATGAAGAATTCCGACATATCATGCAAAATAGGTCACCCGAAACTAGTGCCCTAAAATTTCTAGGGTAGGAGAGAGAAGCTTTTAAAGTATCAGAAAAGTTTTTGCTGTAATAGATGCCCTAAAACTAGTGCCCTAAAATTGTAGTTATCCCTGTACATAGGTATGTGAGTTGGAAACTCTACCCGGCGCAATGGAATATGAGTTGAAAAGGGAACTCGGTAAAGCAAGCCATGGTGATGCTAAGCATTATTTACCTGTGGCTTAGCTTGAATTTTTCTGAAAGCAATCTTGCCCCCTCCCTTCCTAGTGTTCTTCTCCATTTTTGTTCTAAGTTAATTACACTTTAGACCCTAGGCTCAAGATGATCCCGGCTTTAAATTAATGAAGTCAACACACACAAACAGAGTTCGTACAAGCCGGGGACCGGCAACAGTGCACGCAGGCTCGACATATAAAAAGCGCCAAGTGCTAGAGTAGCCCATGAACATAACAGCACAAGTAGCTACTGTAAGAAAGCATGCAGTACTAGCCCCCCAAGACCCTACTACATGCAAGACGACACCTAGATAAGGGATACAAGCAGGAAGGTCAGGGAACGTCAGCCTAGCGCCTCCCAAACCTGAGTGTAGAGCGAACAAATCCTTCTAATCGTCAACTCCAAGGCCTCTCGATCATGTCTCAAGTAGCTACTGTAAGCAAGCATGAAGTACTAGCCCCCCAAGACCCTACTACACGCAAGACGACACCTAGATAAGGGATACAAGCAGGAAGGTCAGGGAACGTCAGCCTGGCGCCTCCCGAACCTGAGTGTAGAGCGAACAAATCCTTCTAATCGTCAGCTCCAAAGCCTCTCGATCATGTCTCCTAGCTGGCCACTGGCTTCCGCACCTACAGATACATATAAAGTTTGTAGAGACCGTCAGCCGGTTGGGAGGGGAAGACGCCCTCAATGGTGAACTTGTTCCGGGTCGTCCAAAGGGACCAAACTAGAGCCGTGCAACACGTCCAAAGAATCCTCTTTGATTGGCCCATGTATGTAAGCAGTTCCCGGTACAAGTCAAAGAAGCAGGCAGGGTCTCAATTGCATTGGAGCAACTCTCGCACATAACTCCACATGAACTTGGCGAGAGGACATGTGAAGAAGATATGGTATTTAAAAGGACAAGAATGTTCCAACCCAACGACATTTTCTCCAAATAAGACAAGTACAATAATAGGCGTAAATCAATAGGAGCATTACGAGGCATATATACATAAAGAAAAACATGAACAGTTGTTGAAAAGTGCAAGGAAGGAAGACATCATCAATTGAATAATTCCTAATTATGTTATGCATTTCATGCATATGCCTCAAAGTACCTACAAACTTCACTTGATTTTTAAAAGTACAAGAATGTTCCAACCCAACAACATTTTCTCCAAATAAGACAAGTATAATAATAGGCGTAAATCAATAGGAGCATTACGAGGCATATATACATAAAGAAAAACATGAACAATTCTTGAAAAGTGCAAGGAAGGAAGACATCATCAATTGAATAAATTCCTAATTATGTTATGCATTTCATGCAAATGTCTCAAAGTACCCACAAACTTCCACTTTCAAACATTAAGTAGTGATGAACATACCAATAACATGCATCACGACATCTCCATATATGTATCAAGACAAGTACATATGGAGGAAGAACTTCTACAACCAAAAATAATGGTACCTCCCCTTCAAATTAATAGGATGAATTCAAAGTCAAGAATATTGTTTCTCTTTTGTGACACTCAAAAGTTTGAAATCCATAGAGAATAAATAATAGGCAAGTAGCCACATTATGCAGAGATGATTGCGCTACGGTTGAAGCATGTGATGAACGAATCACCCAAGAATGTGATGAATTCATAATGATCCCACATATGCATGTCGAATAAAGTTCCAACCTTGAAAAAAACACTACATGAATATAGATCTGAAGATGTATCACACACTTTAGTATCTATAAATCTTAATTCGCTGCTCAACTGAAGAAATAAAACTCATTGAGCAAGTTTTGTTTATTTCCTTTTTATAACTACAAACATCATGGATAGTTTTTGCCCACCCATTTCACTTTGTTACAGAAGTCACTCAATCTAACTCATCTTAAAATGCAATAAGTGAATACTTCATATAAACATTCGACACTCAAATAGCATATTATCTAAGGTTATAGAAAAAGTCAATTGGTATGGTCATGGAATTATGCAATTGGTGAATACTTTAGAGGGATTATACTAGCACACAACATTATATAATTACCTTCATGACCCATAGATCATAAAAAATAGGCATGTAGCCACATCATGCAGAGATGACTGCCCTATGGTTAAAGCATGTGATGGACGAATCACCCAAGAATGCTATCAATTTATGATGATCTCAAATATGCATGTCGCATAAAAGTCCAACCTTTACAAAAAAAAACACTACTGGATATAACTTTGAAGAAATAAGAATCATTAAGCAAGTTTTGTTTATTTTCCTTTTATAACTACAAACATCATGCATAGTGTTTTTTACAAAAGTCACTCAATCTAACTCGTCTCAGAATGCAATAAATCAATACTTCACAGAAGCATTAGATGCTCAAATAGTATATTATCTCATGTTATACAAAAGGTTAGTTGATATGATCATGGAATTATGTAATTGGTGATTAATTTAGAGGGATTATAATTAGCATCACAACCCATAGAGCATAAATAATAGGCATGTAGCCACATCATGCAGAGATGAATGCGCTACGTTGAAGCGTGTGATGGACGAATCACCCAAAAATGCGATGAATTCATGATGATCCCAAATATGCATGTCGCATAAAAGTCCAAACTTAAAGACAAAAGAAACACTACCTGAATATAACTCTGAAGATGTATCACACACTTGAAATCTTAATTCTCTGCTCAAATGAAGAAATAAGACACATTAAGCAAGTTTTGTTTATTTTCCTTTTATAACTACAAATATCATGGATAGTTTTTGTCAACCCATGTTCACTTTATTACAAAGTTGAGGGCCTGTTTGGTTCATGGCTGCACTTTGCCAAGCCAAACTTTGGCAATTTGGTATGTGTTTGGTTCTAACCACACTTTATTATCCACATGGTCCATCTGCCATAGAGTGAATTTATTGCCAAGTTTTTTCACACTTTGTGGCACCCAATTTCTTGGCCACAGTTTTGTGGCTACCACATTTGCCAAACTTAGGCTTGGCAAAATGTGGTCGGGAACCAAACATCACCTCAATCTAACTCGTCTCAAAATGCAACAAGAGAATACTTTACGCAAGAGTATATTATCTCACGTTATACAAAAAGTTAGTTGGTATGATCATGGAATTATGCAATCGGTGATACTTAAGAGGGATTAGACTAGCACACAAACATTATTTAATTACCTCCACGAAACATATCTCCATAAGAAAATACACCATAGAGCAGTCTGTTGAGATATCTGATATTTCTCGAGGGCGAGGGCGTTGGATCTGGAGGAATTTCTTGAGGGCGTTGGATCTGGAAAAGATGGTGGCGCGATATTGTTAACTGAGTTGTATGATAGTGCAATATTTTCAAAACTGTTTGGTATAGATCTGCCAAAATTCGTGTTGTTTAGGTTTTGAAGAATCACTGCAAAACCATGTAAGCTATATTTTTGAGATGTTGTGTATATATTTTTTGGAAACTAAGAATTATATGACTACATTAACATGAGGGGAAATTTGGAGTAGAATGCATTTCTCTTGGGTGGACATGGCTTGGATGCTACAACAGCAATGCTTTCTTTCCTCGCCCACAACATTTTCGTCTATAATCATTATAAAGATGGCTTTGGGAGACTGGAAACAAATGCGGCACATATCCAAATATTAGATTGGTCATAAACATAAAGGTACACGTGGAATGGCAGATAGTAGCCTGAAGAACGTCATGGAGATGATGGACACTGCTCCAGCACGACGTTTTCTCCTCCGTTGAATCATAGCGGAAAATGTGGAACCTTTTGTTTGTAGAGATCAGGTAACGTATGGAAAACAGCTGAAAATTGTAACATAAGCTTTTCTGTGGTGAAATGTCTGGACACGAATGGAGCTCGATGGTCCATCTAACAAATTGTATGTTTTCCAACACTATGCTTCTTAACAACCAGAACACAAGCGGCCAAGCAGCAGGGAGGAAAAAGGTAGCTTACCAAATGAGTGTGTGCCTCTGATTATAGCCGATTGTTAGTACGGGTGAAGGTGGTATGCAATATTTAGGTCAATATTCATCATTTGTGAGCTCCACGTGTGCCATAAATTATCCGTTGTTAAAAAGGTAGCCACCAACGTAGTGGTACCTGATCTTGGCCATTTCACAACATCTTTGCATCATTGTTGGTATTCTGGTTGAAATGAAGAAGCATGGCTGAATCAGGTGGAGCAAAATTTCCCTACAACAAGAAACAAAGAAGTGCATACAAATGCTATTTGAAACAAATAGTTCACTACAAGAAGCAAAATGTATGCACAATTATTTGAGTAAACAAAACAACACTAGACGTGGTTGAAACAATTATAAGTATTGATTGAATCAGAATGGCATCATGTACAAAAACCACACACTGGAATGGTTGAAGCATAAATCCACTAGGAAACAGTAAGAAGAAATAAAGTTAGGAAACACTATGAGAAACAATAATGAAGCACACGCATGTAGTGGTTGAAACAAGATATTGCAAGAAGCAAAATGTATGTAGCAAAATTTTGGTAAAAGAAGCAATATTGGCCGTGGTTGAAGCACACCCTACTAGTAGTCGAAGCAAAATGTATGTATCATAATTTTGGTAAAAAAGCAACATTGGTTGTGGTTGAAGCACACCCTACTTGTAGTCGAAGCAAAATGTCTATACCATAATTTTTGCAAAAGAAGCAACATTGGCCATGGTTGAGCACACCCTACTAGTAGTCGAAAAAATGTATGTACCATAATTTTGGCAAATAACCAACATTGGCCATGGTTGAAGCACACCCTACTAGTTATAGAAGCAAAATGTAACTATCATAATTTTGGTAAAAGAAGCAACATTGACCGTGGTTGAAACACACCCTACTAGTTGTCGAAGCAAAATGTATGTAACATAATTTGGGTAAAATTTTGAAATTCGGATTCAACCATTCTTGTCACACTATCTAGATGTCTAAGTATGCGATTGATGCGGCTACAACCGCCCGTTGGAAACCGCAAGAGGAAGGTATGAAGCATCATAATAGCAATTTTCCCTTGATTGCAAAACCAAGTTTATCGAACCAGTAGGAGTTGGAAGAGCTGCAACACGGTGTCAACAACAGCGCGATTGAGATGCTGTTGACGTGGACCTGCGCACAACACAATCAAACTACTTTGCCCCAACAAAATAGTAAGGTTGTCAATCTCCCTGGCTTGCTGAATACAAAGGATTAAACGTATGTTGTGTAAAATAAATGTAAATGCAAAAATAGACAGCGAGCAAATGAGTGTAGGAAACAGTGGAAATAGTGTTTTTATCTGTGTAAAATAAAGGATCAGGGTCCACAGTTACTAGTGGTGTCTCTTCATAAAACAGATAAAATAACATGTTGGGTAAACAAATTACAGCTGAGCAATTGACAAATTGCAAGGGCATGACAATGCATATTATGACAAGAACAAGTTCACCGTAGTATTTATTGGGCATTACAATAAAATACATAGACCGCTTGCTAGCTGCATTTATGACTAATAATCCACCCTCAGGATAACATCCGTGTCTCCTGAAAGTATTAAGTTGCAAGCAACAGATAATTACAATAAGCAAAGTGTGTAATGTAAACAATGCAAATGACACATAGACATATCACTGTTGTTTTCTTCCTAGTGGCAAAAGAACATCCAGAGCCTTAGTCATTTCTGTCATCTCGAGCCCAGGCTATCGGAGACATGAACCCACTATCTAGCATAAAACCCCCCTCTTGGAGACACTAGCATCTACTTGGGCAAAGCATCTACTAGCATCGGAGAGCATGCAAGAATATAAATAACACATATAGATAGATAGATGAACAAACTTGTTCATAACATCACAATTCATTGGATCCCAACAAACAAGATGTAGCATTACATAAAGATGATCTTGATCATGTTAGGCAGCTCACAAGATCTAAACATGATAGCACAAAGTGAAAAGAATACCATCTAGCTACTACTATGAACCCGTAGTCCAATGGAGAACTACTCACGCATCACTCCGGAGGCAGGCATGGCGGTGTAGAGCCCTCCGGTGTTGATCTCCCCTCCGGCAGAGTGCCGGGAAGAGCTTCAGAACCCTCCTGAAATAGGGTTGATGACGACGGCGACGACGAAACTTTTCGTGGATTTTTGATCGGGTGTTTAGGGTTTTAGAGAGACGGAGAATATATCGGCGAAGAGGCGGCGCGAGGGCACCAGACGACCTCCCGGCGTGGCCCCACCTTCTGCCGCGTCGAGGTGGCATCTGGGCCCCCTGGGTCACCACCTTGGCTGCCCTTTGGACTTCGTCTTCGTATCTTAGTAAAACTGGGCTCCGTCAATTTTCGTCTAATTCCGAGAATATTTCCCGACTAGATTTTCTGAAACAAAAAGACAGAAGAAAACATGAACCGACACTGTGGCATCTTGTAAATAGGTTAGTCCCAGAAAATGTATAAAAATGATAGATACTGTAAATAAAACATGTAGCATTTGTTATAAAATAAGCATGGAACATAAAAAATTATAGATACGTTTGAGACGTATCAGCGATCTAGAACAACAATTCCGTCGAGACTAATTTTGCAAAGAGACATCGAATCTAAAAACAAGATGGTGAATTGCTACAAGTCCACAACTTTTAATTTAGCAATTGACAAAAAGGACGAGAATTAACATAGCCAAAGTAAGCTCCGTGATATCTAAAAAATGCATCTTGTTTCTGCAACTGGTGAGCCAATCGCTCGCTGGTGACGGGTCCCAGGTTCACCATTGGTGAGGCGGCGCGCCGCCGCGGTGGGACGGTGGTGCATCCGTGTTGGGCATTGTAGAAAGAGATCGGGCAGGGTGACGCAGAGGAGAAGAGGTGGGCGACGCCGACGCAGTGGGAGCCGGGCGACGCAATGGATCGACCCAGAAGAGGACGCAGCTCGAGGACGGGATGGGGTGTTAGGGAGAGTAGCGATGCGGTGGAGAAACCATCGGCGCCAGCCCGTTGGGGAGAGGCGATTTGGGATAAGCAGTGTGGATCGATAACTGGGAGTTATAATTCCAGAACATTTCTTTGACGTGCGAAGCAACCTGCCGTGGCCCGTTGGATGCAATATTGATAGACGCCATCCATTCATTCTGATGATTCCATTCCTGCCGGATGAGGATGTATAGTGTTTTATCAGTTTCATCGATCTATTGGCTTAGCCGTGCATTCAAACCGTACTAGCCGAACTAATTTTGGTTTTGTGGATATCTTGACAGACTTTAGTACATATTTTTTCATTTTCGGTCTATTCCACTTCAGTCTCTGTTATTTCGGTTCTTGTTATTTTGGTTCGGTAGTTCCGTGATTGGTTTAAATGCCGACCCCTAGGGGTTACTGGCGTTTGGATGCAGTCTCATGATGGCGTTGGGTCTATCTCTAGGTTTGCTGAAGACAGCTTGAGAAAATGTTGTTAGCCATGTAGATTAAATCATCACTATCTATCAGGAGCAATTTTTTTTGCCTGGTCTTCCTATATTATTGATTATGTTTTTCTTTGCTCTCCATGATTATTTCCTATGGAAACAGTTCTTGTATTGGTCTCCTTCTCTCAGGCACGAATAATGGGAAATTACAGGAGTCCCAAACTGAAACCCATTTGTCAGCAATTAAAATTTTCCACTGCTTGGTGGTTAACTTCCTACCGAAGACAGGTAAGCCAAGATAGATAAAAGGGAAAGGACCCCAACTTATACTTAAACATGTTAGCAACCCTACGATGAGCAGCTCGAGGTTGGCCTATAACCAAGATCTTGCTCTTGTGATAATTAGTCTTGAGGCCAGAAATCTTCAAGACACATTAGCAGTAATTTCAGATTAGCTATTGCCATGTCCTCATATTGAATAAGGATCAAGGTGTCGTCCGCATAGTGAAGATGCGATATTTCCCTTGGAATTAGGTGCGGCACCACCCCTTGAATGTGGCCCGTCACCGAAACTACCAAAAGAATGGCGGGATGTAATCCGCAACAAAGATAAACAAATAGCAGAAGCGAGGATTTTAAAATACCCAACATATATGCATGGTAACTTTAGAACTTCTATTGACCAATATATGAAGTTAAAATATAACATTACATGAATACGATACTCACACTGCCACACATCTATATAGTTGGAACCAAAACAAGTCTTGTAAATAGCACACTATCATTTGGAAATTGGAATGAATCAACAAACTGACATCGCATACTTATTCGTTGAATTCGTCATGATATTACTCTGTACGTGTGCGATGCCTTGCATTCACACGTAGATGAATCAAATGATGGAACGCCCCGCGCACTCAGGCAGTGGGCGCGGAGGCGGCCCCAGCGCCGACGACACTGGCTCCGGTGCCTACAGCAGCACTCGCCCCGGCGCCGACAGCGCTGGCACCGGCGCCGACGACGCTGGCACCTGCCCCAGCGGCGGCGGCGGCCCCTCCGAGGAGCGTGTTGGCGACGCCTCCGCAGGCCTCGTTGCACATCTTGACGCAGGCAGGGTCCTGCTTGCCGTTGGCGCAGCGCTCGTAGCAGTCGTCGTAGCAGCCGTAGGCGCTCGCCGCCGGCACCGACGCGGCCGCCACCACGGCGGCGAACAGGAACAGCGCCACGGCCGCGGTCCTGCTCTGGTGTACCATTTTCTCTCTCTTGCCTGCGGACAGGTAAGCGCGGGGGAATTTGACGAAGGGCTGAACGATGTTTGCTTCTAGCTGAGGATTCCTCTTGGCCGCGATGATGGAGGACAGGGATGGCGTCGTCGGGCTTTTATGCAGGGACGACACCCGGAGACGGTGTGAAGGCGTGAGGCCATGAAAGCTTCGCGGGGCGACGTACGGTGCCAATCGGTTGCATGCATGCATGCCGAGATGCCGCAGTGTTCGCGTCACCATTAATCGCCCCCTGTATTGACCGGTCGTGGGCTATTTTGGCAGCTCTAAAAATGTCACTTTTGGGGAGGGGCGTTTTGGTGCTGAAATGACTTTTCACGAGATATGTTTTTGTCTTTTTACATGGGCCACAAATAATGTCAGTTTTTCACAAAACTCTCAAAATTAGGCGTGTGCAGACATTTCGAAATAATTTTTTTGGTGGCAGGAGCTCTCTCATGCGCCAAAGTGATTTTTCACACACTTTTGTGGCTACTTTCATAGAAAACTGTCACTATGACTATTTGTTCTTTTATGTAGTAGGAAATAGCATAGTAACAATCGAGACTTAGCAGTGTGCCGGCCCAAAAAAATGCACGTTGCTACTAATTAGTGGTAGCGTATCCGGTAGGGACGCGTTGCTAGTAAGCCCTTACTGGCAATGTGCCACTATATATCGCGCGTTGCTGGTAAACGAGCCCCATCTGAGGGCCTCGGTGCAAACTAGTGGTAACGTGCAAGCTGAGGTCACGTTGGCACCACGAAACTAGTGGTAACTTTCAAGCTGAGTTCGTCATCGAGCTCGGAGTGTTCCCAAGCGCGTAAGACCCTGTGAACCTCTACTGCGACAACACATGTGCTATTGCTAACGCGAAGGAACCAATGTCTTACTCAACTGCCAAGCACATTCTCCGACACTTCCATGTGATACGACAGTATGTCCAGGAAGGCGATGTGAAGATTTGCAAAATACATATGGATCTGAATGTTGCAGATCCGTTGACGAAACCTCTTACACGAGACAAGCACGATAAACACCAAGATGCTATAGGTGTTAGGCTTTTACCAAGTTGTAAACTAGATTAAATTGTACTCTAGTGCAAGTGGGAGACGGTTGGAGATATGACCTAGAGACAATTAATAAAGATATTTTATTTGTCATATCTCAATTGTTCGTAATAAGTTTTGTAACATGCTATAACTGTATTAAGCGGCAACATTAATGCACATGTGGTATGTAAACAAACAGGTCCCTAGTAGCCTCTTAACTAGTCCATTGGGCAACCGATGCTCAAGGTTTTCTGATCATGGACATTTATGTCAATTGACAATTAAGTCATGTCATTAGTGAATGATTTGATGGACACACACTCAAGATATATAGAAACGTAGTGTTCATACCTTTGACCGTGAGATCATATTTAATCGCTGCTTCTGAAATGTGCTTTGATTGCATCAAACGTCATGTCTTATCTAGCGTGACAATAAAGGTGTCCCTTTCGGGTATCCGAAGGAAGTGGTCGAGGCGAGTGATCAAGAGCGGGATTTGCCAATCCACATAGCAGGATAGATACTTTGGACCCACTCGGTGAGATTACATCAATGAGCTTGCAAGCATGGGACTAGGTCACAGAGATGTAATATCACAGACGAGTAAAGATAGAATTGTCAAGTAACGAGATCAAGCTCGGTAAACGTGATATCGGAGAACGAGTCTCGGATAATCTAAGTATCGCTAGGCAAAAGGTTGAAACTAGACGTCTAAGGTTCAAACGATAAAAATACATTCGTGGACGCACAGGGGCTATCACGGCAGTCCAGCCACCGCTGATAGTCATTGATCGGAGAACGTGTCTCGATCATGTCTGGAGTGATCCCGAACCGTAGGGTGGCACACTTAAGGGTAGGCGACGGTTTTATAAAGATTGGATATTAGGAGAAACCTTAGGAGAACACCGGAAGTGTTCCGGGACATGTCCGATGATGATCGGAGGGCAACGAAATAAGTTTTGGAGCTCGAATAAATTAAATAATATGTATTTAATATTAATTAGTCTAATTAATGATTAAATATATTTTTTATTTATTTAGTTTGAATTTTAAAGGCATTTTCACCTAGATGGGCGTTAGAGGCCCATTAGGGGAAAAACCCCAAAGGAAAAAAGGAAAAAAAGGGGGGGGGGGGAGGGGCCGGCCGGCCGGCCTGGCTGGGCCGAATGGGGCCCACCAGGGCCGGCGCACCATGTGGGGTTTAGTCCAACATGGCTAAGCCACCAAAGGTGGCAGCCCTCCTCCTACTTTAAATAGGGGTGCACCCTTGCCTGGAAAATCATCCCATCTCCTTCTTCTCTCCTACCTTGAGCGTGGTTCCGTTTCTGGAGCTGCGTACGAGGAGAGAAGTTTCTCCACCATACGCACACCGTCGTGCTGCTGGGTCCAAGTCTTCACTTCCGCTGCTTCGCTGGATCTGGAGCCCAGAGGTCGTCGTCTACACCGTTTGTGTGTAGAGATACAAGGTGCTACACGTGTGGCACTGGAAGTACGTCTTCTTCCTCTACACGACCTTGAGGTCGGCGTCGTCGACTTTATCAACAACGCTTATGCGGGAGCGTAATCCCAGCTTTCGGTCTACAAGGGTATGTACGTCGATCTCCTCCGTCATAGTATATCTGCATAGTAATAGATTCTGGCTAGTTTAAGTTTATCGTTGTTAGTAATTTTTTTGTTTTCTGCCTACGATTCCCTTCAGTGGTATCAGAGCCGATCTATGCGTAGATGTAGCTGTGCGGATTTTTTAGAACTCATGTTTATGAGGGCATCGTTCTAATAGTTGTTACCCTCTCGCGTGCACTTGCTTTTGCTGTCGGCATTTTTTGTTTTCTGCCTACGATTCCCTTCAGTGAGATTGTTGCCGGCCTGTCGTCGAGAGACTACTTGCACAACCCCGCTCTAGCAGTATCCACACATGCACCGCGCCAACCCGCCAGTTGCGTTCGCCGCCTAGAGCTACTAGCACCGACGAATAGAGACAGCCTTTCGGCGTAGTTTAGGTGGTAGATCTAATCAACTTGATTAGATCTATATGAGAGGATTAGAGACGTCTAATTCTCAACACATGAGATCTACTAGAGAGAGAGAGAATAGCCACGAAGGCAATATTGTGTGTTCTCCTTGTGGGATGGGGTGGAGTATATAAAGGGGAGCAAGGGGAGGAGGTGCTTGGGGAAGGTGTAAACCCCAACCCCTTGGTGCGCCGGCCCTAGGAGGCCAGCCGCACCCCTCCTCCAAGTCGGTTGGGGAGTCCTTGCTGGACAAGGACTCCCACCCTTCCCTTTTATCTTTTTGCCTTTTTCCTTTATTCTTTGCTTTTCCAATTCGGACTCTTTTAAAACTCCAAATCAAACAAGGAAAGAGAGGGCGAGGTGGTGGTGTGCCGGCCAGGGAGGTGGGGCCCAGCCGGCCGACCCACACTAGGTGCGGTTCGGCCCCTAGGGCTCCCCCTTCCTCCTCCGGCACTCCCCCCCTTATTGGCAAACCTCCGAAACTTGTTCGGAACCATATATACTCTTTAGATAAAATCATCGACTCTATCCATTGATGTCGGAAACACTTCCCGGCATCCCGGAACATCTCATGTTCGCCATATTTCTCTCTCGGAAATTCTGCCCTATTCCGGCATTATTTCCCTCTCATGATATCTTCACCGGAACACCTCCGAATTACTCTGGAGTTGTTCCTGTGACATCGGAGGGACTCTGACCTTTTCTCATAACCACTAAACTACAACTTTATTCTCTCAACAAAGGATTGACTCACAGCTTAAGTGTGTGACCCGAAAGGTTCGGTAAACACAAAGACATGTCCAGGAGCTTACCAGACAATAACCAGCATTGGGACCTAGATGGCCATACTGGCTCCCGTGTGTTCACGAGTGAACGACAGAACCTGTGTGTTACTCATTACGCTAATTCCCTTACGTACACGATACCAATGATATCTCGAGATTTGAGACAATGTGCTCTAGTGTGATTAAACCCTTTAATCATAACACATATAATTCTCGTACCAATATCATTCTCTTTTCTCATTCCGTATTTTCATTGTCCCGTGATTAATCACGCCGTGTCTGGCAAGACGATTGGGTGACAATAATAATACTGAGATGGCCTAGAGGATGTATCTCTCCATCGTCTGGAGGAGTAAGTGCCATTCTTGAATGATCTCTGTTCCAATACATTATTCTAGTCCACACCCAAAAGCCACCGTTATGGTCCCCAGTTATGGCAAGACGTTAGGTGACAATCAAAGCATGAGTATCGAATAAGCGGTCACCAGATATTCTCAAGGCATAGGAATACAGCTAATGAAAACTAAACATATGATCAATTGCTACCTTCATCGTTGACGATTAGTCTCATAGCAAGATCATAAAATGGGTCGGTTCAGTACTATTATCATTCCGATAACAAACTTCTATAGTTGTGTGACTTATACAAAGTCCATGATCAGAAAAACATGATCATCAAACAACAAGATAGGCTAGTCTTAGAGACAAGACTAGGAACACTTTTACTTGTTCGTATCTCTACACCTGTATTGGAGGTTTTCCTCTTGAACATGTTGTATTTGCTATTCAAGTGCCCAATACAGTTATAGCATAAAGATATATACATTAATAATAAACTTGGAGATAAATAATAACTAAATTATTATTGTCTCTAGGGCATATCTCCAACAGATACACCTTCTACAACCAAGCCGAGGGCAAAATGTTTGTCCCGAAGAACGGCACCTTTCTCGAGAAGGAGTTTCTCGCTAAAGGAATAAGTGGGAGGAAAATAGACCTCGATGAGATAGTTGATCCTGAACTCGAAATTCCGAATGGCGCAACGGAAACTGTTCCAGAACCGTCCTCCATAACAGATGGAGTGGGAGAAAATGTCGAGGAAGCTATTATACCTCGTAGGTCTGGAAGAAACCGTAGCCCCCCTGAGTGGTACGGTAATCTTGTTTGCACCGTCATGTTAATTCAACAAGACGAACCTACGAGTTACAAAGAGGCGATGGAAGGACCCGAGTCCGAGAAATGGCTTGAGGCCATGAAATCCGAAATAGGATCCATGTATGACAACAAAGTATGGACTTTGATGGAGATTCCTGAAGGGTAAGGCCGTCGAGAATAAATGGATCTTTAAGAAGAAGACTGATGCTGATGGTAACATGACCGTCTATAAAGCTCGACTTGTCGCAAAAGGTTTCCGACAAATTCATGTAATTGACTACGATGAAACGTTTTCATCGGTAACGATGTTGAAGTCTATTCGGGTTTTCCTAGCAGTAGCTGCATATCATGATTATGAGATATGGCAGATGGATGTCAAAACAGCATTCCTAAACGGAAACATTGAGGAAGAGTTGTATATGGTACAACCAGAAGGTTTTGTTGATCGAAACAATGCTGGCAAGGTATGCAAGATTCAGCGTTCCATTTATGGACTGAAGCAAGCATCTCGGAGCTGGAATCTTCTCTTTGATGAGGTGATCAAAGGTTTTGGATTTGTCCAAAATGCAGAAGAAACCTGCATTTATAAGAAAATGAGTGGGAGCTCAGTTGCATTCCTAGTTCTATATGTGGATGATATATTACTAATTGGGGATAGTGTGGAACTTCTGAGTAGCGTGAAGGAATATTTAAACAGTAAATTTTCAATGAAGGACTTAGGAGAAGCTGCATACGTATTAGGCATTAAAATCTATCGTGATAGATCAAGGCGCCTATTAGCGTTAAGTCAAAGTACTTACCTTGATAAGATATTGAAGAAGTTCGATATGGATAAGGCAAAGAAAGGTTTTCTGCCGGTTATTAAGGGTAAAGCATTGAGCCTGGCCCATTGTCCAGTGACGGCTCATGATAAGGCTGCCGTGGATGGCACTCGCTATGCTTCAGCCATAGGATCGATCATGTATGCCATGTTAAGTACTCGACCCAATGTAGCATTGGCTCTTAGTTTGACGAGCCGATTCCAAAGTAATCCTGGCAAGGATCATTGGATAGCTGTTAAGAACATTTTGAAATATCTTAAGCAAACCAAGGAAATGTTTCTGGTTTATGGAGGCTGTATAGAGGAACTTGGCGTAGCAGGTTACGTTGATACAAGTTTAAGCACAGATCCAGATGACTCAAAATCTCAGACAGGATATGTGTTTAAGGTGAACGGAGGCGCTGTGAGCTAGAGAAGTGGGAAGCAACCCATAGTAGCCGAATCTACAATGGAGTCGGAGTATATTGCTGCTTCGGAAGCCGCGAATGAAGCTGTCTGGCTGAGGAAGTTCGTCATCGAGCTCGGAGTGTTCCCAAGCGCGCAAGACCCTGTGAACCTCTACTGCGACAACACAGGTGCTATTGCTAACGCGAAGGAACCAAGGTCTCACTCAACTGCCAAGCACATTCTCCGACGCTTCCATGTGATACGACAGTATGTCCAGGAAGGCGATGGGAAGATTTGCAAAATACATACAGATCTGAATGTTGCAGATCCGTTGACGAAACCTGTTCCACGAGACAAGCACGATAAACACCAAGATGCTATAGGTGTTAGGCTTTTACCAAGTTGTAAACTAGATTAAATTGTACTCTAGTACAAGTGGGAGACTGTTGGAGATATGCCCTAGATGTTGGGGTTCGTAGCAGAAAACAATAATTTTTTAAACTATCGCAACACCGAAATACTAGCCAAAGATCTATCTATCTAGTAATGCGCTAACGGAGGAGATATCGGTAACATACCCTTGTAGACCGATAGCGGGGATTACGCTCCCGCAACAAGCGTTGTCGATGAAGACGACGTAGCCGACCCCGAGGTCGCGAAGAACTTGGCGCGATGAAGACGGCGATGAAGGTGGCGCGACGATGACGCCCTGGCACCAAAACTGTGGTGCCTCCGAGTACTCACACACGTGCGGAGTATGACGAGATAGCGTAAGTAGAACTTTTGGGTGGAATCCCGCAACACGACGGCGTACTGCGGTATAGATTTCTCACGCGCGCGCTGTCCTTACAAGGGGACCACGCACAGCGGGAGGTGGAGAGAGGGTGGAAGTGGGTGGAGGGGCATCCTCGGCCAATAGGAATAAATCCTGAATTTATTGTGTATTTTTCCAAATAATATGCCCCACTATTTATTAGGGAAGGAGGGATGCCAAAGTCCCTCCCTTCCACATGTGGGACTAAAGGAGGAGGAGGGGGGTGGTGCGGCTGCCATGGGCCCAGCCGCACCCCCATGCAGCCGCATGGGCCCCTGGGGCCCAGCCGCACCACCTGGGGTGGAATCCCCCACTTGGGCCTTTCCCTCCGGGGTTTGGCCCATTAAGGTGGGCTGCCCCCTTTTTTCATTTTTATTTAATATTAAATTAATATAAATATATATAATTCTATAATTAATATATTTACATTATATTTAATCTCCCGTGACTCCGAAACAATTTCCTGATCACTCCGAACTCACTTCGGTCTTCCCGGAACCCTTTCGATTCCACCGGAACCATTCCGATTCATTTTCTCTCTATTTCTATTATTCCGATAATTCCAAAACGATCTCCAAGCGTCGTCAAGACCTTAAGTGTGTTACCCAACAGTTCGGTAATACTCCAGACATGGTCGAGACCCTCGCTCGCCAATGACCGTCAGGGAGACCTGGATGGCTATGACGGTCCCTCTGCATTCCAGAATAAATCGTCGTTGAACCGTTAACATGATATGTTCATTCCTTTTGTTCCTTCGATACTACCTTAGTCTGAGATACGATCGTCAACATCCTATGTTGTGTTTTATCTCGTTACCGACAAGGGTTACTTAACTCGTTCCGTGATATTATATCTTCAATGATTGGTGGCTCTAGGTTAATAGTGCCAGAAACAATTGCTTGTACGTCACACGTCAGTTGGGAACCCCAAGAGGAAGGTATGATGAGTGCAGCAGTAAGTTTTCCCTCAGTATGAAACCAAGGTTTAATCGACCAGTAGGAAAACGAGGTTTGCTTCGAAGGTGTTGGTGAGGAGTGTAGTGCGGCGCAACACCAGGGATTCCGGTGCCAACGTGGAACCTGCACAACACAATCAAATTACTTTGCCCCAACTTAACAGTGAGGTTGTCAATCTCACCGGCTTGCTGAAAACAAAGGGTTAAACGTATCGAATGGAAATGATGTTTGTTTGCATAAAACAGT
The DNA here is from genome assembly GCA_947311845.1 of Poa pratensis. NCBI lineage: Eukaryota > Viridiplantae > Streptophyta > Magnoliopsida > Poales > Poaceae > Poa > Poa pratensis. Next base: position 6,000,518 of record CAMZMU010000083.1, read on the forward strand.
AGAGAACAATGATTGCAGTAGATTGTATTTCAGATGTAAAAGAATGGACCGGGGTCCACAGTTCACTAGTGGTGTCTCTCCAATAAGATAACTAACATGCTGGGTAAACAAATTACAGCTGGGCAATTGACAATTGATAAGTGCATATAACATGCATGTGTGAGCTGTGGTGTCTACTATGAGATTCATTTGGGCATTACGACAAAGTACATAGACCGCTATCCAGCATGCATCTATGCCTAAATAGTCCACTTTCCGGTTAACATCCGTACCCCTTCCAGTATTAAGTTGCAAGCAACAGACAATTGCATTAAGTAATGTGCGTAATGTAAACAATACATTCATCCTTGAATAAAGCATTGCTGTTTTACCCCTAGTGGCAACAACACATCTACAACCTTAGAACTTGCTGTCACTATCCCAGGTTAAATAGAGGTTGAACCCAACTATCATGCATAAATACCCCCTCTTGGAGTTACAAGTATTCACGTGGCCAAGGCTTCAACAAGTAACGGAGAGCATGCAAGATCACAAATGACATAGACATGATAATATAATATTCAGCTCCACATAGGTATCAATATAAGTCAGATCCCAGCAAACACAACATGTAGCATTACAATAAGATGATCTTGATCATGATAGGCAGCTCACAAGATCTAAACATGATGGCACAAGTGGAGAAGACAACCATCTAGCTACTGCTATGGACCCATAGTCCAAGGATGAACTACTCACGCATCACTCCGGAGGCGGGCATGGCGATGTAGAGCCCTCCGGTGATGATTCCCCTCTCCGGCAGGGTGCCGGGAAGAGCTTCAGAACCCCCCGAGTTAGGGTTGACGACGGCGGCGGCAGCGAATATGTTCTGGATGAAAGGCTCGGTGTTTTAGGGTTTTCGCGTCTCGGGGAATAAATAGGCGAAGGGGCGATGTCGGCGGACCCCCGAGGGGCCCAAACCACCAGGCGCGGCGTGGGCCCAGCCGCGCCAGGTGGTTTGGCCACCTCGTGGCTTCTTCGTCTCTCCTTCGGACTCCGTGTACGTGCTGGAAAAATAGGGACTGGCCTTTTGTTTCGTGCAATTCCGAGAATATTTCCAGAAGTAACTTTCTGAAACCAAAAACAGCAGAAAACAGGGAACTGGCACTGTGGCATCTTGTTAATAGGTTAGTCCCAGAAAATGCATAAAAGTGATACGAAGTGTATATAAAACATGTAGCAAATGGTATAATATAAGCATGGAACAGCAGAAATTATGGATACGTTGGAGACGTATCAAGCATCCCCAAGCTTAGTTCTACTCGTCCTCGAGTAGGTAAAACGATAACAACAAATAATTTCTGAGGAGACATGCTTTCACACAATCTTGATCAATATATTGCAAGGCTCATGTCATGAATGAAGTGACTCAAAGCAATGATCTATAGTTTGCTAACAAATAGATAAAGAGTAAACAATGAATCATATAAGCAAAAACTTTTCATGAATAGTACTTTCAAGACAAGCATCAAAAAGTTTTGCATAAGAGGTAACTCATAAAGCAATAGATTCAAAGTAAAAGGCATTGAAGCAACACAAAGGATGATTAAGTTTCAGCATTTGCTTTCAACTTGTAACATGTATATCTCATGGATAGTTGTCAACATAAAGCAATATAACAAGTGCAATAAGTAAATATGTAAGAATCAATGCACACAAAGTTGACACAAGTGTTTGCTTCTAAGATAGAAAGGAGTAGGTAAACTGACTCAACATAAAGTAAAAGATAGGCCCTTCGCAGAGGGAAGCAGGGATTAAATCATGTGCTAGAGCTTTTTAAGTTTTCGAAAGCATATAGAGAGCACAAAATAAGTATTTGAGAGGTGTTTGTTGTTGTCAACGAATGGTAGTGGGCACTCTAACCCCCTTGTCAACCAGACTTTCAAAGAGCGGCTCCCATGAAGGACGTTATTCTACCAGCAAGGTAGATCATCCCTCTTCTCTTTTGTTTACACATGTATTTTAGTTTCTTTATAGATGACACTCCTCCCAACCTTTTGCTTACACAAGCCATGGCTAACCGAATCCTCGGGTGCCTTCCAACATTCACATACCATGGAGGAGTGTCTATTGCAAAATTAAGTTGCTTACTGATAAATCAGGGCAAAACATGTGAAGAGAATTATTAATGAAAGTTGTAATTAATTGGGGCTGGGCACCCCGTTGCCAGCTCTTTTTGCAAATTATTGGATAAGCGGATGTATATGCCACTAGTCCATTGGTGAAAGTCTGTCAGAAGTAAATGACAAGATTGAAAGATAAAACACCACATACTTCCTCATGAGCTATAAAACATTGACACAAATAAGGAGTAATAAAGTTTTGAATAGTTTAAAGGTAGCACATGAAATATTTACTTGGAATGGCAGGAAATACCACATAGTAGGTAGGTATGGTGGACACAAATGGCATGGGTTTTGGCTCAAGTTTTGGATGCACGAGAAGCATTCCCTCTCAGTACAGAGTTTAGGCTAGCAAGGTTGTTTGAAGCAAACACAAGTATAAACCGGTACAGCAAGAATCACATAAAAACATATTGCAAGTATTATAAGACTCTACACTGTCTTCCTTGTTGCTCAAACATTTTACCAGAAAATATCTAGACCTTAGAGAGAACAAATATGCATCCCAAGTCTCAACAAGCTCTACGGTAGTTCTCCACTACTAGGCTTTAACTACATGATGCAAGAGCTTAAACATGATCTACTTGAGAGCTCAAAACAATTGCAAAGCATCAAATCAAAACAAGACAATGATCTACAAGAATGCATATGTCTTTTCCAATACCAACTACTACATGTAGCATTTTCTTTCTTCCAAACAAACACCAATAATTTATTAAACATAAACTCTCCAAATGATAATATAATGCAGCAAGAGAGTATTTATAAACAAGTGCTAACAGCTCGAAGAGATGCATGAAAAACAGGAGCTAAAAGCACTGCAGTAGCTAGTTAAGAATACTCAACAAATATAAGTGAAGAACATGAGTATTCACATGAAAAAGCGGAGCGTGTCTCTCTCCCACACAAGGATTGCTAGGATCCGAATTTATTCAAACAAAAACAAAAATAAAAACACACAGACGCTCCAAGTAAAGCGCATAAGATGTGAAAGAATTAAAATATAGTTTCACTAGAGATGACCTGATAAGTTTGTTGATGAAGAAGGGGATGCCTTGGGCATCCCCAAGCTTAGACGCTTGAGTCTCTCTGAATATGGTTGGGATGAACCACGGGGGCATCCCCAAGCTTAGGCTTTTCACTCTTCTTGATCACATAATATCACCCTTCTCGCTTGATCCTTGAAAACTTCCTTCACACCAAACTCAAGACAGTTCTCATTAGAGGGTTAGTGCATAATCAAAAATTCTCATATTCTGTAATGATACAATCAATCCCAAAGCTTCTGGACATTAGCTACAGCCACCAATGCTTTGTGGAGCAAAGAAATCCACACAAACACAGTAAAAGAGCGAATGCAAAACAAAAGGCAGAATCTGTCAAAAACAGAACAGTCTGGAATGACGAATTTTTTCGAGGCACTTAAGTTGCTCAGATGGATCTGGCCTAAAATAATGAAAGTTGCGTACATATCTCAGGAATATGCGTGATTTTTCTCAGAATTTTTTGAATTTTCTACAGGGAGATAAGCTCAAATCCGTGACAGCTAAAAATCTGTCACTGCGCAGAAATCCAAATCTTGCATCAACTTTCAATATAGAACTTTACTTGGCACAACATTGCGATAAAATAAAGATACAAAGGAGTTGCTACAGAAGTAACAAAACTCCTTGACTCAAAGAAAACAAAAATAACAGCAAATAAAAACGATGGGTTGTCTCCCATAAGCGCTTTTCTTTAACGCCTTTCAGCTAGGCGCAGAAAGTGAAAATCAAGTGTTTCAAGTGAGGAGCATTGACATCAATACCAAGGGCCATACGCCTACCTCTCTTACCCTTAGACTTACTCTTTGTTTGGGGAATACATGGCCGCACCTTGGTGTGGAGGTAAGATTCAGAGTGCCTTTTCCCACATCTATGGTTGCTCCCATTAATTTGAGCAGAGATCTTCCAAGTGTAATTTGTCCTGTCCCTGCACATTCAATAACAAGATAATCAGTGGACACCGTTCTCCCAAGAAAGGTGTAAACACACCCTCAGCTATCCCCTCGGGAAATATAACAGAGTTATCAGCAAGAGTTATTCCTTCTCCTCCTTCAGCAAGTCCCCAAAGATTCAAAGTTTCATAAATGCTTTTAGGCATAAGGCAAAACTCAGACATAATATCACAACGAGCATAAAAGGTTTCACCACAAATAGCAACCTTTATTGTAGGGACCCACATCGAAGGTTCAAAATTTGTTGGAACATAGTCAAAATATTCCCGAATTTGATTATAGCCATCCTTTAAACAAGATATATGTGTCTCAAGAGTGTTTAATCTAGCATGGATGCTAACAAGGGCCGAATCAAATTTATTAGTTGAGCTAGAAGTTGCAATCAACTTTTTTATGGCATTAAAAGCTTGATCCCCATCACAGTGAAGGAAATCTCCTCCCACAATAGCATCTAAAGCATATCTATAACAAAGGGCTAGACCAAAGTAGAAGCTAGTGAGAAGCAAACTTAAAGTCATTTTAGGATCAGTTTTACCAAAGGAATCATTAATTCTAGACCAAGCTTCTTTAAAATTCTCCTCACTCCTTGTTTAAAAGTGAAGATCAATTCCTCAGGTGACATAGCAACAGGCATGGAACAAGACATGATGGTGACAAGAAACAAAACAAAACTGAAATAAACAAGTAACTAATTTTTTTGTGTTTTTGATAAAGAGAGCAAACAAACTAAATAAAAATAAACTAAGCAAGACAAGTAACTAATTTTTTTGTGTTTTTGATATAGAGAAAGCAAACAAACAAATAAAAATAAACTAAGCAAGACAAATAACAAAGTAAAGAGATTGGGTGTGAGAGACTCCCCTTGCAGAAGCAATTCTGTTTTCCCCGGCAACGGCGCCAGAAAACGTTGTTGGTGGCTCTAGGTTAATAGTGCCAGAAACAATTGCTTGTACGTCACACGTCAGTTGGGAACCCCAAGAGGAAGGTATGATGAGTGCAGCAGTAAGTTTTCCCTCAGTATGAAACCAAGGTTTAATCGGACCAGTAGGAAAACGAGGTTTGCTTCGAAGGTGTTGGTGGAGGAGTGTAGTGCGGCGCAACACCAGGGATTCCGGTGCCAACGTGGAACCTGCACAGCACAATCAAACTACTTTGCCCCAACTTAACAGTGAGGTTGTCAATCTCACCGGCTTGCTGAAAACAAAGGGTTAAACGTATCGAATGGAAATGATGTTTGTTTGCATAAAACAGTAGAGAACAATGATTGCAGTAGATTGTATTTCAGATGTAAAAGAATGGACCGGGGTCCACAGTTCACTAGTGGTGTCTCTCCAATAAGATAACTAACATGCTGGGTAAACAAATTACAGCTGGGCAATTGACAATTGATAAGTGCATATAACATGCATGTGTGAGCTGTGGTGTCTACTATGAGATTCATTTGGGCATTACGACAAAGTACATAGACCGCTATCCAGCATGCATCTATGCCTAAATAGTCCACTTTCCGGTTAACATCCGTACCCCTTCCAGTATTAAGTTGCAAGCAACAGACAATTGCATTAAGTAATGTGCGTAATGTAAACAATACATTCATCCTTGAATAAAGCATTGCTGTTTTACCCCTAGTGGCAACAACACATCTACAACCTTAGAACTTGCTGTCACTATCCCAGGTTAAATAGAGGTTGAACCCAACTATCATGCATAAATACCCCCTCTTGGAGTTACAAGTATTCACGTGGCCAAGCTTCAACAAGTAACGGAGAGCATGCAAGATCACAAATGACATAGACATGATAATATAATATTCAGCTCCACATAGGTATCAATATAAGTCAGATCCCAGCAAACACAACATGTAGCATTACAATAAGATGATCTTGATCATGATAGGCAGCTCACAAGATCTAAACATGATGGCACAAGTGGAGAAGACAACCATCTAGCTACTGCTATGGACCCATAGTCCAAGGATGAACTACTCACGCATCACTCCGGAGGCGGGCATGGCGATGTAGAGCCCTCCGGTGATGATTCCCCTCTCCGGCAGGGTGCCGGGAAGAGCTTCAGAACCCCCCGAGTTAGGGTTGACGACGGCGGCGGCAGCGAATATGTTCTGGATGAAAGGCTCGGTGTTTTAGGGTTTTCGCGTCTCGGGGAATAAATAGGCGAAGGGGCGATGTCGGCGGACCCCCGAGGGGCCCAAACCACACCCAGGCGCGGCTGTGGGCCCAGCCGCGCCTACAGGTGGTTTGGCCACCTCGTGGCACTTCTTCGTTTCTCCTTCGGACTCCGTGTACGTGCTGGAAAAATAGGGACCTGGCCTTTTGTTTCGTGCAATTCCGAGAATATTTCCAGAAGTAACTTTCTGAAACCAAAAACAGCAGAAAACAGGGAACTGGCACTGTGGCATCTTGTTAATAGGTTAGTCCCAGAAAATGCATAAAAGTGATACGAAGTGTATATAAAACATGTAGCAAATGGTATAATATAAGCATAGAACAGCAGAAATTATGGATACGTTGGAGACGTATCAATGACCTAGTCATACGCTGCGCAGCTTTATAGATATAATTTCACCGAGTGGGCCCAGAGTATCTTTCCATCACACGGATGAACAAATCCCGCTCTTGATCACTCGCCCCGACTACTTCCTTCCAATACCCGAAAGTGTCACCTTTATTGTCACACTATATAAGATATGACGTTTGGTGCGATCAAAGCATTTTCCAGAAGCAGCGACTTGATATAATCTCACGGTCTGAGGAATAAGCTATCACATTACTTTCCTATTGCAATGATGAACTTAGTGATACGATCCTTTTGCAATACTTTGGTGGGTAATGTCCATCAAATTATTTTCCCAATAAAATGACTCCATCATCAACTGTTATGAATCAATATGATCGGGAAATCTCGATCATCCGTTGACTGATGAACTAGTTTATATAGAGGCTAACTAGGGACTCTGGTTTGTTTACATACCACACGTGTATTAACAATTCCGATTAATACAGTTATAGCACGGTATAAAACTTATTTATAAACTTAATGAGATAATGCGATAAATAACTAATATTTATTTGCCTCTAGGGCATATCTCCAACACTAGAGGCAATTAATAAAGATATTTTATTTGTCATATCTCAACTGTTCGTAATAAGTTTTGTACCATGTTATAACTGTATTAAGCGGAAACATTAATCCACGTGTGGTATGTAAACAATCAGGTCCCTAGTAGCCTCTTAACTAGTCCATTGGGCAACCGATGATCAAGTTTTCCTAATCATGGACATTTATGTCAGTTGACAATTGAGTCATATCATTAGTGAATGATTTGATTGACACACACCCAAGCTATATAAAAACGTAGTATTCATACCTTTGACCGTGAGATCATATTTAATCGCTGCTTCTGGAATGTGCTTTGATTGCATCAAACGTCATGTCTTATCCAGCGTGACAATAAAGGTGTCCCTTTCTGGTATCCGAAGGAAGTGGTCGAGGCGAGTGATCAAGAGCGGGATTTGTCAATCCACATAGCAGGATAGATACTCTGGACCCACTCGGTGAGATTACATCAATGAGCTTGCAAGAATGTGACTAGGTCACGAGGATGTAATATCACAGACGAGTAAAGATAGAATTGTCAAGTAACGAGATCAAGCTCGGTAAACATGATACCGGAGAATGAGTCTCGGATAATCTAAGTATCGCTAGGCAAAAGGTTGAAACTGGTCGTCTAAGGTTCAAACGATAAAAAGACATTCGTGGACGCAGAGGGGCTATGACGGCAGTCCAGCCACCGCTGATAGTCATTGATCGGAGAACGTGTCTCGATCATGTCTGGAGTGATCCCGAACCGTAGGGTGGCACACTTAAGGGTAGGCGACGGTTTTATAAAGATTGGATATTAGGAGAAACTTCAGGAGAACACCGGAAGTGTTCTGGGACATGTCCGATGATGATCGGAGGGCAACGGAATAAGTTTCGGAGCTCAAATAAATTAAATAATATGTATTTAATATTAATTAGTGTAATTAATGATTAAATATATTTTTTAAAGACATTTTCACCTAGGTAGGCCTTAGAGACCCATTAGGGGAAAAACCCCAAAGGAAAGAAGGAAAAGAGGGGGGAGGGGCCGGCCGGCCTGGCTGGGCCGAATGGGGCCCAACGGGGCCGGCGCAGCCCCTTTGGCCGGCACACCATGTGGGGTTTAGTCCCATATGGCTAAGCCATCAAGGGTGGCAGCCCTCCTCCTCCTTTAAATAGGGGTGCACCCTTGCCTGGAAAATCATCCCATCTCCTTCTTCTCTCCTACCTTGAGCGTGGTTCCGTTTCTGGAGCTGCGTACGAGAAGAGAAGTTTCTCCACCATACGCACACCGCCGTGCTGCTGGGTCCAAGTCTTCGCTTCCGCTGCGCTGGATCTGGAGTCCGGAGGTCGTTGTCTACACCGTACGTGTGTAGAGCTATGAGGTGCTACACGTGTGGCACTGGAAGTACGTCTTCTTCCTCTACACGACCTTGATGTCGATGTCGTCGGCTTCATCAACAACGCTTGTGCGGGAGCGTAATCCCCGCTTTCGGTCCACAAGGGTATGTACATCGATCTCCTCCGTCATAGTATATCTGCATAGTAATAGATTCTGGCTAGTTTAAGGTTATCGTTGTTAGGAATTTTTTTGTTTTCTGCCTACAATTCCCTTCACTGCCACCCTGTCTATTTGGAGTATTATCAGTTTCTTGTGGTGCATCTTATTGACTGTTTTGACATTTACATCAACCTAAGTGTTTGTGATAAATATGGTGTTTTTTCCATCTTTTATTTCTTGGTTGCAGTTTCTACGACATCGCCCCGATACGGGGCTCAGCTGGCGACACGGCGGCGACAACGACGATGGCATCGACATGGGTCAACGGCGGCAACGACATCGGCATGAGGCTGCGGTGCTGACGATGACATCGGCACGGGCTGCGGCGACCACAGCGACGACATCAACATAATCGGTTGCAACACTTGGCTTTATATGTATACTGGATGAATGAAATGTATGTATGTTAGACTTATGGATGAACAACGTATATGTATTTTGATGTATAATAGATGAACGAAAATTAAATATATGGATGTTTAATTTTTTATTGTTAAATTTTTAGTACAGCGAACCGAGAACAGTGCGCGGTGCTAGTAACCTCTAGCGGCGTGTGGAGCAGGCAGCACGTTGACAGTACGAGTTAGCCGCAGCGTGATACTGGCAACGTGCCACCACACGTTGCCAACAGGGATAAATGACACATTGTACATAGACTTTTCTCTACTAGTGTACCGACCGTGAAAATTGGGTCTGTACCACCACATTTTCATGAATCTTGTCTGGAACACTAACGGTTGCGAAGAAGTTAGCTACAAGCCCATACGGCCATATATACCGGCCGTCTCCGCTAGTTGGCATCAGGTCATACCTTGTTTCATTCCCCTTTGACCTATTTACTCATCTATGCACGGCGCACGGGACCAACCACAAGTCGTATCCAGTGTATTTTTTTTAAGTAAGTAAAGAACCGTTGCATGTCATTTCACCAAGATACTCACTTTGTTTCTAAATATAAAATATTTTAACCTTTGTCCATATTTATATGTATATAAATGTATTTAGATACATTTTAGTTTATATTTTCACTCATTTTAGTATGTATCTATACAATATGAGAAACATCTAAAAGATCTTACATTTAAAAACATAGTGAGTAGAAAGGAATAAGTACATGGCAAGATTATACACGAAAAGACCTCACGTACGGTCCGCCGAAATAGGTGATATATACTTCAGGCCAAATTCGTAGCCACGTTTCACCATCCCCTTCACCGTTTATAGTAAGCAAAAGATATGTTTGCACATTAAGGGCCGTGGAAATCATATGCATGTAATACCCCCGTCACTCCTGAACTGACAGTAGTTACTTTTTTTTCAAGCATATGCCATTGAAAGGTATATCAAGATTCATAGAAGACGGGCCAAGAGGACAAGATTACATCACGGGCTGGCGCATGGCACAGTCGCTGAGCGCGCACCCACGTTGCGAAGCAGCCACAACGCGACACCTACTACTCGCCAAACCTGCACCGCTCCGCCTCTAGAAGTCAACCTTTGAACAAGTCGGCCATCCTCCAGACCTCGGCTTCCTCCTTGATGGTCTTGAGTACCACTGGCGAGAATGGGATGCGTTGTTGAAAACTATATCATTTCGGTGACTCCACAAGGACCAGCAGACGAGGGCCAGTGCCGTCCAGTAATCACACACCTCGCACCGCCCCCTGGCTTGAGGCCACCCACTCCACGAGAGATTGTCCAAGCTCTGGTACCCATGCCTCCAACTGCTAGCTGCTTAGGCAAGCCACCCAGATTGAGCGTGCCAGGACGCATCCCACTAACACGTGGTCGATGGTCTCCTCCTGGTCACAAAACGGGCAAGCTTCTGGACATGGGAAATCATGCCTAGCCAACCGGCCAACAGCGGTCCTTGAGGGCGAGCCACATGAGCACCTTGCATTTCGAGGGTGCTCTCGAGCGCCAGATCTGGAGGGCGCCCGATCCTAGTGGTCCCCTTGACTAAGGCCGCATAGCAAGAACACGAAGTGTAGGAGGCACTGACATTCCAAATCCACCTGAAGACATCCTCACGTCCAGGTTGGACCACCACCTGGCCAAGGCGATCGACAAGGTCGAAGAGCTGGGCAAGGGATGGTGCCGAGAGGTCAGATGAAAGGTCATCAAGCCACCCCCCCCCCCCCCCCCCGCCAGCCCATCGCACACAAAACTGGTCTCGACTGCTTGGCCCGACACATCCCTCAAAAGGTCCGGGGCGAAGTCCCGGGTCCTGCCACCTGGTAACCAACAGTCATTCCAGAAGAGCGTGGGGGAACGTGTCCTAGCACTGATCTAGTAGCCGCATCGAAGATCTTTCGTACCACTCGGGGTACCTAGATGTTGAAATCCTTCCACGGTTTGTCGGTGTCGACTCTGCTCAACCACAGCCACCTAGTACGTAGTGCCCAATTCATCCGCTTTAAGTTGAGGATACCTAGCCCACCGAGCTCCCAAGGCATACACACCTGGTTCCACGCCACGAGGCAGTGCCCGCCATGAACTTCCTTGCGGCCCTTCCACAAGAAACACCTAAAGATCTTCTCAATGGCCATGAGCGTCTCAGGCGGAAGGTCAAGAGATCATGGCAAAGATCAAGATCGCCGATAGGGTGGTGCGGATCCAGCAAAGTCGCCCTCCACAGTTCATCAGAGCAGCTCCCCAGTTTGTGAGCCACCCAGCCACGCCGTCCACCAGGTGTTGGAGTTGTGCAGTTGTAGGATTCCACAGAGGTTGCGGAGGCCTAAGTATCGCATCGGGAAAGGTTGTACGACGCAACCTAACTCCTGAGCCACCTGTAGTGAAACCTCATCGGTTCCACGTATAATATGCGCCGTACTTTTGGCCAAGTTCGTGCGTAGCCCGGATGCGGCTCCAAAATCATCCAGAAGCGTGGAGAACACCAGGAGATCCACCACCGAAGGCTTAAGGAAGGTGAACACATGATCCGCATATATGTAGGTGCGGTGCCGCAGATCCATCGTAGACAGCCGAGATAGGAAACCTTCCAACTGACAGTAGTTACTCTTATCTCCCATGTAGGCTCACTGAGAAGTGCTTGTGGATGCAGCCGCTTGCTTGCATGCTTGCTTAACACACACAATTTTACTAGACGCCCTCGCCTAACTCTATATTTCTAATAGTACTAATTACCGCGCTCCAAGTGAATATACAGTTATATACTTTTCAGTTCATTAATTATACGGCACTCGAGATGTGATGAAATGCCGAAGGGCTGCAGGAGGGCCCTCTCTCTCCTCTTTGCACTTGTCTTTGTTAGGCAAGCCAGTTCATTCTTCCGAATTCGAAAAGAGCAAATAAAAACAATTAAAGTCCAAACACACATTACACACGTATGTGATGAAGCATCAGCACATTCCTCCAATCACTTCTCGAGAGCCAACTAAACTGCACTTCGACACGGACTTTTGAATAGCGTAAGGGTTCAATACAGTTACTGTTAGAAATAACTTCCAATGTTATTTCTACTCTTTCGCCTTAAAGAATGTATAGGAAAGAACAATGTTGTTCACCCCGTCCATTTTGCGGTCCGTTTCGAACTCAGGATCAATGTAGAAGAATACCTGAGAATTTTCAGATATGCAGGTTAGAATAACTAGCAGCATTACCTCTGGTAGGTATTACGAATTTACGATACAATAATCTCTGTTACAGAATTTCAGTTCCTATCACCAGAAATATACTTTGTAGTATTAGTTATGCATCTCTCTGGTAACATTTTATAATTAATCTGGACTAAGTCCAGCGTATACCTTTCTGTTTTAATTTGCCTTGATTTTTTGACAGTTATAGGATCTATCCTTTTTACTACTGTTCCTGGATTAGTTTTTGCCCTACAAAGCGAGAGAGGTGAGGAGCCATGAATCTCACTGTTCATTTATTTTCCTTTGTTACAAAATAGTAGTGACGGGTAAGAAATGCCATCATTTCTATACCGAATGTAAACTCAACTCACCGGCATGTCAATCTGCTCCCCTGGAAGAAGTGTTTGCTCCTCAAAGCAGAAACATTGTATTTTATTGAAGTAAATTGCAGCCTGCAGGGTAGAATAAAATGACTTGTAAACTCAAAACATCATGATTCGGATCTTGGTTTGGCTAGAACGCCATTGTCACACGTCTTAGTTAATCTTTAGTTTATGAACATAACTAGGCTGAAAATGTAAATTCATCTTAGCCCTTCACGTCAAGATTAGCACCACCACAACAATGTTTTTATATTTACAATTTTCTGACCAGCAATCATAGTAGTACCAAAGTTGTATATAATGTTTGAAGAATGAAGGATATATACCTAAACTTACATCTACAAATAGTAGTCAAAGTATGTTAAATGCATTTTGAAGGCTTAAATACACTGTTTCGTACTCTCACATTGTACCTTGGACATCCTTTGTTAATCTTAACAATGAAAATCATCAGAACTTTGTTCCAAAGTTCTAAGATGTTCTTAGAAAGACGAAAAAAATGTTACATCTAGCAGTTCTTGGTGGTCATAACATAGAAAATATTGCTCGAAGGAACAATACTTTCTTGGCTGAACAACTCGTAGTACAAGGAAAATAATGGAACCGGAATAGCAGATTACATGAAGATGTCACAAAATGTCTGAAGAAATAGTAAAATATGAATGATCACTGATACAGTGATACTGCAATTAGCTTCCAAGAGTAAACAGCAGGGACATGAAAATTGTGTTGTAGAAATAAATGAAATATGCAAGATTACACTTCGATACCTTCGTCGGAGCAACATTATATGTGGACACACCGGTAATTGGAGCTGAGCTGCGATTTTCAGCTGTATAAAATGCGAGAGCACTTTCACCAGGTTTAACCTTCACCTATAATTATCCTTGACCATGAATAAATACACAAAATAGAATGTATTTATTAGCAATTAAGTTCTGATGTGTACCTCTCTCTGTGTAGGGATGAACTTCCAAGGCATTCCATCAGCGACATCAGCGTTAAATTGGATAATTATCTCTCTGCAAATAAAATGGGCAGCCTTAATCTAAGAAATGAAGTAATAATGTCCGAGCAATAAATGAAGGTATTACTTATCTTCATGCATAACATAATAGGATACATCTTTGTTAAGCCATTTATGGGAATACCAGGAAACTATGAGCAGAAATTTTTGTCAGTTTAAAGGATCTGCAATTAGCTTAAATCATGATTAAACGTGAAGAAGGGACCAATGTCAAAACCTTGACCGCTTTTCTCAAGTTCTACAACAATGAGCTTATGGTTATACCAGTATATATATTACAGCAGACATGTAATGTTCAACATTGTACCAAGTAAACCTTCAGCAAAACGTACTCCAGATATCTTCTGCAATATCTAGCACCAACTCTAGTGTCAAATCAGCTTAGTGCCGGTGAGGAAAGATACTCAGAAGGATGAATTACAGACAAGTAAAAGGAATCTTATTTATGCAACCATCAGCTAGCCAGCAACACATAGCTCTAGTCATACTACGGCAAAGTTTTCAAGTCATACTAGAACGGTCTCTTCATAAGATATGACCAGCTGAGAACTGAGAAGAAACTGTCCAGATTCACTATCCCCCGCCCCTCCGAACATTGTCATTCAAGTACTATGCAATGAATCAGAAAAATACGAACTATCTAGAGGAAACTGTTAAGTCAATGGTAGTCCAGTACTTCGGTTCGGGGTGCAAGAAATATCTAAACAAAATGGAAGTGCCCAGAAACTTGGTACCCCATGGTTTGCAAGGGTCACCTTGATGGCGTGGTTCCATCTTGAGCATGTCGGGAGATCTTCTTCTCTACAGTCTGCAAAGAATCAGACATTTGAATTTGTTATTATACATCATAAGCACACTCGATAACAATCTATGACGCCCTTTTTGACCTTTTACATGTGGGCCACTACAGCACCATATAAGAGCTCTCCCCATACATTTTTTTTTGATTCAGACCATTTTCATGAAGGTTCAGTCACCATGCTCCAAAATTTCTAATTAGATAACCATCCTCCATGTATTTGTTTGTCCAAAAAAGAATCAGAAATAGTTTGATGACATCTCCAACAAGATACATGGAACACTCTTCCGATTCTATTTATTCAACATGCACAAATTTCAGCCACAATTAGAAATGACGATGATAGACAACAGATAGAGCGAGAGGAGGCCGCAGATTACATAGAGTGTGGCCTTCTAAACAAGAGAAATATATAATATTTATGGCATTCCGTGAGGACTCTTAACACTTTCGAAGTCTAAAGGCATCCCATGTAAACGTTAGGAAAGAGGAACACAAATTATGGACTCACTGTAGCCTAGGAATCATATCGATCATGGCAGATAATATGAACAAGCAGCAAATTTTCAATCTAAACCTTACTCAATTATGAACAAGTAAATCGAATGAGTGGTAGTAGGAGAGGGGGCAGACCTCTCGGCGCTGAACAGTGCCGTCGTAACTTGTAACCTGGCAGAACCGCTGGTAGAGCGGGACGGCGGCGTAGGAGGCGCCGACCATAGCGACTGCGACGCTGAGAAGGTATCCCAGGGTCCTCCTAGAGCTCTTCTCCCTGCCAGCCGCAGCAGCGCGCAGCGCGGTAGGAGGTGGAAGATGCGAGCCCGCAACGGAGGAAGAGGTCGGCCGTGGGCCGCGACGTATGGAATGGGATGTGGCGGCGGACGAGAGGGTGGGAGAGGCGGCGACAAAGGAGCCTGGGGAGCAGAGGCATCACGTCGTCTTCAATGCAACTGATACGACCAATAAAAACTACTCCCTCCGGTCCGAAAAATGTTTCGTGGGTTGTGCTACCGATTTGAGCTAGGTACGTTGTTTCTCAGCGACCGTAATAACGGATCAGAGGGAGTAGTTCAACATCGTGCACGTCCAACTAAATCACTACAAAATCTCCTGTCAGATCAGCGGATAGTAACCATTACGATCGATCCGGTCACCGAAGAACAAGGAAGAGGATGGAGGGAAGAGGGGAGGTGGCGCACCGTCGCGGTTTTGTAGAGGATGCCAAGGAGGATGGCTCGCGGTTGCGAAAAGGGAGCACGGCGTTGCTGCTCGGGGCGGAGAAGGGAGAGATCCGGGTTACCGATCGCGGAGGAAATGGGAGGTCGCCGGCGCTGCGGCTCGTGGGCTCGTGGCGGAGATGCCAGGTCGCCGGCGCCTCCGCGTTGGGCTCGTGGTGGAGGAGGTTGGACGGCGAGCCGGGTCGAATCGCTCGCACCGGTCATCTACTGGGCTGGCCCACTAGCAGGTATAACTTTATTTTTTAATCTCGAAACTAACAGTTCATTATATATAATCAGTTCACTAATGCTGAAAAATTAATTGCTAAAACATGAATAATTTCTGTTTGAAAAAATGTTCACCTTTTAAAAAATGTGTTTCTGCATATATACTACAAAAATATTTGCGGGTTCAGGAAAAATGTTCATGACTGATCCCAAATAACGATGGTGGCGCTTCCGTGTTGTCCCCCTTGGGGCATCATTCTTAAAAGTGTGCATCGGTTCGAGAGACCAGTACTGTTTCAATGTGGGAACAACGTTACATTTTCCGTATCGACGACGATAAGACTCGGCGGTGTGGCGCAGCAGAGTCTCCGTGACGGATGCGTGATGATGGACGTGCGCACGGAGGTGGCGCTGTCTGGCGTCATGAAATGTTGACCGCATGCATGGCAAGGTCAATGCGTTGATACCTGTTTTTAATATGTATCGGCAGAAGACTATGGCGGCGGCTTCTATAGTATGCATGCACATGTGGTGCCCGATGAGAGTTTGGTGGACCGGTTTATTATTCCGACTTGTCATTAGGCGACGTGGTTGAGGCCTCTAGTTTCGCAAGATATGCGTTAATGTGAGGTCTGGGCAGACGATTCTGATCATGTCCATTCCCTTCATCAACTTGGTAAGAGCAGCGACAAATTTTGTCAGAAAGGTGGATTCATCTATTTCTTTGTAAAGTTTTGTTGAATAATTAATAAAAGAAATTTGTGTATCGATTCCATGCTGAGGCGAAAGGTGGATTCATCTATTTCTTTATAAAGTTTCGTTGAATAATTAATAAAATAAATTTGTGTATCGATTCGATGCTGATGCCAAGAGTTTAAACCTCTATTTCAAAAAAAGTGGCGACTAACAAGCTACCTCGCATGGACCTGCTGGTTTGAATATGCAATTACTACCTTTGTACCAAAATATAACACCTTTTGGTAGTCTATTTTGGCCAACCAAAACGTTTTATAATTTGGGATGGAGGAGTATGCATGTAGGAGAAATATGCTAAGCGAAGGGTTTATCTTCACTCGAACAAAACATATGTATAGAGCCAGCGATCACCATCGTGAATAATTCTACAAGGCAGCGATACCACACCTAGTTGGATGTCCACTAACTATCATGACTGTCGAATTTGTATCCAACCAAGTATATGACTCCTACTAATTGAAATATTGATAAAACAAAAAATATGTTAATGAGTGGTTTCAATTTTTTGTCAGTTCCTGCCAAAAAAATCTTGTTTAGTACACGAATCTAAAAATAAATCACATAAATCCAAACAATATTGATAATAATGCACTGAAAATTAAAAGAATATTGATAATTTGTACACAAATTCTAAAACAGTTGGAGGTTCCAGATAAGCAGGGGACATCCGACTAGGTGCGGAGTTGCATTTTCCTTAATTCTAAGCATCCAAACACACATTTTGACAGCCAGCCGAGGTCCCGGCAGCACGTAGGATTAGGTGTGGTGGTCAACACGAATATCAAAGGTCTAGACGAGTAGGAGTCCATGTGGTTCTCAGGTTCTGCGTTCCTGTTTCCTATTTGAGTATACTTCCGTAGAGCCCGTATCCAATACGACGCAGGTGTTACACGCCAGGATCGGTCGTAGTATCCATATATGTGTGTGCTAGGCCTAGGCTGCTAGCTCTATATATGTGAATAATCTGAGCATATACATTGTTCTACGGGCAGACCTTATCCCTTCCCTCCCCGACACTGTAGCTGAGGCGAAGAAAGCGGCGATTTTTGGGCGATCTCCGCCGAGCCACCGCGTCCGTGCCGCTGAGGCGCGGGATTCCTCCCCTCCGCCGGCCGCTTCGGCGGCGGGAGGGTGGGGGATCCCCGTCTCCGGCCTGTACATACGGTAGGTTAGGGTGGAGTCCCCGGCGGCGCCTCGGAGGAGTAGGTGCGGGCGGTGGAGTTTTTGGTGCCGAGGCGTTCTTCTCCGGCGGCGGCGCTCCTTGGGGCCTGGCGTCGACGCGCTCGGCTTGTGGTGGCTCGAGGCCCGGCGCGGTGCTCGAGCCCTTGGTCTCCTGTCAGATCGGTGGTGTCGGCGGTGCTGGCAGCGGGAAGGGAGGCTTCACGACGGCGTTCTTGCAGGTATGTGGAAGAAAGGTGGAGGATCTGGGGCGCTGCGCCCAGATCCTGCGCAGTTTGAGCTCGGGGGCCACCCCCGGCCGATGCTCGTTCATCGCTTCAAGCTCCAGCTCCCCGGAGATGGCGGTTCTTGCGGCTCAACAACGCCTCAGGGCTAGGAGTTCTTCTGTTCCGCGGGCGGTCGATCTTGACGGCGGGTTTCTTCGTCGTCTCTGCGATGCAGGGCTCCGTCGTTCGTCGATCTTGAGGATGAAGATGGAGAGTGCGAGTTCTGCTGCCCTCTGTTTTCTCTGCTTCTTCGTGTGTATGCTTGTTTGTATTCTGTACTCGTTTCCGTTTGAATACAAGTATGTACATTACAAAAAAAAAAGCTCTATATATGTGCTCTATATTCTTGAGCTATTTCGCCCCGCGTGTAGTCCCCATCTTGTGCCGCCGGGCACCTTCCTCGTCGTACCTGCCTCGATTCGCAAGTAAAGGAGTCCAACGCTGTTCACGCCATGGTGTTTTCTGCGAACGTGCCTCGCAGAAGGAGGACCGGGTTGGTGGTACCACCACCCACCATGGCCATTGACCAGGAGCAGGACCCTACGAGCGGCGATGGTGGATCTTCAAGGGCCAACGGCTCTGTGGCGTCGCCGTCATCGTCCGTTCCGTCTGCGAACAATGGCGAAGCTGTGGCTGCAGCGGCACAATTGAAATATGAGGAAGAACGACTGCGCAAGGGGAAAATGTTAGCCGTAGACCAGACGCCGAAGAACGACGACACCCTGCTCCAGCCTCCGGTCGAGAAGCTCGTGGGCGACGCCATCCGGGCAGGGGTTGACAAATCCCACCACGCGTGCATGTTGACAGCCGTGAAAGACATCGTTTTCGACGACATTCCCATCGTCAGCGATACGCTGCGCGGCATCCTCCGTGATCTCGGCCCGGTCAGCCCCATCTGCGTCTACGAAAAGAAGATGTCGTATTCTGACAGAGAGAACGGACAGAACCGCCTCCTCATGTCCTTCAAATCTAAGAGAAAGAGCACCAAGCACAGCGACAGCCATCGTCGTCGTAAGGTGATACTTTCAGACAAGGAGCTAGCCATAGTGTATGAACAGGAAGACAAAGCTGATCAGGGCAAACAAAACAACAAAACAGAGGAGCAGAAACAGAATCGGAAGCGGAAAAAGGAGGCAGCAGCGAATTCAAGGAAGAAACAACTTGGTCTGGACGTGCAGGCATACGACCGGAACGGCGAGATGTACCATCTCAAGTACAGGTATTTGGTGAGCAACACTGGCTACCGAATCAAAGGCGAAGACTGGAAAGAGTTCCTGAAGAAAAACAACCTACTCGTTAAGAAAATGGGGGAAAAGACAAGGAAGGGCAAGAAGTCATCATCGCCAGAATCAGATGGCAGCGAGGGCCAGAGCAAGAGCAGCTCGCCTTCACCGGAACCCAATGGCTGCGGCCGAAAGAAGCAAGAGATCGACAATGTCCGAATCGAGCTGTGGGTGTTCCGCTCGCCGAAGCTGAAGATGGGATGCACCGACCATACGGAGGGCGCGATGGGGATGGTCATGCTGCACTACCACGAAGAAGAAGACGGGGCCGCCGAGCATGCCGATGACGTCGGCCCCGCTAGCACCGAGGAGGAGCCGTGCGGTTCTGAAGATTTCATGGAATCGGAAGGTCCAGATGATCAGCAAGGTGAAGCGGTGCCGGACGGTGAAGAGCCTGCACAGGAGATGGTCATGGCGGAGCCCGATGATGTGCCGGAGGACGTGGCGTTGCCCGTCGTACTCGTGGATGCGGCTGGTCATCATGGGGAGGCGGCGGACATGGATGGCGCCACGACGTCGTCCACTGCGCTGGATGCCCTGGAAGGACTGCTTCTCTTGGGTGGCAATATCGAAAGGGGAGAGGGTTAAAACTGACTGCAATGTAGGCTTTCTCTCTTTTACAATTGAATTAGCTACAGGCAGGGCCCCAAATGCATTTGTTTTTCTTTAATGTTTTTCGCAAACGGCTGAAGCACTTGCCGTTCCAGTGAACAAGCTATGGTCCCAAAAACATTTGTTGCTGCTCCTTTTTCTCTGGAACATGTTGGTTCAGTGAGAGGAATAAGACATTTTAACCAAGATATTTGAAATCTAATCTTTTGGTGATTTTGGCTATGTTGTTTTATGTTGATCTCTGTCATTCCTGAAGACATCATTTGAAAGCTTTTGTGTTGAAAGCTGCAACTTCCATACAAGTAGATTGTCCCAAAAGTATACGGGATCCTATTTCTTATCGTCTAAAATGGGCAACCACTTAATCAAAGCCCAAGTCTTCAACTTAAGTATAAGAACTTGTAAATAGACACTCCCAAAGTATATTGCAATTTTACCGTCCTTTGCTGCATAGAAGTTGGATTCCTCGGCCGGTTGCCACAAAGATCAAAATTGATATACGATGTTGTTTACACAGTTCTATTTTGAATTTGGTGTTTTTCATTGATTATGTTGAAGTGCTTCATCAAATTCTGAAATGAGCAAAGCAATAGTTCGTCGAAAGTATGACAGTTATCGTGATGTCGCGCGGCAATTTTGCGTGGCAACAAAGTCTTTGGCATCTCGGGGAACCGTCGTTGGCATGCAGGATTTTTGACTTGTGTTTTGTGGTGGAAGAGTTGTTGAAATTTAAATTGTGAGCCGCATCGTGTCGACCTCGTTATTTTTCTTGTTTTCATTGGGCGATTTGACTCATGATACTGTGTTGTCCGTGTCGGTAAAAACTATACGGGGATCCTATTTCCTATAGTCTAAAATGGGCAACCACTAAACCAAGCCAAGTCTTCAACTTAAGTATAAGAATTTGTAAGTAGACACTCCCAAAGTACATTGCAATTTTGCCATCCTTTGCCGCATAGAAATTGGATTCCAAGGCCGGTAGCCACAAAGATCAAAATATAGATGTTTGATGGTGTTTACACAGTTCTAGTCTGAATATGGTGTTTTTCATTGATTATGTTGAAGTGCTTCGTCAAATTCCAAAATGAGCAAAGCAGCCCTAGCAGCACTAGGGTTTGGTCGATATTGCCGTTTTGCGCTGAAAAAAGTCATCTCTCCTCTACGAAAGCGAGGAGGTCTTTTTATTTTGCTTGTAAAGCAATCGTCGTCGTCACAAAATCACGACGGTTATGGTGTCGCGCGGCAATTTTGCATGGCAACAAAGTGTTTGGCATCTCGGGCATTGGCATGCAGGATTTTTGACTTGTGTTTTGTGGTTGGAAGAGTTGAGAAAATATAAAATTGTGAGCCGCGTCGTGTCGACCTCGTTATTTTTCTTTGTTTTCGTTGAGCGATTTGACTCGTGAATCATGATATGATACTGTGATGTCCGTGTCGGTAAGGCTAAGCACCACTTGTCAAGCATCAAGACAGAACGAATTAAAGGAGATTCGTAGAATTTCTACTACTTTTTGACCAAACCGAGGAGAGAGATGGAAAAAGAGAGTAAAATCTTCTCACCCGACTAATCGAGACAGGACCGTAGTAGGAGATACTTTGCCAGCTGCCGACGGAAGGACCGTGCCTCCGCCGGCTCGCGACGTCGCACCTCCGGTTAGTCTGGTGGCTTTTTCTTTTCCACCGCCACACTTGTTTGGCTGGGCCTACCTCATGGGCTTGGGCCTACTGCTATCGCACTGTCGCTCTCTTGTTATCCCTATTAATTCGATATTTTGTTTTCTTCCGCTGATCAAAACGATTTAGGTCCCATCACATAGTAGTACAAGAGAACGCAAGGAACAGGACGTGATGTCTTGTTTCGTACCTACTGCAAACCAAAAGGTCAATTATCATTGACATTGGTCACCCATGCATACTAAGCTACAGGATCCGACAGCAGAAGCAACACGTACTAGGGAAGGCAGCGTTCTATTTCGTGGGTACTAGGGGAGGTGGTCCTATTTCTTTTGTTGGGAACCAGGGCCGGTGGTCAGAAGAAAATAGAGTACGAGTAGGTAAGAACAGCAAACATGCTAGTTAACGCATTCACAATGTAAGATGCTTAGAAAGATGTTGATTGAAACGAATTTATATTTCTTAAGCACCAAAGCTTAAGAAAGAAGCTGGTTTATGTTTTTTAATCACCCCCTAAGAGGTCTTGGCAAATATGAACGGCATTCGTAACCCATTTTCTAGTTGTTTCGAAGTTTATCTTGATATTGTGCATGGCACTTACTTTTATTCTAGATTGTATCATAATTTCTCGCCTATTGTGTGGTTTTATGTCACTTTTTCTCCAGAGTGTATCGTGATGTTTGGACATACTAGTAGTATCATAAAATCTCCATCATTGATACATTGCATATTTACTAGTAGCATGAATAGTAGAAAATCATTTGCCCTTTATACCCATCCTTGATCTGGATGGGGCCATCATCGCAATTTATATAAACCGCCAAAACGCAGTATACGGCAAACTAAAGCACATGCCGTGTATTACTTGTACATGTACACCACCATGCCCATGTATGAACCATATGGAAGGACGTATTACTAAAACAAAAATACTCGCATGCAAGCCAATGAGATCCATATGATGAAGCTTATTTTAATCACTCCATGGAGTAGCAGCACTGCTTGAATGCCTCGAGGTTGTGCTCGAAGACAGGTACAAAGGCATCCACGCTGCCGTCGCCGAGGTATGACGGCACGATGAAGAGCATCCCCTCCGTGGGGAAGTAGGACGGCATGAAGTACGTCGGGCTCCCGCCCGAAGTCCAGCTCGTAAAACGGGAGCGTCAGCCAGCTGTCCACCTCGAGGTCCGGGCACAACACGTCGTGCAACACCGCCGTCTTCTCCAGCCCCTCCCTCCAGGGCGCCGGAGCTCGCGAAGTCGACGAACGACTGGAAGTAGGCGCCGTCCACCCTCGCCACGGCGTCGTGGATCACCTGCGCCGCGTGCTTCAGCGGACGGCTTAAAAGGTCACCGGCCGTGGCGCGCGGGAACGCCCACAGGACTAGGTTGCCGAAGTAGTCGGGCGGCGTGGCCAGGCGCCGCCGACCATCGACGGAGATGCGAATGGTGGAGGTCTCGCGTGGACCGAGGCCCCGTGCATGCGCCATGGTGCGCCATAGGTGCGCGAGAATGGTTTCGAAGCGGCTGAACGGCCGGCCGCGCCCCTCCGACGCCTTGGCGCGCAGCCCCGCGATGAAGTCCTTGGTGAAGTGCGCCTTGTGGATGACCACGCTGTCAGCTTCGCCATGGTGTCCGTGGTCGGATTTGGGCGTCGGCCGGTAGTACTCGACGCCACGGTGCTCGAACTCGACGAGCGGCGGGTCGCGCGGGCGGAAGAGGTCGGGGTGGTTGTGCGGCGGCGGCAAAGACTGGCCGACGCGGACATCAAGCCCGCGCGCGGCGCGGCCCCAGGCGACGAGGAAGTCGCTGGTGGCGTGGCCGTCGGCGACGGCGTGGTTGGCCGTGAATCCGACGGCGAGGGAGCCGCAGGCGAACCGTGTGAGCTGCACCTGCACCACCTCCTCGATCTCACCCTCCAGGTCCGGGTGCAGCTTCAGCAGGTCCGGCGTGGGCTTGCTGGGCGCGGCGTCCGCGAGGGTAGCGCCGTCCACGCGCGCCTCCACGAGCCGCGCGCCGTGGTCGTTAAGAAGTACCCCCGGCGCGCCGTCCGGGCCAGCGCCGACCTGACCGGCGAAGAGGCGGTACACCCCAAGCACGTCGGCGAGGCCGCGCTCGATGTCGGCCGTGGATGGCGCCGGCGCCGTGAACGCGTAGACGATGGCCATCTGGATGTGGTACGTGATCCTGTCGAATACCGAGGACGGGACGTGGTCCGTCGTGTCCGGCCTCGCCACGCCCTGGGGGTACCGCGGCCTCACCAGCTTTGAGCTCACCACCTTCACCTCCATTTCTAGCTAGCTAGGTACACTCCTCTAGACTAGAGACGTCCACTCGTCTTGCTACAGGCTGCCCCGGTGATGACGAGGGAGTGCCGGGGTATAAATAGAGAACGGGGCCGGGGTAGGTGGTAATGATCAAGGTATCATGCATGCTTGGTCGTCATGCTACAGGCTCCTGGATGAATCGGTCGCATGCATGGATATGGTCAGATGGAGTCCATTTCCGCGCTAGAACAGTAATTAGTCGGTAATTAATATTCATCTAGAGACTTCCACGGCAAATTTCACTATTACTGTCGCGGTCACGGACTAATTCACTGCTTGTTACCTGTAAACAACGTACATTAATTCATCTATAAACACACACATTGACATTTGCACAACCGGACAGCTTGCCGGTATATGACGTACGCGCATGCATACGTGCGTCTATGTAATTTAGCTAGCTAGGTCAATATTAGCACAAAGCAAATCTTGGTTGCATCAAAAACTATCATATTTATATCTTATCCGCTAACTCTCTTGGACGGTTTCCGGACGGACAACATTAACTACATGTATTGGCAAAGAAATCTCATGGAAATCATACATGTAAGTTACAGGTTGAAGTGAATACACGCACATATGACTTGGTTACAAAATTTAAATATTTACTATCTTTGTAAAAGAAAAATGGAATGTCGTAAATTTTCATATATTTAAACAAGATCAATGTATATATACCTTGCGGCACTATAAACATACATCATGTTTTTCATATTGTACAAAAATCAGTTTAGTTTTTGTGGGATAAGATGGTTTTGTGTTTTATAATAATTAGTTACTCTGTCCCCAATTGTAATATGTTTTGGTAGGATTAATTAGACTAACAAAATGTCTTATACTTAGGGACGGAATTAGTATTATAAAGATCAATTTGATGGTTGTTGTTGTTGTGTACCGTTTGATTGCTTTCACATTCCATTCTTTTTTTTTTTTTTTTTTGCGTGGAAGAGAGACTACCAACTAAACATCAGGGGCAGCTTTCATGTTACTTTTTTTTAACGGTACTACACAACTCTAGATTAATGCTTTTTTTTTGCGATTCATATAGAGTTTCTTTTCTTTTCATGTAACTTCCTGATCGTTTCAATAAAAAGCAAAAGTGCAGGCTCGCCTCAAACTTAGTCAGCGACGATAATACATTTTCTTCTCGGTGGTGGACGTGTAGAGGCCATGTGTAGAGGGAAGATGTGGCAGGGACGTCATGTGTGACGCCAAGACTAGGGATCGGAGCATGCGAGATGCAGAGAGACGCAACTAGTGCAACAATTCGGCTACTCCGAAGGCCAAGTGCAACTAGTGCGTTGGAATCAAGGACAAAATTAAACGTCAGAACGGCTAAGCGGACAGCTTGACTTCTCACTCGATTATGTGGCGGAAACTCGCCGGCCAATCGTGTTGGCTACTCGATCTACTCACTTAACTTACAAAGGCTAACTCCACTCATGATCCGTCGCCATCGGCACTGACCTGAGTAAGTGGCGTGTCCAGCGGCATACACGTCTGTCTGCGCACACGATCAGCACGAACCTTTTTGTGCTATCAGGATGTAACTTACGATCGATCGGCATCCGTACGTATAACTGGAGTCGATCTGGAGGGTTCCCGTGAGCTCGACTTCATGTCGAGACCAGTCACCAATTAAAAGACCCTCCTCCAGAGCAGACAAGAGAACAAAACAGAGTAGATATATATACGCACTTTAGTCGTCAGCAGCTAGGGATTGATCGAGTCGCGTCGCGTGCAGGGTATCGAGCCCAGTCTACACCTAAATCAACTACTCCCTCGTCGTCGCGTGCAGGCTTGGGTCACGATTCACAGGGGGAAATGGGTCAGCAGCTACTCCTTACCTCCTCGTCGGTCGCTTGGCGAGCTCCTGCGCGTCCACCGCGGGAAGGCTTGACGGCTTCTGCGCCACCTCCGCGGGCACAACGGGAGGGCAACGTCCCGGACCAGGGCGGCGAGGGCACGGTCAGGGCGGCAGAAGGCGCGGCTGCTCGGAGCGGCCGGTGGTTGCGCAGTCCCCGTGGCGGCAAAGGTCGGACCCAGCGTCTGGGCCCGTTGTCCCGGCGGAGGCGTCGCGCGGCGATGTGAAGGGGAAGCGGCAGCGATGGGAAGGGAAGCGGCCGGCGGCGGGAGCCCTCCGAGGGAGCCTCCCAACTGCGGGCGGAGCCGCCGTGGACTAGCTCTCTCCGGCGAGCTGCGGACGGCAGCGGTCTATATTGGACTTGATTTTAAAACATTTCGAACTGGCGGGGGTTTTTGTAAAAAATAATTATAACACTGGTCCGCCCAGTAATTCGGGTCGGAGGGAGTAAGATTTTCTAAGGTCTATATTGATGGTGACAAGCTAATTTTTATTTCCACAACTGCTGCGTGAATCTCAATAGGAAGACACTGAACCGCCCGGGACGTCAGCTTAGGCACATGAAATTCTTTTTTTTTTAACCTAGTCGGCACAAGATAATCTTTGTTGACTTAGGGTTTTTGCAAAATGTACCCTTTGCAACTGTTTGCATTTGCCTCTTGGAATTGATTTATCGGTCACCTATTTTTATTTGGGCAACAGACCGACGGATATTCCTTGAAGTTTTTTTTGCCTCATTTATTCCCTTATATATGCTTTCCAAATTTATCGACCGGCAACCTTTGAAATTTGGCACATTTCTCATGTATAATCAGCCTGTACACACGGGGACACGACACAAGTCGGCTTTCAGTCGTGGTTGATCTTATAGATAGGCTGATGTCTACCATGGGTTTCGAATGAGTAGTGGTAAAAGTTGCTGCTAACACGTACGCAAAGCTCTCCATGTCCCGGAAGATTTATCTTTCCTGGTCAAGATATTATGCCCCTCTGCTTTATGGTAGGTGGCTTATCCAAAACGAAAGTTTGAATGTTTGATTAGCCATATCCTAGTAGTAGGTTTAGTACTGTAGCCGATCCAAATCATCTACTTGTAGTGGAGACAGGAGATTAGCTACTTATCAGAAATCCCTTCTCACCTGATCTTTGCTCTCTCATTTGATGCTTGCCACTTGCTTTTGATTTGACTGTGGTCCGTCGATGTGCTCAAACTCATTGAGGTGGAAGGTGCTGACTTATCGTCGCAGCTAGCAGTACGTGTTATTGAACACGTGCATGCGATCGGAACAATGATGGAGGACCTAGTGCGGCCTTTTGTTGGAAAGTGGGAGATAGATCGATAATCGTCGTTGCCAAAATTGGATTCATCGTCAGTTCATCATGGGGTGTTGGAATTGGCTCGTGGTAATAGTTTGGTGCAGCGGCAGCACAGTGCAGTAGACTCACACGTAACGCCGCTTCCGCTCCTGATGACGAGGCTGCCCTTGGGGCCTGTAGAAGGCTGAGCAACATATATTACAGTACTACCTTTTTCTCATCGACTGGTTGTGGCATTGAAGAAACAATGCAACATAATGATAGAAGTATTTTGAATAAAAATAAACAAGCCTATCAAACTATTAAGTAAAAAAACTACATATAGGTAACTGACATTGTACCGATGTAGAGCCGGGTGGCCTAGGAGCTACAGGAATTACCCAGAACAAGGGCATGTACAATGATTATTTTATCACAACAATTTGAGTGCTCAGTTGTAGCAGTGAGAAAGGAAAAAATTGCTTTCTTTTATCTAAGAAATGACCTTTCTAGCAATAATATCCCTGACCACATATTTATGAAAATCAAGTAAAAAATAAACCATATTTAATCAGGATTCAGGACAGAGTGAAAAAGACTAGAAAGTCTTACATTTTGGAGTAAGTTTTTGGAAGAAAAAAAATAAGCCACTGTACATCATATTCCATTTCCATATCTTGATTATGTAAAACGATAGAGAGGGATATGCGGAATATGATGGATATATTATTGAGCCTCGGGGGCGAGTATATATAGGCGTACAGGGGCATCTTGGAGTGCAAGACAAGACACGAGGAGTCCTATCTCTATCCTAAACTACAGCCGTACGTAATACTCTAACACCCCCCGCAGTCATAGCGGGAGCGTCGTGAACAACATGAATGACGTGGACGGTCAGACTGGAGATAAACCGAAGTAGACCCAGAAGGCTGACACCCCCCGCAGTCGTAGCAGGAGCGTCGTGGTCGATGTCGCGGCGCGGATGCTTGGACTGGAGAGGAAGCTGATGAGAGCTCAGGCGAGGTGGTAGCCCTTGTGCCGATGTCGAGGGTGCCGAGAGCATGAGGCGGTGCCGAGGTCGAGGTAGCCGGTGCGAGGAGAGGCCGTGGTCGATGTCGTGGTCGGAGATGCCGGTGTCGATGTAGCCGCACATGAAGCCGCGGGCGCGAAGAAGGCGCCATGGTGATGATGACGGAGACGCGTCGAGGGCAGTCATCGAGGATGTCGATGCCGAGATCGATGCAGTCCGAGCCGTCGAGGATGATGTGCAGCCATAGTTGTGCTAGAACTAGGCGCACGCCGGGGGCGTAGGCATACTACAGTTTTGCTAGAACCGAGTATGCAAGAAGAATCGTCGTGGACGCGGTCGAGGCAGTCGTAGGAGTCGATGCCGAAGAAGACGTTGTCGATGCCGATGAAGACGAGGCGCCGATCCGAGCTTGCCAGGCACGGGGACACGTCGGGGACGAAGGCACGCAGTGGTGTTGCCATCACCGAGCATGCGTAGAGCGGGAACATGATGGTGTCGTGCCATGTCAGTGATAGACTAGCAGAGAAGGCTCCAGGACAGTAGCGAGGCGCAGAGCGGCGAAGACGGGGAAGAGCCGATGCAGTCTGCTGTCGTCGGAGTAGACGCGAGGGTGGTCGGTGGCGATGCCGGGAGGTGGCGTTGCCGGTGGTGGCGATGACGTAGGCGACGAAGTTGAACTGGACGAGGACGAAGGCGTAGGCGGCGGAGGCCGTGCAGGTTACTTGAGGAGACGCGGCGGCGGTACACGAACTTGGCGATGAAGAGCCGACAACTTGATGAAGACCATGCGCGGACGGCGGGGTAGACCGCGTGTAGCAGCACTACGGTCCGAGGGGACGACGTAGCTGCAGTGCGCGAGTCGGTGCAGCGGCTTGAGGCCACCGGCGACGTACGCACCAGGGAAGGCGCGCTTGAGGCCGGAGGGTGGACCAAGGCGGCGGCGCTGCGGCAGCCTGTTGCTTGATCGGTGATAGGCGCGTGCTCGGGGACGTGCTTGGCGGCGATGTGCGCAGATCGGTTGATCAGACCGATGGAGGCGCAGGACGCGCCATGGCGTGGACGACGACGCGCAGATCTGAGTTCATGGCGACGTTGTCGGTGAAGTCCCGGGCGATGACGACGAAGACGGACCGGCGAAGAAGACTGCGCGGACGAGAACAGCCTGCCGCGACGCACGTAGGGGCGCCCCGTGTGCGGCGCGTGCGGCCGTGCGAGCGGTTGATGTAGATGGCCGGTGCATGTCGATGCCGTTGTCGGAGTAGAGGCGCAAGTTGACGACGGCGGTGGGCGACTCAATCCGATCTAAGATCGGTAAACCAAAAAAGAAAACCGATCAAGAGATCGGAGAAGAGACTTACAGGGCAGCCGATCACGGATCGGCGGACGAGCCCTGCGTACGGGTTGCGCAGCCCCCGGCGGAGATCATGGAGATCGACCTCCCCGGGGGCAGCGCGGCGGAAGCGTGTCGACGGCGCCTAGCACGGCGCCATGAGGGCGGCGGCGCTAGGGTTTGGGAGCAGCGGCGGCGGTGCTAGGGCTAGGCGGCGGCTGCTCTAGGGTAGGATCTAATTAGTCTGATACCATGTAAAACGATAGAGAGCGATATACGGAATATGATGGATATTATATTGAGCCTCGGGGGCGAGTATATATAGGCGTACAGGGGCATCTTGGAGTGCAAGACAAGACACGAGGAGTCCTATCTCTATCCTAAACTACAGCCGCACGTAATACTCTAACAGATTACGTGACAAAATTTAACGTAAGACCGCCTAATCGATCATTGAACATAGCTTAACTAGTTTTGTTGAGAGGGTGTAGTACGTGAGATGTGCGTGACGCAGACCCCCATCCGCTTAATTACTGTCACCCTGTGACGCTAAGCCAGAGATCGATTCACCGTCCTGCGCTACAGACCTACAGTGGTACAGATGTGTGGGTTGAAAAATCAGCTCGATCGTCTATGCTTATTAACTGCTCATGCGCTCCGACGTCCTGGTGCACAAACCGCGGTCTGACTACGTACGGGGAGCACCGGCACAGCCATTTTTTTTACTGTAAGGCACAGCCATTCTCCCGCTCAATTCTGTGGCGGAGACACGCCGAGACATATCTGCCGAACACGCCATCGAGGACAAAAGCTAGGGTTTGTAGTAATCTGCAAAAGCGGAGACACGATTCTCGGATGAAGGCCGAACACGCCATTCGAGAATCGTGTCTCCGCTTCTCAGTGTTCAATACTCTAACGTACTACGTAACTTAGTCATTTGCCACTCATGACTCGTCGATGATCGATCCTGAACGCATGCACATCTGTCTGCAGACACACGTACTCTCATTCAGGATCAGTAGATATAACTGACGATGTCTAGAGGGTTTCCCAAGATTACGTTGCGACGAAACTGATCGATCGCGTACCCGTGTTACGGAGCATCCTCCCCAACGCAGAACGGAACAACACAGAATAGAACAGAGCAGGGCGGGTCCTGTCGGCCGTCGGCAGGTAGCCGGTATGAATAAATATTTACTGACATGTCAACAATTCCAAAGGAATAATAAGTGTATTAATTAGTCACTAATGATAAATTGTATATACTTTGGAATGGGAAATTATGTAATAGAACTCTGTTTATGGAGGAACTTTCTTTTTGTCACCTACGATGAGAAATAATTTTAATTTACACTTCTCTATCGGAATTTGTTGATTACGTATGCTATTTGGAAAAGGAAGAGTGAAATTATTGCTCAACGGAAAGGTTAGTGTATTGTGGAATTTAACACAACGGTCTGATGTTCTATTAATTCCGTTGGAAGTTTGTTGTGAAGATAACTCCATAGGGAGGAATACTGATAATAGGAACACATGCTCGGAATTTATTATTGATGTTATTTACGACTTGGTGATACTCTACAAACAGAATTACGCTTGTTAATTCTGGAATTATAAACTTTAATTGGGAGGACTATCAGTTATGGATTTCTCTTCAATGCGACATTTGGTTTTACACTCCCATTAGAGGTTCAATTATTTTATCTCATTTACGACCTGGTCACATATCAAGGAACAGAATTGGTGGATTATTAATTCTGGAATTCTGAACTTAAGTTGGAGGAACGACGAAGCGGAAGCAACGGCTGACCGGCGTAAAATTCCGACGCCCAACACGTCCGCCGCATGGCTCTGATACCAATGTAAGAAAATTAGGGTTGGAGCTAATTCGGCCTACCCTCTATTCCTCTGCCTTATCGGTGGTGCCGCTCACAATGCATATTGAGCCTAGAGGGTGGGACCTTTTATATAGACTCCAAATTCCAGATAACTCAATCTGTTTCCAGATAGAATTCGTGACTTGTTAAACCAACCACTATCATTAACAGACATTACCCGAGCCTATTACTGTTAATCAATTAGGTCCCAACACGCACGTGTGAGTCATGCGTCGAGTTCGAATACAAAATCAAACTCGCAGGCTTTAACAATCTATAGAGCCAATCCTATGAACAACCTGGCATTCTGCTCTATACTGTTCCCGGGTATAATTCCAGCATATTAATATACACTGTGTTTCAGTATAGCCGTACCGGCTTCCTTAAGTACAATTCCACATCATTACTTCCCTGTTATTTCCGTGATGCTTCCACACTGAAGTTTAATTTCGGACAATATAGTAAATATATAAAATGTTGCAAGACACAATTTCCTACGGCGTGCCGTACGTCTCGGAGTAGCACGCAAGTTATTACTGTATCCAACAAACGAAGCTTTTAGCCCCGGTGGCTCTGGCTCGTCGCTGTTGCCGCTAGCTACCATCGTCATTCGCTAATGATTTTGCTCCCTCCTCTACGAAAACAAGTGAAATGAGAAATCCCAACTGTCGTCGTTGGCATGTATCTAGTGTGAATTATGTGCCTCCTTTTTCATCAATCGAGATATAAAAAAAACATGATTCCGGACAGAAAATAAATTAATACCTGATTAAGGTCCCTGTTTCAAGGTGTATTTGCAACAATGTTTTAAATAGCCTGCTATAGCCCCGTTATAACTCTGTTAACTTATAGTTGCTCATGTTGCCGCCAAATGAATTAATCCATCTATAGGTTTTCACTATAATCCCATTTAGCATGTCTATACATGTTTTAGAGGGTCGCCGCTAATTGAAACATTGATGTGTAAGCAGTTGCTGACTGTTGAACCATGCGGTTCTTACTGATGGCAAGACCATATTAGTACAAATTTTCTCAAGGGCGATGCGATGGCGATATGGTAATTAACTTAGTGAAAAATATCATATCTATCTATTGAGATGAGAAATAAATAGCAAATTAAGTTGTTGTACACCAAGCTACAGAAGTCATGACAACCCAATCCAAAAACTCATCAAGTCACGATAAGTATGCGTCACAACATTTTCATATCATTTTATTGCGCTTTTATATATGTACTCTACATGTATTCATTCTCTCACAATATTTAAAAATATTTTTAGAAAAACTTTGAAATATGATTGGTACACACCGGCTTCCTCTCAGCTAGACCTGGGCATTTTCTAGGCCAAACCCGAAAAAGCCTGACGGGCAAAATCCAGCCTGAACCATGCCCAGCCTGAAATAAAAATTTATAATCTTGGCCTGACCGCGGCCTGCAGAATCCATTAAGTTAGGAAAGAGTTGGACTCAATCCCGTCACCAACTATTAGAAAACTCACAATTGCACCGCAACGAAGTCTTTTCTTGTGTTTTTTCCATTTTTCAAGTAATTGCTACACAACAAAGGGTAAAACAAGAACTTGTGAATTTTCACAAATATTAATAGTTTAGTCCAAATAAATAAACTAAGTATTATGTAAAATGTCATAATAAACTACAAAGTTTGTCGATACATTTTACAAGTATTAATGATGGCTAACAAGATCATAGAAAACTTACACCTAGTAATGATAGCTTATAAACTTGCAAACCGTGTGACTGCCTTTGGATTGCTTAGGCATGGGTTAATCGAGTCGATGATAATCGGCCGGGTTATGTTTGATGTTAGTAGCTAGTTTGTTCTTTACGCGCTCTCTTATCCCTCTTTAATAGACGGAAGGCGTGTCTATACAGTTTGTTTAGTGCTTGTTCACTGCCGCTAAGTCCACCATATATCCTATATGACACTTCTTTGACCGCTTGTGTCTCTCAAGTCTTGGGAATCCCTCCCGCTTGGCCTGGGCAGGGATATGGCGCCATCGTTTATTTTCCGGACTCTTAGTCTAATTTGTACCTTATCCGTAGCCGGATACTATTTTGCTTTCGTTGTGGTTTGTATCTTTATATTGTATCCAGTTGTATCTTGACTCGTTGAGTCATTTTTGTATATATATGTTTGTTGTTGTCGCGGATAATTTTGTGAACGGTTGTAATGTTACTACAATTCCACCCGCATAACGTGTATATTTCGGCGTGCATGTTATGCTTGGTGAGTGTCCTAGGATCGTTATTATGCAGATTTGGCTGGATCCCTAAATCTACATATTACCAGTTTTGGGGCATTAAAGCTTAGGTTCCGAAACCCGAGGCTGCTCCGATACAATTGGTTATCTAAGCAGCAGGTCCGTTCGGTCTGTAGGATAACCTCGCTAACGCTCATGTATCTAGAAAGTCCAAACTATTTTACTAAGCTATGTTGGAAAGATCTCAATATTAATAGGACTCTTTTTATTCGTTATCTCTAAACTCATTTCCTTATTACCTTCTTGTGTTTTGAACTTTCCCTCTTACCCAGCTTTCAAAGTTCTAGGATTCTACATGTGGGTGCACGATCTCGATGCCTTTTATCCTAATTGGTCGACCATGGAAGAATCTCGACAGAAGGACATCGTCAATGACGTGAGCAACACTTGTTAGTGGTGTCGACAAGTTCAAGATGGCGGAAGAACTTCTTGTTAGTGGTGTCGAGAAAAACGATCCACACCAAGGTCGGGTAGATGTCAACATGGAGCACGTAGACTCAGTAGGTCCCCCACTCTTCCCTTTGCCGTGATGTGAATCCATTTTTAGTGGTGTCGATTGTAATGTTCCGGGGTTTTCTCCAATTAGATTTGTTTGTTTTTCTTTTTGCTATCGTCATGACATCATCATGCATTACAAAGCTCAAAAATATTATTTGCGCAACCCTATGTTGTTTTGTAAATAATGAATCCACCTTCCTCTCTTTCTATTTTCAATTAAAACCCGGAAATAATATTTGGTATTATTTGCAAAGCTATTTCAAATCAACTAACGATTTTTATAATGTTTTGCAAATGTTGCTGTTGTGTTTGTGTCGAATATTGTGTATGTGTTGTGTTACGTTTGGATTTGGAGTTGTATTAGGTGTGGATAGGATACGTGTAGTGTTCGAGTCGGACACTACTAGGCTGGGCCTCCCATATAATGAGGGGATCACCACACGTGTAACCTATGACGACTTGATAGCAACAGACACGCAGGGGGAGCCGGCGGCTTGTGTAGGCGCCTAGGGCTGCCAGGGTTGCGGTATCAATGGGGAGGAGCGCCCGTAGTCATGCCCCACAGATGTAGGCGAGTTCGTCGAACTGCGTTAACAAATCTCGGTGTCATCATCGTGCTGTGATTGCTTTGTGTTCTCAGTAGATCATTTACACGCCTACGACGGTAACAGTTGCTTCTGCTTCTTTTCTTACTTTCTTACCTATTCATGTCCTCGTTTTCTATCTCTCTTCCTCTCCCCTTTTATTTCCTAGGCATTTGAGAAAATCGAAATTTTTTGTAGCAGGCCAGGAGGCATGATTCTGTCTGTAGAGGTCTGTTTGGATGCCGTCTGGGCTAGCCCTGCCAATTCGCGGGCGTGCCAAATATTTGGCGAAGGAATCGGCCGCCCGAGTCTCGCCAAAATATTGGCGTGAATTAAACTGGAAAGGCAAGGGAGCGAGGGCACGCCAATTTATTGGCGTCGAACCAAACAAGCATCCAACCGCTCAGTCAATGCCAATTTATTGGCACGGCAGCTCGGGGCTCTAATCCAAACAGCCCCTAGATCTTCGGCCCATCTTCTCCCCAGACCCATTATCTCTTCCATCGCTCTCTTTTCTTCATCCTCGCCGGTACAGCAGCGCATCCGTGGTGTCTGCATCAGATGTGGCTCGATGGGACGACGGGAGCACCCCTCCAGCTCCTTAAACCCGGACGCGGTCGCCTCCCTCCTCAACCTAATTCCTTCCCTCATTGCCTCTGATGTCCCCTCTCTCATCTCCCTGTTTCCTCTCCGCTCAGCCTGGGAATGGGGCAAAGCCCGCACCTAATCCAACCCCAACCGAACGATGCTGATCTAATTCCCCAGCCCACACCATCCCAAAAAATTGTTCTGTTGGACCACACCACACCGCACCGACGGAAAACTCCACCCGCACCCGCACCACACCGCATGGAAATTGCGGACTGGACCCGCGGGTTCAGCCCAGTGGGGTTGTGCATGCATGATGCATGTTGCTGGCGCTGGAGGCTAGCTATATGCTCATTTTCGCTCATTTGCCCCATTCCCAGGCTGACTAGCTGGGCGCTGGCACAGACGCGCGCAGTGCCGCTGGCTGGCCGGCTAGGCTGCTAGCTACAATATAAATTTTTTCACAGCAGCTAGCAATTGCTCATTTGCTTCTACCGGTCGGTAGTACATCCAAATAAATTATCATGCGAAAAAATAATAATGTTTAGATTATTCACCACAAATAGCAGACTATACTTGAGTAATAACAATCGCAGTCGTACTTGAGAAATAATCGACACAGGTGGGACTTTGGGATCATTCGCCATATACAGATATGTAAAGTACATAGTCAGTGTGAATTTCTCCATACAGGACAGGTTTCAATTAACAAAATGGAAACACAATAACGACATTCTAGTGGGTAGTAATGGCAGTCAATCTTCATCATCACCATTTCATTGTTGTTGGACTACATCATTCCTGAGCTTTCCTGCAAAACCAACATTGAGTTTGCTCAAAATGCTTTAAAATTGTTTATCAAGGTACAGTTCAACTAAATCCTGTACAGAGCAAAGCTACATCAGTCCTAAACTTGAGTACGAAAGCTACAGCAGTCCTAAACTTGAGTACAAAATCTTATTGGCATTCAAGAAGAACCAAGTGATGCTGCTCTTCCTAGAAAAGAGTACAGCTTGCTAAACTGATGCACAAATTCTCCAGTGAGACAATAACTAATATCTGAATAAATCTCCAGTGAAGCACATTTGATATGTATTTGTATTAACCATCTGAATCAAGGACAGAGCATGTTTAACGGTCCTGGTTCAGTTTACTAAACCTGAAGATATGCTACAGCAGTACATGAGCTTCTCTGAAACTAATGTACGTGGGCAGTATTCTATGAATTCTATGATGACATTACAAACTGCAATTTATTAGTGTGAGCATGCATGTGTAAACTGAAATTTGCAGCATGTTCTTTACATTCAGCCCTATAATATGCAATCATTTGGAGTATCAAATGCAGCATCATTCCACACCCTGTACAAATCGAACTTTTTGGTCAATGGTAACCACTAGCACCACAAATCAAGAAGTTTAAAGCACTCTAGGGATTAATTCTACAAGAACCGAACATATCATATATATGGAAATGGCAAGTGAATAAGCATGCTGAAACTGAAGGGACAGTTCCCATGTGATATGAGTGCAAGAGATACAGCATTTGTAGCAGTTTCCCCAACAAGGCAGCAACTATATAACAAATAATGGATACCATTAATCGGATATAAGTCTACTGCCTACAGGAGAGAAACTTTTATGCTGACATGAAATATATCAAGGTCCTTTCATAAGAATACAGCATCATGGATCAGTAGAAGTTACAAACAGCAACACCACGAGGAAAACACACAAGGCAGTGGATAAATTCCCGTCGTGCTTGGACTCTACTAGTGTGAGATCAGATACGGGAAAATGGTACTATAGCATAGATAAGTATATTGCTAAAAGATATGCATCAACTTCTATCAGTGACACACTAAGGGAATTTGGACGAACAGCTAGCGGGCATACTCCTCTGACTGCAATTCCGATCTGACAACTAGCGTACTGTGAGGAAGGACGTGCATAGATGGAGACCTCGTCGATTCTGATACCTTGAGGAAGCCGAGAGGACCGGTTTGGAGGAAGCGGTGACGGGGGCCCCTGCCCCCTAGCTGGGACCGACGAAGAAGAGGAGGAAATCGCAGGAGAACTCGTCGCAGGGGATCGGGGAGAGCACTCACTGGCCACCAGGATCAGCTGCCCTCCCCTTGTCCATCGGTTCTCTAACCGTTTGGCCGGACAACAGCAGGAGGAGGGGCAGCGGCGGCGGCGACTAAGAAACGCTGAGACGAGCTGCAAGATACCGACGGAGGGGGCGCTTGTCGGTGGTTCTGCTGCAGGTCCGGCGTCGAGTTTCTGCGTCCCCTCCCCTACTTGCCTCGCCCCGAGCACAGTAGAGTGGCAGCGCTTGGCGGTGGGGTAGGCGGTGCCTGGCAGCGGCAGCCGGCGGAGGAGGATTTGCTTCGCCCCGATCTTCTTGTGCGGGTTGAACCCGTGGGTTACGACCCGTTTCTGAATTTGGGGCCTGATCCCAAACCGCACCGCACCAATCCGCAATGCTGGTCATCCTGCCCCAATCCAAACCGTTTTTCTGTAGCACCTGTTTCAGCCCAACCCAACTGAGGCCGAAGCTACACCCGCACCATTAGGCCCATTTTTAACCGCACCATTCACAGGCTGACTCTCCGCCGAAACCAACCGGAGGTCGCCACCGAGTTCGTCGATCGCGTCGTTCCCATGGAGCACGGGACCCCACATGAGCACGGGAATAGAGCGTCATCGTTGACTACTTCCTCTATGCTGAAGATCCGAGCCTCTAAATTTGTGGGCCATAGGGCGACGTAAAATAGACAACCCTCTTTCATTTATACTAAGCTTTTTCGCCTTTTTTTACTTACAACGAATTCCCTAGACTTATGATTTCAATAATTACACTTTTATTATAGTTAGCAAATCAACATGTGATAGTACAACTCTATATGAAGATTCTATCGTTTTTATTACATAATTTTAACTCCAATATTTAATATTGCACTTGTGCTAAACTTGAAGCATATCAAATAAAAATTGCATGTCTTCAGAAATTAAGTCATGCCAATTAGGTGGACTACAAATATATGTAAGTGTCCATGTGTATTTTAGTTTTCTTAAATATCATGATCCTGGCTTTTAAACCTGGCAGAGATTTCTCGAATGCATGATTGTCTATTTTAGGTGCAACTAAAGAGAAAATATAACAATCAATGTGTAAATAGAAACTCCTAGAGTATATAAAATATTTACAAGGGTTTTTCTCTATACACTAGTACAGAACGACACATCGGATACCGCTCTATGAAAATGGCACGAGTTAGGCAAAGGAAAATCGAGCTTTCCGCATTAGAAAAGCCGCCCGCCAGGCAAGCTGGCCCGCGTCCCGTCATTCATAGGCAACGGTCGTAAATTTTAACCGTTTCCAATATAGTGGTAAAGGAGGTTCCTGACTGTCCGTGTGCGATATGTCCTTCAATGGCATCAGACATTTATATACAACCGTTGGCGAGGTTGGTTATATAAAGTTCTTTTTTTATGCCTATCTTGGATATTATAAAAGACTGTCGGTTCGCCCTTGTTCCTCTGCTCCAACTTGTTTCTACTCCGCACTCGTGTCCTCCATGACCAAGAACATGAGCTCGTCGGGGAGATCGATGGCGTCCTCCTCCTGCCTCGCTGGCGCCGGGTCAGATCTACCGCTTGTGAAGTTCGTTTGCTGTCGCTGTAGAAATGTGATTCGTCGAGTGTCCCGTTCGGATCTGAACCCAGGCCGGATCTACTTCAAGTGTCCAAATCATAAGGTTAGTTCGATGCTTCGACTAGTTTGATTGATTTCTATTCCATGTGTGATGCTGATTTGGATCTGGATTCGATTTTCTATTTGACAGGGGAGGGGCGAAGAGTATTCTGGGAGCTGGGTTTTTTTTGGATTGAAGAATATGTTGAGATGCTGCTTGCTAATGGCGTCGAACTGGAAGTTGCACAGTTGGAAAATGTAGCCTTGATTGTCAGGAAGGCGAAGATGGAGATGCAGCCGCACACAAGAGCTGGACTAGCTGGTTTGGCATGGAGCCCAACAAACACTTCGACTAAAACTGACCATGTTGTTGTTGTGTGAAAGGAGCGGCAGAAAGGAACAGAAATAGCTCAGGTAAATGTTCTTGTGAGTGGAAATCAGCAAAATTTAGTAGGTTCGTATGCAGCTATGGAAATCAGTAGAATGTAGTAGGTTGTATGCAGCTATGGAAATCAGTAGAATGTAATAGTTGTGAACTTGTATGCAGTAATGAAAATTAGTATAATGATTTAGGTTTGTAAGCAGCTACAAAAATCTGTAGAAAGTGTACCGTGGCGTAACCACAAAGGAAACGGTTATATATACATAACCGTTTCCGATAATGTCGCGCAAGTATAAAAGACTACATGACCTAGAATAACCCTTACCCTCTCATTCTTCCCCCTCACTCCGCATCTGGAACCAAGTGTGGCGGCGCCGTCCACCCTTGCCCTCTTATTCTTCCCCTTCACTCCGTATCTAGAATCGGGTGTGGTGGCGCCCTAACCCTTGCCCTCTCATTATTCCTCTTCCCTCCGGATCTGGAACCCGGTGTGGCGGAGCCCTAACCCTTGCCCTCTCATTATTCTTCTTCACTCCGGACCTGGAACCCGGTGTGGCGGTGCCATAACCCTTGCCGGTGTGGCGACAGTCGATGAGGAGGGTCCGGAGGCGAGGCCGGCGACGTCGCCGAGAAAATCGACTGATTCCGCCTCGGGATCTGCTGGCGCGGAGGAGGAGGTGCCCAGAGATGCGAGGCCGCCGTCGACGGAGAAGAAAAGATGAGGTATAAATCGCTCAGCTCATGAACTTGTAATTCCTCACATGTCCTATGTTCATCAATTGTTCTCTGTCTTCATTTGTGATTTGTATTAGCAACTCATGAAATGTTCTTTTGGTTTTATATTAGATTGTGAATTATTTCGGTCCATTGTGCACTGTTTTGATTTGTGATTTATATTAGCAACTCATGAAATGTTCTATTGGTTTTATATTAGATTGTGAATTATTTCGGTTAATTGTGCTCTGTTTTGATTTTTGATTTGTATTAGTAACTCATGAAATGTTTTATTTGTTTTATATTAGATTGTGAATTAATTCGGCGACACTGTCCAAAATGGAGCAAGCCTCAGTATAAAGAATTTGGCAAAATTAATATGCTACGGTGGATTGCGAGCTAGGTGTGGTTTCTTTTTTTTAGTTTCTCCATCTACGTAGTTGTTTTCACCACCGTAAGTTTATTTTTCTTTGACACTATTGAATTCTATGTTCTATTTATTGAATTTTACTTATAGCTTGTACCTTTCTTCAATTGAAAATAAGCAGGGCCTTCGGGATGTGTGTAGCAATTAAGCATCGGATGTGATCTGGAGAAGCATGAAACCACTACTCGAGTTTTTTTGCTAGCTCGAAGACCGTTTTCGGGTTACAGAACGGACGAGCGAGCTGAGGAAGAAGGTGGATCTGGAGAAGAGTGGAGCACCAATGCACCGTACAAGATAAGTTTAGGGAGGCATGAGAATGATAGGTTTAGGAAGACATGTGTAATTCATCATCTTTTGAAGCTATGTAATGGTGACAATTGTTATATACGTTATGAATGGATTTGCTAGCATTTTTGTGCTTGTGCAGTGATATTTTGAAGATCAAGTAGCAACTGTATTCCTGCTATAGGCTTATAAAGAAACCTCAATGCAAACGAGTAAAAACAAAATCTCCGTTACTGATGTTCCGGCACATCGGCAACGGAGATATGTTAGCCACCGTTGGCAAAATCAGGCCTCATCGGCGACGGTTTTTGACCTCCGTTCCCGATGAGGTCCTTCACATCAGCAGCGGGGCCGGGGACACATACCGTTCTCTGTTTCTGATGGGGATTTTGGCCCGTTTCCGATGTGTCATTCTATACTAGTGATAATTGTTACATACTTATTTATTGCATACTTTGTACTTAGTATCGAAATAGTATCAATCAACTCAAATCTCATAAATTTGCTTAGTTCTTTCTTCTGTTTGATCCATAACTTATAAAATGGATTGCCTAGTATGGTAATATAGTAACCACTTTTCATAAATATGCAGTGAATTTATCCTTTTAGTTATTTTCTTGTTTAGTTTGTTGTATACATGTAATGTATACGGTAGAAACCCCGTAGTTATTTTGTTAATCGTCTACAAAGGACAACATGTGCTGGAGAGGCTGGGGTGCTATCGCCTTTACAGAAAAAAAGGACAACATGCGTTGCACACGCACTCAAGATGTTATCTTTTTTTTACGGTAAATAGCAGGAGCTCTGCCTATGCATTATTAGGAGAATAGAATTGATCCAGTTAATTAGGGAAACCGGACCCAAAAACCAAACAATGCGCGGTTAAAGAACCGCTCACTCTAACTCAAAGAACGCCGTCTGAGCCTGAAACAACGGAACCTAGACCCAAGCTAACAGGCCACACCTCATATCCAACTAACAGAAACTCCCCCAACACACACAAACTCTCACAGCTAGAGATGCACCGGTGCGCACCCTCCACATAGAAGAGATCAAACATTGATCACAACTAAATCTCGAAAAGCCTCCATCACCTGCGGTGTGCGCTGCTTCTTGTACCTCTGCAAATAAAATTGCATCTTCTCCTCTATGACTTCATCGGTGGCTTTCTCTTTGCTCTTGAGTTTTGGGGTTTCCCCAAAAACCTCCGCCCGCCTAAGCTCGGCGCGCTTGGCTGCTGGAATGCCACAATCTTTGTTCTTCTTGTCCAACCGGATGCTTCGGCGCTCGGCCAAAGAGGGAGCATCCACCCGAAGCTGCTTGTCCTTGGGCATGTCGGCAATCTCTCGGCAGAGCTCCTCCATCGAAAAAGGCAAGGTCTTCTCCTGTGGCTCAATCGCGTCAAACTGAGCCATCACCTTCGCGATCTTCTCCTTTGGGCTAGGGGCATCAGATCCCCTTAACACCTCGAATGGCAAAGGCATCTCCAATCGAAGATCCTGCATCGGGGGCCCCTACACCACCGGGGAGACATGCTCCGAAGCAGCAATAGGCGTGGAGGTGGAATCCAGGGCAAGCATCGACGCTGAAGAGCTCACCCCCTGGGAGAGTAGCAACAAAAGCGCACGACCCCACCGTCAGCGCAATCAACATTGCCCCCGGTACACACAGGTGGTGTTGGCTCCACCTGCACCACAGCCCGCGGCAAGGAGAGCCTCTCCAGAGCCCCTCTGCCCGCTCCAACAGACTCTCCAGAGCCCCCTTGGCCCGCTCCAAACAACTCCCAAGCTGCTCCAGCAAACCCTGCACAGCCTCCGTCATCGCGACCTGAGACGCGACCATCTCCTGGAGCTGAGACACGACGAAGCCTTGCACCTCTGCCCGCATCAACGCCGCCTGCTCCTCGACAAGGGATCTCCTAAACGCTTCTGAAGGAGCAGATGCCGAGCTTGCCGCTGTCTGCGCACGAAATGGGGGGCCCCGGTCCCCAAGCTTGGCAGGTGGTGCGGCAACAGATGCCCAAGAGTGGTCCAGAGGACGGCATGGACCGGAAGCCGGTGACTTGGAGCAGCGGGGCGCCTGGCTGGCCTTGCGACGCTGCGGGCAGTCACGCTCCCAGTGGCCGGAGCAGTGGCAGGAAAGACATTAGATGTCACCTTGA
Organism: Poa pratensis; assembly: GCA_947311845.1. Lineage (NCBI taxonomy): Eukaryota > Viridiplantae > Streptophyta > Magnoliopsida > Poales > Poaceae > Poa > Poa pratensis. Next base: position 6,043,700 of record CAMZMU010000083.1, read on the forward strand.
CAGCCAGCCACACGATGGCCGGTGTCCAGGCAGCGGAAGCATCGGCCCTGCACCCGACGCCTGAAGGCCACGGCGCGGTCTTCGCCCCCTCGAGGAGGAGAAGGCGGCGAAGGGCTCCTCTGCGAGTGCTTCTTGGTGCAAACCAGCTGCCAATCAGTCGCATCACCCTCCACCTCTGGCGCATCCGGCCCCGGCAACCCCAACTCCTTCAGCTTGAGCTCGGGCTGCGGCCGAAGAGGAGGAGCCGGTGGGCGGGAGGGCAGCGCGGCCTGTGAGGGCAACTCCAACGCCGTCGGGTCCAGCCGAGACCCGAGCGAGGGGATCTTCTCCAGCTGCTCCTCCGTCACCTCCAACACATCGAGCATGGATCCGAGGTCTTCGACGACCACAGATCAAAGCTGGGGTGCGGCGGGTAGGAGGGGAGCAGGACGACGCGGGGATTGAAACCCGCCGGGACGACGGCCGGCGGCGGCGGCGGGACCTGATTGGTGTGCAAGGATATGGTGGGCGACGGTGCCGGAGCGGCCTCCGCCGGTAGGGGCCGGTGGCGGGTGTGGGGGGACGGGGTTGAGGTTGGGGGGAGGTGGGCGAGGGCGGCGGCTGTTGCATCTCCATCCCGTCGCGGGAGCTAGCTAGGTCATGTGACAGGATCACCACTCAAGATGTTATCTCAAACCGGCTAAGTTAAACTATTTACTACTCCCTCCGTTCCATAATGTATGATGTTTTGGCTATTACAACATGAACTATATAGTATATACCCAACAAAATAAGTGAATTTATGTACTAAAATATGTCTATATACAGGGTGGGACTATTCTACAACCCCCTTAAGAGTATTGTAGACTAACTATTCTACAACTCCCTACTAAAAAGACCTTCTAAACCTGAAAAACCGACTAACCCGAGCCCCACCCGAAAAAACCTACTCCCACTAATACCGGATCGAACCACCTACGGTAGGTGACCTACCCCACTACCCGCACTCCCCTCTCCACATGATTCTTTCGTGTCCACCACCGAGCGTCGCCCCCACTCCTTTCCTCCCCGTCGCCGGCACCTGTGCGCGCCGCCGGTACCCCGGCAACCCAACTCTGAGTACACGCCTCCGCCGGAGGCAGGCCTCCCCTCCCCTGCATCGGCGGATCCCCGGAGGCGCCCCGCCGTCCCTGGATCGGCGGATCCCCGGCGGCGCCCCACCGTCTCCCTGGCCGAGGCCCATCGCCGCCGTCTCCCTGGCCGGCGAGCCGCCACTGCTCCACCTCGCGCCGGCACGACACCTCCCACCTCCACCGGACGCGCTCCAGTCCACCCGACGCGGTGCCGCCCCTCCCCAACCGACGCCGACCCCGACCACGCCTCCACACGGCGCCCCGAGCCGCCCCGGCCTCTTATATCCACGCGCATCCCGCCGCCATGCCCTGTTCCCCGCCACCATGGATGGTCACAACGCCTCCTCAGTCCCCGACACTGCACACTCCGTCGCCTCTCGAAGGCTACCTGCAGCCCCGACTCTACATCGGCCGACGCGATGTCGTCGTACATCCTCTTACGTGCTCGACGGCCTCCATCCTCCCGGGGCGCTGCTCCGAACTCCCCAGCGACACCACGCCAAACTGCTCTTCACATCCTCTGAACTTCTTTAGCACCGGCATGTGAAGTTTAGATAGAGAGCACAAACAGTTCGAAGAAATAATATGTGAAGTTCAGAGACAAAAAATCCCTTTCTTAAATTCACTCTTTGTGAAGTTCGCTATTTGTGATTGTGAAGTCTAGAGAGACAGAGCTGGGAAGTTTGTTTTTTGATGGTGAAGTTCTCCTTTTTTTTCCAGCGAAGTTTGCTTCGTCAACTTCAGAAAAAAGGATTTACAAATTTTTTGTAGCGAATATTTTGTGAAGTTCAATTCTGTGGCGAGTGAAGTCTAGAAAAAATAATGGTCAGCCGAGAAGTTTATTTGCGATTTTTTTGTGAAGTTCACCTATGCGACGAAGTGGGGGAGGGGAGAATGACCGAGTCAATTTTCTACTGATGAACTTACCTGAAGTTCACTTATTAAATGACCGAAGTTATGTTCCACTACCGTTACAACGTAAAGTCCATATATGAAAAATAAGCGAACTTCATTAAAAAAAACCGAAGTTCACTTACGCGATGGGCGAAGTTCAGATAGGATACAAGTGCCGAGTGAAGTTCAGGAAAAAATTATGGACAGCCGAGAAGTTCATTTGCGAAAATTCTGTTAAGTTCACCTATGTGACGAGCGAAGTTAACTTGCGTGACACGCGAAGTTCAGAAAGGATTGTAGAATAGCTATTCTACAAGTGGTTGTAGAATAGCCGAGACGTCTATATACATCCGTATATAGTTTATATTTAAATAACTAAAACATATCATATTATGTAAGAGAGAGGAGTACTCACCGGATCGTGTACGACGCACACTCTATATGGCAATAGAAAACAAGCTTGATTGGTACGATCATTTAACTAGTGATCGTACTAACTAAAATTCAACACGCGCACGGAAACCCTAGTACCTGATCTTGAAGGTTCCGGCCGGCGATTGCTACTGGGGATCCACTTGCATAAATGTTGAAATTTACCGCTAACACGTTGGGTGCCCAGGTGCATATGCGATCGATGTATCACGAATTCACGATTGTGTCCTCGCTTTGTGGACTTGTGGTAGTGTGGCTTATCCAAAACTGAACTTTGCCATATGGAGAAGGCACGTAGCAGCCGCTTATCCCTTCTGACTTCTGCCAAGTACGTACACCCTGACCCTTTTCTTGCTAAGCTAACCTTTCTTTTCTCTCTCCCTATCCGTTATCCCGCTTGATTATGTTTTCCTAAGTGGCTCTCAAATCGATAGAATCTCTACTATCTTTACTATATAAATATGTCTTCCTAAGGTGTTGATGGTCGCCGATGGTCCGTCAAGACTCAAGAGAACAAGCAAAACACCCCGCACGTCTGTTTGCTTAAGGAAAAAAAAGAAACACGATATCGATTAGGTCTACCCGTCTACATCAGCTGTGCGTATCGAAACTGGATTCATGGAGGAGTTTGTTTCCGTTTGTGGCTCTATGCCCTGATCGGTTATGCTACCAGCTCCTCCCGTCATTATGGAGCAAAACCAATCGCTACAAAAACCAAGTACACGATCGTTGAACAAACCAAACAACCAAGTACACGATCGTTAGAAAAACCAAACCATACGTCCTCATCGGACACGTCCTGCTCCGTTGTTAAAAAACTAAACGACCGCCGCTTGGCGCTTGGCGGCAATAGATTGATCCGTGGTGGCAACGTCTCCGCATAATCTCTCTCCTCGTGCAGCGAAGCCAACGATGGCAGCGACTCGGATTGCTGGACATACCGGCGAGCAGCCGACGGCAAAGGAGAACACAGCAGTTGTCTTCGTGGCAGGCCACGATCGAGGGCTTCACAGTCTTCTCAGCCGACCCTCCGTCCGCCGGTCGCGTGCCCTGGTGTTCGCCGTGGACATTAAGCTGACGGATCCCGCCAGTTAACTCGCTTCTCACCTCATCCATCGACCAATGCAGCACTCCGAGATCTCGGAAGTGGGGATGCTAGCAAGGTGCCTCTGCACTCACCTCGTCTCTCTGCGCGTCGGCAAGGTCGACCGCCAAGGCCCCTCCTGTGCCCAACAACCACCACCAGGTAGTCAACCTGAAAACATAGTAACTTCATCTATTCTTCTCGATAGAATTGGATTACTTTCACACGACATCAATATCACCTATTGGAGAAACACGCACATGGCGACTTCTCTCTTAGATTGCCACAGCTGTGTGTTGCAAAAATTTCATCAACACAAAAATAACATGTTTGCTTAAACAATTGATAGTTTATATTTTCACTTTCGTCGCCCGTTGCAATGCACCGGCATTATCTAGTTATCCATTATCCGTATATAAGTATGGTCAAAGTCGTGTCCAATTCAGCGTAGTCAAACTCGTGGTCAAACTCCCGTAATATATATAATATCCAGGGTGAGATCATGCATGCACCTGATCAGTGAACAGAGGAACCCAACGTATGCACAGAATTAACCGTACTCAATCCATGTATGCCGTGGTTGTTCGATCGTGTGACATTTGCAATGCAGTCTTTTTAAAGGTCCATGTACGTATGGTTTGGTCGTGTTCTCGTCTGGATTTAATGGCATGGCCAACGGGTCGCCTCAACCTGCTGCCCCGTCAGGTCCAGCTCGGTTCGGATGTCAGGGTGGAGGTTCGGGTGCTGCCCTGCAGCTGTCAGGGGCTCCTCTGCAGGAGGCGGGATCTTCAGCAGAAAAAGGTGAGCAAGGAGGAAAAACCATGAGAGAGATAGAGAGGAAAGGGCGGTTGTTTCTGAGAAATGATGACGGATGGTAGGGAGTAGCCTCAGCTTTTGTGGTTGGATGGCAAAAAGATAAACTCATGTTTTACCTTCCCATACCGAGGTGTGAGGATCGGGAGCACCAGGTACTACTGCCACCGCTGCTCGTGCCCTAAGAGGACTAATTATGATATCACTCTTTTGCAGCTCACGACTCCTGGATTTGATTTGCTTTTTTCTTTTTGCGGGGGAGTGTTCCTGGAAGGAATTTAGATGGAAATCACTAGAATAAGGGTTCCCTTCATGGTTCCCTTTATGAAGGGAACCCAGTGGACTATCTCGTGCTGACAAGTGTCGACTTCTCCTTCGTGCGGTAACAATAGTTGCATGCATGTTCGCCAAGTGTCACAATCAGATTGAAAGTGTGGAGCAGGAGAGAGAAAGAGACACCGGAGGTGTGAGAGCAGTTTTTGCCTTTTATTTTGCAAAACCGAAACTTCAAAACAAAATATCTTGAAAACCGTTTATCCAAATTACGAACCGTTTTCACTTTTGAGCTCCTCGCGTCGAGATCTTCAAAACTAGATCTCATGTTGATAGGTTTCGACAATTTTTTTTTGTACTTCCGGTTATGGATAGTTGTACAACCTATGTCTGTGTAGCTGTACAACCTGTGTGCACAAACTGTGTCTGCGTAGTTGTACAACATGTGCCTGTATAGTTGTACAACCTGTGTTTTTACAAACTGTGTTTGTCTAGTTTGTACAATCTGTGTCTGTAAAAACTGTGTCTACGTAGTTGTACAACCTGTGTCAGACTGGCTGTATAGTTGTACAACCTGCTAGTTGTACAGCGTGTGTATAGTTTATACAATCTGTATCTGTTTAATTTTACAACCTGTGTCTGTACAATCTGTGTCTGCCTAGTTATACAATGTGTTATGTACTTGTACAACGTGTGTCTGTTTAGTTGTATAACCTGTAACAGCCTGTAAATCTAGTGCAGCGTGGGTATACATCCCTCCATGTTTCATAGAGTTTGTATATCGTTGTTCATGTAATCTGTACACTCTGGTGTTATGTGTAATAGATGCTTCCAGAGACATACACACGGGCATCGCTGAGCGCGTACGCTCGCGGGCGGCTTCGGGCCATGCATGTCCGTCCAAAGCGCGTACGCCCGCGGGGCCACTACGTGCGTCTGCAAGATACGTACGGGACGCATGCGGTTGCCGTGTCCAAATACCTCCCTAATCGCACCCAATTTAGATTCATCATCGGCGTTGGACCGGTAGTGGTGTACTTTAGCTTAGGCCCATGTTGAGGTCGTGGCCTACCATTGCTGGTGCACCGCACATTATAGTAGTATAGTACTGTACCACGTCTTATCCAACTCGGCCTAGTTGTGATTCATTGGACAAGCCCATATAGCACACTTTTTAAATATCTTTTTGGTTTTATTTCTTTCATTTTCGTTCTCTTGTTATTTTGCGTTATTTTCCTCTCCACTTTCTAATTTGTTTTTACGATATAAGACTCTTATATTCAGAAACTCCAACAATTTATTCTCATAAATTGGAATGTGTCTAAAAAATGTCTCGATGTAGTCAATGATTTATACTATAAGTGTGAAAAATCACAATGTGAAATACTTTATATTCTAGTCTAGAACACATTTGCATTGACATTGCCTACTGTTTAAATTTTTCTAGATCATTTGATGAAATGTTTGCGGATACAAGCAGCAGGTCATATATATATGGCCTCCCCAGCCAAACGTGGCGCATCATACTAGAAGGTTACGACCCTCAAAATTAGAGCGAAAAGTCACATTTGCTCCCGAGAACCAGTGCTCCCTCCATTTGAAAAATAATCAAATTTGTTTTAAAAGTTTCAAACAAATCAGAAAAAAATCTGGCATGTTCTAAATGATATATATTACAAGCTTGCAAAATTACAGCACAAAATGTTTGGTATTATGGGCTGCACAAAAATAACAAAATTTGAAGCAATTATACTCAGATCTAAAAATTTCTCATTTTTTGTGTAGCTCCGAATACAATGTATTTCACACTGTGATTCTGCACGCATGTGGAATATATAATTCAGAACGTGTATGATTTTTTTCAGATTTTGTTGAAACTTTTAAATATTTTTTCTGAATTTTTTTAAATAGAGGGAGCACTAGTGCTCCGCAGCAAGAAATCTGTACTCTAGTGGTCCTACTGTCATGAGTAAAGCATAAGGTGAAGTTCAATTTTACAACTTCTTTCGAAATAGCACAGTAGGGCTCCAACGTGCCCTCCTGGACGTCCGCAACAAATGGCTTACAATCAGACTCAACAAGGAGATAGGAATTGTGCGCCATATAGATTATAGAAGCTCCTTTCCGCTCAACAAGGAGGTTATCAACCGATAAATCATCGGCCAGTGCCAAAGCTTCAAGTCAGGCCATCATCTCCAACGTCCCCGGATCCTTTATTCATCATTGAATAATAACAGCACATGCACCCATGTAAATACCAGAAGGGGTCCGAAACAAAGCACCGACCGCTAGCTGCGTCGGTTGCCGACTGTTTATGTATAATTTTGGTTCCAAGATGGCTTGTTTTTCCTAATCTAATCCGCGAGGCTGGCCCAAGTCTAACCACGTTGAACAGCTTTAGTTGTGTGCGGCTCCGTCCTAAACTGGCTCGAGTCTATTATATACACTAGTTGGCTGCCCGTGCGTTGCAACGGCGGTCCACAATAGTTTTTCTCGCTGCACATGATACATCTGAAAATTCAGAAAATCAGGTGTATATTTACCCTTTCATTCTCGCCGCTCAGAAGTTTGTGTAGTGGACATCCAGAAGTTTGTGTAGTGGACATAGTACGATCTAGTCGATTTTAGGAGAGGCGCCATACTTTACCATAGACGGGAGCCTTGAGATTCTCTCTTCAAACGACACAACAACACAACATTCATTCGAGATGGCAATGGTGGAGCGGTAGGTATTGGCGATAGAGAAGACGCCCACGCATTGCGACGAGATCAAGGGGATACATATCGAAAAGAGTAATGGTGAAAAAAGAGCACGACATAGTTTGATTCAATAATGTGTTAAAACAAAAAATAATGGTACTTGTACCAATTCTCATCCAATATCAGAAAAGATGAATGAACCAATATTGACAACATAGATGACATGCACAACATATTTGCATGCACGAACACCTACTTGTGCCCATAAAGCTACGAAAGGACCAAGAAACCATAGCTAGCAGGCATGCTGAGAAACAATGGAGTAAAACTAACACTTCATTTGCGATGAAAAGATGCCCGAGTAAAAAATATGATTAAGATAGCGCATAAGTACATATTCCTGCTTCCTAAATGTACAACCTATAACACGGCCTTTTTTTTGGCTCGTCTCTATCAGCTTATCGGCGTTAAGAGCATCGACATTCTGGCTCCATACAACACCAGTGTAGTGTCCGGTGTCCCTACATTTACAACAGTCACTGGAACAACCAAAACCATCAGACAATACAGTATGCCGAAGCTTGCCCGCAAATTCATCTTAGAGTGGAAAGCATGAAAAAAAAATATGGTATGCCATTTGGTGCAAAATATCGCTCAAATAGCATGCAAACATAGAAAGCTAAATGACTCTACATTCTACATTTATCTATACCTGCAAGGAAAGACTTGTCCATTATTTTGGAAAAAATACTACAAAATAAATCTGAGCTGCAAGCAAACTGAGGCAGATTCTGAGCCACATGAGTGATTCCTGAAACCATTGTCCATCCTGTGAATCAGGCTTCAATTATGTTCAGTGGCACGAAACCTATCTCTTGCTGGTTTAATCTCCAAGAACTCTAGAAAATAGCATGTCCCCAACAACCTTGTCCTCAAATCTTTCCAGTTGTCTTTCAACATACATCCTTACTTGGTTCAATCAACACACAATTTGTTCATATAAGCTCGTTAATCACCAAGCGTCCAACAATTGCATAGATCCTTTTAAAGTTGCGTATAACCCGACAATTAATGTAGCATGGGAACATTTATGGAGATGTTTGTTCGAGTGTATGTTCTAGATTCTTTTATCAAAATGTCTAGTAGCCTATAATCTATAGATCCATGAATTATAATCTCTCGGGAGGTACCACCTTGAGCTATATACATGACTACTCTTTGCATTAGGTTTAGAGGGTCAAACCACATATTTTGTAATGAAAAGAAGCTATGCGAGCAAACTATATACACCAATACTCTTTACATTCGGTTTGAGGGTATCGAGCCATCAGCACACTACAAAGTTTTGTACTGAATAGAAGCTACAACAACAATCATATAGTGCTTGTTTATCTTAGCTTCACGACACTTTCAAGGACGAACAACCAGAAGCCTGGATGTCCATCCTGGTAATGCACATACAACAATCACAGTTTTATCTCCAAATGCTGTAGCTAGGCTACACAAATATCTCTTTGCACACGAAGAATTAAAACGACTCACCTTATCATCACCATAATAAACTGATATCTAATCAGCTAGTTCGATACTTACATGATACCCCACTTCTGAAAATCCGATATCTATATACAAATAGAAGGAGATATTAATATGCAAAACAAGGTAAACATGGATAACACCGGCGGTTGTCCTTAATTTCCAAGAAGAACAACCATATTAGCTAAACCAAAGTGCACAAAAAAAAAAAAAAATGGAAGAAACATGAAACCATGATGCAAACAAACAACACATAAACACCACAGCCCATTCATCATTCGTGCAAAGATAAATCTGCCATTTCTCTCAAACTATCTAGGTGCCTGGAACTTGTGGAAGCAAACAAATAGATGCTGGTTCGATAAGGTCCCCACCAACAGGAGTGACTGGCTTCGTGGTGTTCAGAGTGATCTTACACTCCTTCATAGGGTGCGTGAGGAGCACCAAGGTTTTTTGCGGACTTTTACTCTCGGTCTATACTTGTAATTCTTTTTGGTAATTCCCATGTACATTCCATAGACCAGAATGGTCTAGGCTACACTTCCCACCCCATCCCACCCTCTGATGTAAATATTTTCCTTTTGTTTTTAATATATTAAATAGTAGGAGCCTCTCCTTTTGTAATTCCTCAAAAAAAAAAAAATCAGACAATAAGATATATGAAATCAAGAGTGCAACAAACTCTCCATCAAACACTGGGAACAAAAGAGTGTGCTGTAAGAAAGAAAAGCCAAGAGAAAAACATAATGCTTGAGTTTCATAGAAAGTTAATTCATAGCAAGCAACATCTAAAAACCTCCTTAGATTGATTATCTATTCCATACATCAATTCCTTCAACAACAAATTATAAACTTCTTCCGTTGTAGCCAGTATCTAAAACAAATAAAACTATCTACCCTAGGCAGACACATGTATAGTCTTTAGTTAGTTTATGGGAAGCAATATCCTTCACAGAAAAATGTGTCATGAAAGAGCCACCTTAATCAAATGGGTTTTTTGCATCAATAACTTTCAAGGTATGTGACATATTTGTTTTATAAATACCAGAACAAGTTTATTATTTGCATCTCCAGTAGGAAACAAACTGAAATTGATAAAATATCCGAGGTGAAAAAACACATCAAAATAATGGATCAAAAGCAGCAGCATTGAGAACCACATCCCAATGTTGCACGTTGGAAACGGTAATTGTTAAAACTTTAAGGTCGAGCCATCATGAACCAAAGCCTGCACAATGGTCCAATTCGGAAAAAAGAAACATTTTGACAGCTTGATTAACATGGTTCTCGATGAACCGACAATTCTGCCTTTTCAGGGTTGAACCCCTATATAAAGTATATTATACAACATAGCAAGCTCGAATACAAATAAAAATTGAAACAATAAAATTGAAGCTGAACAACCAAAATCTAATTTAAATGAGATTTCAGAATCCACTCCATTCTTTAATAATAGAAAAGCAAAACAGGGACTATCAATAAATCTGTAAGTGTTATGTTAGATGATAATTTAGAACTTAAATTGGCACAATGAGTCTGGATAAAATGACATCACCGGCTAGCTAGTCCTCTATTTTGGTGCCTAGAGATCAAAGAGATTTCACTGGTCGTCAGAGTTAAGCAGTGATTGCCTTGTTTACCCATATTGGACTCCAATGGTTGCCCCGGCACTCCCATGGAGCCACGTTGTTTCCCATCGCCTTCTGGATTGTCTTCCCAAGCCTTACCCAGTAACATCACCGCGTCGCCCCGTCCAGCTCCTTTATTCTTAGACGCTCGTATTCCTCCCTGCCGTGCACTATGGCCACATCGGCGTGGCCAGGTCACTCTTCCCCAAGTACAGGGTTCCTATCTGAACGTATAGACAATCATCTTCATCGACAAGAAAAATGAAAGCTCCACCTTTGAGACACAGGAAAATATAATATATAAAATGCAAATGTTTCCCCGTGCTGGCTCATGAAAGAAAAATTAGTTGCCACCGTGATAGGTGTTTTCCGTCCTGGGAAAGAAGGAAGGTAGAATTTGCACTTTGCTTGCCCAGCTACCGCCATGGACTACAAATGGTTTATGCCCTGGATTCCAGGGCAAACCACATATAGGCAGAATGCCATCATGGAAGCACAGAGGATTCAGTCCTGGTGTTCTTGCCATTTATTCAGAAACCACAATTACTGAGAATGCAAACTTTGATGAAAAACAGTACGAAAAAAACCTAGTGGTTTGAGCAAACTGAGGCAGAAGGTTATTATTCCACATATTCAGGAATTAATGAATGGAAATCATAAGCAACGTCAGCCCTTAATTGTGCAACCCAAATCGTGCTCACAGGGAATGAATACGACATCAATTTTCATAGTATCATTTCCTCTCTTCCTATGCAAGTGCAGAAGGAGCTACAAATAGGAGAGATCAAAAATTGACCTGTGTTCCGAGGAAGATCTCGGCGAGTGTGCCTGGAGTGGGCGCCCAGGGAGGCGAAGAAGTAGCACAGCCTGCCGCACGCCGGCATAATCTTCCTTGACGCCACCATGGACATAGACGCGCTGCCCTTTCGCAATGAATCTCTTAGCCTCGCCCGCCCGCGTCGGAGAGATCGAATTCAATCAAATCTCGATTGCCTGGCTACCAGATCGAGTCGACGGGAGGCGAGCACGTGCGTGGGCGGTGTGACGGCGGAGGGTCCCGACGCCGACCTGGCACTATCAGCCCACGATGGTGGAAGTTGAGAGCGTGATGAAAAGGGAGAATGTGCGAGCACGCAGCGCTAGGATTGTGAGACGCCGTGCAGTTCCGTAGCGATAGCTAGGGCGGATGGGGAGGCGGCGACGGATGTGGGAGATAGAGCGATAGGGGCTAGGGGAGGTAGCGCAGAAAGGTAGGGAGATCTCCAACTAACTTTTTTCTTTTCTTTTTGAATAAGATCTCCAACTAATCCGCGTTTCGTTGGAGCATACCACGGAGCCAGGCGAGGGGTTGAGTGCGGTGGCAGTTTTGCGTAAATAGTTGGAGGTGTGACACCAACGACGGATTCTACTTTAATAGTAAAGATATCTCAGATAGAGATGGTTCCGGAGTAGTAGTGTGTGAGGTGAGAAAGAAAAATAGTTTGTGTAAATGTGAGGCAATCAAATAGCTTAATAGTACAAGTAAGGTACTCCAATAATTTTCTCTGCAGCATTTACCATACTTTTAGAAAGATATCTTTCTATAGTAGTTAAATAAAATATTTATATATCCAAACGTAGCAACAAACTTAAACTAAAACAATTTGCACGTGGTGGTAAACAAAGGGGAAGAAACAAAGTCAAATATGTTTCCATATTCAACCAGTTTTTGTATAGACAATGTATAATAAGTAGCTACTCCCTCTGTTTTTTAATATAAGATGTTTTAGCATTTGTCCACATTCACATATATCTAGATGTATGTAAACATATTTTAGTGTGTAAATGTACTCATATTAGTATGCATGTAGACAACACGTTACATAGCTAAAACATCTTATATTCATGCACGGAGTGAGTAGATGCCAATTAAAGATTTCAAGAAGGATCTTCCATCTATATACAACTCCCACGCGTTCGCCGCAGTCAGAACGGTGGCATTAGAACTGTTATATATTAGCATCTTGTCAGGATTAGTAAAGCAAAACGCATGTTGCATGCAAATTAGTTTATGTTAGGGCAACTCCGACGAGCTGACGCATCGAGCCCGCGCACGTCCGTTTCTGTCGACGCGAGTAAAAACCAAAGCCCAACGCGGCGACGCAAAAGGAACACTGTCGTTTTCTGTCCGCCAGGACCCATTCTCGGCCCAAATTTGGACCAGGCTTGCGACGGCCGCGGACACACTCTGACAGCTCCAGCATCCGCCCCCGTGTCTGCCCCTGACCCACGTGTCAGCGACTACAACGACCATCTACCCCATTAATTGTGGGCCGTGGAGCTCTCTGAATGTGCGCCAGCCGGCCAAACACTATAGCACAAACCCTAGCTCCGGCCTCTCTCTTCCAGCCACGGCGGCCACCATCTCCCCTAGTAGATCGGCAAACCGGAATGGATTCGCCGCCACCGCCGCAGCATCTCGTCGACCAGGTCGAGCGAGCGCGTCGGAGCACGGCCGAGGCGGCGACCAGAGCAGGCAGCTCCAACTGATGTCATACCCCACCGGCAGCTCGGCCTATGTGCGGCCAATTTTGTTACAAAGCCGGCGCCGCTACGTATTTCGTAGCAAATAAATACGATAGGAGGAGCCAGCTATTCCTTTATTGTCCCCGGCCATGGCGAAGGAAGTGCCAGCAAGTATGTGACCGAACAGACTTGCGACTGGACGTTCCTCAAGGTCGCATGACATCCTTGGTCTTCTCCCTTACCGGCCATGAGCAACAAAACTCTGGTGATTGGTTATTAATTTGTTAGCACATTCATGTTTAGGTTTATTGTTTTAATTAAGTTTAGAACTAGGTTTTAAATGCCGGTAGATCGTCAGCGTTCATATTAGGCCGACGGTCCGGCTACTGCAAAACCGCGTGCGACCGGCTATAAATTTGCCTCGCCGCGTCCGCTGCTCATCTCACCAATGGCAAACCGAGAAGATGACACGGTGGGTGTGCAGAAGGCGCTTGCCGTGCCGGAGGAACCTGCCCCGGTATGGACACCGTGGAAGCCTTGGTCTCCATGGGCGTCGCGGTTGGCTGGTGCAGACCCAACATGGTTTGCACCACCGTGGTCTCCGGCCGCGGAGCCAGCTCCGGCCGAGTCGCCGGCGAACGTGCCGGGATCTCCACCGCACCCACCGTCCGTCGATGAGCTCGCTACTCCACCGCCACCACCGGAGGAGGACGATGACAAGAAGTCCTAGATTAGGTCTTTTATTATGTTGCATATTTTCCATTTCCAATGTAATACTTGAATTCCTATTATTAATGAAATATTTGGAAAAAAAAGTGTTGGCCGGACAGAATGGGTCACCCCGTTGAGTTCAATGGCTTGAAAAGGGCAGACATGAGCCAGACACCTGTCCGTTTAGCGATCCAAACAGATAAAACGCAGACAAAAACCATATCCGTTTGCGACGGCCCGTTGGAGTTGTCTTACTAGTGAAACAGAGGGCAAGCTTGGAAGTGGCCATTTCTAGTTTACGTACAACGTGAAACGTCCATGCCCATACATCCACGATCCTGAAGGATCGATGCATGCTGTCCCCACCTACCAGGCCCCGTTCCCGCGCTGTATTTATACCCCGATCGATCCCACGGTACATCGACACTCGAAGTACGCTAGCTTCGTCGTCTTCGGTCTTCCCTAGCAGTTAAGCAGTGTCGTCGTGCTCTGCCGCCTGAAGAGCCAAGGCATTAGCGAGACTCATATACATAACTTGATCGTACATAGTTGCCTAGCGGTCATGGAGGTGAAGGTGGTGAGCTCGAAGCTGGTGAGGCCGCGGTACCCCGAGGGCGTGGCGAGGCCAGACACGACCGAGCACGTGCCGTCCTCGGTGTTCGACAAGATCACGTACCACATCCAGATGGCCATCATTTACGCCTTCAGGGCGCCGGCGCCCTCCACGGCCAATATCGAGCGAGGCCTCGCCGACGTGCTCGGGATGTACCGCCTCTTCGCCGGTCAGGTCGGCGCTGGCCCGGACGGCGCGCCGGGGGTACTTCTTAACGACCACGGCGCGGTGCTCTTGGAGGCGCGCGTGGACGGCGCTACCCTTGCGGACGCCGCTACCCGGCCGGGAGTCCACCGACCCCAGAGGAGCTCGTCCAGAGGAGTGGAGCTCGTCGGAGTTCAGCCCCAGCCCCCCAAGGGGCGAGCGGCCAGGAGACGCCGCCAGCACCTCAACCGCCGCCTGCGCGAGCGCACGGACACCGACGCCACCAAGAACGGCGCCGCCTCGTCTGGCACGACGGACCTCAACCTCCACGCGCTCACCTCCGAGGAGGCCAAGAAGCAGGTGCTCGAGGTCGAAGAGGCCACCAAGAACGGCGCCGCCTCCTCTGGCACGACGGACCTCAACCTCCACGCGCTCACCTCCGAGGAGGCCAAGAAGCAGGTGGTCGAGGTCGAAGAGGCCACCAAGAACGGCGCCGCCTCCTCTGGCACGACGGACCTCAACCTCCACGCTGCCACATCCGCCGCCTCGGACAAGCCGAAGCTCGACCTCGACGCGGCCAAGACGGACCCCTCGGCGGAAGCCGCTTCCTCCACAGGGGTCGGAGCTGGTGTACATGCGCATCATTGTCCCACGGAGGCGCACATGCTGGTCACGTTCATGGACTTCAAAACTGAAGCAGAGCTCCCAGATGATTGCAGTGTAGATGCGCACGTCATAGAGATGAGTGTGGTACTGTGATGCTTTTCTGGATATTTCTGGAGGCTTCAAGTTGTGAACTTTCATTCTGCAGATCAAGTTCCCGCTTGGCATTCTTGAAGATTTACTTTGGTCCTGTTTGGTGACTGGATTAGCGATGAAGCTAGACATTTTTTTTTCTTCATTTTCTCTCATATTTCTGTTGCAGATCTTTCTATAACTCTTAGATGGTACACGTATTGATATTGGGAAGATGTTCAGACCACCAATTATCCCAGAAATAAGTTTGGGCATCGTGCCCTCCCCCTTCTACACCCACTCCGAAATTGATAAAATGATTGTTGATTACTACTATAAAACATGAGTTCTCAAAAAGAGAAAACTACTAAAAGAATGCCCTTCTCTTTCAGATATGCTTCTGAAAATGTTTGACCCGAATGCAATTTTTTGAGGGTGCACCAGCTAGAAATATATCATTTCTTATTAAGAATTTATGATAGAAAAGCAAAAGAAGTAGTGACATTTAATATTAATTTGGCAGTGTGTGCAAGTGATGGTCATAAAGCAAAGCTTTTTTTCAAAGCCTAGCAAAATCAAATCGCACGAGTCACTATCCACTTGACTCGAAAAATGTTTAGTTTTGGTTAGATTTTATTGACTACTCACGCATAAAATCAGTAATTTGTCGGTTAAGGATCTATTAAAAAACTATGATGAATAATGTATACGCCATGTGATGATCTAACTAGCAATAGGTGATTCAAACTAGTAATACGTGATTCGTATAAAAAAGATTGAGAAATTGTTAGTTCATCGTATAAAAAGATTGAGAAATTGTTAGTTCATCGTGGATTTGAATCAACTAGGAATACATGATTCACTATTGTCTCGGTCAAGTTAGTTTTTTGTTTCCGTATGAGCCGTATCTTATGAGGAAAACGCGCATGTAAATGCAATTGGAGTAATTCCTTGCTCGGGAAATCTAGACCAACTAACTCCAAAAATATTGAATGGCCTACTCTAGCTGCAAAGTATGGGGTATGTCGTTGGCGAAATGTGTTTTTTGCTTCATTAGAACTTTTGTTGGTGAAAGCCACGTTATTTTCGTTTAATAAATGAAAATTTGTTGGTGATCTTTTTTATGGACTTTAGTGATAAGTTACGGGTTTATTGTTTCACTAGGGTTTCAACGAAGTTATATTGGATAAACAAAGGTTTCACTATTGGATAAACAAAGTTCAGTTTCTTCTTTGTTTTCTAAGTCATTGATCGGTACTACCATGTAAACTAAACTTGATAACGTATCATGACATAAAACATCTAGAATCCCAATATGTGTTATTAATTCCTCTCGAGTACTATCCATCGAATAGTTTTGAAAAAGTTGGGTCGTTTTTGTTTGATCAATTATTTAAATGTTTTGTATGGGTTTCACTCGAGTTACAAATATGTTTAATCAAGGTTTCACATGGATTTAATTTTTCCTAGAGTTCCACTGAAATTGCAAGGAATATATAATTGTGTCATTGATTTCTAATTATTCATGTTGCCATCCCAAAAGCTCGTGTTGGGTGTTGTCGAGAGGTTACACATGGTTTTAATGGATCACTAGACTTCAAACTGGTAATAGGGGTTTCACTGATGTTCCCATCAAAGAACACGACCAAGGGAAAATAAATAAAGATTGTGTTAATACTGGAAAAAAGATTTGTAATATTTTCAACCTTGTTTTTCATTTCAAACATATTTGTCTCAACATTTTTATAAGAAGAAATCAATATAAGATTTCTAATACTGGAAAAATAATTCACGATTTTTGTTTCATAATATTTTCATAACCAATTCACATTTGATGTGTACATGTTTCAAAACATATTCATTATAAGACTTAGTCACAAACAAATTTGACAGAAAACAGACACACCACATCTAATATTGGAATCTACTTTTTATCCAACAAATTTACAATATATTTATACAACCAATCTTACACAGGAACTACAGGATCTGAAGTATATCTTACACAGAAGATGAATTTTCACAACAATTATACCGGATTTTCGGATACACATTCAAATATGAATTTCTACAATAAAAATTCTTCAAAAATTTGGCACATCCATGAAATCTTGACCAGGACGTAGTGGTAGGCTTCCCGGCGCCATTTCGAGTTACTGCCGACAGCGACAAGCACAAGATCCTTCGTGCTGCTGCTTATTCAACTAACAACCAAACAACAACAAAAATCACATGAGATTTTCAAAGAAGATTTAAAGCTTAATTACATAATTCACAGAGTTTTCTTAGAAAATTCAACATGGTTAACAAACTTTCTAAATAGGAAACTTGATTTTTCTGTAATGCACAACTATTTCACAGATATTTCATAGGAAACTCAAATCTATTTCAAGCATATATACATCAGTTTTATATATATATCAAGATCCCATTTCAAACATACGGATGAATATTCGATACAATGAGTTCCAATCATTAAAGAGAAGAGACAATTCATTGGAGATCCCATTTCAAACAAACAGATGAATATTCGATACAATGAGTTCCAATCATTAAAGAGAAGAGACAACTCATTGGATACCATGAGCAGATCCGGGTCATCAATGCATTTATTCTTTCACAAATATTTCAGATTGGTTTCACAAATATTTCACAGGAAATCGGATCCCAATCAAAAGAATCCAAACAGAACAAGGAATAAAGAATAAAATGAGGGTGCTTCGATTTCATATAAGTTCCAGAAGTATTCACATAAGATTTTTCACAGAATAAATTATACATTTTCTATACTATGACGGGTCAGGGCCTTATGGTGTTGAATGATTCATGAGACTATATCAAAGAGATAGGCAATATTGTAAGGCAGAACATCAGGTGATGATTGCACAAGTTGACCAGGAAGATTACTAGAGCAAGAGACAAGCATCTAACCTGAACAAGTGAATCTAACATGCCATACCTAACATTATGTAATAGTCCATGCTAGTCTCGAACACATTAAACAAGTTCACCATACCAGTATACAACTGCTACCTCGTGGTAGTCTCCAACAAATTAAACTAGTTCACCATACCATACCAGGATACAAATTAAACTAGTACACCATTCATAAGCATCCTGTAAAATAAAACCTGACAAAGTTTCCAACGCACCAGGTCACTGCGTACACACACACAACTCAATGCTAGTGTCTAATAATTAACTTGATTGAATTTATTCATAATGCAAACAGTAGTTTGGCAAGAACCCTCCACTTCATATTGAAAGTAACAAAGAACAGCAAAATGATAACACTTAATCACCAGATAAGAACATACTCAACTCAATGCTAGTGTAAGATGCATAATTGAAGCTGCATAATTGAAGACAATGCATGTGCATCCCTCACAAATCCCCGCAGAAATAAACAAACTAGAGAAATAAACAAAGGAAAAAATCGGGCAACCGCCCGTGCTCAGATCAAAGATCAATGCCCAAAACATGGGCAGCCCAGCAAGCGCCCAGAATTGGTGACCCGTGGATGTAGGAGCTCCTCTGACAAATATTTCAGATTAGTGTCACAAATATTTCAGATAAGTTTCATAAATATCTCAACAGGAAATCGGATCCCAATCAAAAATTCCAAACAGAAAAAGGAATAAAATTCACAATTATTTCAATAGGAAACTTGATATTCCCATAATGCACAGATATTTCATAGGTAACTCAAATCTATTTCATGCATATATACATCAGTTTCATACACACATCAAAATTACATTTTTACGGATGAATTTCTAGAATTAGTACTCTGCTCCCATTTCGAACAAGATCTAGTATGTATAGAAACGAGTTTGATACTTAACAAAAAAAGATCACACAAACGAGATCGATTCATTATAGAGACTAGGATGAATAAAACAAGAGATAACACCACTAAATATTCACAGAAAATTCAAATAAAAATCACGGATGATTCACACGATTGAGAAGCATGAACAGGAACATGGAATGATCCTACAATTATGAACAATTTCTATTGACGAATTACAAAAAAGAAACGGGAAACTAACAAAAACAAAGAGAAGAATAGATTCGGGTCATGCGCAACCCAGATCTGTCAACAATTTACTTTTCACATTTTATTTCCTTTTACAACCTCCTTTTTTGTTTTATAATATTTTCAGAACAAATTCACACCGGATTTGTACAAGTTTCAATACACATTCATTACAAAACTTAGTCACAAACAAATTAGACACAAAAAGGGCACAACATACATAACTTTCGAATCTACTTTTTATCCAACGAATTTACAATAAATTTATACAACCAATCTTATACAGGAACTACAATATATCTTTCACAGGATCTGCAATGTCTTACACAGAAGATGCACTTTTGCACAACCAATTATACATCATTTTTCCGATACACACATTCAAATAGGAATTTGGTCCAGCAAAGATAGCAAACAGAAGGATCTAATGTACAAGCATGATAGCACAATCAATGTACAATCACAATTTAGACATGTTGTTGTCGTTGGCAAACACTGAAACTCAAAGTTAACAGATGAAAACAACAGCAAAGTGCAGAATCGTACGAGATCCACAGGCAATGATGCGAGCAGAGCATGTGAGGTAAGATTAATTCAGGTACTACCGTACTAGCACATGATGGTTGGGATGTCTTGTCATCCTACAACCAAGAGCAGCTGAGCAAATCTATCCGGCGATACGGGAACTTCACCTTGGGAGGAGACGATGGGGGAGTAGAGGAGGAGCAGCAGCAGCATCAGTAGCCATGGCCGGGTGCACTCACCTGCGGCGGCGTCAATCAGCAGCAGCAGTATGTCCCTGGTGACGTCCTTGTCGTCGGTGGAGAGCAGCAGCAGGTCAGCCTCCTTGTTACAGCGACGGCGCATCTGGAGTACCTCGCCATGGCCGGGCCGCCGCTGGCCGGAGCTCCTCGCGTCGGAGGCCGGGGCACAAGGAGCCGGCGGCGGCTGGGGCAGGGCGCCAGGAGGAGATGGCGACCTCGGACGGGAGCAGGTGCAGGGCACGGACGCCTCACACCATGGGCGACCGCGGCACCTAGCATCGGCCCGCGCAGGGACGACCGCGGTCGGAGCGCAAGGATCCGGCGGCCGGAGCTGGCCGGGCGAGCCCGACGGCCGGCGGGGACGCTGCTTGGTGAAGCCAGACTGCCGACAATGCCGGGCAGAACGGAGCCGGCGGCCGGGGCGCACGGAGCTGGAAGTGGCGGCGTCGCACGGGAGCTGGTGGGGATTGTGAGGTAGGGGTTAGGGTTTCGCAGCTATATATATGAGTTGTGGACTGCGGGTTGAATTCTTTATTTTACAGGGGTAAAGTGTAAAACGTACCAGATCTTTTACTGGGTTGACTGCACGGATCTCCAACACAAAATGAATGGCGAAGATAGTCCGGGGGGGCCAACCTACTATTATTATTTTATTTTTATTTTTGCAACTCACAAACTTTATAAATTACTCAGGCATAGTACATGATGGATGCATACATTCAGTGAGGAATGATGGGACATAATTCACCCATACGCATCGGCGTCTACTACTCCTAGCCTGCTTAGCACATAAGTGTGCAGCCTCATTAGCTTCTCGTGGTACATGCGATATTACACAGCTAATGAAGCTATCTTCCAGTTCCTTGATCTGTCGGCAGATGGCACCAATATCCGCCCTCACAAAAGTGCCCGAATTGCACAGCCTGACTACTTGCAAAGCATCGCTTTCCACCGTAATGTGAGTGTGACCCAGATCGCTAGCCAATCGAAGACCATCCCGTAAAGCAAGGGCCTCCATTGAGCGAGCATCCGCTGCATCCTCATACCATAGAGCTTGGGGGCCAACCTACTAGTGCCAAATCCGTTCTCACCTGGAGGGTGAGATCGAGGAGGTGGTGCAGGTGCAGCTCACACGGTTCGCCTGCGGCTCGCTCGCCGTCGGGTTCACGGCCAACCACGCAGTCGCCGACGGCCACGCCACCAGCGACTTCCTCGTCGCCTGGGGACGCGCCGCGCGCGGGCTTGATGTCTGCGTAGGCCAGTCCTTGCCGCCGCCGCACAACCACGCCGACCTCTTCCGTCCGCGCGACCCGCCGCTCGTCGAGTTCGAGCACCGCGGTGTCGAGTACTACCGGCCGACGCCCAACTCCGACCACGGAGACCACGGCGCCGACGACAACGTGGTCATCCACAAGGCCCACTTCACCAAAGACTTCATCGCACGGCTGCGCGCCAAGGCATCGGAGGGGTGCGGCCGGCCGTTCAGTCGCTTCGAAAGCATTCTCGCGCACCTATGGCGCACCATGGCGCGCGCACGGGGCCTCGGTCCTCGCGAGACCTCCACCATACGCATCTCCGTCGACGGGCGGCGGCGCCTGGCCACGCCGCCCGACTACTTCGGCAACCTAGTCCTGTGGGCGTTCCCGCGCGCCACGGCTGGTGAACTGGTAAGCCGACCGCTAAAGCACGCGGCACAGGTGATCCACGACGCGGTGGCGTGGGTGGACGGCGCATACTACCAGTCGCTCGTCGACTTCGCGAGCTCCGGCGCCGTGGAGCGGGAGGGGCCCCAGAAGACGGCGGTGCTGCAGGACGTGCTGTGCCCCAACCTGGAGGTGGACAGCTGGCTAATGTTGCCGTTCTATGAGCTGGACTTCGGCGCCGGTAGCCCGACCTACTTTATGCCGTCCTACTTCCCGACGGAGGGGATGCTCTTCATCGTGCCGTCCTACCTCGGCGATGGCAGCGTCGACGCCTTCGTGCCCATCTTCGATCACAACCTCGAGGCATTCAAGCAATGCTGTTACTCCATGGAGTAACCACCGACTGAGCTAGCGCATTATCGAGTGATTAAATTAAGCTTTATCGGGCATATCGATTCCATTTGCGTGCATGCATGCATGCATGATACTCCTTCGTCCGTAAAAGATGTCTTGAATTTGTCTAAATTTAGATGTATGTACAAATCAAAGACATCATTTTCCGTACGGAGGAAGTAGTATGTATCCGTAGTTCCATATTGCCCATACCTACGATGTACATGTCTTTATAGTTTTTTTTTTTTTTGCGAAACACAGTACAACGCAAGCGCTCATATACACGCGCACACACTCACCCCTATGAACGCACGCACGCACACCCTACCCCTATGAGCACCTCCGAGAGACTGAGTCGGCGGGTCGAGTCTTGAGATTGACGAAGTCACCACGGGCGCCTCGCTGTCGACGGGAACGTCGCCTCCCACTGAAGAATATTCCGCCTTAAATGAGAAACACCAGCGTCAAACCTGGGGTTTGAACTCTGGTGGGCTAGGGGTACAACCACCCAACTAACCATCTTGCCTCAGGCAAGTTCTCTACATGTCTTTATAGTGGAGTATATAATATGGATTACGGTGGTGATATTTGGCAAAAGACGTGGAAAAATATCGTAATTCGCCCGATCATTACGCGGAGAAAATACCGATTATTCGATTGGAAAAATCTAAGGAAAATGCTTACTATCACCGATCGGTCGGTCTGCGAGCCGTGCGATGGCTTCAGATCGGACGCCTCGTCGCTAGCGCACGTACATGGGGTGGGCTGGGTCGCTCGCTAGTTACCTTTTCTCGTGCGTACGTGGGAGTAGGCTGAGCCGTTGCACTGCTGGGCCGCTCTCTAGTACATTTGCTTGACGGCCCGTTTCATGCACTGCTGGAATTTTATTTATCAACTAGGCTTGCCATCTAGTACGTGCATGCATGCAATTATTTTTTTATCTTGTACTCCCTCCGTTCGGATTTAATTGACACACACTTGGTTACACATGGATGTATCTAGACACCTAACAAGTATAGATACATTCATATTTGGACAAAAACAAGTCAATTAATTTGGAACGGAGTGAGTATAAGCTAGTTACTTTTGTACCAAACACGTATGAGTTTTGTAGCAAAAGAACACGTGAGATGTTGCAATGCTTACCTTGGCGTTTGACACAAGTTTGTGTTTCGCCCCGGATTTTTCGATGTAGCACACGTTATTGCAAAATGTAACAAACATGTACGAGTTTTGTTGAGGAAGCATATACCATATGTTGCAAAGGTTCGACGAGATGTGATCCGCCGTGGGCAAGTTTTCGCGTGAATTCCTCGATGTTGCATAAGCTAATTAATTTTGTAACAAACACGTATGAGTTTTGTAGCAAAAGAACACGCGAGATGTTGCAATGCTTACCTGCGAGTTTGACACAACTTTGTGTTTGCCCCAAATTTTTCAATGTAGCACTGGTTATTTCGAAATGTAACAAACACGTACGAATTTTGTTGAGGAAGCATATGCCATATGTTGCAAAGGTTCGACGAGATGTGATCCGCCGTGGGCAAGTTTTCGCGTGAATTTCTCGATGTTGCATAAGCTAATTAATTTTGTAACAAACATGTATGAGTTTTGTAGCAAAAGAACACGCGAGATGTTGCAATGCTTACCTGGGTGTTTGACACAACTTTGTGTTTGCCCTAAATTATTCGATGTAGCACAGGTTATTTCAAAATGTAACAAACATGTACGAATTTTGTTGAGAAAGCAGACGCCATATGTTGCAAAGGCTTGATAACTTTTAGCAAACAAAAAATTAGCCACTTACTTATGAAGCTCTACTTTTAAAAAAATGTTTTATGATTATTTTGTTGTAATACTATATTTTCTATACGCAAAAGTGACGAATTTTGTTGCAATACTCTGTGCCATATCGTAAATGACCAGAATGGCATACCGGCCGTAAATATGAGCAACATTAGGGGCAACGGGATATACCCTTTCGTTTAAGTGGACAAACTGGGTACTACGGGTTGAGTTACCAAAACGTGAGGGGTTTAAATGCAAAACTTTGCAACAACTAATTCTGTATGTCGGATTTCGATCCAGTGGCTCTGGAAGCGACCGATTTTTGGACAACGATCGTCCGACCGACGGCTAGTTACAACATATGCATGAAAAAATGTAATTGAAAATTGTTGCACAACCTCCATTTTATAGCATTTATATTACAAAATATTGCGACGAGAATATTGCACGGGGATGAGATTACAGAGATAAGTCAGTAACGCTTGGTGGGGTCCATGTGAGCAGAAGAGAGCAACCTCTACCAGTGACGTGACGCAGGTTTTTTTTTTGAGGTTTAAGACGGTCGTATCCGTCATCCGATTAGATAGAATAGAGTGTTATGTACAGAATTTTGAGCTAGGGAAAAAATCCCTTCACAAGCAAAAAAAACCACAAAAACTAGTCTCCAGGATCTTGTGTGTGGGCGAAAACCCGCACCGCCAACTCCTCCCGCACCAAAGCCGCCACCTCCAAAGGCGAGAATGCCACATTGCATAGGGTCCTTTGGCTCCTCTCCTTCCCTGTCCGCCAAAACAAGTGGGTGATGGTTTCGCCAGTCGCTCTCCTAGCCTCGTGTGAAGAACCCCCAAGTGCTCGCCATGACAACAGACAACCTCGATCAGCAACGCACCGTTCTCCCTGTGCCCCACAGACAGAAAAAACACCTCCTCTCAGCATTTGCAAGGAG
The DNA here is from genome assembly GCA_947311845.1 of Poa pratensis. Taxonomy (NCBI): domain Eukaryota; kingdom Viridiplantae; phylum Streptophyta; class Magnoliopsida; order Poales; family Poaceae; genus Poa; species Poa pratensis. The sequence goes on from CAMZMU010000083.1 coordinate 6,068,453, forward strand.
GAGTGTCCAAGCATCAAAAACTTCATCATCTAGTCCTCCCCCGGCGGCATCTGCCGCACCATCCTGGCCCCTGATGTCATCTTCTTCTTCTTATTGGTCTTGTTCACGGCGAGGACGAGGTCGTCGATGGCCGCCACCTCCTGGTCCGAGTAGGGCCGGTCCGAGACATCTAACAAGGCCAAGAAGTCCTCTCGCCGGCGCCCCGAGGGGTGGGCCTCCTTGGTCAGCGAGCCAAGACGGCGCGCCACGGTCTCCCTGTCCACCTCCCTCTCGTGGACCAACGGCGTGGCCGGCGTGCCCAATACGGTGGCCGCAAGTGGCACCGTGATCCGGGCTAAGAAGCCCGACAAGGGGCACAGAGCTGCACCGACCTCCATGTCCTGCTGCCCAGGTCCAGCCTGCACCGGCGAGACAAAGTCCATCATGAACTGTTGCCCGTCCACCTTCTCAGCAACAATCTCACCCTGAGTGGACAACAGGGTAGAGCCCGCTCCAGGCTCGGCAATGCACTGCTCTTCATCCTCCACCTCCTCGCACAACAGCACCACCTCGCAGGACGCATCACCTGGCGAGACGCAAGAAGGCGGCTCGTCGCTCACAACCGGACGCGGGGAGCACCCCGAGGCCGGACACGAGTCCCACGCTGAAATCTCGCCGATCAGACCTTGCCACGCCAAAATCTCCTCAGACTCTATCGCAGATACCTGCTCCCTCGCCTCGCGGTCGCCATCCTTTCCTTGCTTTGGTGGCTTCATCAGCCCGGCCCGCTCGTTTTCCTCTGTGAGAGCTCCATCCGCTCTCCTTGTGGCACCACCTGTTGGGCAGCAACACCTCCGCCGCCGCTGTGGAGCAGCACATGTCAAGCTCGCACTCCATGAGCACCTCCCTGAAGGAGCGTAGCGGGCTGACCGGCGAAGACCATTGTCGAGGAAGGCCTGGTGGCTTGGCAGGTGGAGGAGAAGCCAGAGGTTCTCCGCAACCTCCAGCTAGATGGCCTGGCATGTGGCACCTCCAGCAAACTTTGGGCTCTCGACAGTCAATGGCGTAGTGGTGGTGGCTGAGGCAGCGGAAGCAGCGTCCCCGCAACTTCCTAAGGAGGAGAGCCCGTCGCGCCAGGCTGGCTCCAACCCGCACTCGAGCCTTGTCCGGTGGAGCAGCCCGAGGGGAACGGGGGCGCCGCCATGACTGAGCCGGAGGCCGGCGGCCGCCAACATCCATGCTCACCGGCGCCTGCTGGCTCCTTGAAGACCTCGAATAGGGAGCAGCGCGAGCGGCAACCTGAGGTGAACGGCGGCGTTGCACGAGCTGCCAAGGCCCCTCCGTTCATCCGCTCCTTCATCAACGCCGCCCACGTCCGCCGAGGGGATGGAGGAGTCCAGGGGACGGAGCAGCTCCCCGCGCACCAGGCCCACCTTGGAGCAACCACGGCGCGGGTGGCCACCCGGCGGCGGCACACGCGAAGGCGGAGGCAAACCCGAGAGCACCTCACTCACAAAGATTGCATCACGGAAGCGCGGCTGGATTGGAGCGCACCTGCCCCTGCCGGAGCCAGCAGGCTCCCCGCAACCGCTCCAATCCTCGAGCAGATACGCCGAGGCTGACCCACCGGCGGCGACCCAGACGGAGGACGGGGGAGGAGCTCGCCCCGCGCGGAAGGATCAGCCGCCAGGACCCTGCGGAAGCGGGGCGGCGTACCCAGCGGCGGGGGAGGCGCGCTCCTGGCCGGGCCCCCCAGCGGAACCGCCCTGGCGCCATCAGCGCGCAGCGAGCACCACGGCCCCGACAGATCGCGGCGCCCGACACCCGCGGTGGCTCCAGCACGGCCGAGACCTCCACAACCTCTTCTTCGGTGCAGTCAGCCCACAGAACGGGCATGGCGAAGGGGATAAGGTGGGTGGCGGCGATCTACACCAAGAGGTGCGGCGAGGGACGGTGGCCGCGGCGGCCGAGTGGTCGCCGCGCAGCTCGCCCCGAGTGGGTCGGGAGCGAGAGGCGCCTTATATCCATCTATGTTATGTGACGCGGTGTTGTGGGAAAGCGACATGCATGCAACAGCCATGAGCTCCACCACGTGAGAAAGCGACATGCATGCATCCAGTGTAGGATTAATTCCTAGCCCTTCGATGCGCATCGGATGGCAGTCGAGCCGACCGATCCGGGCGCGGGAATCGGTCGGCCGACGGCTAGCGCACGCCAAAACCTAACTGACACAGTCACTGCTTCGATAAGTCCAACGAACGGTTACCCTCCATCGCTCTTCTCTTTTATAAGTGGGCCAGTCTAGTAGTGCTATGTTCTACAGCTGGTTTACTTCTGGTTTCGGAAGTTTCTTGAAACTTCTGAGCTGGTTTTATCTGGTTAACCGGCTTGCGGTTTTTTGCATGTTTTCCTCTTAACCGGCTTTCTCCTTTTTTTAGTTTTATCCAGGAGCAAACCATTTCTATATAGCAAAGCCTCATGTAGATCTTCTATCATCAATACATCTGCCCAATCTAAATCTGAAAAAGCACCTAGCAAACTAGAAGAGGATTTTTGAAACGTGAGACCAACCTTTATGGTACCCTGACATATCTTACGATCCTTCTTGCAGCTGGCCAATGAGCTGTTGTACGAGCATGCAAATACTGACATACCTTATTAACCAAAAAATATATCTTTGGTCTGTGATGTAAGGTATTGTAAAGCTCTAACTATAGGAAAATACTAGTGGAATTTTAGCGCGGCGTCACGCCGCGCCCTTAGTGGATATTTTTTGTAAAAAAAATTTATCACATAATATATTTTTTGAAAAGAAATGGTGACGGTGTTTGTATAATGCATTTAATTTTGTGATCATTTTTATATATTCATGGATATGTTTAAAGTTATTGGTCTTGCAGCATTTAGTAGGTTTTCAAATTGCTCAACTGCCCTAGACTAATACGTGTGAAATGTTTGAAATTTTGTAAAGCATTTAGTAGGTGGAATGTACATTTATTCATCTGAATTCCATAGTTGGGCAAAAAAAAATTAAAATCAACTCCATATAATTGGAGGAAGTGCATATGGATTTGTTGCAAAATTTTACCAAATTTAAATGCGTTTTTTTTTTTCATTTTGCCGTGACGTAATTCGTATTTATTTTTGTGGTCATTTGGAACTATTTTTCATATTTTTTGGATGGAAAGATTTGAAATTGTCGATTTCCAACTATTTATATCAATTTCTGGAAACTGTCCAAGTAATGTGGGAAGTACTTATGAGGAAATCTTATTTCCAAATGTCCAAATGTTTATCAAATTGATATGATTAAATATGGTTTCATTTTGACATAGTTAATTCATTTTTGTTTTTGTGGCCATTTGGAATTTTTTGTTTACTTTTTTTGGATGGAAATTGTGTAAGTAATGTGGGGCCCACTTGGAAGCAATTTTCCAATTTGTGGGAAATCATGCGAAAAGGGGGAAATCTGACAGGCCGGGCCCACTGCGATGTCGTGTATGGGGTTGAAATTTGATTGCCATATTTACAAAACATCCTGTATTTGAATTACCGTGTATTTTGGAAA